>CM038349.1:20105505-21305505 GCA_021464625.1 Proterorhinus semilunaris | reverse complement strand
AAGTGCGCTGGTTATAGGTGGAGGAGTGAGGAGTTCAGTGAGATAGTCCGGGGCGTTTCCATGGATGCATTGATAAGTGAGCAGGCAGATTTTGTATTTGATACGTTGACCGATCGGAAGCCAGTGGAGATCGCGAAGAACTGGGGTGATGTGCTGGTGCTTAGGCGTCCTCGTCAGGATCCTGGCCGCGGCGTTCTGGATATGCTGAAGCTTTTGAAGGCTTTTTGCCGGGATCCCAACGAGGAGGGCATTGCAGTAGTCCAGCCTGGAGGAGACAAAGGCATGAACCAGTGTTTCAGCGTCAGAGGGGGAGAGACTGGGGCGGAGTTTGGAGATGTTTTTGAGATGGAAAAAGGAGATTCTACAGAGATTTTGTATGTGGCTTTCGAATGACAGAAGGGGGTCAAAAATGACTCCCAGGTTGCGGACAGTGGAGGAAAGGGGGAGGGTGATTCCAGAGAATGCAATGTCAGAAATAAGAGAAGATTTGAGTTGGTGGGGGTTCCGATAAGAATGGCTTCAGTTTTGGAGCTGTTTAGTTGTAGGAAATTTTCTGCCATCCATGCCCTTGTCTCCTCCAGGCACGCTGCCAGAGCTGTTTGAGAGGCTGATATGGAGACGGAATCAGTGCGTAGGTAGAGCTGAGTATCATCGGCATAGCAGTGGAACGAGATTCCATGCTTGCCGATGATATGGCCCAGGGGGAGCATATAGATGTTAAAGAGGGTAGGGCCAAGGACAGACCCTTGAGGGACCCCACAGGTGACGGCGCGGGGCCGTGACCTGGCGTCCCCCAGGGCCACATACTCAACTCTACCCGCCAGGAATGATTTGAACCAGGAGAGAACTGTACCCGACAGACCAATGTTGTGTTGTAGGCGGTGGAGAAGGATATTATGATCGACCGTGTCAAAGGCTGCTGTTAGATCAAGAAGAATGAGAATTGAGGGGGAGCCCTGGTCAGAGGTCACCAAGAGGTCATTGGTGACCCTGACCAAGGCTGTCTCGGTACTGTGAGCGGAACGGAAACCGGATTGAAATTTCTCATACAGCGAGTTTGTACGCATGTGGTCGTGAAGCTGGCCAGCTACAGTCCTCTCCAAAACCTTCGAGAGAAATGGGAGGTTGGAGATGGGCCTGTAGCTGGCCAGGTCGTCGTGATTCAGGTTGTGATTTTTTAGATGAGGTTTAATCAGTGCAGTTTTGAGTGCGGCGGGGACATGGCCAGAGTGAAGTGAACAGTTTATAATTGAGGTAATGAGGGGGCTAAGATATGAGATGTTGGGTTTTAACAGGATGGTGGGAAGTGGATCAGTGGCACAGGTGCAAGGTTTCATTTTGCGGATGATTGTTTCAACCTCCTGTACCTTCACCTCCTCAAAGTCTGCCAGGGTGTTTTCAGGGACAGAAAACACTGAGGGCGGGCGGGTAATTTGTGCAAGAGGTCTACGGATGGTGTCTACTTTGAGTGCAAAAAAGTCACTAAATTTATTGCACTGCGTCTCTGTTGAACAGATGACAGAGGGTGTTCTAGAGCTTAGGAGATGGTTTACGGTTGAAAATAGCTGTTTAGAATTGCCTGGATTCTTATTGATTATTCTAGAGTAGTACGTTGATTTGGCTTTAGATAACAAGGTGGAATAATTTTTCTGATGGTCCCGATATGCAATTTTATGCACAGTAAGGCCTGATTTAACATAGCGCCTTTCAAGGGACCGCCCAGTCGCTTTCACTTTTCTCAGTTCTGATGTAAACCATGGCGCCGAGCGTGGGTAGGTGACTGTTCTGGTTTTGACTGGGGCGTGGCTATTCAAGATACAGCGCAGAATTGTGTTGTAGTATTTCAGGCCATCTTCAGCAGAGGAAAAATCTGCAGACAGATTTTTAAGATCAGCGGATAGAGCAGTATGGTCAATTTTGTTTATACTCCTAAAGCGAATTTGACGCGTGTTTTTGATGTGAGACGAGCACATTGGTAATTCTACTGAAACAGCGCGGTGATCTGACACACCCATGTCATACACTTGGAGGCTCTTTACTAGAAGAGAGTCTGTTATCACCAAGTCCAGTGTATGACCTCTTACGTGTGTGGGCATATCAACGTGCTGCTTCAGGTCAAGGCAATCAAGCACTTGGAGGAAGTCTGCCGCCAGGTGGCCAGATGGGGTGTCAACATGAATATTAAAATCTCCCAGAATGAGGACATTTGTTGTTGTCGAGCAGAATGACATAAGCAGGTCACTTATCTCTGGGAGAAAGTGGGGGTTTGGTTTTGGTGGCCGGTAAATTAAAATAACTGTCACCTGGGCTGGATGCCCACACTTGAATGCCAGGCACTCAAAAGAAGATGTCTTTGGCACTGGGAGTGGGGTCAATCGGAGGTCGGCTCGATGTATCACAGCCAGGCCCCCTCCCCTACCAGTGTTGCGAGCCTTCTCCAGGTAAGTGTAACCAGCAGGACACACCTCATTTAACACTGAATATTGTTCAGGCTTGTGCCAGGTCTCAGTAACACACATGAGACCAATCTTGTTATCCAGAATGTGGGAGTGGAGCAGGGATGCTTTGTTTGTGAGTGACTGGGCATTTAACTGAACAAGCTTAATGTATGAGGGGGGGGTAAATTTTTTCAGTGGGCGAAGGACACGAAGATCGATTCCAGATTTCCTACCCTTCCACGCCCCGTTCAACGGTGTGGGGCAAGGAATGTTGGGATCCACTCCGGGGTTTTCCCCAAGCCCGCTCGCCATAGCTTCAACTAGTCCAACGCTGTCGGTTCTCTGATGACGTATTGAGTCTGAGACACAGCGAGCCGGGGACCAGAGCGATGGTATGGAGTCTCCGTCGTTTTTGGAGTAAAGAAATCCACGGCGAGACCCCCGGTGCACATAGCGGGGTCGGCGAAGGATTCCCAGTAGCTTAGTTACGTCTACCGGAGCAGGAGCACGAGTGTTCAAAGCCAGGAGTCGTGACGACGTGTATCTGAGCATGTTGCCGAGTAGGGAAGCAGCCGCGACGTTGGGGCTAGTTGATGCCGGCGAAGACAATCCACGGGGAACCACCTTGAACACCGGCAGTTGGACGGTAGATCCAGCAGCAGGCTCGAGACCAGGCCGTTCGCGACCGGTTGCTCAGTTGAAGTTTTGGAAGCAGAAATCGTCGACAGGTAGCAAAAAGGGCTCAACACAGTCTGTCCCTTAATACGAGTCACTTAAACATAGCATAAAAAGCCATTTTGTGTGATTAAAAACGATTAAAACAACATATATTAGCATATTTAGACGGAAGCGAAGCGGCGACAGTCACGCCAGCGTCCTCGCTCAACAGCACAATAGACTCGTCAAAACTGGCACAGCACCCGCAAGCGATAAAAACAAACAAACTTTCACTCACCCGTCTGAACCTTTGCCTTCTGCTCAGCAAACTCGTGGTAAATCCATTTTCCAGTGTAGTAGTGGCAGCTTCTGAGAGCCACACAGGGGAAGCTTACAGCCATGAAGCCGCACACGCCCCCACGGCGTGCGCTATTTCTCTGACAAAACCAGACTTTTTCAACCTGAAAACTGATCGACAATAGGCGTATGTATAAAACTGACTTTTTTGCGTGGCATTTGTTTGCTAAAGCCTGTGTGGACTACGCAAACCAAGCAGCTGTGTGGCTGTGTCCCCTCCTCCTCCTCAGCATGTAAATACACACAGACAAAGGCACGCCCCTACAGCGGCTCCCAAATCTCCCAAAAACAAGCAGGTTTGAACCTAAAAGTTTACGCTTTTAAATATACCAATACTGGTAGCTTAAACATGGAGAGGCTTCTTCGTGACTTCAACTAAACGATTCTGGAAAAAAGTGAAAATCACCAATTTTCAAAATAAAAACTTTGTTTACGTTTTTCTCCAAACGCAAGCTGCCGACTTGTGTCTTTGGATTCCACGGCGGGTCACATATGTGTCCAATCTTTTTTTCAGATTTTTGCTCATTTAAAACATTTTGATTATGAACCGCCTGGGGGGGAGGGGTGGTTCATAATCAACCACCCCTGTACACTTGGATCTGACTCGCCCACTGCCACTTGTAATTCACTTACCACCTATTGCAAGTGAACTCCAATTATGAGTGCATGTGTACGGGTGCGTAATGACTTTAAGGTGTATCACGCCGAGTTGGAATCAATCCCACCGGCTTCGTAACAGTGTTTGTGCAGTGCATCCCCAAGTACATCCTATGGTGATTGAATAGCCATTTGTGTTTTCTTCGTTGGTTCATTAGCAGTCATCTGGGTTCTGGTCGATATTATCGACCCGAGGAACACAGAGAACATCCTGTGCAATGAAGACAAAAATGTTGACTTTGTATGTCTGCATCTGTTACACTGTAAGTACGCTGCCAGTAATAGAAGAACTAAAAAAATTAATTTAGAGTTTGATACTGTCAGTCCAATGTTTAATGTTATTTTTACCTGCGGTTGAATCATTCTCATCTTTATGTATCCCTTTTTATCCTATACCTGATTGTCCATGGAGATGTCACACCGTCAGTGCCAACCTTCTAAAATTAAAAACTAAAGTTTGTTTTACAATGGAAAAAAATAAGTTTAACATTTATATGCCACTATAGGCAATATAGGTGACCATGGAGAAGGAAGACCAGACACAAAAGGATTCCCATCTGTAGTGAGGTTGATGTTTGGCCATAATATATTGCTACTATATACAATATTCAGAACCAGGTGGCAGAAATAAGAGGGAAGGTGAATAGACAGACATTTTCATAATGAGTACATCAGGGAACCCTCATTAGCCTGTCCTGTCGTCTCATCTGAGCCAAAGTTTTACATGATGAAGGAAGAGTGTATCAGACCACCTCTCCTTTACTCAGCCGCTCTGATGAAGGAGTAGAAACTGCAAACACACACGGCTCCAGGGACCTGAAGGAAATTAAATACTGAATGCAATGGGCAGACCGACTCAATCACACTACGCTTTTGTAAAATGACTTGGGAATTGATTCCCCTGCCGCTTAGCCTGGGATGTTATTGCTCTTGTAGCTATTTCTTGTTTAACTAGACCCAGTCATATAGGGCAGGTCACACATACGCATGTTCACAGCCATGTCGAGTCTGACTAGCATTCCTATTTGAATACTAAAAAGAAGAATGTCGCTGGACAGCTTTATTTGGGCAACCAGCAAAGTAATTTAATTTAAAATGGTTTAATGGAGAGGAAATAAACAGGTTTCTCTTGATAAATAGAATAATGCACAAAATCGAATAAAAAAAATTAATGTAAATATGTATTATACAAGTGTTGCAAGTTTCTGGCGGTTTAATACAAGATTAATATACTGCAGTAACATCTAATTTCAAAGAGCAGATACTGTTGTATAGATGCATTACAAGATTGTAAAGATCCACTATTTTCCAGACTCAATCTGAGACAAAGAGAAGCACTGCTCCTTCTCAACAAACCACCAAATGTCCCACTAGAATGTTACATTTTTTATCAGACTCCCAAAATGCATCTGTGGGCTTTGTGTAGGTGTAACGCCCAGATTTCTGTCTGACCAACCAGTGTTCAGTGTGGACAAAAACGCACAAGCCAGGTTCTACTTTAAAAGATTAAAGAGACAGAGCAGTGTGTGTCTGCTGCTTAAGTGGAGCAGTGACTACTTTTACATGCCGTCAATATTGGGGTTACGGTCAATATTCCGGCTTCTGAACCATTTGGGTTACTCCTCTATACATGATCATAGTGTAATCAATTGGGATATTCCGATCCAAACCGTGATGCACAGAGAACATAATGCAAAAATGTTCTATTGTTAAAGGGATATTTTGATATAGGGCCTCATTTCCTAGTTATCCAGAGTGTTGTTGATTTCTGGAGATATTTATATATATTTTTTTAATTCATAGTCCTTATATTTGAAGAGTTTAGTGGCGCTAGGCTAGCACATTTCTACGGTAACAGCTAGCCAGTCTGGCAGTAAAAACACACACTCCACAGTGCACCTGAGGCAAATCACTTATAACAACGGACTAACGATATAAATGTCTGTGTCAATAGAATAAGTTTAACCATTTTGCATTTAACAGCATCAGCTTCGTGGTTATAAGCTACACAGTGGCGGAGTGATCTGCTAGAAAGTAGTCCCTCACAATGCGGTAATTCATGTGATGCAAGGTCAGTTTATATTTTTGAAATTATTCTATCAACACAGACATTATTGTTAGTCTGGTGTTATAAGTGATTTGCCTCAGTTGCACTGTGAAGTGGGTCAGACTGTTTTTAATGCAGGCTAGATGTTACCGTAAAAAAGTGCTATCCTAGCACTAGCCTAGCACCACAAAACTCTTCAAACATAAGGACTGCATCAATTAAATATATATATATTTCCAGAAATCAACAACACTCAGGGCCTCATTTCCTAGTTATCCAATGTCAGAAATCCTGAAATATCCCTTTAATAGTCATGTCTTTCACCACACTAATAAAGTAATGGGTTTCCTCCTCGCTCCAAAAGTCTGGTGCTGTGTATGCCACCACTTATTTATAAAAATGGTAAAGATGTGTATTTGCATAAGAAGAACATAGTTCAGTTGAATACCATCTTATTACTTTATGCATCTTATTATTTGTCTCCTTGAAAATGATACACAGTTTTGCTAATGGATCAAAACACTAAGGTGAAAATTATGTGTGGGTTTTTCCTGGATGTCTTTGGTTGCAGGGAGCTTAAAGTGTTCAGTGATATCAGCTGTATGTGTGTGCCCTCCCAGTGCCGGCATGTCACAAGAATATGATCAATGTGGATACCATATGGTGAGGCCAATGATTAATGTTTATCTGCCTTGGACTGGAACACACACGCACCAGTGCAGCCTTGGAAAATACCATGCAGGAAAGAAGTCTCAAATCCCTCCCCACAGCAGCAAATAGTGTAGTCTTCTCAAAAGTTAGTTTACTCAGTTTGTGCTGCTGAATGAAAGCCTGGGTCCTGACAGTGAGACTGCCATCCATCCATCCATCCATCCATTTTCTTCCGCTTTATCCGGGGCCGGGTCGCGGGGGCAGCAGTCTCAGCAGAGATGCCCAGACTTCCCGATCCACGCACACCTCCTCCAGCTGTTCTGGGGGGACCCCGAGGCGACACCAGGCCAGCTCGGAGACATAGTCCCACCAGCGTGTCCTGGGCCTTCCACGAGGCCTCCTCCGAATAGGACATGCCTGGAACACCTCACGAGGGAGGCGACCAGGAGGCATCCGGAACAGATGCCCTAGCCACCTCAGCTGGCTCCTTTCGACGTGGAGGAGTAGCGGCTCGAGTCCGAGCTCCTCCCGGGTAACTGAGCTCCTCACCCGATCTCGGAGGGTGCGCCCAGCCACCCTGCGAAGGAAACTCATTTCGGCCGCTTGTATTCGCGATCTTGTCCTTTCGGTCATTACCCAGATCTCATGACCATAGGTGAGGGTGGGAACGTAGATCGATCGGTAAATCGAGAGCTTTGCCGCTTGGCTCAGCTCCCTCTTCACCACAACAGTCCGATACAGCGACCGCATCACTGCTGACGCCGCACCGATCCGTCTACCGATCTCACGCTCCATCCGTCCCTCACTCGTGAACAGGACCCCGAGATACTTGAACTCCTCCACTTGAGGCAAGGACACCCCACCGACCTGAAGCGGGGAAGCCACCTTTTTCCGGTCGAGAACCATGGCCTCAGATTTGGAGGTGCTGATCCTCATCCCGGCCGCTTCACACTCGGCTGCAAACCGCCCCAGTGCGTGCTGAAGGTCCTGATTTGATGAAGCCAACAGAACAACATCATCTGCAAACAGCAGAGATGAGATTCTGAGGTTCCCAAACTGGACACCCTCCGGCCCCTGGCTGCGCCTAGAAATTCTGTCCATAAAAGTAATGAACAGAACCGGTGACAAAGGGCAGCCCTGGCGGAGCCCAACACGCACCGGAAACAGGTTTGACTTACTGCCGGCAATGCGAACCAAGCTCCTGCTACGGTCATACAGGGAACGGACAGCCCTTAGTAGAGGGCCCCGGACCCCATACTCCCGGAGCACCCCCCACAGGGCACCACGAGGGACACGGTCGAACGCTTTCTCCAGGTCCACAAAGCACATGTGGACTGGTTGGGCGAACTCCCACAAACCCTCGAGCACCCGATGAAGGGTATAGAGCTGGTCCAGTGTTCCACGACCAGGACGAAAACCGCATTGTTCCTCCTGAATCCGAGGTTCGACTATTGGCCGGATCCTCCTCTCCAGCACCCTGGAATAGACCTTACCAGGGAGGCTGAGAAGTGTGATCCCTCTGTAATTGGAGCACACTCTCCGATCCCCCTTCTTGAAGAGGGGGACCACCACCCCGGTCTGCCAATCCAGAGGCACTGTCCCCAACCGCCACGCAATGTTGCAGAGACGTGTCAGCCAAGACAGCCCTACAACATCCAGACTTAAGGTACTCGGGACGAATCTCATCCACCCCCGGGGCCTTGCCACCGAGGAGCTTTCTAACCACCTCGGTGACTTCAGCCTGGGTGATGGATGAGCCCCCCGCCGAGTCCCCAGCCTCTGCCTCCTCATCGGAAGACGTGACAGTGGGATTGAGGAGATCCTCGAAGTACTCCTTCCACCGCCCGACCACATCCCCAGTCGAGGTCAGCAGCTCCCCACCCGCACTGTAAACAGTGTTGGTGAAGCACTGCTTCCCCCTCCTGAGGCGCCGGATGGTTTGCCAGAATCTCTTCGAGGCCGACCGATAGTCCTCCTCCATGGCTTCTCCGAACTCCTCCCAGACCTGAGTTTTTGCCTCTTTGACCACACGAGCTGCAGCACGCTTGGCCTGCCGGTACCTCTCAGCTGCCTCCGGAGTCCCACAAGCCAACAAGGCCAGATAGGACTCCTTCTTCAGCTTGACGGCATCCCTTACTTCCGGGCGCCACCACCGGGTTCGGGGGTTGCCGCCGCGACAGGCACCAGAGACCTTACGGCCACAACTACGAGCAGCCGCATCGACAATGGAGGAGGAGAACATGGTCCACTCGGACTCCATGTCCCCTACCTCCCTCGGAATCTGGATGAAGCTCTTCCGGAGGTGGGAGTTAAAGACCCTACTGACAGAGGGATCCACCAGACGTTCCCAACAGACCCTCACAACACGTTTGGGCCTGCCAGGTCTGACCGGCTTCTTCCCCTGCCAGCGGATCCAGCTCACCACCAGGTGGTGATCGGTTGACAGTTCAGCCCCTCTCTTCACCCGAGTGTCCGAGACACGCGGCCGGAGATCAGATGACACAACTACAAAGTCGATCATCGACCTCCTGCCTAGGGTGTCCTGGTGCCACGTGCACTTATGGACATCCTTGTGCTCGAACATGGTGTTCGTTATGGACAAACCGTAACTAGCACAGAAGTCCAATAACAGAACACCACTCGGGTTCTGATCGGGGAGACCGTTCTTCCCCATCACCCCCACCCAGGTCTCACTGTCGTTACCCACGTGGGCGTTGAAGTCCCCCAGTAGAACAATGGAGTCCCCGGCCGGAGCACCATCTAGTACCCCCCCCAGGGGGGTACTAGATGGTGGAGTACCCGACTAGAAGGCCGGGTACTCCGCACCGATGTTGGGCCCGTAGGCCGAGACAACGGTGAGAGACCTGTCCCCGACCCGAAGGCGTAGGGACGCGACCCTCTCGTTCACCGGGGTGAACTCCAACACGTGACGGCTGAGCTGGGGTGCTATGAGCAAACCCACCCCAGCCCGCCGCCGCTCCCCGCGGGCAACTCCAGAAAAATGGAGCGTCCAGCCCCTCTCCAGGAGTTGGGATCCAGAACCCAGGCTGTGCGTGGAGGTGAGCCCGACTATATCTAGCCGGTATCTCTCTACCTCCCGCACGAGCTCAGGCTCCTTCCCCCCCAGCGAGGTGACGTTCCATGTCCCGAACGCCAGAAGCTGCGCACGCGGACCAGGTCGTCGAGGCACCTGCCTTCGACTGCCACCCAGTCCTCTCAGCACCCGACCCCTACGGATCCCTCTGCGGTTGGTGAGTCCACAGGAGGGCGGGCCCACGTCGTCCGTTCGGGCTGTGCCCGGCCGAGCCCCGTGGGCAGAGGCCCGACCACCAGACGCTCGCATTCGAGCCCCAACCCCAGGCCTGGCTCCAGGGTGGGGCCCCGGCTGCGCCATACCGGGCGACGTCACGGTCCTTGTTGTAATATTGTCCATAGAAGTCTTTGAACTGCTCTTCGTCTGACCCGTCACCTAAGACCTGTTTGCCATGGGAGACCCTACCAGGGGCATGAAGCCCCAGACAACATAGCTCCTCGGATCATTCGGGCACTCAAACAACCCCACCACGTTAAGGTAGCAGTTCACGGGGTTGCAGTGAGACTGCAGTAGTAAAAATAAGGCTATACAGACAAGCTCCGAGCTGGGACCAAAGCTTGTTGCATGCCGAAGCAACTTTGATTACTTTCACAGTAATCAAACAATGTAATTGTTATGTGCACATAACAGCTTTCTTATTCACCTTATTCCGCAAGTGCTGCCATGAATTGTGCCCGCATAGGACTGCAGACGTCAAGAGAAAATCAGTCACTACACGGACACGTGACACAATCCGAGGCAATAATGGGCGGGGCGGAATAAGGTCAATAGTGTGTGTGGTGTTGACTTCAGTTGGACCTGGTCAGGTCTCCTATTGGCCATGTGGAGCACAAATCTGTAAGCAGTATTACAGCTGCCGTGTAAAGATAGCAATAAATGATGTGATAAGAACTGGACGTGACAGGGAAAAGCGTTCTTGTCAATGACATTTTATCAGCTCCTCTAGATAAGTGGAACAGGGAATTTCTGTAATACAGTATATAGTCTGTGCAATTATGTCTGATACAGCCAGATAGCTGTTGTTATTTTTGGAAGCGCCACCATGCTTCAACAGTTTTTATTGAAAGATTGAGCTACATTTTGTGTTTCTTGTCACGCCCTTGACAACAGGTTTCTTCTCTCCATGGCTCTGTGATTATCAAACTCATGATCTATGTTGGAAAAGCAGCAGGATTACATGAGCCACCTCAGGGGTTGCCAATTTGATCACCTCACCCTGCTGACTGCCAACTGCTATGACTCTATTCTCTGTGTTCACAGTACCAATAATCCTTATGGGGATGCCATGACCTGCCGTCTAAAAAATATCTAGTTGAGTGAAAAGTGTACAACCTTTTTAGCCCCAAAATACATCTATTGCTTGACCACATCCACAGCTTCACAGCAAAGATTAAAATTGATAATGGTAAATGATTAACAATGAAAACAAACGCATCAACCATAGTCATATAAGATAATGTGTGTGTGTGTGTGTATATATATGACAGAACAGACCAGGTACAATTGTATCGTATATCACCCACAAAATAAAAGTACGAATACGAGGCTAAACTACAGATTTATCGGAAGGATGTGAATTCTTGAACCGATGCACATTGACTCTTAGTCTGAAATAATAAACACAGACATTACCAAAGCAAACTGGATGGGCTGATGTCTGACTCTGGTCGGTATTGACGAGGCCGCTTGGTCGTGGTTTCTTTGTCTTTTGTCCTGGTGGTCCCAAGCTGATGCAGGGCGGGGGCCTGTCCCCAGCTCCTCTGGGCCTTAGTCGAATTAGTTTGACAAGCTAGACTCAAAATGGTGCTGAAAGCACAGCAATCAAAAATGTCTTGTTGGAAAAATGCAAATTGTCCTTAAAAGAAGTAACTGAACAATTACAATCATGTCGAATCAGACGGGCAAACTTGAGGATCTCCGGTTTTCCTCTGAGACAAAGGAAGTTCAGAAGTCAGCGAGGGAAGGTTGTCGCCATTGGCTCCTGGTGGTAAAAGCCATGCTTCCTCCCCAACTCTTTCTTTGTTCAAACTCAAACTCTCACTCCATCTCGACTCAATCTGAGGATTTGCTTCCTGTACAGTTTTTTTTTTTATCCTTTTGTCTCCGCGGACTCGACCAATCGATTCAGTCTGTAACTCAGTATGATCGGAACACAAACTTTACAAATGCATTATCAACATTTCATTATATACATTGTATCTTTGTTGACCATGGGAAAGAAATATCATTAGCAACGTTTAGTTGAGTTCTTTCTCTCCGTCTGTGAATGAAGGAACTGGCTTTAACACTCAAATCGGATGATTGAGATTCAGTCTTTAGTCCAATTCAAAGGTCAATAAAAGATGGTTGTGGCTCTGACAAGCTAGAGTCCTCATAGGTTCATCGCAGTCTTCATTGTCCTCAACTGAGTTTATTAGTTCTGACTGATCAGTCATTCACAGGCAGGACAGGAAGTTAAAGAGTTTCCGGCGCCACCAAATGGTGTGAGTCGGGGTTTTGCTCATTTCTTGGTATGCGGTAAACACGGAAATAGGGCATAGGTCAAACATCACACGCTACAGAACATGCAATTTCCAAAATACTTGACTACAAAGTTAAATTGTATTTTCATTCTCATATATATATATATATATATATATATATATATATATATATATATATATATATATATACATATATATATATATACATATATATATATATATCATATTATGCAATCATTTCCAGGGGACCTCAAACAATTTGAAAGGTCCATTTATTGCAGCAAATGCATTTGCTTTTTCAGGGCGCACTTGTATACTTTTACGACTGAACTTTTACAGTTCTTGCTTTTCCCATCCACTGCTCATGGGGATCATTTATATTTCATCTAATCTTGACTTCATTCCATCTCAGCACTGCAGCAAACAGGGAAGGTTCTGGCAACAGTTAAACCTGCTCATGTTGGCAGCATAATGATGGCTACCTTGTATCTCAGCTACTGAGCAATACTAAATTACTTACCATTTTAATTATTTAAAAGGACGCCAAGAGTTAAGTGAACTTAAATTAAACATATGACTACACATTCATTGCATTGTTCTAGAACAGCCCTGTGTAGCCGGTGGTCGTATTATTGAATATTTTGGGAGCCGACAACGCCACCTAGTTAAGGGACTAGGACCTGAATACAAGGCTAAAAGGTTCGAAATCACAGGGGTGAGCAGTGAGACCAAGAGAATAGTAAACGTTATTCAAATGTATTACAACAATGACACTCAAAATAGCTAAAAGCTAGGCCTAATCATTAAAAATGGGAATAATAAGTCAATTAAACAGGAATTGCAGTGCAAAAAGGCAAAACGACAGGGGTCCAGAACCGGCCACGCCAGAGGGTTGGGTCATAGATCCAAGTGTCTCGTTGGCCTGCTCCCGCCGTCTTCTCCCCTAGGGCATACAGAAAAGACCAGGAAACAGTTCCACACACTGAGCACCACTTAGGCCCAAGGCGATCCATGTCACAATACACAACACCGCTCCAATGTTAGGTACTCACAACAAGGGCAGGGTTTCCCCTGCCACTGCGTGTTTTTCGGCGCGCAGTGTTTTGTCCTTGGACCCGTCTGTCTCCTTCAGCCGGTCGGTTCCTCCTATGGCGCCCCTTCCGCCTGTCTGCCTCCTTCTGCGCAAGCAGCCGATTGCGCTTCAAACGCTGCCACAAGCTCGTGCCATCCTGCCTTGTTACTCCTGTCCGTCCGGGGCGACCGGGAATGCCAACGGGGCACCTGCGGGATGGTTCTCCGTCCTTTCCGGCACTACGGGCGCCCTACTCCATGCGCGCTCCGCCCCACGGCTCTTCCCTCCAGGTGCTGCCATGCACTGGGTCCCATGCCCCCCACACACGCTCCAGGATCTCGGTCCCACGACCCCGGGAGCCATAGGCCTACCCGCCCAATCGTGCCAGTCCTGTCTTCGTGCGCTGCGGCTGGCAACCCTGCGAGCTCCGCTTCCTCTCGTTCAGATCCATCCACACTCCGGTCCCGACATCCCACCACGGCTCCCGTACCGCTGCGGCCCCCGGTCGCCCAGTCACTCTTTGGCCTCTCCTGCTTCCTTCACTTGACACCCCTTCACACACTGTTGACAACCTGCTGTCTGCCACACACTCCCTTTTATCCACTGGCTCCTGATCCACTTCTGCTGCTGCACTGATGTGTTGATTGTCCCCAGGTGTGACTAGCCAATGGCGGTGGTGTGGGCGGGCCGCACCAGTCAACTCAAAATATTTATAAAACATGCACAAAACTGAAAATTACCAAATCATATCAAACATGTACATAAAGATTCAAAATAAACAATAATAACAGGGCCCACACCTGTATCATGTTTTCCCTCTCCACTAGAAGCTTTGTCGACAAAATCTGTTAACAGCACCCTGAATATACCAATCCACTAAAGCTTTATTATAAAAACTGTAGTCTCTTTTTAGAAGAAAAATCAATGGTACCAATAATGAGGTAAACCCCTCCCAACTGGATTGGCACATAATCAGTCTGTCTGCTGCTAAATGATAATAAGTAGTAGCCGTTGAAGCTTCTTAGGGGAAAGATCCACAATACTTAAACAATCCTGTACAGATGAAGGCTTAAGAACGTTTGTCTACGATGGAAAACTCCTGTACAGCTTACACAAACACTTTGCAATGTAGTATTTTTCACACATCTTACTTGGTCATTGTCATTGCAGATCACCAGGTAGATCAATGACACTTCTTACTTTATCTTGTTTGAATTGTTCTCATATTGTGTACTTCTCACACTTACAGTATAGACGAGAAAGCAAAGTAGTTGCTCTTTGAGCAAGCTCCTCGAGATATTTCTGCAGGCGTTGAAACAACAGAAGAGACACCAGTGGACTTCCTTACAGCCGCCTCAGAGCCCGTGTGCACACATCAAACAGGGGAAAGACAGGCGCTCATTATAAAGCTGACAGTTTTGGTCTCTCAAAAGGTTGGTCAAATCTGATGGCACTGAATTTTATGTAAATGACAATGATATTCAGGATTTTAAGATATCTTAAATTTTTACTCACTGCAATTCTGTAAATAGAAATAGACACTTTCAGATGTATTTATTTACAGGGCCTTTAACAATGTTATAGTGTTGTTCCGTCATAAAAAAAATCTCAGCAGTTGGTTTGTTTCATTCATGCATGTTTGAACAATATTCAGTCTGTCTCTTCAAATATGCCAATCCAAAATGCTGTTGATATTTCAAGTTCTCAGACGCTCCTTAACGACACACTTCCAATACATGGGTGTATCTCACAACATGAGACGCATCAGGAGAAAAGTCCATCCACCGCACATCAGCTTCCAAAGGCCATGTGCATAATTGCTGCTTTTACCATATCCAGCAAAGGCCAAGAATCACAAAGTCGACCATTTCAACACTTTGTTTCCCAAAATGCAGTACCAAGCCACTTTACTTTGTATTAGTGGCCACACAGAAGGCACAAAGGCAGCGAGACTCAGTGACTGTAGAGTCAACTCGGCCTTCTTTGAGATGAGTGCGGTTAAAAATAAGTTGGATCTTATTTCCGAGTCTGTCTGAGATTGTGAGCACACAACTGTTTTTCAGGGGGAAAAGGTTTATACAGTGCACAATGAGCATGCCTACCGTAGTTTCCAGACTATAAGTCGCTCCAGAGTATAGGACGCACTAGCCAAATATTGCATAATGAAGAAAAAAACAACAGGCTGAATGTTTGCGAACGTAACACATTAATGGTTAGCTACATGAAGGATAAACAACGGACTAAATAGGTGTCTGGTATGTTAACGTCACATAAACAGTTCAGATACAGTATATAGCATGAAGAACAACGTCTGCCGTTGATGCGGTGTTATTGGCGGTTTGCATTAATATTCGCGCAGGATTATGAATCACGAAACTCACCTACTGTCAATGTGTTTTTGGTCATTTAGAGACACGCTCTTTCTGTCTCTCGTGCGCTGTTTGTAGGTTGTTATTGAGGGACTTTTGCATCCCGTGAGTGACTCTGCTCGTGAACAACACGTGACGCAAACAAACTAATCTGATTTGAACGATTTGATTTTGTGGATACCGCCACCGTGGGCTGTACAGATAATACACCCCACAGGCAGCTACAAGAAGCACTGGCAGAACAGTCCAAATACATATGATTCATGATTTAACATTTTTTGAAAGATACCATGATTACCAGGTTTGAGCTACAAATGGACAGGACATAGGGCCTGTTAGAGAAGAGTTTTTCTGTGTTGGGTGACTGTCGCTCAGTGGTTAGGACATTTCCCAGTGAGTCCAGGGTCAGCATGACAAACCATTGTAACACAGGTAGTTTGACTTACTGATTTGTTGTTACAGAAATTCTGATCCGACTGGTGCCACTTTTGTATCTGTAGGAAAGGCCCTGCCTACGCATGAATGTGGTGTGTACATCTGTAATATTGATGGTGGACGTCCAAGAGGTTGTTTGTGAAGAAGAAGAAGAAGAAGAAGAAGAAGAAGAAGAAGAAGAAGAAGAAGAAGAAGAAGAAGAAGAAGAAGAAGAAGAAGAAGAAGAAGAAAGGAAGAAGAAGAAGAAGAAACTTTATTTATACAGCACCTTTCACAGATTAAATCACAAAGTGCTTCACAGGGGCACAAAATAACAGATTACAGATAAATGTATTAAAACAAATTAATTAAAACAATCACAGCCTTTTCAACTTAGCTCGTCCAGACAGCCATGTCTTCAGCTGTTTTTTAAAGGAATCGACAGTGTCGGTCACATAGCGACAGAGGAAGGTCATTCCACAGTTTAGGAGCAACAGCTTCAAAGGACAAGTCACCTCTGGTTTTAAAGGAGCCTGACCATGCAACGCTCTAAAAGTCAAAACAAAAATGTTGAATTCAATTCGAAATTTGATGGGCAGCCAGTGCAGAGAGGATAAAATGGGAGTAATGTGTGACCTTCTGCTAGAGCCTGTTAAAAGCCGCGCTGCAGCATTTTGAACCATTTGAAGACGATTCAAAGCAGATTTGTTAAAACAAGTAAAAAGGGAGTTACAATAATCTAAACGAGACGAGATAAAAGCACGAATCACCAATTCTAGATCAGAGTTGGATAAAGTTGGCCTCAACTTGGCAATGTTTCTCAAATGGAAAAAAATGTTTTTGGCCAAGTGTCTCGACTGGTCAAACCAAACACCAAGATTTCTGATGCTCGACTGAACCGAGGAGCCCAGAGAACCACGGTGGTTTACAATCGAGGGGATTTTTTTGCTCAGGAGCAATTATCAGAGTCTCAGTATTTTTAGAATTCAACTGAAGGCAGTTTTCACGAAGCCACGACTAAACACTTGAAAGACAATCCATTAACTCTGACAGGTGTTAGAGATGACATTAAATCACTATTTATCATACTGGGTCAAGCTGTAAACTCGTACTAGCCGTGGGTCAAGCTTTACAGTCGTACTGTCATAGCCTTGACTGTGGTGCTCAGGCGCCACTGAATGTTTTGCTTGCGTATCAGTATGACGCTCTTAGACGGTATTTATCCCTCTTCTGTGGAAGCATGGGCAGACTTGAATGGTAGGACTAGTGCAATGTCTTGAGTTCTTGTCTCCGGGTCCCGTAACGATGGTAAATAAACTTCTCCTGTATAAGACATCCTGACTGCTGCCTCTTCTTCATCAATCCTCTCAAGCATCATTGTTATTTCTCTAACAGTCTGCGCATCTCTGACTCCTTAAACGAAAAGTACAGTTGAATATCATCAGCATAGAGATGGTAAGAAACATTTTTAAAGCTGACAGCCATGATTCCATCGCTCAGACCCAGGGCAGCAGGGGCTATATATTGTATGTTACTGACCGCTGCAGGTAGTGAATGAATAATGGCCCACTGTTGCACTTTGTGAAGCTTTAGTTTGTGCGATGCAAATCCAAGACATTGTTATAATTTGCTCAGCAGGTTTGGCTTAAAGTGGATGCTATTTGTTGTTATTGTTCACCAATAACAACGACTACATTTTTCAATCAAGTGAATGAATGAATCAACATTGTCCTTCTTTTCAGACAATGTTCAGTCAATAATGCACCTCAAACACCAGACACATTCTATGTAAGCACAGTGCAGGGCCCATTTTTGTTGATTTTGTCATGAGCCCTTCCCCACATAGTTTGTGCTTGTGAATGCACCGCGTTGTCCTCTGCCTCTAATCCTGGATCACACTTTATTTTAATGCATTGATCGCCGTTGACGCAGGTGTGTCCATCACTATAGACTGAAAATCACCAAGTTGGCCTCGTTTGCATTCGTATGTTTGTCCTGTTCTCCAAGTTTCCTCAAGCTGATTACAAACAGAATAATAGATCTATAGACTATTGTGCAATTGATGTATTAAAATGATGAGCTTAATAATTGCAAATGATTATTCCAGCGTCAATACCTCCACTCCTACTTGTATCGTGCAACCCAGCTGTGCTCAGAAGTGTGGGCGTTGTCAGAAATGTCATACTTTGTTGCCTAGCAGCAGTTCTTTCAATACTGGTTAACTGTAAATTATGTGTTTGACTGTGCTACGTCATTATCCACCTCAGCAATAAAACGCTTTAGCTACAAATAAAAAATGAAATATAGCTTCAACTTCAACAAATTATATGGGAAGCTCTTTCAAGATCTCCTGGTTTATACAATGGTGGCAACCTCAATGCCACACACAGTGTATGCACCATTAAAGGGACAGGGAAGGGGATGCAAAATAAACAGCTGGTTAAAATAGGTAAGAGTGCGGGGCAACATAGATGGATGTTGTGACATATGTTTTGGAGTCTATCTTATTGATTTGATACGAAAAACACATTTTAAAGCAACCTCTATTAGTTGGATTCATTGCTTCAATAATCATTAAATTAAAAAAAAATGAAAGAGAATGTAATGTTTCATACTCTACATCAAAAATATGCATCTTGCGTGGTTAATAGTATTACAGTTATAGATCACTGGGAAGCAAGAACAACACCATCTTCATATACCGCTGATGCATAATGGACATGAATATGATTAATATTGCAACATATTGCCCATGCTGCGGTGAAAATGATCTGAACTGTGCTGACTGATTTCTGCAACAAAGAGAGCAGGAACATGAGCTTGATGTCAAAGGGAGTGGGGTGGAGGCGAGAAGAAAAGAGAAGTATAATTTCTACCTGGAATAATTACAGGCCACATTCACACCTCCTCTGCAGTCACATTGGGGTTCCCTGGAGTGACCTCCACAAAGGCAGTCACAAAGCTTTTAGGTGCAAAGTAATTGGCCTGCATTTGTCTTTGATTGTGTAGGTACCTGGTTGATTCCAGCGGCCCCTCGACCCCCTCGTGGTGCGCCATGATTGATCACAGCTTTGGGAGGAAGTTACCAAATGTGTCTGCGGTGGACAGAGAAACGGAACGGATATACAGTGTTTGAGACGCTGTCCACTGTGGATTTCTTCTGGAAGTTTGTTTGCAATCCCACTACATCTTTACATAATTTGAGTAGACAGACCAACAACATTTTACATTTCTACATCACTCTGAATGGAAGTGATATAACCGCTTTGGGCAAGTAGATGGGATAAGCAACAGTCATTTTTTTATTTGTATTCAGTTTTTAAAAGCTACAGAAATAACAATATTCCTTGTGCTTGTAGTTTTATCGGGGGACTCATGCATCACTACAGTGCTTTACTTTAATGTGGACAGAAAAGGAAACAAAACTTTGGAGATGGTATGCAGTTTATGGAATGGGATAGTATGGTACACTTTATCATCCCTCAATGGGAATATTTGTCTTGGGCACATGGAGCTGCAGCAAGACGTAAAAAAAAAAAACATAAGATAACAATAAGAAGTTACCATATGAGTACATCTACACTTTAATCTGTTGTATTTGTACTTTGGCAACCGAATCTACTGCTAGAAGGAAACATCTCAAACTCTGCATTTGGTTCATGGGTTGGATCATTTACAATTTTCTGAGCTTCTGGCCAGAGGTTTCGAATAGATCTGATTCTATCAAGAGAGTCTAAACGCATGGAGAGTCACATGATCAGTGGAGCTCCAGACGTCCACGGGAAATGACGTCACCTCGATTTTTTGGCATTTATTTAAGTTCATCTCAATAAAACCTCATTAGTAAACTCCACTGTCCTTAAGGTTAAGGTTAGGGTTAGGTTTGGGGCTAGTTTGGATTAGTTTAAGATAGCGTTGTCCTGCGGAGGTGATGTAATTTCCTTTGGAAAAGTGAAGCTCCACTGAACACGTGCCCCTCCATCGCCTGAGTTTAGATCCTTCTCGATTTATTGGTCACACCGACTGTCTTTAGTATAGTTTTTTTTTAAAGTTTGGTTTCAAACTTTGTGTCCCAACATGGAAACAGCACCACAACAGAAGCACATTGTTTTTGTTGTTTGTTTTTACACTCTGGAAAGTTGAGAGTTCTGTTTAAGATTGAAAACATAGACTGTATAAATAATAGACAGTGTCTTCTCAATCCTCCCCGTTTGCCATAATAACTATGTTCGAGGGGGAAATCATGGCAGATTTACAGACTTCTCCTACCCAGCTCCAACGGAGCATGTTCCTAAAAAGGGCATAAGGCCGGGATCTTCACTGTAGACTCGGCCCTCGCGTGATGTATAGTTCGATCGTAACCGTTCCCGCGCCATTAGCTCTAATGCTAATGGCCTGTCAATCAAAGTCAGGCCCTCATTAATAAGATTAATTAATTAAGATTTCTACAATATACCTTGCGAAAACCTGCCTGGTTCCTTTAATTATACCTAACCCAGCGTTATCACAAGAGGAATATCTAGCTGTAGAAAGTTTAACAAAATTAGAAACCAGGCTTTACAGTTGTTTAAAACATGAAGTGCAATGCTTTCTAATGGCAAAACAGCTTGTTCTGCCGCTACTAGATGGAGGAATTACAGCAATTGCGGCACCCAGCGTCATGGTCACAGAGCAATGCAACCAGTGGCCATTGATTGAAAATAGCGCAATTGCATATCTTCCATGAGAATGCTTCTCAACCAGGGGTACGGGACCCTTGGGTGTACTCGAGGACTTAGCAAGAGGTACTTAGAACTACTTCAGATAAAAAAGAAGATCAAACTGAACTTTATTTTCAAAGAAGGAAAAGTTATGTTTTGCAGTAAAATGTATAGTTTGGGAGAATAGGTTTATTTTACAGACACAACATTATCTTTTTAGATGCAAAATGTGCTTGCCTTCGAAACAAAAATGTTTGTATTATGTACCATGTGAATGTACAGTATGTATGAGTGGGTCAGACTCAAGCCTGGCCCTTACAGAAAACTCACACAAGAGTCGTCAATCAAACTTCTCCTCATGCATAATAAAATCATCCTGTCGGTAAAAAATACATATTATGAGTGTATTTTTCGTCAAATACAAAACCGGTGTCAGGGAGGTTGAGCAGATTTGTGCCCAGCGTGCTGTAGTTGTCATTATTGTTGGACAGATGCCTCAGAGAGCGAGGGGAAAGCTGACAGTGCACCTCAAACTTTCGCTGCTATTAGTTTCTTGCTGCTGGTGCGAGCTACAAAAATAGCATAGCAACAGAATCGCGAAGGAGTAGAGTGTCAGGAGTCAGGCAAAAGAACGCGCTGTGTCTGTTTTGATTTGGAGCTATTTTGAGAGCTGCTGTTTATCTGCCGATGCAATGATTTTATTACAAGAAAGACAGCTGCAGTATATGTTCTTACTTTTTGTCTGGAACTATACATAACCAATGGAAATCTATGTATTTCTTTGTCTGGGGCATTTTTTTCTTGTAACATTGCAAAGAACTGCACACCAATACAGATACAGATGAAAGTCAAATGCTCTATGGGTTATACTCCCATGATGCATAGAGATTGCTTGAGAAGCTCCTGTAGAACAAAGCGAAACGCCCTCAACATAATGTACCTTTTTTAAAGTTCTTGGTAATCGAGCTGGTTTTAAGCTCATCTGTGTGGGGATGAGTTATGTGGTAGGATGGACTTGTTAGCAGATGGCACCACCCTCAGATTATAAAAACCCAGGGTTTCCTCTTGATTCTGTTCCTGTGGGTGCTCGGTTCGCCATCTAACCATCTAACTTGCTGCCTGGTAGAAATTATAACTACCAGGCAGCAATCAGATAGTTCACCTCCAATATATAGAGCTAATTCAAACTATGTCTTAGCGTCGCTGTGGTGTGGCTGAGCCTCGCGGCGCGCTGATAATATTGTTGCGCCATGGTGTGCGGTGGCTCTGGTTTGGCTGGTTAAAAATAATAGACTCCTCCTCCTCACTCCTCCCCGTTTGCCACAATGACTACATTCGAGGGGAAATCATGGCGGTTTACAGGGTCCTCCTATGCTGCTGTGACGGAGTATGTTCCTAAAAAGGGCATAAAGGCGGGATTTTCACTGTAGATGTCACAGGTGAGTGTTTTGAGAGGTGGACTTATCGAATAAAAAAACTATAAATGTAACATTTATTAAATAAACAATATAAACAATGGGCCCATAAAAGAGGAATAATAAAAGACAATTAAAACCAACTAAAAACAGTCATACTCAACGGTCAGTCCACGTTCTTGTCCTCTGGTTGGCGACCCCAGTCTCTGTCTGGCTCTCCTCCAGCCCGCCACGTCCCTGCGCCTTCTCCACGGGTCGGGGAACGGGACTCGCTGTCTCACATGGCGGGGTCTCGCCGTTTCTTCCAGCGTGGGGTGTCTTTATGTCATTTCTGTATGCCAAGCCAACCGTCTCCTCTGCTTCAGCTGTGGTGCGTTTCCTCGCCATCATAGCCATGGCTGCCAGGACCGGGCCGTGCCCTACTGCCTACCTATTTTTCTAGCCATCGGTGGAATCTAACGGACGCAGCGTCCTGGCAGCCGCCTTGCTTACACCTTGCTCGTGGCCTATGTCTGTTGCCTACACCATGTTGTCAACATGTGGATTTATTTAAACTGTTCGAATTGGTTTGTTTATATGCTCATTGCTGATGACCTGGACATCTGTCCTTTTAAGGAAATGTTTGTCTATAAAACAAATGAACTTGAGAAATTACAACAACCCGTGTCCTTTATATTAAAGGTTATTTTCTGGATTTTAATAGTTTAGTGGCGTTGTGGCAACAACTTAATTTAATGTGGTAACATTAAAGGGATGACTGGGAAACACCTAATTAAAGTCCGTTGCAATAGTCTATCAGTGAACTGATAACAACATAAATAGTCCATTCACGGTCAATGCGATTTAAAAAAAAAGCTTTGCTTTGGTCAAAAAATGTAGTTGATAAAAACTTGCTCTGACATTGCTGTTGGTTCTTCACAGTCAGACATATAGTTATAGTATACACATACTATTTGTCTGCCCTAAGCCAGTTTCACATATGAACCAAACCGTTGTTCTGTGCAGACGTTAAAGGGAAAACCCCCTGTTGACCGAGAGTTTACACAAGTGAGGATATCTGTGTAAGTTCTCAGTCGTACAGGAGTTGTCCATCTTCAATGAAGGTACTTGATTCATCTTCTGTACTCAGTAGTTGAAGTCTTCGAACGTTTCGCCTCTCATCCAAAAGGCTTTGTCAGCGACAAAAGTCCCACTTTGGCCGAAGCTGAATATATAGACCAATAAGGGAGGAGTAGGGTTGGCCTGGCTCCTCCTCTCTAATCACAGCTACTCTCACCTGTGGGTAAACACCTTTGAAGTAGAGTGTCTAACGATCTGCTCACCTCAGTATCGGTCAGTCCTGTACCATTCATAGATGATCACTGCCCAGTATCTGTCCTATTCATGGCTGATCACTGCTAATTACCTGCCTAATGTTCTTTTGTTGGCTGAGGTGCCGTCTCCTTGTATTTTTGGCAGACCATAGATACATGGAATAGACTCTCCCGGGTAAAGCTTGTAATACAGCTTTTGGTCAATTATTTCTTCCTTTTCTAGTTCCTGAAGATGCTCTATAATTTTCTTCTTGTACCCGCTGGTGGGGTCTCTTCTCAGTCGCTCATATGTGTTTTCATCAAAGAGCAGCTGCTTGACCTTGGTCTCGTAGTCAGCTGTGTTGAGAACTGTGCATCTACCTTTATCCGCTGGAAGGATGGTGATGCTCTCCTCCTTCTTCAAGGCTGCCAAAGCTCTTCTTTCCTCTCCAGAGATGTTGGAGGGAGGAGGTCTGGAGCGCTTGAGGGCTGCTGAGATTTTCAGTCGGAGGTCCCCTGCTTCAGACTCAGTCATCCTGTTATTCCTAATGGCTGATTCTGCTGCTGTGATGACGTCCACTGTAGGAATGGATTTGGGTGTGATGGAAAAATTCAGCCCCTTGGAGAGCACGCTCTTCTCCGCCTGGGAGAGTTCTTTGTCAGAGAGGTTTTTAACCCAATTGGCTGTAGTTTTAGGATTTCTATGTATTTCTTCATTCCCACGCCACTGCCTGCTTTATCTTGCCTGGTTTTGCCCTAAGAGTTTTAGAAACGTGATGAAGGCTAATGCCAAAACGTAATCACTATTATAAAAAATTTGGACATCGGCTCATGAGTGTGCAATGTTGTTTTTTGATTTATGAAGATTTCCCCTACATCTGCACCTCGAAGACTATTTCTGGTGTGCGTTGCTTCTCTTTTCTCAATAAATGGTAAATGGTCACATTTATATAGCGCTTTTCATAAGGCACTTTAACTGCTCACTTTCTCATTCATATAACAGACAATGGAGGTAAGGTGGGTGAAGTGTCCTGCCCAAGGACACAACAAACATGTGCCCGTGTGATTCGAACCGCCGACCCTCCGGTCACCGCTTTACTGTCTGCACCACTGTTGCCCCCAGATAGAATATATGGAAATAGCATGATACCTAAAAGTGTATTAACATGGTTATTATGACATGTACAATACATATACAAACGACAGACACTTAGTTAATGGTAATTTGATTCATTACAATCTTTAGCAACGATTGTGAATAACCCGAAAACATCAGTGTTTTTAACAACAAAACAGGGCTGCTAAATGCTAAATCCTATACACTACCATGCACTGTTACATTCTGTTCTATAAAGTAAGGTGCGAGAAAATACATGAGTTGATGGGTAGCAGCGTGTGTAGATGTGAGCTGCCATTTTGGAGGTATCAGGAGATATGGTTTCATATGGTTTCACAGTCTGATAGCAAACCTTTGTAGATAGAAAGAAATAGCAGTCCATAGTCTGCTTGGACTACTTATTTTTTAACAACTTTTAGAAACTCCTCTCCTTGGATGCCATTATTCATCACACGAGCCAAAGATGTACAGAGACAGGAGCTGTGCCATTTACCTCTTTGTCCTGCCCAAAGCGGCGCAGTCACAGTCCTAACAATAAATCATTCAATTAGACAAACATAACCTTTTACCTGCTTTGACTCCCCGAAGTTAGTACCAGCACTTACTTTAATTAAAATTTCCACTCAGAACAATTCTCACAAAGCTATACACTTAAATGCATGGCCCCTAAGGTGATTCTGCATTCAGCTGCGTGGGTTAGTTTTCGCCCTTCATCTCAAACAATACATTACATTTCCAATCATGAAAAACCTGCTTCATGAGGATGGAGTACAAATGGTTTCCGATACAAAGGTACTTTGTTGAATAATTTGATCAAGATTTTGGCAAATGAGAGTTTTATTTTTGACATTTTCAGCTCCTGGTGCGAGACTTACAAAAACGCCTGTCTTGTCTAAAATTTGTTCTGCATGGTAAAACAGTCCTGCAAAGAAGGAACGAGGAGAGAATTTATAGGTCACTTAAAACACAAAATCGATAGAGAGGATCCCACGTTACTTTTTTAATGGCGTAACAGATGTGTGTCTTCCGTATTCTGCAAAGTCTCCATCAGTATGTAGTAGTCACTTAAATCATGATTTCTAACACATAAGCAAAAACCCTTATGACAATAAATCCTCTATTGTATTTTATGGCATATTTTTGGATACAAATCAAATCAAAAACATTGCCATGGTAACTGCTAGACGAAGGAGTGGTGTTTGTTTAGCCCAAATCTGGCTGATGTAAACTCGTCATCATTTGATTTTTCACTGGCAGACGTTCCCCTCTTTCATCACAGCGGTCTCCAGAGAAGAAAGCGGCAATGTGCCCACGGCATCGTGTTTGTCTCGGTATCAAGTGAAATTTGGCCGCAAATGTATTTCGTGTATTAAGTCTAACTAAAATACGTTTAGTTATTTCAAAATAAAATGGTCAGATATCAACTTAAACCTTTCAAGCCACCACCCCGAAATGACCATGCAAACACCCTTTGACCCCCACTGTGAAAGGTATTTGTCACTTTGAATAATTTAAAGACTAAATTGTTAGTTTGGTTTATTATTCAGCTTACTTCACAAATATGATGCAGTTTTTATTTATTATGACACAGCGCCAATAACTTTTGTTCTTTCTTATTTTTGCAACAATGTTTGGTATAATTTCAAACATCATCATGTTATGGCATATACAGCATGTCACCAAGATGTCCTTAGCCTTAGAAAGTAGTTAGTTAAGATAGCTGTTTATATTTATTTATGTAGTTTGTTTCAGGTTTAACTTTTAGTGTAAAATACCTCTGTCCCTAAGCCCCTTGCTCCTTTTAACACACCTCCAGTCTCCCTCTTGGATGTGCTGTTATTCTGTTGTACCGTATTTTTGCCTGTCAGTGCTCTGCACAGGAGGGATAAGTTGTGTTACGAAGCTGGCACTTCCTGGGTACAATGAGCTGTTGGAGGAGCTCGGGGCAAATTGGAGGAACAATGTACAAACAGGCATCGCAGCACTTTGAATAGTTTCCTGGGAATAATTACTCAAGCACAAATGGTTCACAACACAACTCTAAGTATGTTTTTTGGCACATGGTAAAACGCTCTAAAAAGTACATTTAGCGCAATACTTTGTCATTGAAACCATGTCATCTCAGTACCTTGTCACTTGGGGAACTGCGGGTCTAGATGAAGAAGCAGTGATTGGAGATTGGTGACCTTTGATTCAACTTGGGCAATATAATATAGTTCATAGTGCCCAGACCAATTCTTCGCTAATGGGACATTTTAGTTCAATGGCAAATGCTTTGTCCATTGAACGAAGATTTTCTTTAGTAAAAGAGACAAAAAGGATAATATATATTATTTTTTTTACTCAGTGCATTCACAGGTGATCAGGTGCAAGTGCTTTATCCTTAGTCAGACTCTGACCCGAGTTTATTAGTAAAAGAGTAAAAAGAGAAAACAACATGAAAGGATAACACAGTGGGGTGAAAATGTCTTCCACTCAACACTAAACTCGGAGTCTTTGATTCATTATCGGCTTAAGCCGGTGCTGCTAGATCTGGTTTGACAGATCTCTGTCCTTGTTGTATTTGTTGGTCTTTAGTGCACAGTTTCTTGTCATTCTCAGTACAAATTTAGAGCACGCAGCATTTGTCCTTGAACAATGTCAAACCTAATTGCCGGTTCCTCTTTACCGAAAGTGCAGCTTGTTGGTTATTTGGAAAGCTCATTTGTTCCTTAATCTATTATTGATTGTCATTTAACTCTACAAATGATATTCCCATAGAACAATCCCTCAGGCCAATTTAAGAGAAAGCCTTGTTTTGGAAGATTCAGATGTAGATGAAGATAAATGGTTTTGCACTCACTTCATGGTTACACTCTAAAAATACAGGCTTTAGCTTCAGAAATTATGTGTGGTTTCTTGTGGATTCTTGGGTAAATTTCTGCCATTGTTGTTGCGTCTGGTCTAGTATGGCGATCAAAAGTAAAGCGACTGTATTTTCCACCGTTTTCTTCATCAACCTTCACCAGTCACACAGTCGAAGGCACGACCACAGGACTGAAGGTGGGATCATACTGAGGGTTTTTAACAAGCTGTACCACATGAGCCACAAGTCTCCTGAAATGTGATAATTAAGATTCTAAAAAAGCTTGAAGATGTGGATGAAGAAGATTGGAGATTGAGCGGTTCATTAGTAAATAGGGTAGAAGTCAATTACTTGGATGCGTGAGAGAAGACCGGCTCCCACAGAACTGTCCTCCCCTGTACGTCTGACCTAGACCTTAAGTGCGTGCATTACACAGACAGTTTTGGCGAGAAAGTCTTCGAGTCACGGCAGTCACCACTAATTGTCTAAAGTAGATGTAGTGTCGGTCAGTGATTGAGAGTGGGGAGGGAGAGTAAAGAGGAGGGAGAAAACAATTAAAAGACAGGGACAGATTAGGTGGGAATGTGTGCGATGGGCTTCGGTGGCTCTATAGGCTCCAGTGGACACACACCACAGCCCAGGTCATTTAACTTCAGCACTTGCTTTTACAGCTGGAAGTTTACCAAGTAGAGAAACACTTTTGCCTCTTTTACAACCACCAGTTAAATATTGCTTGAAATTACGACTCCTACTCGTGATATTATTTTTCAGTACACAATCCATTTTTAATGTAATGTAGCTTGATGGCATGAAATCATGGAGCTCCAAATTCATCCAATATTAATAGCTGAAAATCTGCTATTCTGTATTTGCCTGACTTTACACTTTACTTTTTTAAATGTTTCAAATCTACAGTTTGTCATTTCAACCTGAAAAGACTCACGGAAACAGAGTGGCGTTAGGGCAGTTTTATTGGACATGAATTATGATTGGGGCTCAGACCCAATCATAATTGCATTAACGATGATAAATGAATGACAAAGTCTTCCTCCGGACTCTGGAAACTGGTGGTGGTAGATGATGAGACCTGACGACAACAACGAACAGAGCTGAGGAGAGGCCAGGTGGAGGAGGGGCGGAAGAGGGTCGCAGCACAGCTGGGAAACAGCCAAGTGATGGACGAGGAAGCTTAACCTTTGTGTGGTCTGTGGCAAGACGAGTGGGTGAGCTAAGTGGCTGTGTGGACCCGCCACTAAATTTACGTTAAAAACATCCCTTAGACAACGCCAGGGGCATTGTGCCCCAAAATAAAAGATAAAAATTAACAAAGGCAACGAAGGTTCGTTAAAATTGACAGGACAAAGGAAAGTTACAAAAGCATGGTTTTATTCTCCTTCAGATGAGATTAGTTTAGTAAAAGTTCTTTTGACAAGTTCAGTTCAGTTCCAGTGCGACGGTCCGACATCGACCAGAAGACAGTCTTGTATCAACAGACACTGAAGCGGAGTTATCACAATAGTTATTAAAAAGGAACAAAAAGGAGGGGTGGGCACGCCATCAGGACCCAGATGAATGTTGCACTTGCGTTGCACTGCGCTCTCCGGACGAGCCATTCCCGGACCCCGAGCATCCGACCCTGCCCAGCTACACGGAAGCCTCCGGACCAGCGCTTGCAAACCGCGATGCACCATGGAAATTGAGGACTCGGTTGCTGGCTTTACGCCTCCAGCCGCCGGCTTGACGCTCCGACACGACTTCACAATTTTGTCAACAACTCACACTGCACGCCTAGCCCGAGTGCTGCTGGCGGATGTGACGTCGGAGAGAGGAGAGGTCAGGTACGGATGAAAGGGCTCCTTTTATAGCGCGCCCCCTACGTTGGGTTGGTTAACTGCAGGAAGGCTAAACCCCAACTCACTACAGGTCCTTGGGTCATTTTGACCCGAAAGCCACTGGAGCCGCAGCCCATCCAAATGGCCCAAAAGCCACTGACGGATTTTTGTAAAAAGAAGCAGAAAAAAATATTAATGTATGGTAATTTTCAGGCTCTTTTTCTTGAAGTGTAAATTTTTTGACATTAGGGTCTTTAAAGGGTGCAAAATTGAAGGATCACTCGAGGGTTAAGAAGGGGATCCTGGGTGATGAATGGCTGAAGCCGGAATGAGCAGCTGCGGTGATTGGCTGTCGCGAAGGTGCGGCTTGAGATGGGGCTATGATTGGATGATTGGTGAAGAGCTGCAGGTAGGTCTTCAAGGTTGAATTTGCGCAGACGCTTAACTTGTATTTTAAGGCTAAGGTTAAGGGCTAAGGAAAATGTGTTCTCTGCATTTGACCCATCCTTCGATGCCGCCGAGACAACGTGACCACCGTGTGGCATCCCCACATAGGCTCATGGTCAGACTAAGAATAGGATGAACCTATTACGCATGTTTTGTGGGGAATCCAGAGCACCTAGAGGAATCCAGACACAGGGAGAACACAGAAAGGCCCGCTTGGTCCTTATGCAAGAACGCTACTCAGCCACCATGCTGCCCGCAATTTGATAATGGATTTTAACCTTATGTACCTTTGGTTATATTAAATGGAAATTGAACAATTAGAAAATATATTTAAAATATAAATTGTGAGATAATACATTAGAATGTGCTATCAAAGGATAAGTTTACTTTATAATAACTTTTTTTCTTTTTGCTTCTTCTGTGAAAATGGGAGACGTCATTAAAACAGAGACAAGAATGAAGCAAAGCTAAATGCTAATGATAATGTGTTTTTCCATCTTTGTGATGTAACGCTGAATCTACACATCAGAAGTTTGTGTGGTCTGAGCAAAAACACTCCAGTAGATCCTGCAATATGTGAGACCAATGATAATGCTTCATAGGTAAAATGGTAAATGGTCTCAACTTATATAGCACTTTTTCTACCTTCATTAGGCAGCAAGGAACTAGTCACCCATTCACTCTCTGATTCATACACCAATGTACGCAGATACAGGAGGCAAGGTGGGTGAAGTGTCTTGCCCAAGGACTCAATGACAGTGTGCATTGTCAGGAGCTGATTTCAAACCCTGTTCTATTAACAACGTTTATAAGGGTTTTCAGGTTTTCATATGTCGTCATCTGGATGTTTGCTCGGAATTTGCCTCTCATCCTAGCTGTGTTTTTTTTTTTGCCTTGGAAGAAAAGCTAGGATCAATACATTCTGAAGGAAGAAATTTTCAAGGAGAACCGTTGCCTCGTTTTGACCGGTGACACAGCTGTTGGAACAAATAGAAGCAAATCTATTCATGACTATTCTTTTTAAAGGTCTCTTTGACGGCTGCGCCCAGAGGCCACTGTCTTTCTCTCATCCACCTCGTTCATGATCCAATTTTATTCTGGCTCAAGTTACATTTCGCTGCTTTGACTTCACAATATCTCCAGACAATCTTAACACCAGCCAGACAGAAAAGTAATGTAGCTACAGTGTGTGGCTCAAAGAAATATCTACGCTTTTAATTCTCTCCAAATGAACACAATTTTAACCACAGGCAGAGGCGAGCTGACAGCGTGAGCAATGATGGGGACAGAGTGGCAGGTCAGACAAGAAAATATGAAGGAGCGAGATGAAACCCGGGCCACAGGGGAGATGGATGGGAAAAGCGACTCCCAGCCGAGTTTTGCAATTAAGAACACCTCGTTACGTAAGCGCTCACTGACTAATGCTGCAGACACGGGCTCCACAGGGGACCAGGGATGCACAACAACGCACCAGCTTGTTTGGCTTTTTTCTTCTACAAACATGACATACAGTGCCTTGCGAAAGTACTAATACACCTTGAACTTTTGCACATTTTGTCATGTTTACAACCATAAACATAAAGATTTTATTTTGAATTGTTTACTGAAAGTTCACAAACAAGTAACAGACAACTGTGAAGTGACAGTAAAATGATACATGATTCTGTTATTTTTCCAAAAAGTGTAAAAAGTGTAAAGTGGGGCATGCATAAGTATTCATACAGGATTTTCGGAGTGCATTAAATGGCCTGTATAACATTCCTAATGACTGCAGAAAGTTCACACCTTGCCCTAACCATTAAATAGAGGCCGCCTGTACGTAATCTACTCTCAGTATAATTCCAGCTGTTCTGTGAGGTCCTCAGAGCTATGGTCAGAGTGTATTGGTCACTAAACAACATCATGAAGGCCAAGGAGCTCACCAGAGAGGTCAGGGATAAAGCTGTGGAGAAGTTTAAAGCAGCGTTAAGTTATACAAAGATTTCCCAAGATTTGAACATCTCACGGAGCACTGTTCAATCCATCATTCGGAAATGGAAAGAGTATAGCACCACTGCGAACTTACCAAGACACGGCCGTCCACCTAAACTAACAGACCGAACAAGGAGAACACTGGTCAGAAAGGCAACCAAGTGCCCCAAGATAACTCTGGAGGAGCTGCGACGTACTGCCGCTGAGCTGGGGGAATCTGTACATGGGACAACTATAAGTCGTACTCTCACCATCCCCAGTGTCACATATGGTGGGGGGAGCATCATGCTATGGGGCTGCTTTTCCTCAGCGGGGACTGGGAAGATTGTAAGAATAGTTGGGAAGATGGATGGAGCCAAATACAGAGACATTTGAGGAAAACCTGCTGGAGTCAGCAAGAGAATTGAGGCTGGGGCGGAGATTCACCTTCCAGCAGGACAATGACCCTAAACACAAAGATAAATCTACAATGGAATGGTTTAAAAAAAAACATATTAATGTGTTAGAATGGTCCAGTCAAAGTCCTGACCTAAATCCTGTAGAAAATCTGTGGAAAGACCTGAAAACTGCTGTTCACAAACGCTCTCCTTCTAATTTGACAGAGCTTGAGTTGTTTTGTAAAGAGTAATGGGCTAAAATGTCAGTCTCTATATGTGCAAACCTTGTAGAGTCATACTCCAAAAGACTTGCTGCTGTTATTGCAGCAAAAGGGGGTTCCACAAAGTATTAAGTCATGCTCTATGAATAACTTTTCACCTTTCTATTTTTTGAAAAATAACAGAATCATGTATCATTTTGCTTTCACTTCACAGTTGTCTGTCACTTGTGTGTGAACTTTCAGTAAAACTTTCTAAATTAAATCTTTACGTTTAGGGTTGTAAACATGACAAAAATGTGCAAAAGTTCAAGGTGTATTAGTACTTTCGCAAGGCACTGTAACTACCTTCATTTTATGTATGCCAAATAAAGATGGAGTTCCCCTTGTTTTTATAGGGTTCAGTCCTTCAATAGCTTCCAACACTTAGTTAATCATTTGTCTTACACCAAGAACAAAACCTCAAATGGTATTTGAAATGTAAAATGAACTGGAAATGTGTGTTTTTCTTGATTTTAAAATAACATACTGAATAAAAAATGGACCTGTTATGTGGATAATCTATAAACAAAAAAAATGATATTTAATGTTTGGAACGTACTTAATTTACACCGATAAATGTCTCTCGACTTCTTGATATATTTTTTTGGATCAGTGGGTGTTTCAATGAGTAAGAAAGAGTTTTATTTTATTTCTTTTTTCTTTTTTTTCAGCTCATTTGCAAGAGCTGTTTCACAGAACAGTTCATTAGCACACAAAAAAAAATGTTGGTTTAAAATGTAAAAAGACTTGATGCTCCTTTCAAAATATTTAAAATTCATCACAGCTCATATTATGTTTCTGTTGTCCATTTTAGCCTGCAGACATAAGACCTATACCTCATGTTGCTACAATCAATTCACCTTCCACTCCCCACAGTGGGAGGGTCTATATTTAGCCTATAGTTTCATGACACAGGCCACTCTGGATCAGTTGTGCTTTAGCTAAACGGGTAGCTCAGAGTAAAAAACCTTTCACCATCGCTGAGGATTTGATTCTGCCAGCTGCTGTTGATATGTGCCGCGAGTTGGTAGGAGAGACGACTGCCAAAAAGTTACTTACTATCCCACTCTCCAATGACACTGTCAGTCACCGCATCGTTGACATGGCCACAGACATTCGGCAAAGAATAAAACATAGTCAATTTTACTCATTACAGTTAGATGAGTCTACTGATGTCCAATGCTGCGCTGTTGCTTGTGTTTGTGCGCTATCGCTGGGAGAACAGTTTGCATGAGGACATTCTATTTTGTGGAGAGCTGCCAACGCGATGAAACACATGAATGTTCCGGTGCATGGATGAGTTCTTCAGGGAAAACGGCCTACAATGGAAGAACTGGGTTGCAGTGTGTAGTGATGGTGCAGCATCAATGACAGGACGGCATCACGGTGTCATCAAACAGATACAGGATCGCGCACCAGAAGCGAAGTGGACGCACTGTTTTCGCCATCGTGAAAGCCTGGCCGCCAGGAAGATGTCACCAGAGTTGCACGAGGCAATGACTATAAGTGTAAAAGCAATCAACTAACTTCAGTAAAAACAGTGCTGTGAACTCACGATGTTTTGCTAAGCTTTGTGAGGACATCGAAGCAGACCATGTGCACCACTACTTTATCATAGTGAGGTGAGATGGCTATCAAGAGGACTGGTCCTTAATCGTTTGTATGAACTCAAGAATAAGGTCTGTTGTTTTCTTAAAGAAAAAAATCCCCTCTTTGCGCAGCACTTCACAAACACTGATTTCATTTTCAAACTAGCCTACCTTTGTGATATTTTTTCACACCAGCTGAACACATCACGTCAAGGCTGAAATAGCAACATGTTTTTTGTTGCTGACAAAATCCAAGCTTTCAGAAGAAAACTTGCTTTGTGGATTAAAAGGACTCAGGAAATAAGGATGGATATGTTTCCCATTGTAGCGGACGTTCTTGTTTCCTCACCCCAAGTGAGGAAGATCTCGTTTCTCAGCACCTTTCACAACTGGCAGGACAGTTTGATGAGTACTTCCCTGAAGATCCCAGTGATGGACACTTATGGATAGTGGATCCTTTTTCTGTGGATCCTACGAAGAATGATGTTGCTTCACCTTCAGAACTGGAATCTCAACTTCTGGATGTCTCCACTGACAGCACTTTCAAAGTAAGATATGTTGGAATAGATTGTATTATTTGTGCTAATTATTAACTGTGCTAATTTACTAATTGTAATGTTGATTTATTGAAGATGCAGTGGGACAAAGTGGATCTGGCCTCATTCTGGATTGTTGTTTCCAAGGAGTACCCAAGTCTTGCTCTCAGAGCTGTTAAACTGCTTCTCCCTTTCACGACTACATACCTTTGTGAATCGGGTTTCTCCATTGTGACCACAACCAAGACTAAAGCCCGAAGACTGAGCCTTTCCCCCATTCCACCCAGCCTGGACCTGATCATATCTGGGAAGCAGGCGCAAGTGTCGCATTAAGAGAGAGGGAATCTTATTTGTAGCACTTTTAATATGACATTTTTTTAATCCACACTTGTAGTGGTAAGCACACACCCCTCACAGTAGGAGGAACTCTGTTGTTGTTCTTGCAGTTTGGTTGAAAAAATGCTCCCTGCTGTTGCTTAAACATTTACAAATGTGAATTTGCACAATTATGGGTAAAACTTGCACTTTCTACACATTATTTTTAAATATATATTTTATGTATTTTTATTATGTTTTAATTATATTTTCATATACACATTTTTGAAAGTACCTAATTTCTTTCCAGTAGTCATTTTTGTTTTTATATGATCCCAATCATAAATTCATGTATTATCCTGTGTTCCTAATATGAGGTTAGTTTTCATGAATCATTGGGAGAACATGTGCAGGATTATGCATATGTTAAATACATATTTTTATTTATTTTTTCCAGAAAAGTAATTATTTTAATTATTAAACGGTAACATAACTACTCAATTCACATCCCTTCAAAAGTGAAAAATAAATCACAACAACGATAAATTGTTTGATTGGGCCCCAGGTTACCTTGCACTGAAAATGTTGGGCCCCAAGGGCAAAAAGGTTAAGAACCCCTGCTTTAGAGAATAGAATACTGCTGCAAACCTCACAGAGTGCAATGTGCTGCTGCCGATGTGAAGCCTGTAAAAAGCATGGAGCTGTAGGGACATCTGGTGGAGGAAGTGTATATTTGTTTCATAAAGCTAGTAAAGAAAAGCCCCCAACATTTTCATTAAAGTGTAAAAGAAATGTGGGTGCTGTAAGATTGTAAATCATAATTTCGTTTTGCAAATAATAACAACAAAATATTTTACAAAATACAGAAATGTGGCTCATGTGTCCTATTTCTTTATACTATTTTTCCTATGTCGACTGATTCGGCCGCTCGACTAATTTTACAAAATGTACAAGAAAAGTGTTTAAGTAAGTGCATACGTTTTGTTTTGCCTTAAGTGCCTCTGAATACGACGTTAACAAATGTGCAAGTTTCTTTTACAGAGTCACTAATTTTTTCGCTGAAATTCAATTGTGCTGGATACAAAGAGAGCTGATCTCAGACACTAAGGGGGTCCTTTACCAAGTGTAAAAAGAGAAGTACGATCAAAAGTGGATCAGCAGCGGGAGTCATATGCATTTTTACTCACGCACCGATACTTCATTTACATTTCAAATTTGGGGCCCTCAAAGTATAATACAGGCGATTTAAAATGGTCCACAAATGCTATTTCCCGGCTTGCACTCACTATTTAGCACCTGCCTTGATAAATGACCACCTCACAGTCACTGTCTGCAGAGGGGACTTGTTACAACAGAATTTGGAGGCATGTGAGATTACTGCTGTCCCAATCTGCAGCAAAGTTGAGAATACCGTTCCTGCGTGAAAGGATGGCGGAAAAAAAACATCTCTCCAACTTTTAACAAGCAACAGAAACAAGAGGGAACTACCTGTGCTCGTACAACTCTCCTAAAGTTGACCATGCTTAGTTCCTCACATAAATCAGCTATGGAGAAGTTTGTCAATTCATCTAATAGAAAGTGGAATTGTTTGAGATCCGACAGAGTTATAATTTCCTTTCGAAATTGGCCCAAAATTATAGCCTATATAGTAAAGAGTCTTCCATAGCAATGTGCGACCTATGATTTTCAATATGAATTATTTAAAGATTTGATTGAATCGTTTTCCTCGTCTGACAGCGCAATTACAACTTAATGGGGCTGCCAAATTGAGTGGAAATTGTCTCATGCCTTTCAAAGAGGAGAACATTTCTCCGCCCCTCACGCAGGCTCACTTCATAGTCTCCACACCTGCGTTTAGAAATTCATTTTATCTTGACACTTTCCTCCCCCCCCCCTCCCCACAATCCTTTGTCAGGTGTGGCAGCTTTCTCCAGTGGCGGGCCCGAAATGAATGGATGCACTTACCACAGCGGAAAATTGATGACTCGCTCAATTTCTGTTTGCGCTGTCGGTAAAGTTTCACCTAATTTATGAACGCGTGTGTCATCATCATCAATATACAGGCTCGTGGTGTTGTGCCATACTTGCCCAGACTACTTTTTTGTGAAACATGTGAACACTGCATCCACACACTGCTCTGGTGATGGATTGTGACGCAGGGATGTGAAAAATCATGATATCCTCAGAGCGGAATACAGACGCGACAAGCTCATACATAAAGGGAAGCAATGGTACGCTGTGTAGGGTAGAAGACACAATAGTTAAACTGTGAATTCAAAAATAAGCTCAATGGCACATTAGAAAAATTACTGGTTCCTTCAAAGCTGTGTTCTCTCTGACTATTCTCAGTATTTAAGTTTTAAGTGTTACTGTATTTTCCGGACTATAAGTCGCTCCGGATTTCATTATGCAAAAAATGCATAATGAAGAAGAAAAAACACTACACTACCCGGGCATGGAGGCGTAACTGCACCGCTTACAAGCCTCTCCCGGTAGCACGTTGTTCAAGCTCTCATTCGTTCCTCTAACTGTGGCCATCTAGCTTTTAGCCTGCGATTAGCTTTTTTTTGTTTTCTTCATTGGCGTCACCATAGACAGTGATTTAAAATTTGATAAACAGATCAATGGCGTTTTAAAATCGGATTTTTATCATCTTCGTCTTTTATCCAAAGTTAAGCCTTTTTTACCTTTTAATCTTTTTGAGCAAGTCGTGCACGTTTATTTCAAGCCGTCCGGACCACTGCAACGCACTGTACTCGGGCATCAGCCAGAAAGCACTCTCTCGCTTGCAGTTAGTCCACGACTCTTAACGGGGACCAAAACACGCGAACATATCACCCCAATTCTTGCGTCTTTGCACTGGCTCCCTGTTAATTTTAGAAATTATTTTCAAATTGTATTGTTTGTTTTTAAAGCTTTGAATGGACTGGCCCCTCAGTATATCACAGACCTCATCCAAATTTCCCGGCCCTCGCGCGTTTTGAGGTCTGAGGGCCAGTTCCAGCTCGTGGTTCCGAAGACGAACCGTAAAACCAGAGGGGACAGAGCGTTCTCCATTGTCGGCTCTAAGCTGTGGAACGCTCTGCCCCCCCACATCTGTACAGCCCCCACCGCGGAGTGTTTTAAATCCCGTCTTAAGACTCACTTTTATTCTCTGGCTTTTAGCACCGCATAAGTTGTGTGGTCCCCTTGTGTCTTTATCTATTTTAAGGTGTTTTATTCTTATTTATAGTTTTTAAATGTGTTTTTATTTCTATTTTTTTTTTTAACTGTTTTATTTCTATTTATTATTTTATACTCATTTAGTGGTAGAGCTCATTTGTATTATTTTGGTTTTATTGTTGTTGTGGTCGCATGTTCAGTGCTTTGGAATTAAATGTGCTATATACAGTGCCTTGCAAAAGTAATACACCTTGAACTTTTGCACATTTTGTCATGTTTAGAACCATAAACATAAAGATTTTACTTTGAAAATTATAAAATTATACATTATTCTGTTATTTTTCAAAAAATAGAAAACCTGTCACGGTGCGGGGGAATGATGACCCAAAACGCAGAGCAGTTCCAAACAAAACTCAAATTTAATGGAACAAGCAGAATCCGAGGAACAGAACAGACAGAGAATGACTACGATGACGAACGACAATGATCCAGCAAAGACAAGGGAAAACACAGGGGTATAAATACACAGGGAACCAGGGCACAGGTGAAACACATCAGGGCGGGGCAGGCAATCAACAGGAGGAAGGGAAAGCAGGACGACACAGACACAGACCAAGACTATCAAAATAAACACAAGACAGAGACACAGACTAGGACAGGGGAGAAACAAACCAAAACCAGGACAAAACCAACAACCAAAAACCCACATCATAACAGTACCCCCCCTCCAAGGGACGGCTACCAGACGTCCAAACCTAAAAAAAACAAAAAGGCCCAAAAGTCCGACGGGCCCGGGCGGGCGGAGGGGGCCCGGAGGCGGGAACCACGAACCCCAACCCCGGGGGGCACGGAGAGTCCTGGGGGCTACCCTGGAGGCAGCGGGTCTGGGGGCTCCGGCGGAGGCCGCGGATCCGGGGGTCTCCACGGGGGCGACGGGTCTGGTGGCTTAGGCGGGTCAGGGGGCTCCGGGTCAGGCGGATCCGGGTCAGGCGGCCCAGGCGGATCCGGAGACTGGTCAGGCGGCTCCGGGTCAGGCGGATCCGGGTCAGGCGGATCCGGAGACTGGTCAGGCGGCTCTGGGTCAGGCGGATCCGGAGACTGGTCAGGCGGCTCCGGGTCAGGCGGCCCAGGCGGATCCGGAGACTGGTCAGGAGGGTCAGGCGGCTCCGGGTCAGGCGGCCCAGGCGGATCCGGAGACTGGTCAGGCGGCTCCGGGTCAGGCGGCCCAGGCGGATCCGGAGACTGGTCAGGGGCCTCCGGCCGAGACGGGTCAGGGGTCTCCGGGTCAGGTGTCTCCGGCCGAGACGGGTCAGGGGTCTCCGGGTCAGGGGTCTCCGGCCGAGACGGGTCAGGGGCCTCCGGCCGAGACGGGTCAGGGGCCTCCGGCCGAGGCAGAGGCGGGTCAGGGGCCTCCGAAGGAGGCAGGTCCGGATCCTCCGCAGCGGGCCAAGGCGGAGGAGGCAGGTCCGGATCCTCCGCAGCGGGCCAAGGCGGAGGAGGCAGGTCCGCGAAGTCCGGCGGCGGCGGGAACAGGGCCGGGTCCGCGAAGTCCGGCGGCGGCGGGAACAGGGCCGGGTCCGCGAAGTCCGGCGGCGGCGGGAGCAGGGCCGGGTCCGCGAAGTCCGGCGGCGGCGGGAGCAGGGCCGGGTCCGCGAAGTCCGGCGGCGGCAGGTATGCACCCTCCTCCGCCGGCCACGGAGGAGGAGGCAGGTCCGGGAGCTCTGCGGGCCCCGGCGGCGGACGGGTGGAGCTCCGACGAGGAGCGGGGACAGGCGGCGACCTGGCGGGGCGCAGCCGAGGAGCGGGGACAGGCGGCGGCCGGGCGGAGCGCAGCCGAGGAACGGGGACAGGCGGCGGCCGGGCGGGGCGCAGCCGAGGAGCGGGGACAGGCGGAGTGCACTCCGGACGGGGGTCTGGGCTTGGTGGTGGCCCCAGGACAGGAGGAGCCCACCCTGGACGGAGCAAGATGTCCAGCGGTGGCTCTGGGACAGAAGGGGCCCACCCCAAGCCCAGGTCGGTGTCCGGCAGTGGCTTCACCGGGGACAACCCACCTTGCCACAGCTCCAGAACAAAAAAAGGACTGTCTGCTGGGTCTTCGCTTGGCTGGATCATTCTGTCACGGTGCGGGGGAATGATGACCCAAAACGCAGAGCAGTTCCAAACAAAACTCAAATTTAATGGAACAAGCAGAATCCGAGGAACAGAACAGACAGAGAATGACTACGATGACGAACGACAATGATCCAGCAAAGACAAGGGAAAACACAGGGGTATAAATACACAGGGAACCAGGGCACAGGTGAAACACATCAGGGCGGGGCAGGCAATCAACAGGAGGAAGGGAAAGCAGGACGACACAGACACAGACCAAGACTATCAAAATAAACACAAGACAGAGACACAGACTAGGACAGGGGAGAAACAAACCAAAACCAGGACAAAACCAACAACCAAAAACCCACATCATAACAAAACCGAAAAGTGGGACGTGCATAAGTATTCATACAGCATTAAATAATACTTTGTGGAACTTACAAGGTTTGCACATCTAGAAACTGACATTTTAGCCCATTCCTCTTTACAAAACAACTCAAGCTCTGTCAAATTAGAAGGAGAGTGTTTGTGAACAGCAGTTTTCAGGCCTTTCCACAGATTTTCAATAGGATATAGGTCAGGACTTTGACTGGGCCATTCTAACACATTAATATGTTTGTTTAGAAACCATTCCATTGTAGATTTAGCTTTGTGTTTAGGGTCATTGTCCTGCTGGAAGGTGAATCTCCGCCACCGCCTCAATTCTCATGCAGACTCCAGCGGGTTTTACTCCAAAATGTCTCTGTATTTGTCTCCATTCATCTTCTTACAATCTTCCCAGTCCCCACTGAGGAAAAGCAGCCCCATAGCATGATGCTCCCCCCACCATATTTGACATTGATATTTGGGATGGTGCACTCAGGACGATGAGCAGTGTTAGGTTTGTGCCATACATGGGGGCGGTGAGAGGTTCCTTGCTGTAAAGCGCTTTGAGTGCCTAATGTAGGTGGAAAAGCGCTATGTAAGTTGAGACCACATAACGTTTTGCATTTGGGCCAAAAAGTTCAATTTTTGTCTCATCTGACCAAAGCACCTTCTTCCACATGGTAGCTGTGTCCTCCATATGACTTCTAGCAAACTTCAAACGGGATTTCTTATGGCCTCCTTTCAATAATAGCTTTCTTCTTGCCACTCGTCCATGAAGGCCAGATTTGTGTAGAGTACGACTTATAGTTGTCCCATGTACAGATTCCCCCAGCTCAGCGGCAGTACGTCGCAGCTCCTCCAGAGTTATCTTGGGGCACTTGGTTGCATTTCTGACCAGTGCTCTCCTTGTTCGGTCTGTTAGTTTGGGTGGACGGCCGTGTCTTGGTAAGTTCGCAGTGGTGCTATACTCTTTCCATTTCCGAATGATGGATTGAACAGTGCTCCGTGAGATGTTCAAATCTTGGGAAATCTTTGTATAACTTAACACTGCTTTAAACTTCTCCACAGCTTTATCCCTGACCTCTCTGGTGAGCTCCTTGGCCTTCATGATGTTGCTTAGTGACCAATACACTCTGACCATAGCTCTGAGGCCCTCACAGAACAGCTGGAATTATACTGAGAGTAGATTACGCACAGGTGGCCTCTATTTAGGGCAAGGTGTGAACTTTCTGCAGTCATTAGGAATGTTATAAAGGTACTTTAATGCACTCCAAAAATGCTGTATGAATACTTATGCACGCCCCACTTTTCACTTTTCTATTTTTTGTAAAATAAAAGAATCATGTATCATTTTATGTTCACTTCACAGTTGTCTGTTACTTGTGTGTGAACTTTCAGTAAAATAATCTAAATAAAATCTTTAAGTTTAGGGTTGTAAACATGACAAACTGTGCAAAAGTGTATTATTACTTTCGCAAGGCACTGTAAATAAAGTGGATTGGATTGGAGGAAGAGTAACCTCCGCTTTTCGCCAGTCCCTCACAAGTTTCTCGCTCACTCCAAACTTTCTTTCTGCTGCTCGATTTTTTTTTAATCTTCAGTGGTACATGGGTAGCAGATACTGGGTAGCCAAACTATGAAAAAAAGTGTGACTTATAGTTCGGAAAATACGGTAAGAAAGTTCTCTTACGAGTCTAACTTTTCAAATTCCACTCGGATTTTACCTTTTGATCCTATAATCAGGTTCACAATGTAATTTCGCCGGATTATGTGAAGAGTACCAAAACTATACATTTATGAAAACTTTATTAAATAAGCAATCAAAAAAACTATGTTTTCATTTGCTCTCATATGTAAAAAATAAAATAAAATAAAAATGTGATAATAGCGATATTAACATTTATATGAGGAGTAAAAAACTTAGTTTGGTGGAAAATTATGAAATTTTGCAGACAATTACATTTGGTCATTCAAATAAAAAAAGTCAAGAAAACCATTGTCATATGTTTCATGGAGTTACCGTAGCGATGACCAGAACTCTCCATTTACTCCAATGGAGAAAAGGTAGAATACAATTTTACCAAATGACAAGGGCAAATATTTTTCACATTGCTTATATTATAAGGTTTCCAAAAATATATAGTTTTATTATTCAAAATAGCAGTGATTGTCCTGGTGGGCAAGTAAGGAAACATTTTTCACACTTCTACTTCAAAATAAGGAGGCTGTGAATTCAATTTCATGTTTCATGTTTCTTTATTTTTTTGTCTCCCAATTTGTCTCCCAATTTCACCATGGTGACATATGGCTTTACACATCCCCACATTCAGTTATTTTCCTTAATTAACTTGATGGAGTGTGGTATAAATGAGTTTAGGCCTCTTGTGTTATAGGACAGTCAAAGTTAGCATGAATAATAAAAATAAAAGAGATTAAGCCATAAAGCATGGATTCATTTGACCTGACAGGCAGAGTAGATCATCACTGCCCTGTTTAGTTGGTCTCAGGAGCCGTCTCGGAACCTTTCATTGATGAATCAGTTTAATGAAATGTGAATACATACTTTAAATTAGTGTTATATGTAGGCCTAGTTTTAATAATCAATGTGATCATTGTATTAAAATAGACTGTGATTACTCACAAGTTTCAAAAGTGAGATTAATCAGATTTTGTTTAATCTATTGACGTCACTCATTTTTAGTAAGTGTCATTATTCATTATAGCGTCCGCACTGTTACCAAGTTAGTGATTGATTTTTATAACAAATATAACTTGTTTCTAAAATTTATATTAAGCAGCGCACAAGAACAGATCACTGTGACACAAGATCACAGTAAAATCAATCTGTCTGTCTTTATTTATAAGACTGACTGATTTGTATTTATGATTTATTCACAATAAATTATATTCAACAGAACGCATGTTAAAAGTTGTTAAAAAAAAGTATTGTTAAAGGTATTGCAGTAATTTTTCCTTTCAATTCCAAACTTCGTTACCTCACAAATGAAGATGCTTCTTGCTCCCCTCGACCAGAGTGAGAGTGTTTATCAGTGCTTTTGTTTTGGATCAGATTTTCTCTCCTCTACACCTCAGATGGTAATGAAGGCGGCGCTGCTCATCCTCCTGTCAGTCCCACAGGAGCCCTATAGCTTCGGGCGCTGACTCCCCCTTCGTTGGCACCGCAATAATTAGAGCTGCTCCTCCATCAAGAATGCCCCATTCAATATGTTTTATTGGCAGCTTAAGTGTCTTTACTGCTGCCCTGACCCCCACTAAAGGGTGACAGGAACGGTGCTGACAAGACACAAACTTTATTCTTTCTCAACTTGGCCCATAAACTCTACACTTGACTGGTTCAGTAATGGTGGTGCGAAACTCTTCCTTGTCAGATAAGATGTCCCGATGTAGAGCGTAATGGCAGCCTACACCAGCCATATCGGTTATGCATAGAAATGTAGGAATTATTCATACACAATTTGCATGTATTATTCATTATTCAAACTACAAGTGGTTACTTGAGTGGAAATAGCATGACCATTTGGTCCTATACTTGTGAAATTGCCAATAGAGTCATCACCAGATTGAGTTTAAAAAGAATATCTGAAGTTATTTTGTGAAAAACTCAAATATGCTTGTAAAAGATTGTTTTACATGGCTGTGTTTTTCGTTACCAGATCTGTTTCAGCGCCTCAAAAATATGATGTCACTGTTCAAATTTATACATCTATCCATTTGGCTGTTCTATTATGAAGACACCATGACGCAATCTTGAGTAATATTTTGTTCATTTGATTCATATTTTGGTATAGCTTTTAGTATGGTGTCCTAATTGAGACAACCTCATTCTTTTGCTTTGGGCTGGCAAAAAAAAGGGGTCACTCGCGTGTGACCTTCTGTGGCTGGATGTCTCATATACCTTTAGCTATATTTTATACTTGATGTTTGTGCTGCATTTATTAAGTTGCCAACATCCTTATATTGCACTAGTGACACAACCCTCCAACAGTTGTCTGCTAACACACCACACATGTCTTCTTTTGCTAACCTTTTGTGTCGCTTTGTTTACATCACGTTGTTGAGTCTTCATAAGTTTGTAGATACTCATTATTGCATTGATGCGTTTTGGAGCAGTGGCTGATGTGTGGCGCAGTGAAGCTGCCACTGTTGTCTCCGGTGCCACAGGATATGCACTTTTGGACACAATAAGAACTACAGGTGGACTGGGACACGAGGGACACCAGTTTTGTCTCTGGACTTCACTGGGAAACACGTGAGAAATAAGACTTTTCTTCAGGACTTTGCCAAAGTGGAATCATGCGATCTGACCACATCTTGGACCACACACCTGGTGCATGTCTTAAAACCTTAAAACACAGATTAGGTGTGGTGTTGTGGCACTTGAAGGTGTGTGTGGTTAATTCATTGAAAACTGTTAGCTGTTTTCGCGTTAGGGGTGTGCGCGCTGAAGCGTCAGATTAAAAGTTTGAAAATTAAGCCATTTTGAGTGATTTTATTTGATTACATTCAAGCAAGCTTTTCTAGGTCATTTGTTTTTGTTTTCAATTTTACACAATAGCCTACATGGATTCCTTAGGAAGAATACAGGGCAGTGCGATGTAAAGAGGAAAATAATTTCAAGGCTGCCATAGAAGAGCAGCGCTCCGTGTGCTGCTTGTAATGAACCCCACCAGGCGGAAGATAGGGCCCTTTATGTCTTCGGAGGGTTCCTCTGGGCAATCCAGTTTCCTCTGTTTGTGAGTGTGACTATGAGACAATGGATTGATATTAGCCCATGGCAAACTGTGTGATGTTTACATGAATGGATCTTATGTGTGTTCATTAAAGGTGCATGATGTAGCAGAAAAAAGGTTTATATTAGTGCATATTTGACCTTTCAGTGACACAGAAGCTGTAAAAGTGATTAGCATGTCGCCAATACTTTCCTCTAGGATGCTCCAGGACCAATTGCTTTTAGGGTATCTCACCGCTGATGGAACCATCTCCATGATTGTATATACGTTCCATCCAGAAAACCTACCCTAAAAAAATGAAATAAAATGAAAAGGCGCCAAGCTAACCACTCATACAGCCGCTGGGTCACTTAAAGGTCAAATACGCACCAATAACTAAAGAGAGGCAAGACTGTATTGTAGTGCTGTATTGTTACAAAGTATTCAACCATGTGCTTTGTTAATAATGGCAAACAAACCCACCGAATTCAACGCACCAACCTGTACATGTTGTGGCATTTTTGTTCCCTAATAGGCCTCATCTGTTGAAATATTAAAAAAGTTATTTTCTGTGGTAATGTGGTATTAGAAATGATCTCCGAAACAGCTGTCTTGTTAACATAAGGTAAGGGAGATGGCGCCTAAATGAGGTGCCTCTGCATTATTAAATATAGGCAGATGTGCACCTTTAGACCGGGGTGGCTTATAATCTGGTCATAGCAGCAATTAGGGAATGAATATAAATATTTTATTATTTTTTAAAGTCAACAATAAAAATAAAAAAATTAAATGTCAACTCATAAAAAAGCACCCTATATCAGAGTTGACTGATTCTGAGTTTATGGCACTCTGCTGCTCATGGCTGGTCTCTTATATTTTAGTCAAAACGTTGCAAAATGTTCCATATATGACCGATCAAGAATACAGTATTACAGTATTAAATTTAAGACTTGTTAAGGTGTTATTTTTACTAAATCAAATTTAAGACTTTTTAAGACCCCGTTGGAACCCTTGCCAAGGTTTTACTTCATGATGCTGATTGTTGGCACATCTTCAAGAGGATGTTGGTTGAAGGCTGGCTAGTTTGTTTTTAGTCGTGATTAATGCAATGTTTACATTCCACTTTGTAGAATATATCTCTCCTGATCATACATGTCTCTCCTGAGAAATCTATTTTGATTTGTTTGTTTATTTGAGCAATCACACCATTCACATTAGCACCGTTGCAGTGCCGAAATAAAATAAAGTAACAAAAAACTCAAAAGGAGTAGGCCGAAGCAAGAAAGCTTATAAGTGCCTACCCCATATTCAAAATTAATTTACATCCCCGTTACAATGATACAAGCAACGTCTCGCGCCTTCATACAATACAACACTTTATATTACAAATTCCTGAATTACATAATTGCGATTGACCGCTTTAACCTTACGAAACGAAACAGCATTCAAGCCTCACAAAAGAAGAAAATCACATGAGGTCCACATGACCTCCAAAGCAAGAAGACATCACACAAAGACTTAAATGTGTGTAGTTAACCAAAATATAGACATTTATTTTTATTTTCAGTTTGTACTTTCTTTTCCCTCTTTCCCTTTCACATAACCATATCCAATCATTACTTTTTAACACCAGTCACCATTCTATTAATTGACCATTGATTTAGTTGTTTAGTATAACATAATCAACACAACCCATTATTATAGTCATTCCCATTTCCATTGTAAAATATTGGTAGTGATTGTTTTATTATTTTTGTTTACCTTGTTTAGTGAGGTGCCTTAAAAAGCCAGGGGGTAAAATGGCCAGCTGGTGGAGGGCAGTAGTCCCCCAACAGCAAGCCCTCACCCTGCTGCCCTAACTAGATGTTGTTGTAAGACATTTCTGAGACCTATACTGGGTGGTGCATTAAAATGACAAGATTTATGAACCCGTTGAGAGGGGGGGGGGGGGGGGGGCCTCCACCAGGTCCATCTCTCGCCAGCCCTCATTCTATTTTGTTTAATCGTGACCAGTGGAAACAGGCTGTTACAGCATAGTTGTTGTTTTTTTGCTTATTCATTTCTCTCAAGTTCCTCTAATTCATAACAACTTAAACATTAGAGGCTGGTGACGTTGGTTCTTGTGGTCCAAAAAAAAATCTACACTTGCCCATAATGGCCGCCATTTTCCCACGAATGTTATCTATTTGAGGTTTCCAGCTGATTCCAGCTTTTGACTGAAGATCACAAAATCTCCCGATACATGACCCCTTTCATTCTTTCCTTTACACGGACCAGTCGTCCTGGTCCCTTTGCAGAAAAAGAGCCCCAAAGCAAGATGTTTCCACCCCCATGCTTCACAGGTATGGTGCAACTCAGCTTTTTTCTCCTCCAAACACGACGAGTTGAGTTTTTACCAAAAAGTTCCATTTTGGTTTCATCCGACCATATGACATTCTCCCATCTGGATCATCCAGATGCTCTCTAGCAAACTTCAGACGGGCCCGGGCATGTACTCGCTTAAGCAGTACGGTAGCCTTTGTTACTTTGGTCCCAGCTCTCACTAGTTCCCCCAGTGTGGTTCTGGGATTTTTGCTCACCGTTCTCGTGATAATTTTGGAGCCCCGGATCCAGGGAGATTATCAGTGGTCTTGTATGTCTTCCATTTTCTCATAATTGCTCCCACAGTTGATTTCTTCACACCGAGCTGCTTACCAATTGCAGATTCAGTCCTCCCAGCCTGGTGCAGGTCTACAATTTTGTTTCTGGTGTCTTTCGACAGCTCTTTGGTCTTGACCATAATGGAGGTTGGAGTGTGAGGTTGTGGACAGGTGTCTTTTATACTGATAACAAGTTCAAACAGGGGCCATTAATACAGGTAACGAGTGGAGGACAGAGGAGCCTCTGGCCTGCTCCTGGTGCAGACGGCTCCTTGGATGGTGTTTCCGCTTTCGGTCTATCTGTACTCAGCCTTACATACTCAACTCTATGTCAATTTTTATTTAAGACTTTTAACTGCTGGTCTGTCTGTACGTATATGTGTCTGTGTGTCTGTGTGTGCGGGTGGGGTGGTGGGTGGTGGGGTTGTAGTTATTTATGTATATTTGCTGGTGATTTTAATTATTTTTAAGCACTGTAAAGCACTTTGTGTTACATTTTGTATGAAAAGCGCTTTATAAATAAAGTTTGATTTGATTTGATTTGATTTAAAGAAGAAGTTACAGGTCTGTGAGAGCCAGAAATCTTGCTTGTTTGTAGGTGACCAAATACTTATTTTCCACCATAATTTGCAAATGAATTCATTAAAAATCAAACAATGTGATTTTCTGGATATTTTTTTTTTCCTCATTTTGTCTCTTATAGTTGAGGTAAACCTATGATGAAAATTACAGGCATCTTTTTAAGTGGGAGAACTTGCATAATTGTTGCCTGACTAAATAAGTTTTTCCCCCACTGTATGACTTAGATATAACCTAGATAAATAATAAACAGTAAAAACTTTAAAACGATAAAAATACAAGGGCATGCATAAAGTAATATGTTAAAAAACTACACAGTGAGAACCATATGTTTACATACACTTTTCTCACTGTCAGACATTAAACCAGAATTAACTTTGACTTATTTTTAGGTCAATTAGAATTTTAAACATTATTTCTATTTGTGAAATGTCAGAAGAATGAGAGATAGAATTGTCTACACCATTTTGTATTACTTTTTACAAAACCAAAAGTTGTGTAAAAAGGCCGGCTGGCGTCCTGGTGCAGCCACAACAACTTGGAGCTGAACGCCCAGAAGAAAGTGGAGATGACAACTTAAAAGACATGTTAAAATCACAATAATGTGGATGTTAACGGGCTGATGGTTATAGCTCCTCACCTCTTCCCATAGAAGACAATACGAAAGGGAAGAGGAATGGGAGGAGCTAACATATATATACGACCCATAGACAGGGCATGACACATAAGGGGCAGACAACCAAAATAAAAGACTATTTACACGGGACTAACAATATAAAACAATACTGCCAGGCAAAACAAATTACAATGGGCAATTATAACTGGTACAAATGAAATAATTCCCAGCCTACTTGCTTGGCGTGCCAAACGACATGCCTTTTCATAGATATTCCAAAGACACAGAGTATTCTAGCAGGCCCGGCAACCAGCCAACCATACTTTGCGTGTAACACCACGCTACGCCACACGATGACGCCTTAGCCCAAAAATATGTGTCATATGCACTTTAAGGGTCATTACAATAGATAGGTTTAAATGCATTCAGCCTGATTAATGCATTTAGACAAAAACAACACACACAAAACAAAGATTCATTCATGTGTGCAAGTTGGATGTATGTCCCATTTCTCCCCACCTCTTCTAGGCTTCTGTCTTCGTCTTTCACGATCATGAACTGTCTGACCCCGAGCCCTTGGCTGCAGATCTATTTTTAGACTACCATTTGCTACTGGTATGTCAGTGCCCAAAGACGTGCTGTAATGTCAAACCTACAGTAGAGGGCGCCAGAGACCAATAATTCTGCCAACACTTTGAAGTAGAAGCAGATGAGTCATTTTACAGCTGTGCCGAACCTCATGATGACTTTGGGGGAACATATTATGTAACATGCTGACTTGGACAGCAACACGCAAACATAAAAAAGCATATTATTAAGTTAAATGTGAAAATTGGAAATGTAATTTGTTTATACCTGGAATAGTCAGCAGATGCCATAACAGTTCATGTATACTATTGTGTATACCTTTTACAACATGTACAGTAAGTATTCCAAATCCACGCTGTTTTATTGGAGTAATCTATTTGCTTGTAACAACATTACTGTATAAATGATGATTGAATCCCGCTTTTCCCTGACATAACAGATTTATCTTCACCCAACGTACTACACTGGAAAATTGCCAAACCAGCTTAGAGTCTCCAAACCCCCATGGACTGTCGGCACGTGCAGTAGTACGTGTCATTATTTTTCATTATGTCAAGTATATAAATACACATTTCACTCATTTTAAAAGGCCATCAATAAAATTAACTTGTCTAGTTGTGTCTACACTGTTCTTATTGCATTGAGGGTTATTTAGTATGGATTGGTGGATCCAGTAGTGCTCAGTATGCCCCTCGCTGTTTCTCCATCTGCTCCCCCCTCCAACACGTGGATGCGGTGAGTGCAGCATGAGTTCAGAAAAAAATCTCCGTTACTGGGGCAGATGCACTTTTACTATCCCCATCTTTCGTTCTACAATCCATCACAGATGATCAGCACCTGATTTTTTTATGTAAATTAACACAATTAGTCTTTCCTAGTTGGGAACTCTTGTTGTGGTCAGAAATCAGTGCATAGAAGCAGTCTATTCACCTAGAATGTTAAAACGATTCTGCTAAGATTTTCATTCCCATTACTGTTTTTATTACTATACCAAAAAGTAGTTACCCTCTTTCAAAACTACTTGTCCTTTCCATAAATTGGACCATAAACAAAACATAATTTGACATTTTCTCTTTGGAATCTATCCATAAGACAGAGTAGAGATCATGTGGCACAGTATTTACGTACAGATTTGCTCCTAAGAAACAGCTGTATGTGTTAGCATGCATCTGTGCAGAAAGGATGACCCAGTGTTATTTAATCTGCCTAAACTATTTCCATACTGAAGGATTTGGACTGTCAAAAATAGCAAAGGGGTGCTCCCCTGGGAACTACTGTGAGTTATCATATTATTTGAGTAGGGCAAATGTATGATAAAGAAACATTGATTTGAAGCACATTGCACTGTGATTTGTGAAATAACCATGAAGGTATTATGAAAAATGAGCATGTGAGGTGATAATCTGCCTCATCAGCAGAGTTAAACTAGGGTCACTATATTTGAAAGAGCAGCCGCTGCAAAAAAGACAAAGAATATATTGGTTAGCAACTCCAGATAGCCTAAAAGGGTAGAGGGCATCAACTACCAAATAAAGTTTCAAGCATAAAAAAAGTATATAGTCGTTTTCACCACTCTTTCTGCAATCTTTATATATATATATATATATAGTCTTTCTGGGTAAATTATTCCAAATCAGTTTTGACAGCTTTGATGAACAGTATTTTGGTGTAAATATATGCATACAAAACCAAGTAGAAGTACTTTTTCAACTTGGCGAGCATGTTTTTACGTGCTCACAGTTGAGCTTGCAGCTCGCATATTGTACATTTCTTGTTTGTTTCTTGTCTCTTAGCTCTTGCAGAAAGCAAACCTGAAATTCTCATGCATGTACTAATTTTTAAAACCTTCTAATCATTTTTCATCATTCAAGCCATTAGGCAACGCAAGTTTATTTGTAGAGCACAATTCATATACAAGGCAATTCAAAGTGCTTCACAGTTGCAGAAAATTACAAGAAAACAGATCAAATCAATCATTAAAACATCAACATAAAAATGTATCAATTACAGTAAAAGGCAAGAGTGCAGATACAATACTTTCAGTTTTCATATGCTCGGGTAAACAGAGCTGTTTTCAGCCTAGATATGAACATTGTCAGAGTTGAGGCCTGTCTCACATCCTCATGAAGACTGTTCCAGATTTTAGCTGCATGAAACTGAAGCGCAGCCTCACCGTGTTTATTATTGACTCTGGGAACCAACAGGAGACCCCTCCCTGAAGTTCTCAAGGCCCGAGATGGTTCATACAGCTCTAACATGTCAGAGATGTACTTTGGTGCTAAACCAGGAAAAGACTTGTACACAAGCAGAGCTGTTTTAAATTCTATTCTCTGAGTGACAGGAAGCCAGTGCAGAGACCGGAGCACTGGACTAATATGGTCGTATTTCCTGGTTCTTGTCAGGACTCGAGCAGCAGCGTTCTGGATGTACTGCAGCTCTAACAGCTCGTTTAGAAAGGCCAGTGAGCAGCCGTTACAGTAGTCTAACCTGCTGGAGACAAATGCATGGATGAGTCTCTCTAAGTCTGGTTTTGACACTATTCCTCTGATCTTAGCAATGTTTTTCAAATGGTAAAAAGCTGATGATGTTATTGCTTTGATGTGGCTGTTTAAGTTCAGGTCTGAGTGCATGATTACTCCTAGATTTATAACCTGATTTTTTTTATTTTAGAGAGAGAGACTCAAGGTGATTGATAACACTTTGTCTTTGTGTCTGTGGGCCAAAAACAATGATCTCAGTTTTGTCTGAGTTTAGTTGGAGAAAGTTGTTTTGCATCCACAAACTGATCTGTTCAATGCAGTGACAGAGTGTATCTACAGGCCCATGTTCACCTGCCGTCAGGGACACGTAGATCTGAGTGTCATCTGCGTAGTTGTGGTACGACACATTGTTGCTGTTTATTAGCTGACCCAATGGAAGCATGTACAAGTTGAATAAGAGGGGTCCCAAGATTGACCCCTGGGGGACTCCACAGGTCATGGAAATTTTGACTGAAACACAGTTGCCAATTTCGACAAAGTACGTCCTATCCTCTAGATAGGACTTGAACCAGTTTAGAGCAGTACCAGAGATTCCCACCCAGTTTTCTAACCTGTGAAGTAAGATCCCGTGGTCCACTGTGTCAAAGGCAGCGCTCAGGTCCAGCAGAACTAAAACTGAGACCTTACCTGCGTTGGTGTTCATACGGATATCATTTGTCACCTTGATCAGAGCTGTCTCAGTGCTGTGGTGGGGCCTAAAACCTGACTGGAAAGTATCAAACACATTGTTAGAAGAAAGTAAGTGAGCTGTAGATATACAGCTCACTTGTTGTTTCACGTCAACTTTGGCACCGGTTCTGTCTTCATCGTTTCCGGTCGGACCGATTTCAGGGACGGACAAAGCTAGACCAACGCGAAAAAAGTTCTCAAGAATATCAAAATATTCGTTAAGAAAATTCAGGCCTGCTGAGAGGGAACAAAATGCCCAAACCGCCGAAAATAGAGGCGAAGCAACAGGCAGATTCAGCGGTGGAAGATGAATACGTAAGCCTCAGTCGAGTCACGGAGCTCATGGAGCAGCAGAGGGTCATGTTCAGGGAATTAATTCAACAACAACAGGAGAACTTCAAAGGATTTATTAAACTCATCATGGAATCAACAAACACTCGCATGGATTTACAGACTAAGGACATTCAAGAACTAAAAACAAGCCTGCAGTTCACGCAAGGTGAGGTAGACACTTTGAAAGAACAAAATCTGAAACTCACAGAGCGCACAAACACCTTACAAACGGATTTTTACAAAGTATGTGACAATCTACACATCATCACGGACAAACTGGAGTATCTGGAGGGACAGAGCCGCAGAAATAACCTGGTATTTGAGGGAGTGTTGGAGTCGCCCGGGGAGACTTGGGCCGACGCCGAGGAAAAGGTGAAAGAAATACTGAAGGAGAAGCTCCAGCTACATCACGCGGTGGAGGTGGAGAGGGCTCACCGCGTAGGGAAACCGGGCGGCGGGAGAGACTGGCCGAGACCCATCATCGCCAGACTACTGAGGTGGAAGGATCGTGAAGAAATCTTACAGCGCGCCAAACGACTCAAAGGAACAAAAATCTTCATAAACGAGGACTACACCGAATCAATAAAAAGAAAACGCAAAGAACTGATGCCGGAGCTGAGAGCTGCACGAGAAAGGGGGGAGATCGCCTTCTTGAGATATGACAAACTCATTATACGTCCACGCAGCAGTACACCACATCCAGTATAAACACCGAGAAAAACGTATGGATTTTGGTATGTAAAAGCACATAATCTCACATGTCTAGTAATACATATAGTTCTATAGGAAGCACCGACTTGGATTTTTCAATAAGGAGAATTGCTGAAGCAAACTCCCAGGATTTTACATTCTCTCAATACGACCTACAGAACACTGAGATCGACATCGACCCGGAAAATAACTTCTTTTCTAGAGCTACCAATGACTGTCAATACTACACAGAGGATCTGTACAATAGTAAAATTAAGAACATTAAGGCATTCACTGTAATCCACTTCAATAGTCGAAGCCTCTATGCAAACTTTGACCACATCAAAAGCTTCTTAAAACAGTTTTCCACACCATTCAGTGTCATTTTAATCACAGAAACATGGATCAATAATGACAGAGAATTTGAGTTTTCTATTGAGGGTTATGAATTTATAAGTATGAACAGAAGGAACAAGCATGGAGGGGGCGTAGCTATGTTTATAGACTCCAACTATAGTTACAAAGTAATGGAAAATAAGACAATGGTGGTGGAAGATACACTTGAATGCCTTACTGTTGAAATTACAAGGCAAAAAAAGAAAAATATTATTGTGAGTTCTATTTATAGAACACCTGGCTCTGATATAGATGTTTTTTCTAAGTGGATGGAGGAGCACTTTTCAGGATTAAATCATAAAGTCATGTTTGTGGGGGGAGACCTCAACATCGATTTGTTAAACCCATATAAACATAAAAAGACGGACGAATTTATAAATACTTTATTCAGTATAGGTCTGTTTCCTCTAATAACCAAACCAAGTAGAATAACAACCCATAGTGCCACCTTGATTGATAACATTTTCTCAAATGAAATTGAAAGTGATACAGTCAGCGGGTTAATGATAAATGATATTAGTGATCACCTTCCAGTTTTCGTTATGTATAAAAATGGATATGTAAAAGATGAAGAGGAAAACAAGTATTGGTATAGAAGGGTAAAAACAGAGAAAACTATTGATGCATTTAAAAAGGAGCTTTTAGCTCAAGACTGGAGTATTGTGTACAGAGAGAATGACACGAATATGGCATATGATGAGTTTACGCAAGTATTTCAAAAGGTATACGACAAAAACTGCCCAATGAAGAAATACAGTAAAAACAGAAAGTATAAAGAAACACCATGGATGTCTAAAGGTTTACTAAATGCTTGCAAGAAAAAAAATAATCTTTACAAAAACTTTATAAATAACAAAACAAAAGAAGCGGAGGATAAATATAAGAAATATAAAAATAAACTGACAGGTATCATTAGAAAATGTAAACAGGATTATTATAATACATTGTTAGATACTAATAAGAATAATATTAAAGGTTTATGGAACATCTTAAATAGTATAATTAGAAATAAACCAAGAACGATTAATTATCCAAAACATTTCAAAGAAGAGGATAACACGTAAAAAAATATGAATGAAGTTGTCGAAACATTTAATAAATTCTTTGTAGATGTTGGACCAAACCTTGCTGCAAAAATTGCAAACGTTGAGAATTATAATTGTGATCTGATAGAAGCAAATCCTATGTCCCTGTTCCTCAAACCTGTGGAGGAAAAGGAGATACTGGACATTGTTAAAGGGTGTAAAAATAAAACTTCGACCGATTACCATGACATGGACATGAAAACTTTAAAAACTGTTATTGAAAGTATCTCTAAGCCGTTAACTTACATCTGTAACTTATCGTTACAAACTGGACAATTTCCTGATAGTATGAAAGTAGCAAAAGTGATTCCTCTATTCAAAGCAGGAGATAAACATCTCTTTACAAACTACAGGCCTGTTTCCCTTTTACCGCAATTCTCTAAAATCTTAGAAAAGGTTTTTAACTCTAGACTTGACAGCTTTATCGAAAAGTGTAATTTACTCTCGGACAATCAGTTTGGTTTTAGGAACAATCACTCAACCTCACACGCGCTCTTTGATATAACTGAAGAAATAACTAATGCTGTAGATAACAAGAAATGTGCAATAGGGTTATTTATTGACCTGAGTAAAGCGTTTGATACAATAAACTATGATATATTAATTAATAAACTAGAACATTATGGAATTAGGGGGGTAGCTCTACAGTGGGTCACCAGTTACTTAAAAAATAGAAAACAATGTGTGAAAATCGGTGATTATCAGTCGAGTTGTCGACAAATTGTCTGTGGTTTACCTCAAGGTTCTATTCTGGGCCCAAAATTGTTTAATATGTATATTAATGATATTTGTAAAACATCTGAAGTACTTAAATTTATCTTGTTTGCTGACGATACAAATATTTTTGCATCAGGAGACGACTTGCAACAGCTGTGTCGGATTGTTAACTTGGAACTCAAAAGTGTCAATAAGTGGTTCAAACAAAATAAATTATCTCTAAATCTGAGTAAAAGCAAAATGATGATATTTGGCAACTGTAACTCCAATGCTCAGGAAGCAATTCAGATAGAGGGTGTTGTTATCGAGCAAGTGCATGAAATCAAATTCCTTGGTGTGATTATTGATGACAGAATTACTTGGAAATCTCACATTAAATATATATCTACGAAAATTTCTAGAAGCATTTCAGTAATAGCAAAAGCAAAGCACATTTTAAACATCAAAGCTCTACATACCTTATACTGTTCTCTGATTTTGCCCTACTTATATTATTGTACTGTGGTTTGGGGTAGTACTTATAAAAACACAGTTAAACCAATAATATTGTTGCAAAAAAGAGCTCTCCGAGTAATTCATAAAGTTGGGTTTTTGGACCACACAAACTCATTATTTTTAAAATCAAAGATCATGAAGTTTTGTGACATTGTTGAGTTCCAAACTGTTCAAATGTTATTCAAAGCAAGGTATAAATTGTTACCAAACCAAATACAAAGAAGGTTCCAAGAACGTACTGGTCGTTATGAATTACGTGATGAATTAAACTTTAGGATTCAGAAACATAGCACAACTTTGAAAAGTTTTAGTCCAACAGTTAATGGTGTACAATTGTGGAATAAACTGGAGATGGATTTGAAACGATGTCCAAACATCAACCTGTTCAAATTTAAATACAAACAAAAGACTTTTGAAATATACAGACAAGAAGAAATGTGTTGCCACTAAGGGGAGCAGTAGGATGGATTATGTGTATTGTTCCTCTATAATCTGGAAGAGTGTTGCTGCTTGGAACGGTTGTCATTCTATTGCTCAAACTCACAAACGGAGAATTAGGGTTGGCAGGTTATGGATCTGTTGAGAGGAATCCTCCCAACGGGCTCTAAACCTTGTCTTTTAATGCACCACTCAGCATAGGAACATCATCTACAAATCAGCTGTTAGGGGGTTTGTTGAAGGGGAGTTACTGCCCTCTTCAACTGGCTCACTCTCTGGCTTTTTAATGCACCACACTGTGCAGGGCTTTCATCATACTTCACATATAACTCAATTAAATAAATATATAATAATGATGATGATAATTAAACCCAAATTAAAATTATACTGAGAATGGTAATGACAACTGGAAAGTATCAAGATCTCAGATTATAATATCTATTAATGTACCTTTATACCATAAAAGTAACTCTGTAATCACGGGTAAAAATATGCAAGCAATATATTAAGTAACACATTTTTTGACTTGCTTTGTTCTAGACATCGTATATGAAACTAGATTGTTGTTGTAGCTGTGCGTTGTTTCAATTAATTATATAAAGAGTTAATATATTTTTGTTGTTTGTTGTAAGTTGGTCTGTATGAATGTAGCTGCTTGAAATGTTTTGAAATGTTCTTTTTTTTATTTTATTGCACTTGGGGGTGGGGGCTCATAAGCTTTTTGCTTCAGCCCACTCCTTTTGAGCACAATGTGTATTGCTCAAATAAACAAATAAACTAAACTAAACTAAAACTATATTACTTTCTCTAATACTCTTCCTAAGAATGGCAGGTTTGATATGGGCCGGTAGTTGTTCAGTATCTTGGGATCAAGGCTGCTCTTCTTTAGAAGAGGCTTAATGACCGCGGTTTTCCAGGCCTTTGGAAATGCTCCAGTCTCAAATGAGATTTTAACTAACTGAACAAGTTGTGGTAAGAAGCTGGTCAGAACAGACTTCAGAAATCTAGTGGGTAATTCATCAAGGCAGCATGTGCATGAACTCAGACCGGAGAAAACCTCTTCCATTGTTTTGTCAGTAACATGTGTGAAATGTGTCAGCTCAAGGTGTTTATCTGGTGGCAGGGTTGCCATTTGTGTTGTGGAAATTATGGAATTTGTAATGCCTTGGACTTTGTCATAAAAAAATAACTCATTGCACTTAGATGTAGAGATTAGTTCTAAGGGCAGTGAAACTAGAGGGTTAGTTAATCCGTTTACTTTGGAAAACCGAACACGAGAATTGTTTCTGCAGTTTGTGATGATTTTAGAGAAATACTTCTCCCTTTCTCCACGCAAAATCTGGTTGAACTCACAAAGCACTTCTTTGTATATCTCAAATCTGAACCTCGAGCTTTGACTTGCGCCATTTCAGCACTCCCTTTTCTGTGCTCTGACCGAATCTTCACTTCTCTAGTAAAACTAGTAACTATTCAAATGTTTATTTCAAAATGGCTTTAGTGCCCTTATTCCGCCCTCTGTGGATATGTACATGTTTAAAATTAAGGTAGCTCAACTTAAATTTGCAGTGATTGTTCAATCTAAGATGAAAAATGTCAAACGGCCTCAGACAGAACAGACTGAGGTCAGTGTGTCCAGCGGCTGTTTGAGTGAGTGAGTGAATGGTCTATTATGCAGAACAGAGGGCAGCAGATGGCCAGTCAGCAAACACATACACTCATATACAGAATACACTCAGCATGTTTTATGCAGGCTGCAACTCATGTGACACCATATTAGGAAAGGCCAGGTGCAAAAATTCCTGTACTACACTATTAAACTTTGTGTCATAACCTACACACCATTAGTGTTGTTTCGTCCCACGTGTGACATTATGCAGCATATGACTTAAAATGATTAGTGCCAGCTGAACATTTTAATAATTAAGTTTATTGATAGCAAAAATGTACGTACTTTTTACTCTGGGGTGGCCCAATGGGAACACAAGTTTTGACACCATGACTGACCGGCCCATATCTGTACAGCTTTACTCTAAACCTGAATGAAGATTTGAACTCTTCAGCGTTCTGGTGAACATACATGGATCATTTACTTAGATTAGTTATATAGGTAGATTAGATAGAGGTGTAAACAATTGTGACACCCAAAACAAAACCTCTTTCACTTTGTGCTTGTAGTTTTTGTGATTTTATCACAAGTTGAACTTTGACATACTTTTACGCTATGGGAGGAAGTGAGGTTTTGTGTCATGATAGCTTGTGGTTATATCCAGCAAAGTGCGGGGTTATAAATGTACCAAGGCACACAATTACAGGGAACTGCTCACACGCACTCATGAGTCAGAACTGGAGCAGACAGGATACAGCAAGAACCTGTATCAAGTGGAGCGAAAGAGGGAACAGTTTGCCCTCAGCTGCGATGAAAAAATGACTGTGATTTTATAGCTACTGGAATCACATCTATATGGAAGATTTTAAAGACAGCTCAGGGTTTATCAGGTTTGGCAGAGATGAATAAACCGTATTCTAATTTAGATAGATTAAAAATAAGCAAGTAAAAATGCCCAAAGGTGAGGGACAGTGGTGGTAGATGATAGCTTGAAAGATACAGTATGCAGTCATTTTGTTAGTTAGCCTGGCTAGCGCCAGCCATAATGTTACAGGTGATATTGAGCAGTTTGAAATGATTCGAGTGTGCCAATCAGCATTGTTATTCCCAGATAGTTGCCACAGGACATAATTTGGAAGTTTTTCAATTTTACCTTTTCTAGTCTATCAGCAGCAAATTTCTTGATAAATATGTAATTATATTTCCTCTCTTGAACTGAGGAACTTGTGGCACCAGTTTATGCTTGATTTAGAGATCCATGATGATACAGAAATAAATCATAAACACAGCTAGTGCCAGTTATTTGTGGTTGTGGATTGCAATGGGGGGTTTCAGCTCCAACAAAAAGTCCACTGAGCTATGGAAGGAGGACATGCCAAGAGCAGCGTATACAGAGTAAAAAATAGGCCAATGCAGAGTTTGTTTTGGAGATATATATCCAAATATGTCCTTTTATAACGTAAAGGCTACCCCCAGGTCTTGAGGCATGTCAAAGCCTGTCAAACTCTCTAATAATTCATACCAAACAGCCTGTGAAAAAAATACCCTTTCATCTCGTTTTCATTTCAACAATTTGAAATATTTGTTTTGTTTATCTTTCTTTCACAATGCATGAGATAAAAAAAAAAGCCAAAGTAAGAAAATATTATTAAACATTTTGCTTATAACAATGATTATCCTACAGTTACATTAAGTGGTATAAGTGGAGCATTCATTGTTCTCCTCCGCCACTCAGTGACATCATTCCCCTTTCACCCAGTTCTTCTCGTGCTGCAGTGAAAGGTAACCACCGGTCAGAGCGTGCTGCATTCATGGACCCGCAGAATGGGTAGGACAGCGCTATAAAAGGAAACACGTGGCACCATTTCCAAGATATTTGAAGTGACATTCACGCTTTTCGTTATTTAAACAGATTGTGAAACTAATAAATGTAAAGTCTTGTGCATTCATGTTATTGAATTTTTTTCTTCCCGCTCCTTGTATTCCCTGCAGTGTTTTTTTTTCTTCTTCTTTTTTTCGCGGTTACAATCTAAAGGTAACAAAGGAAACATTATTACTATGTTTTTAGCGGATGGTTTTAAGATGAGTACGTGTGCGTCAGCACAATTATTTTCAACTTAATTACTATCATGTTTTCCTATAGACCTGAGTAAGTTAATTCGTAGTTTCCTGCTAGACTTTGAATGCCTCTGACGCTGTAGGCAGGAAGATTTCAAGCTAGTGTTTATTTACCACCAAGCCAGAGTGAGTTCACGCTGTTTACATCCAACCTTACATTACACAGGTCAAAAGCTAAATAACCAGCTGCATATCTACACTCTCATTTGGTGTATCGTGCTGTCAAGGTTGTCAAAATCCGAATCCGAATTGGTTTTATTGCCATGGTTATGAACAGGTTCAGGTTTTTTTTGTTTCGGTTGATCGTGCAACATGAAACATAAAACATACAACTTAAGATAAATGATCAGCTATAAATAACTTAAGCTATAAAGGGTATGCGTAAGAAGATTACATTTAAACTACAGTGTCCTACTTCTGAGGAGTGAGCAGGCCTCTGGTCAGGAGGGCCAGCTCCGGCTGCCCACGGCTGCCCCCAGGACTCTGTGGAGGAGGTGAGGGACAGGAGGTTATTAGCCAAGCTCACCTCCATCATGGACAACACCTCCCACCCACTGCACGGGACTGTAGAGGAGCTGAGCAGCTCCTTCAGTGGGAAACTGAGGCACCCTCAGTGCAAGAAGGAGCGCTGCCGCAAGGCTTTCATCCCCACTGCTGTCAGACTGTACAACAAGACTGTAAAGTAACATGTGCAATAACCCCCCTTTGCAAAACTACGTGCAATGGTCTCTGTATCAGCGCCACTTTATTCCCTGCACCAGCGTCATTTATTGACAACCTGCACTAGGACTGTAAACAGTGCACCTAGATATTCTAGTTTTTTATAGTCTGTTATAATTTTTATTCTATTTTTATTTATGCTTATTTCCTAATTGTTATAACTCCACCCCTTAAGATTTTTGCTTTTACTTATTGTACATAAGATACATCTTTTTACTATTTACACATTTCCTGTCTATTTTGCACACCCTGAGTGATCTTATTGAATGCCGAATGTAACAAGTGAATTTCTCCGTTGTGAGATCAATAAAGGATTGTTATCTTATCTTATCTATGATAAAGACAACAGCAATTTGACAAAGAACATCATCGTGAGATGTACCGGTGCATTGAGTCTAAGCAGTGTTGTTGTTGTTTATTTTTTACCAAAGGGCAGTAATGGAGAGCCGCATAGTTAAATTAGGCAAACCACCGGTGCCTGTCTGCCTGATAGCCTGGTTTACTTCAACCACTTCGCACGAGGTTACTATCGGACACACGGTCCCCTCCCCCACTCTTTGCGCGCCGGGGTTACTATCGGACAAATCTTGCATCCTGACTTCCACTTCTCCGTCGCCTCCGACAAGACTTCATGCAAGAAGTGTGATGTCGTGAGTCACCGTTTACGGTTCACAGACTCCAGTGATGACCAGCGAACATGAAAACGATTCGAGTTCATTGATGCACTGTGCGAAAGGTTACTGCTGTTCAATTAGAAAATAAGGAAAAGGATGCTGCTTCTTGGATGTTTTTTCTTTTCGATTCGACCAAAAATACTATGTGAGAGATGAAGGAGAGAGAAAAGAAATCGATATTGAAGGACTGAATTTGATTGAACTGCATATGCAGCACTTTGTTGGCTAAAAGCTTTGATTTATGAATAGTTCTATAAATAAAGAGTAATGGATTAATATGCCAATTTTTTTTTTTACTTTTTTAAGCTGTTTCGAACAAGGACATATGTTTACTAAACTAACTAATGCAAATTCTATCCAAATAACCAGCCAGCAGTCTCTAGAAGGTCACCGCTTCCTTGGTTTACCCAAATGTTTGCTAATGGCTGCAACTCCACATTTTATTACACAAGAGGAGCAAGTTGGGATGTTGTCAGGTTAGATTAGTTAACTGAATACACTTCAATTCGCCACTGTGTTTACATGTCTTTTTATGTTTTTGTTTGGCTTGCAGGTACGGTATATTTACGCTCCACAGTGTAGACGTTCCTTTCTTGGAGCCCACTTTAAGGCTGTCCAAGTTTGCCCAGAGTGACACGCCCGGGCTACAGCTGGGAATATCCTTTGAGCCCCCGAGTATGTGCACCATGCTGGGCCAGCCATAACAAAACCATTGTTCTCCATTGAGTGGAAATGATTGTATCTGATAGTTCACAGCACATCATCGTAGCTTATTACTGTACTTTTGAAATTGTTCACAACTGTTCTCACAGCTGAACCAAAACCATTCCAGAAAGAGAAGTAGCAGCCCCATTAAAAAAAAGAAAAGAAAAAGATGTTCATATCTGAATAGAACAATTTCAGCTTTATTTACATTACAGCATCTGACTTTGACAAGTGGGGAAAGCCTAATTACTGGTCACTGGCCTTACTAAGTATTTTATAGACTGTCCTATAAGAAATGTTGATTGTGTGCGCCTTTCATGAAGTCAGCCCAGATTCTCAAGGTAAAACATCATTATGTAACGTTTGCCAATGATAAATTATCTTCAATGTGAGTTCACGTCCTTTCCTGGTGGATTAATGGCTAATCTCCTTCAATGAGGATTTTAAATGGATCCTACAGAGAGATCGCACGGTAACCAGTACAAGAGGGACGAATGTCCATGCACTTCAGAAATAAATGGGACAAGCAAGTTCTAATGTAGACCTCAGAAGCTTGCATCTCATTTTAATCTTTAGAGTTAGGTTTGAGGCATGGAGAAGTGTTCACTATTGCCCAACACTTCTGTAGCCACAGCTGCCATGATTGCGGTTACCAGTCTACTCCCAGTGCCTCCCCCGTCCGAGCACTTCCACCTCATTCGCTCGCACAGTCACACAGGCAAAGTGAAGTATGCACCTGCCATCGCTGAAAAAACACAGACTTCTGGATATGGTCGAGTTCTTTTCACACATGTATTTTTCAAAAACAATAAGAAAATCGCACTATGTATATTTCTAAACTTTAAAAATGTAGAAACTAAATTTTAAACTTTTGCTTTAGAATACTGACCTAAACGTGAGAAAATTTATTTTCATATAAAAAAAATCATTTTACGAAATGGCCCAAAGGCGACAAAATGGATTGAGCCAGGTTTAAATCTATGGGTTTATTTTGTTGATATATGTGTCACTTTCTCGGGGTGGATTTTGGATATCTTGGTTAGTTTTTAAATAAACTAGTGGAAAAATCTGTAAAGTTAAACTGTTGCCTTTTTTTCAATTCAAAATCAATCAATCAGGCTAGGAATTAGATATTTAAAAAATCCCACTGAAAAAAACATCCAAAAAGTATTGGTGCAACTTATGTAGAGATATTGTGGTCACAATCTGACAAAATAAAATAAAAAACATATTAAGAAAATGGCCTTGAAATTATGATTTCCCATAATTATCTATGGTAAAATTAAATAAATAAATAGCAATATAATAAAGTGGCTGTAACAGGATGGTCACAAACTTTTCTTTTTAACAAGGGAACATTATTGTGTGCTCTTCAATAATAGTATATAGTATGTGAATAACAGTGTAAAATAGCTATGTTTGCATTATAAGGTTACATATTTTGTAAACTATGATGGATAAACGCTGAGTGTGCAATGACAAGTTGACATCCATCCATTTATTGCTAAGCTGCTTACTCTCCATGGTCAAACAGGTCCATAGCAGCAAGTCTCATGTAGTCACAGCAAGTTCACATTGGGAAGATAAACAATCCAAAGTCAAACAATTTTACACATAGGACATAATTTTAAAATAATAATAATAATCCTTACGCACCTTTTTCTCGAGCAACCCAGACCAAGTCAAGGCAGGCAACTTTATTTATACCGCGCATTTCGTACACAAGGCAACTCAATGCGCCCAGTTGGTTTTCAAACTACTACTATTTTTTGCTGTAATTGTTAATTAATATTATCTATGTCAGCAAATAATATTCGTTTCCCTGTAAAAGCGAATTCTGAATTGTGTGTGTGTGTCCCTTTAAGAGGTGTTTTGACTCCGCACGTGCTTTCCTTATATGGAGCGCCAACAAAGGAATGACCGCTAGTTACCTCTGCCTCTCTCCTCTGCTCGCTTCGCACCGAGGCGCACTATAAAACCCTGGCCAGGGAAAAAAGACCGTTTTACCAGACGCTGAGACGTAATCTAACACAACCACAACCGGAGATATTTGACCATAAACGCATTGGGTTTTTGTTTATTAATGAAAACAGGACGAGTGGGAAATACAGGGCGATCTGGAACAAGCTCGGTGAGTTTTGACCGTTTCTAATTTTTGGGATGTTTGTTTCTTTGTTGATAAAAGAAAAAGAAACAATGCCGTTACTTTCTGCGGCGGGATTTTATGATGTAAGATAAGAATACAATGCTCGGTACAGATCTTCTTTTGCAAATTTGTGCTTTGGATAATCCACTTAAAGTCGTATCAAAATATTTCTTTCTCAGGTCTTTTGTGTGACTTGGTGGTCATGAAGTTTGACTTGTCAAGTTGTGGTCTGAATGGGCAGGGTGTGTTGGAGAGCAGTTTAATTGTTAGACAAAATGTTTGTAACATTTTCTGTTGATATTTGTCTGAATTGCTGAAGTGTTTTTATTCTCCCGTTGACCGTATGCTTTTTGTAAATAAAACTAGCTAAACCCATTGCAGTTAAAAGCAACTTCCTGTCTGAGCTTTACAAATTAAAAGCCCAGTATTGCGTACACTTTATTCGTACAACAAGGTTTGTTGTTAAAGACTTTGAACGTAGTTGAATATGGGTTATTTGTATTCATAACGCCTTGGTTTGAATATTCCCAAGTATCAAAAACAGCAAATTGGCAGTGACATATTTTCTTTAGATGTGCATTTTCCAGACAGATTCTGATACTTTTATATTGAAGCAATCGTCCTTTTCCGGTTACAACGCTCTTTGTGTGCTTTGACCTGGCTTTGGTTGAGCATCGAAAAAACCGACACAGTGGTTCTCGGGAACAATGAACACAAGAGAAGAAGTAATTGGAAAGATGAAGATCTTGGTTTGTTGTCTGGGAAAAGCATTGTTCCACCCCCACCCCACATGGTATAGTATGTGGGTGATAAGAATCAATCAAAGCTGCGCCACGGCTCTCAATCGCTCTGAAAAACAACCCCCCCCCCCCCCCCCCCCGAAAACGAAAAAAAACTCTACATGTTTGGGCAAAGTGTGCCAATTTAGAAAATGGCTCTTTTCATTCAGTTTTCAATGGCAAAGGGATTTCATTGTTTTCTGCCTGCATTCTCTTGTTTCAAAGCAAAAGGAGAGTTAATAAATAGGCAGATGTGATCTAACACGTGATTCAGAAATGATGGTAAACAAGTATAAAATGATGGTGTTTCTGTCGGCCGCTGGAGGCGCACTGGCTCTGCACCATTCGCTACAGAAAACATTGAATCTGAGAGCTGCTTTTATACCTGGAGATCTTAGAACTATACGAAAGAATCTGTATTTTCCCAGCGATGATTACATTATTTGACACATGCGTGAAAACACATACACATAGCGCGAAAAGGGAGAATCTGGCCAAACATCTGAACGTAACATGTTAAAGCAAAACTGTTGACTCAAAATGGAGGCAATGGACTCAACTTGTTTGTCTTAATGAATAATAGGGCAACAAGCCCAAGAAAATAAAGGGAAGGTGAGCACAAGCAAGCCATTCTGTGACTTTCTGGTGTGTAGTTACATAGAGCAGTTATACGCGTTTGATTTATTTTTGATTATTATATATTTTAGGCTATTAAGTGGGAATACACACGTTATCGAGTTTACATCTGGAATTTTGGTTTTACTTTTATTGCCTGAAATAAATGTGACGGTTGTGGCAGTGACAGTGTAACAGTGGCAAACGTTGATATTTGTTCAGAAAAACATACAACAGAGGGTCAGTTTGTTGAGCTCAAAGTATCTACTAATGTCATTGCACCATTTTTTTTATCAATCCCAGTGTGCTTACTAATGTTACACAGTGCAGATAGTGTGAGGCCAAGGTCCTTCTCCTCCAAAATAGAGAGTTGGAAACTATATAAGAATGTTTTTGAAACAATAGTGTAGAATGTATGCAGCTTGTGTCCTTGATAAAGATGCTGTCATGGCGCCAAGGCGATATTGCGTTTCAAAGCACTACAGATGTTTAGTTTGAATCATTTGGCTGAGCCACCCTCTCTATTGACTCATCTTCCCATTAAATGTATTTACCATTTGTCTTTACCTGGTGGATTAAAAGCATTGCAAAAAAAACAACAACCCCAAAACCTCTGGCCTCATTCACAAACTGACCACTGACCACTCAGCCGTCATCATGGTCAGACGACCTTTGGACGGATGGGTACATATTAAGTAAGTCTAAGGCAGACCCCTCACTTCACTTTAGTGGAGGTGCAGACTGCTGTTTTAATACTGCCGTTTGTCAGAGGTGGGTCCTACATTATTCTGTAAAACACACTTTTTGATTTGATTTTGATTGGTAGTTTGATAATGTGGTTTTACTACATGAATAGCCTAAAACTTGGCTCACTATTTTTAGGGCTATTTGCGCACAGTTTTAGCAGCTATAACTTTTATCTTTTTTAACTTGTTATTTGAAAAGTGAGAATACATGTATTTCTGTAGTTTTATTTGACAGTGGATCTTTGCTAAGGTTGAAAGACTGTAAGTTTGCAAAAGTAACAACGTCACTGTCCCAATATCTAACGGTCAGATAGTGGGACTACACTTACTGGAAATTTGGCTACCCACCTCTATAACTTTAACTTCTACAAACAGAATTACTAACATCCAGTCTCACATTTTATTTGATAATATATATTTTTTTAATTCAATTTATTTTGTGTACTTTTGTCTGCACTGTTTGTTCCCCTTGCTGTTTGCGCTGACCGACCTTTTTGTCTGTCTTCTGTAGTGAGGAGCTGGAGTGGGCTCAGTGAGGAGGACAGCGCGATGGCCGTCTCCACACAGCTGGGCTTACTGCTATGGAAAAACTTCACTTATCGACGGAGACAGACGGTAAGCACGGGGCCATTATTGTTCACCTGTGACTTAGTGCATTCCAGCATAAAGCACAGCCGCCCCCCTTGTCTTGCCTTGTTTGTAGTCCTGAGAATTGTTATGTTATCCATCCATCCATCCATTTTCTCCCACTTGTCCGTTGCCGGGTCGTGGGGGCAGCTGTTGGAGCTGCCCAAGTCACATAGCACCAGCCCCTATGGCTCCTCCTGCAGGTGGTGGGTCCACGGGAGGACGGCCTCATGGTTCCAAACGGTTCCAAACGGGCCTGTTGGTCTCTCATAGGGGTTGTTATGTTGTTATGTTCAATTAAAGTACCATAATCAAGGGCTAATTTCTAAGCACAGGATTGGTCCAGAGTCAAGCAGTTTCAGTAAAGCATAAAAAAATCATAGCTGTTACACATTAGCTGGACATGCTTTGTACATGAGGCAATTTGAGTGCTAAAATGATTAAAACTAGTCCAGGTTGCTACACCTCTTGACATCAGAAGGCACGAGGCTGGCGTTTAAAGCTCTTGAGAAGGTGGATCACTCAAACATTCACAAATGAAACACAACTCCGGGTATGTTCTTAATAAAGGCTTAGGCGCTAAAAAGGCATTTTAAATAGGGACCTTTAATGTGCTGACTATGGAGATCATAATGTTGTGGCTTCTCTCCGCTGTATCATTATGTATGTATTCCGTGTGTAGGAAGGGGAACAGTGGACTTGGCTGTGAGCTAAACACTGAAAAGAGAGTAGTTTGACCCAAAGACACGGTGGTGACACATTTCCTTGCGAGTTTTATTACCAAGCACCCATTTTGTTCTGGCTGATGCCCACACAGTCACAGAAATGTAAGTCAAAACCACTTCTGGGCTCTGACATAGTGCTCCTTTATGCTTGAGTGGCCCATCTTATCTTATACAATTAGGTCATTTGTCCATCGCAGGAAGACGGTGGCTGTGGTAATGTGACTTCCAGGCCACTTTTTTGCAACAAAGACATGCGGGAGATAAGACACGGTCCTTATTCATTATCCTTGTCGCATCCAAGTGCTGTTAATTCTTTGAGCAGGCACAGAGACCATATGGAGCAGATGGAGTGGCCCATAGTCTTGTAAAGCCCGCACTTCTCTGTATGTCTCCCCTTATTAACCCATATACTTTCCCAGACCGGGGTGGTATTACTGTTTACACAGGCAAACAGCTCACAGACCAGGCCCGAACACACACACAAATAAAAACACAAAGTACAAAGTTAAACTGACCTCAAATGACCTAAATAAAAACGTACTAAGTCACCACTGTGTCCTGATTAACTCTAGTGTCTTTGATTGAACTTTCCGTGTCTTCCCTCAGGTCCAGCTCTTGATTGAGATCATCTGGCCACTGTTTATCTTCTTCATCTTGATTTCGGTTAGAATACATTACCCCCCCTACGAGCAGCATCAATGTAAGTATTGCTCAAGTAACTTCCCCACATTTCTGATAATTTCATCATACGGTACTCTATGTCCTCTTGGAACATCCAAGCTGTTAAAGATTTCCCCGTAGTGTCCCAGAAAACGCTGGAAGAATTGTGTCAATATTTATTTTTTTGGTGAATGTTACTGTGGACAGAAATCCAAATAAATTACATTAACAATAAAGTTAGATTTATTTGCATCTTTACAAATGTAACTCGGTGCATACGTAGTTTTCTAAAACTATGTCAAATACACAACGCTTATATCTTCTATTTTGTGAATTCAGTAAATAAGCCTCTACCAACACGCAGGCCAAGGTCAACATCTTGGCTCATTTTGCTTATCTTATGGTAGGGGTTATTGTAAACTCATTAACCTCAGGGATTTACAACAGTAGCACAATACCAGCTAATAAGAGTTCATCATAAAGATAAGACCTAACTATGACAGGCTGCAAGATCAATTGTGTATGTCTGTAGTTTACATAGTTGTCTCTCAAAGGACATTGGCCTGGTGTGCAGTCCTAAAGGCTTATTGAAATCAACTCTTCGATGTAAAAAGTTGATTTTATTTTTTTTCCTTTTAACATTTCAGGTCATTTTCCAAACAAGGCCATGCCCTCAGCGGGTACCCTGCCGTGGATACAGGGCATCATTTGCAACGCCAACAACCCCTGCTTCCGCTCCCCTACACCTGGAGAGAGTCCCGGAATGGTCGGAAACTTCAACGAGTCTATGTAAGTCAAGATACTGATAATTTTACTTGTTTATTTTCTGTGCAAAATTATCAAACTTCTGGAAATGTGTGTGATAGTTAAATGTTTCAGCTAAATGTATTCAGAAAAGAGAGCACTTTATGGTTTTGATATTTGCTGTCGGACATCTCTGGAAAGTCTCACCTCTGTTGGTGCACGTCCTCAGAATTTCCCGCCTCATCACTGATGTCAAGAAGATCCTGTTGTACAGCCAGAACGACAAGAGCTACGAGGGCTACAAGGGCATGGTCCGAGCACTCAGGAAGCTGCAGAAGAACACAGCCCGTAAGACCCTCTTATATCTTCTCTTAAACTCTCAGCATTTTTATATTTTAACAAAAGCCAAGTGAAATCCTCCTACACAGGTGCCGATACAACTTTCACATGTAATACTGCTTATCCATTTTGCCTCAGTTTTGGGATGTTCACCATGTTAAATGTTGATAGTTTATTCAAAATGTAGGTTTCGTTCACATACTATTATAGGCCTCTTGGGTAACACTGCGGCCCACTGTAAGGTAAGCACTGAGGAGCATACCCTCTGCTACTCTTATCAGTGCCCGCCAGCAGCATGATTCGATCTTCCAAAAGTCAAGACAGTTTGCTCCTCCTAGAATGGCCCTCTTAAAAGAAAACTGTGGAATAGTTGATGCTAAAATTATGATCCTTTTGTGAGTTCTTATTACATAATTTTTTTTAATGTACATTTAATTTAGATATCCGTAATTTGAACTTTTTCATCCAGTTCAAAGTTGTATTTCATCCATAACAATACCAGTACATTACTTAAAAACACTTCCACCGCACTTTTGACAAAGAAAGCATACAATTATTGATCAAACCCAGAGTTTTTCAATTAAGGTTTTGTTCAGTTACGTTGTCTTGTCCCCTTCTCAGCACATGGCTCTTGGGCTTTTGTCAAATATATTATTATATTATGTTATATTATATTATACATTGAGAAATGCAACACGGCCAAACAGTCAAGGGTCTTGTTGTTTTGGTTACCAATATGTTACCTGAGAAGTAAAGCTATTATGTAATAGACATTCACATGGCCTTCAAATGGCTGGAGACAACACATTAGTAAAGATGAAAAGAAAATATTGACATTTATCATGAATCCTCGTGGCCTACGCTTGAAGAGGAGGCGGTGAAGTTATTCATCATGATTTAGTGGTCAGTCAGTGTTGTTTTCCTTGGCTGGAAACACGTTTGCTTCAGCTGTGTCCTTTATCATAATAATAATTAAATGTACAGGCTTGTTTTGTTTTTAGGCCACATGAGAACTGTTCGATACAGGCGACAGTGATGGAGGGATACATAAGGGAGCGCAGTGCTATAGCGCATCAAAGGGCTGCGGAGGGAGGAGCATGTACAATATAAATAAAATTGGCCCGAGCACTGAACCCTGTGGCACCCCATAGCACACTTTGGAACACGGTGAAGACTGTTGGTTTACATTAACAAATTGGTGCCTATCAGAAAAGTAAGATTTAAACCAAGAGAGGGCTGTTCCCCTGATGCCTACGTCAGTTTCTAACCTCTGTAGGAGAATATTGTGGTCGATTGTGTCAAAGGCTGCACTGAGGTCTAACAGAACCAGGATTGAGGCTAGTCTGGCGTCAGCTGCTAATAACAGGTCATTGGTAACTTTGACAAAGGCTCAGAGAAAATAAATCATCCTTATCGCAAGAAGATACAAAGTTCTTACAGCAGCACACCTGGATTCACACCAAAATGAATGATTTGTTCTGGCACATTGCTGACATTTCCGGAAATTTTGTAACAGCATTTTTTTTTTTCACTTGAAGTGTTTGCTCAGAGGATCCAAAATGCAGTTAAAGTTGATTGTACATAGGCCGTCGTTAATACAGCCATCTAAACCTGCTTGTTCGATAATGGTGAGGCCTTTAAGTGCTTGTTATGCCAAAGAGGAAACTATCTGGATGAGTTTGTTTTGTGTTTAAACTTTTGTTTGCTTTGAAACGAGACACGCAATACCAAGAGCATGTATGCACTTGAATCCGATGAAAGAGGGATTGCCCTTCTTCAAAATCCTGCTTAAACCCAAGTCCAAACAATGACTGATAATAACTGTTACTTGTGTTGCTTGTACTAGACAGTCTTTATGTCTGGATAACATGTAAAGACTGAGCGCACTTAAGTTGCCCAAACAAAGATTGTATTTCAAATGGCTACATGTGTCTTTGCTGACTCTATTTTTCTACCAAGTTTATCAGTGCTGTCTGTCCCCAAAGCCACTTCCACACAAACTAGCATCATGGGAGTGTTTCTGCTGGGACTCTAATTAGACCTTATTAGCTCTCCCTTGCTGTTTGCCCTTGAGATTTGTGGTCGAAAAGGTAGCTCAAAAAAGCTTTCACAGAGGTTGCTCCTTTCTCTCTAATCGGCTATGAATAGAATCAGTTACTATTTGTTAGTAATAGTTTGGACACGCTAAAAAATAACACGACTTTGAGAGAAATGGATCTGGTCTTGTTGTATAGGGCAGGGGTTCTCAAAGATTATTGCAAGAAAATGTCCGTTGCATAAGCCTATAAATAAAAAAAATGGTGTTAAAAAAAACACACACACACAACTACAATAACTTTCGTATCACAACCTAAAGAAAAGAGGACTGACTGCTTTCTAAACCCACTGCAAAATGGACACAAAACATACTGACTTCCTTACTCATAGGCAAACGCATGAGAAAAATCTAATTTGTGCAAGCTCAACACAGACTGTTCTCTTTCATTTCCTCTCCTGGGAGCGCAAAGTGGTTCCTGCTTGCCTGTGTCGTGCGAAATTTTAAGAACACAAAAAGATATAAGATTTACTGGAGATGAGCTAATCTGTGAGGAATAAGATGACTCTGGCATTTGAAGATTGGGCGCGACCTATTTCATTATGTGACGTGACTGGCAAAAACTATGTTAACATAAAAGCTACACTTATATAACAAACAGAGACGGCTTTGTTTGTTATCAAAATAACAGGCAGTACACCAGTCGCCTGTAGGCCCATTTGTTAACCTACTTTCGTGTGGGCTTTTGTTGGAATAAGTAAATTTGTTCCCGGATTTGTTAAAGATGGAGATGTTGGGAAACGGTAGTGCTATTCAGAGCGACGTAGGATGACCGGGAGTAACCTCCTCTGCGTGAGTGCCGGAGTCTGCAGCCCATAAACTGACTCCAGCCAGTTTCATAAATGCTTTGACGTCTAAGGAATGCAGCAAAAGAACAAAACGACCTCGCATCTTCAGTAAAGTCCACTTATTAAGACATCAGCTGATTTTGTTGTTCAAGATGAAAAGTGAAGACAATTAACCAGCATTGTCTCACCATGAAAGTATACAAGTAATGCAATTGTCCAGATGAAAAGAGTCTATGCAAGGAAAACAGTGCGAGTTTTCCTTGCATAGACAAGGATTTTAAGAAGTAAAAAAAAAACTACAGGCCTAGCACACTTGAGTTATGATAAATACTGCCTATTTTTAATTCTAATCTTGATATTTTACAGGGTTCAAATTGAAGGACTTTTTGAAGGATAACGAGACACTGTCTCATTTCCTACATCACAACGCCTCTCTGCCTCGTCACGCTCTGAAACAGATTGTGGAGGCTGATGTCAACCTGGAAAAGGTGAGATGTCTTCAGACATTTGCACCATGTTTTGCATTTTGAATAAAACATACACGGGCATGCGTGTTATAAAAAGCAACGACACGACGTCGTACAGCAATCAGCATTGTAGTGACCTTGTCTTGACGGCGCCTGTTGTGGCACAGCTAAGCCTTTAATACCGAGCTGAAATGCAGCCTGGGTGGGGGCATCGTTGAGCTGATGGGCATCCCTTGCTTTTGAACACTTGCCCTCTTCAAGTCCTGTTTTTACATTGTTCGAGTGCAAATCACCTCTTAACCTCCGAAGTTCCCCAGCAGAGCACACCTCTGCTACAGTATATGCCATAACGGTAGACACACGGTTTTACTTTTAGCCCAATGCATTTTCATCGTCGTCTATCACATTGTTGCGGCAGCTCTATGGATAACAACATCCCCTCTGCGCAGTTGGTGGGCTTCAGTCACATGACCCGCTCCTCCCCCGCTCCTCTTCTCAGAAACATGTGCACGCTCTGTCCAACTGTCTGGCACATTTCGACTCTGCCAAAGACGCCCATTGATCAGAGAAAATCATTAGGTCTGCAGTGGACGCAAGATTTGACGCTTGATTGTTTCCTTTCAAGACTAAAAAAAGCAGAGTGGAAGAGGATGCTGCTCACTATGATCTGTAGTCATCTATACGATGAACACAAATATGTTGATTGGTACGGATGCTCAGTTCTAAGCTCCTATGTTATTCAGTATACGGATTAGTTGCTCGTGTGCATGTATGTGGCTAGATACAGTGCCTCTCGAAAGTACTAATACACCTTGAACTTTTGCACATTTTGTCATGTTTACAACCATAAACATAAAGATTATATTTTGAACTTTTTCACTGAAAGTTCACACACAAGTAACAGACAACTGTGAAGTGAAAGCAAAATGATACATGATTCTGTTATTTTTCAAAAAATAGAAAAGTGGGCCGTGCATAAGTATTCATACAGCATTTATGCATTAAATTGCCTTTATAACATTCCTAATGACTGCAGAAAGTTCACGAGCTGCGACGTACTGCCGCTGAGCTGGGGTAATCTGTACATGGGAAAACTAAGTCGTCCATTCATCCATTTTCTTCCACTTGTCCGTTGCCGGGTCATCACATTGCACCAGCCCCTATGGCTCCTCCTGCAGGTGGTGGGTCCACAGAAGGATGGCCTCACGGTTCTAACCGGGCCTGTTGGTCTCTCATAAAGGATTATAAGTCGTACTCTACACAAATCTGGCCTTCATGGACGAGTGGCAAGAAGAAAGCCATTATTGAAAGGCCATAAGAAATCCCTTTTGAAGTTTGCCAGAAGTCATATGGAGGACACCGCTACCGTGTGGAAGAAGGTGCTTTGGTCAGATTAGACAAAAATTTAACTTTTTGGCCCAAATGCAAAACGTTACCTAACACTGCTCAACGTCCTGAGTGCACCATCCCCAGTGTCAAATATGGTGGGGGGAGCATCATGCTATGGAGCTGCTTTTCCTCAGCGGGGACTGGGAAGATTGTAAGAATAGTTGGGAAGATGAATGGAGCCAAATACAGAGACATTTTGGAGGAAAACCTGCTGGAGTCAGCAAGAGAACTGAGGCTGGGGCGGAGATTCACCTTCCAGCAGGACAATGACCCTAAACACAAAGCTAAATCTACAATGGAATGGTTTAAAAACAAACATATTACTGTGTTAGAATGGCCCAGTCAAAGTCCTGACCTAAATCCTATTGAAAATCTGTGCAAAGACCTGAAAACTGCTGTTCACAAACGCTCTCCTTCTAATTTGACAGAGCTTGAGTTGTTTTGTAAAGAGGAATGGGCTAAAATGTCAGTCTCTAGATGTGCAAACCTTGTAGAGTCAAACCCCAGAAGACTTGCTGCAGCAAATGGTGGTTCCACAAAGCTTTAAGTCATGCTGTATGAATACTTGTACGCCCCACTTTTCGGTTTTCTATTTTTTGAAAAATAACAGAATCATGTTTCATTTTGCTTTCACTTCACAGTTGTCTGTCACTTGTGCATGAACTTTCAGTAAAAAATATGTTTATGGTTGTAAACATGACAAAATGTGCAACAGTTCAAGGTGTATTAGTACTTTTGAGAGGCACTGTAAACATGATACATAAGCACATACTGGTCAAGGACGTTTGGCTGTTTTTACTGACTCCTACACAAGTGCGCAACATCTTGACCTGTTGTGGGAGCATACACAGAAATCCTGCTTTATCTAGTTCTTTCTCATATCACCAAAACAAACATTTTGTAACCACTGACATCAGTGTTTGCTTAGCACTCAACTTTGGATCTAAAATATGGTACCATTTTCAACTGGCATCAAGATTTCAATGATAACAGGAATTACAGAGTCAAAACAAAGTCAATACAAACTCAGTACAAATGTGCAATACCCATTTGCTCAACTAAAAGTAACATTTGATAACAACTTTTTTTCTTCTTTTTAGGTGCTCACAAAGGGTTTTGGATTCCATCTCAGAGATCTCTGTAACACGACACCCATAGAAGAATTTGTCCACATTGCCGACCACAATGTCTCCCGTTTGACGCAAGAAATCATCTGCAATTCACCCAGCGAATGGTTGAACAGAGCACAGAGCCACTTCCTCTCCAATCTAGACTTCCTCAAACCTATTCGTGTAAGTTATGCCAAAATTTTAAGCTTTTAAGTTTCATTTTTAGTCCGGTGTAACACAATGTCTGGTTCAAAACAGGCAATCCAAACAGCTCACGTGTTTTCACTGTTTTTTAGTTAGATGCTCTGACAGCTTTCCCCCTATCTCTTTCACCTTTTCCTGACTTTTCTTACGCCCACCTCCTCTTCCTGGCAGTGAATAAAAGGGAACAGACCGTTATTGTTTCCCAATCCATGCTTGTCCTTTTGCAATACTAAAAACTCCCGTGGGTAAAGTCTTCCTGTTTTCTCCCTTAATAACAAATACTGTATGTTAAAGACATGCAGTTTATATCCAGTGCTGGTTTGTCTTCGCGACACCTGTGCTTTATCTAATGTCACACGTTCCTGCAGCTGATACTTGAGAGCCACATTACTGCAGTCCACATCCACACAGAAAGAGGGACAGACAGACAGCCGCGAAACACAAGTGGTCAGACTGACGGGAACACGTGGGGGTCAGACATCACGTGGGGGGGTTATTCTGTCGTCGTCACTCTGAACCTTGACCTATGGCTACTTCTTCTTTTGCTGTGCTAAATGTTTGTCAGCCAGTGTCTTCAGATTTTGAAGTAATACTATTGGTTGCAAAACTAAAATACAGAAATGAGCTCAATTTCAATAATTAAAGACCACACCTGAATTATAACACTGAACATCTTTTCTGTGTTCGTCAAATTTTAATTTAGGATTATTTTTGTGGTGATTCACAATGCGTGTCAGCTAAAATTATACTCCATTAAAACAGCACAATTATTGAATCACTGACTAATAGAGCTTTTTTTTGTTGCTTTGCTTTATTAGTCAGTGATACAATTTTGGCTTCATTAGTGTTTAGTAATGGGGAGCCGTTTCATACTTTTTTCATAGCATCTTTTCACATGCAAATCAATAACTTTATCCTCAATACTTTATCTTGTAATAACAATGGCCTCATTCTGATTTCCCCGTAACAGAAAGATGTAAAGATGGATCCCAAAGTGGTTCAGGAAGTCTCCGCCGCGACGGACGGTCTCTTGGAAAGTCTGGGAGCGCTGGCCGTGGAGGTAAATACAACCCCCACCACACGTTTCAACATACATCGGACCGCCAGGTGGCAATGTTTGATGCCGAAGTTCAACTTGAATTGTAATATTTGCCCTCTCGATCAATGACTTCTAAGAATGAATCAGTGTTTACAATTGAATGGACCCAAGTTGGACTCCACTAATTATACAGGTAGAGACAAAAGCAAAGAAGGAAACACAAATAGTGCTTAATGGCTGTTTATTGATTTATTATACTTTTGTACTTTCAAATTTGTTACATCTAACGTTTTGGATTATGTTTTGATTTCACAGATTTGTGTAGCAGTTATTGCACTTTTAACACATACAGATTCTCAAACTTCCACTGGTGCTCTGGGTCATCTGCAACTTTAGACTATTTTATGAAGCAATGTATTTAATTTGGGTGTTTTATGGTTTAGACATGTTTTACTCCCAGTTTAGAGATTATTCAAACCATTTTAAACCGAGTTTAATACTGGTTTGATCTTGATCTAGGTCTGGTAATACTCGGAAAGTCAAACATTTTATGAGTTGATGCTAGGTGTCAAAGGTTTGAGAATCTCTGGTGTATCATATTTATGTATGTATTACTATGGTGCACTGTGTATGAACTATATTTGACAATTAGGCTTTTCAAGAGCCTGGTACTGTTTCACCATAATGACTACTAGTGCATTGGAAGCTTTAAAAAAAAAAAAGAGAGATTATCAGTGTTTGCTTTACATTCAATACACTCAGGTAACCTTAGGTAATGGATGGGTCTGTAATTGAGGACTTTGTAAAAACGAAAAAAACGGAAAAAAGGGTTAAACTTTAGGAGTCCCTTGCTGAAAAAAAATCTACTTCTGTTCCGCAGGTTCATTCTCTCCATTGATCCACCAAATCTCCATTGATCCACCAAAGCCTCTCCATTGAACCACTAAATCCTGAGATCACCAAATCAATATAAATTCTTCATCTACCTGTTCTTTCAAAAGACAAATATGAGAGACTTCTAAATAGACTCCTTTGTTACAAGGTGTTTTCAAGGAACTGTTTAATTCAATATCCCCCAAAATTTGTAGAATATACTTTTGCGTTAGTCTAGAGTTCACCAAAATGATTAATTCCAGACATTTCTCCGTAACGTCTATTAGTTATCAGTGCTAGAGACCTCACAGCATGTTTAGTCCAATGCATGTCCCTATGCACTGGGCACACTATGCTCTCTATCAAAGCTGGTCCAGTCTAAAAGGCTGAATAAACTCCAGTAACCTCTCACAGCCGGCTATATGAGGTTACACAAGGGCATTCTTAAGCTTTCCTGTCAGGTATTTACTAGTGTCTCTGCGAATGTATGTGTGAGTGACTGTGTTTTTCACCTCGGTCCTCCTGTTAGCGCTGACATCGTTTCATCAGAGACGTGGCTCATTATCCATTGGAATAGCCTTTAGCGCAAGCAGATGACAAATATCATACACCTGACGCACAGTCTTTGACACACTTAAAATGTAAAAAATAGTTTGTTTAAATACTATATAATCGCTTCAAGCAGTCATCTATATTGACTGTCTCCTCTCCAAACTATTCAAACACTCAGATTTACATTTGCCTTAACAAGCAGCACTCATCCGCCTTAGACACGAAGCATGTGATTACTGAGTTGACACTGCAAGGTAACCACAGTGTGGTTTTTAAGTGCACAACTAGTGATCTGAGAAGTCTCACTTTCTCTTTGTTGGAAACCAGACCTAAGTTAGCGCTACTTGACAGGTGGGAATTACAGGCAGAATAGTGTGAGACGCCTGTTTGGAGCAGTCAACAAGAATGCAATTTATTCTGAGCACTCCCTGTTTTGACTCAATCAGCATAAATATTTCCCTTTGTTTGGAAATTATCGGCTTCAGTTTTTGAATATAATAGGGCTGTATTTGTGGAGGCCGCTTATTAGGAGAATGGCCGTTAGTAACCTCTTTGTTCTGGAAGCTTCTGGTGGCACCTCTCTCTCTCCCTCTCTCTCTACGTGTGTGCGACGTGTATGTGTTCTGCATCCTGTCTCTCAACACAGAGTGGTTTTCTTTTTTCGATTTTATGTATCTTTAGATAAAAGGAACATAATAGATGTCAAAAGCCCATCCAAGTCCAAATCCATCTTATTTTTTACAGATGTATTTCTGTCACATGATATTTTTCTGGGTGACATTTTGAGAAAAAGGAAAATAAATAAAATAGCCTAAATGAATGTAATAGATATAAAACATAAACACAAACATGTTTAATGCAATAGGGTTAATAAAAACAGAGAAATTGACAAACTAAATCCCTTCGTTGGATCTTTCTCTTCTATGTGGTGGCAGCACACAATCGTTTCATTTTAATTTCTATTAAGTTCGGGGTCGTGAGTTCATGACATGACTCTTTCTGCCAGTTTTGAGACATTATTTGGGACTTGTACGAACTTGTTTGTTGACCAATGTTAACCTCCTTGTGATTCACAGTGAACTGGCTGCAACACAGTGTCATCAAATGATAATCAACAATCAACAATACTTTGTCTGTTTGAGAATAAATGACACCACTGTTTATGTTCACTTTATGTAACGCTCCTATTAATAGTTCTTATGCAACAATAACACATTTGCAACACAAGGTTATCTTGACCTAAAATTAAATTCTAACTTGCTTGAATTCATAGCAAGTTGAGATAGCAGGCCGGCACAACCTAAAATTACCACTTGAAAAGTATCACCCCAGACATAACCTATGTCGGCGAATAGGACTGTGTCACTCAAACCCCTCACCACCGTGCACGTCCACTTCCACACAGTTTAAATATCCTGTCTGTGTTTCGATAGCTGATATCCACACGAATAAAAGTGTAGCTTGCATTTTATGTAACTTAAGCCTAAAGGTGATGGATGGGCAGTAACACCGAGTATATCCGGCAAAGCTATTATAGGTACAGTACAGTACATATCTTTCTCTGTGTCTGTGCTTTATTCATCAGATTGCCCTTATTTTCAATCTACAGGACCATCAACCTTCTGGACGAATTATAGAACTCAATGTTTGTTTGTGTGCAGTAATTCACTCTTTTTTTCTGCATAATACACCCTATAGCAATTTTGTGCCTATTTGATAATTTCATGAGAAGAAGTGAAATGCTAATCCAGCTTCTTCAATCAAATTCTGTTTAAAAACACCCGTAACATTTTTCTGTCCTCGCCTTTCCCCTCAGCTCGCCAGCCTCGACAGTTGGAGGGACATGCGGAGAGAGATACTGTATCTGACTGGAAACGCCACAGGCTCACCGAACCAGATGTACCAGGCCGTGTCCCGGATCGTGTGTGGGCACCCTGAAGGCGGTGGCCTCAAGATCAAGTCCCTGAACTGGTATGAGGACAACAACTACAAGGCCCTTTTTGGAAACCATGGCAACGACAGTGACGTTGAACCTGTCTCTGTGTATGATAACTCTTCAAGTGAGTAGATCTGCACCTAACATGTTTTAAATGTTATTTTGTGTCAGTATCTTAACTGTTAGAGTTGCACAATTCATAAAATGTAATTAATGTTTTGAACTATGTGTTCAAAATATGCCGTAAAGGTATTATAAATCATATAATAATTGAAAAATGTATTAGGTTCCCTTTAGGATCAGGAGCATAGTGTGTCGTAAGCACTGTTTGACGCTATAGTTATAGTCATCTACTCTTTCTGGGGACTGGAGATTGGAAAATTTGTCAAAATTGAACATTGCATGTCCGCCATGTTGGAAGTGACATCCGTAAAAAGACTATAAATAGACAATGTAATTTTGTATTGATTTTCCAGCTCCCTATTGCAACAACCTTATGCGGAGCCTGGAGTCCAGTCCTATTTCCCGTATGATCTGGAGGGCCTTGAAGCCGCTGCTAATGGGAAAAATCCTGTATACGCCAGACACTCCAGCGACGCAAAGAATTATCCATGAGGTACAATTGGAACATGTTTAAAAAAAATTTAACTAAACAAAAAATGTTCAGTTGTAATAAACGGCAATCGTGTGGTCACTTTGCAGGTTAATAAGACCTTCCAGGAGTTCGGCGTGTTGCGGGACCTCGGCGGTATGTGGGAGGAAATGCGTCCAAAAATCTGGAGCTTCATGGAAAACAGCGACGAGATGGACTTAGTCAGGGTGGGTATACTGCACTGACGTCACACGCTGAAGTGGCTTGTCTAAATTGTTTTCCTGTTTACTGTTATCATTGTTATCATCTACAAAGTCTGAACTATAATCAGGCCTTTTAAGTGACCTTCAAAGAAAAGGGACCGCCCCAAAATGCCCCATGGATTTGACTCTGTCCGCTTTGGCCAGACCCGTCCCCCACAGTTCACCCATGTCCTGAGATTGAGTAATCGCAGAAGAGTAGACTGTGTGGAGACTATTTAGTAATAAACATGTATCAGACCAATGTTGGATACATTGACAGCAAAGCATGAGAAGGATTAGAAAGTAATAGTTTGTGCCAAAGTTTGTAACTAACTTGATGCAACATGTTTATGCAGTTTACAAGCACAAGGCTGAGTTAAATCGACAAACAGAACAATAGCAAGTCACTACTTCTCGACTTCCACCTAGTGGCCAAAGCCGGTATTGTTTCTTGACGCCTAAAAAACATGTTGAGACAAGTTTAGATCATTCGTTCATAATTAAGAAAAAAGCCAAACCATTGCTACATTCAAAGTTTTTCGTTATGAACTTTTCTTTCTTTTTTTATGTGTATATTATCAATACTGACATGAATCTTTTTTGTTGTTGTATCCAGACTCTGCTGCAGAACAACGCCAGTGCCTCTTTCTTCAGTTCTTATCTCAGCGACACAGAGTGGAAAGTGTCCGACGTTGTGCGTTTTTTGTCCAAAGCTTCGGAGAGCATACAGTCTGCAGGAGCAGCGTACACCTGGAGAGAGGTTTTCAATGAGACCGACCAGGCCATACAGACCATCTCTCGTTTCATGGAGGTCAGTTATCTGTCTTAAACAACGTACAAAATCAGATTCAAATCTGTGCGTAAAAATGTGAAAGCTTTGATAGAAAATAAGAAATATAGGGCATACTTTATGGTGTGACTCCATGCATGGTGGGTTATACAACAGTTTAGGTCATGGTGTCACAGAGAAATCACATGATGACCCAGGTTAAATACAAATTGACTCTGTAGGTCAGGACATTACAACATTTTATCAGGCTTTAATACATGCCTTTTTTTTCCCCCCAATAATTGTTGTAGCTGACAGAAAGGCTATTAAATGACCTGAAGACACATGTTTCTTTGTAGAGTTCCTCCGTCAAATTGAATCATTGAAGTGACCAGTGTATCACAATTATGTCTTTGTGGGTCAGTGTGCTAGCAACAACCTCTACTGACAGCTATTCAAGGCCTGCCAAGTGCTAATCAATTATCTTGCTCTTTTATTAACTTTATTAACTCTTTAAAGACTGGATGAAACAAAAATAAATCTATGTCATGATGTTGCATAATCTCATTTATTAATAATACTGAACTTTATACACTACTGGACAAATTATAAAAGAATTAAAGATACATACTTATTTACCTTGGCTGTCTCTGAAAAGCAACCCAGTGACCTACTCATGGTGATCTCCTATAAAACGTTTCTCCCTCTAGAAACTACTGTATGTCAAGGCCAAATAGAGCCATAAAAGTCACGCTTGCCGAGTCACTAGTCTGAATTCCTTGAGCAATAACACTGCAGGGTCATCTCATGCCAACTTGGATTGTACACTTAAGCCATAGCTGTTCTTTGTTCATTAGTGTGTGAATCTGGACAAGCTCGAGCCGGTTGCTAACGAGGAGCGGCTGGTGAACAAATCCATGGGTCTTCTTGACAACCAAAAGTTCTGGGCAGGAATTGTGTTTCCGGACATCTCCCACAGCAGCAGCAGCACCGACCTGCCTCCCAATGTTAACTACAAAATCCGAATGGACATAGACAACGTGGAGAGAACAAACAAGATCAAAGACGCGTAAGAAGCCTTTATGCAGCGTACGGATATTTCAGTTCATTTCGTGGTTGTTTCATAAAGTGATGGCTTTTTGATTGTTTTTTGCAGATACTGGGATCCAGGCCCCAGAGCAGATCCCTTTGAGGACCTGAGGTATGTCTGGGGTGGATTTACCTACTTGCAAGATGTCATTGAGCATGGGATAATCCGTGCCATCACCGGAACCAAGGAGAGGACTGGAATCTATATTCAGCAGATGCCTTACCCGTGTTACGTTGATGACATGTAAGAATGTTTTTGTAATGATCAGTTATTAGGGCTGCACAATCCACTGACAAACAAATCAAACAAACAATTTGAAGAGTTGCAATTAGCAAATAGAAATACAATATTTTGAAGACGGCACAATATGCGATGCAATTATCCTCTTGGTGATCTCCACGGGGTCATTTTAGGTTGAACATTTGCTAACGTGGTTGTTTTGGCCTCTTCAAAAACATGTTCTGAAATGCATCTAATTCCTTTATTAGTTCAAAATGCGACCGTCATGTGAATATTGATCAATCACAAAAAAATGGTTATTGCAGTACACGTGAGAATATCCAAATTTTATGCATCCCATCACTTATAATTGGCTGCTGTATAAATGACCTATTTTTCTCTTGCTCTTTTTCAGTTTCCTTCGAGTCATGAGCCGCTCAATGCCCCTCTTCATGACCTTGGCGTGGATGTACTCTGTTGCCATCATTATCAAAGGAGTGGTTTACGAGAAGGAGGCACGGCTGAAGGAGACCATGCGGATCATGGGACTGAACAATGGCATCCTGTGGCTGAGTTGGTTTATCAGCAGCCTAATACCTCTGCTCATCAGCGCTGGCCTGCTGGTGATGTTGCTAAAGGTTTGTGTTGGAAACATTAGTTCAGTGCTTAAGAATGTGGTGCTAAAGCTGATGAATTAGGCTTGTTATTACTAAGTTTGTTGTCACACATCACTGTCTGACCATTTTATTTGCAAGCAAAGGATGTCATCGTATTGCTCTTACCAGAAACATATTTAACAACTCTTCTTTTCTTTTTTTTAGATGGGAAACCTGCTGCCCTACAGTGACTCGGGCGTGGTGTTCTTATTCTTGAGTTCATTTGGCGTGGTCACTATAATGCAATGTTTCCTGATCAGCACGCTGTTTTCACGGGCCAACCTGGCTGCAGCGTGCGGCGGCATTATCTACTTCACCCTCTACCTTCCGTATGTGCTCTGTGTGGCCTGGCAAGACTATGTGGGATTCGGAGCCAAAGTTGTTGCGGTATGTTTCAATTATTTTTTGCAAAAACCCGATAGGCTACCTCCAATTTTGTAATACAGTACTTTGATCAAGGAGGACACTGTTAGACATATGGAAAACTATGAAGCATGTTAAGCCCTTTTTTGTTTTACCAATTATATCCTATTTATTTAGTCTAAAAACTGGCTTTTCATCCATTTCCTTTCAGAGTCTACTGTCTCCCGTGGCTTTTGGTTTTGGCTGTGAGTACTTCGCCCTGTTCGAAGAGCAAGGCGTGGGGATCCAGTGGTCCAACTTGCTGGCCAGTCCCCTGGAGGGGGACAGCTACAACCTGACGACATCCATCTGCCTCATGTTGTTCGATGCCGTGCTGTATGGAATAATGACCTGGTACATTGAGTCTGTGTTCCCGGGACAGTACGGCATTCCCAGGCCGTGGTACTTCCCCTTCACTCGGACATATTGGTGCGGAGAGAAGGAAAACAAAAATCTCTCAAGTGCCCAGTCGAAGAAAGGCAATGCTCAAGGTACTAACTGGAGTTATGACTAAACTATAGCTTCAAACAGTGCTTACGACATGCTAATTTGCTTTAACTAACTTTTTCCCTTTTATAGCTCTGTGCACCGAGGAGGAGCCTGGCCACATCGAACCTGGTGTATACATTGAAAATCTGGTGAAAGTGTACAGCCATGGAAACAAACTAGCCGTTGATGGACTGAGTTTAAGATTTTACGAAGGACAGATCACTTCTTTCCTTGGTCACAATGGAGCTGGCAAGACTACAACTATGTAAGCCTCATGGATAGATTTGGCATTATGAAGATACAGCATAGAACGTTTCAATAATCAAAATACGGTACCTAATTTTGTGTTGTTACTGATAGGTCCATCCTGACTGGGTTGTTCCCACCAACCTCTGGTACAGCCTATATCCTCGGCAAAGACATCCGCAATGAACTAAGCACCATCCGGCAAAATCTAGGAGTGTGCCCTCAACACAATGTGCTTTTTAGCATGTAAGTATCAGCTTTTTTTTTTTTTTGATAAAATCAGGACATCTTGCTAACTGAATGGTTTTCTCCATCTCAGGCTGACAGTGGAGGAGCACATCTGGTTCTACGGTCGCCTTAAGGGTTTGCCCGAGGAGAAGGTGAAGGCAGAAATGGAGCAGATTGTTAACGATGTCGGGCTTCCCCACAAAAGAACATCCCGAACGAACACTCTGTCCGGTTAGTTATATAAGCGTACTTTGTTCATAACTAACACAAGGTAGTTGGAAATGCGTGTTTTAAACTTTTGTCGCATTATAATCTTAGGAGGCATGCAGAGGAAGCTGTCCGTAGCCCTTGCCTTTGTCGGGGGCTCAAAGGTTGTGATCTTGGATGAGCCCACTGCCGGTGTGGATCCGTACGCTCGCAGAGGCATTTGGGATCTTCTGCTCAAATACAGACAAGGTAAAGATGAACACATTCAAGTCCTGCACGAGAAACAAGCCTGGCCTCTACGTCCATAATAAAAATGTTGGCTCTAGTTGTGTCACATGAGGAACACAACTTACAGTGTAATATTATTTACATTCTTACATGGGCTGTGTATTATGTTGCTTAGGTCGAACAGTGATCCTGTCCACGCACCACATGGACGAAGCAGATATCCTGGGCGACCGTATTGCCATTATTTCTCATGGAAAGCTGTGCTGCGTCGGCTCTTCCCTCTTCCTCAAAACTCAACTGGGAACCGGTTACTACCTGACCCTGGTCAAACGAGATTACGACTTGACCCTTCAGTCCTGCAGGAATTCAGCCAGCACCGTTTCCTATACCAAGAAAGCAGAAAAGGTGCCGTACTCGTGAATCGTTTACCTTGAAACTGTAATTTGAAATTGCAACGTCTTTTCCTCAACTCTGGTCTTCGTATTTTTTCTTATTCTCCAGGAGGACAGTGTGTCCGAGAGCAGTTCGGACGCAGGTTTGGGCAGTGAACCGGAGAGTGAAACGACCACTATTGGTGAGAAAACAAATCATGTTAACTCATAAAAAAATTAAAAGCTGTTAGTTATTCAACCAATCAGGGTAAGAAGCCAGGTTATATACTACGCTGATCCTAAGTGCCCATCAGCATGAGCCATGTCATAAATAAAAGGAATAAAAGCAAAGAACAGAAGGATGTTGTTGATCTGCTTGGAAAATGGGTTGCCTCCAATTGAACTGTATATTAACCTTCTTTTTCCTCTTGGTCCCACAGACGTGTCCCTGATTTCCAATGTGATTTTCAAGCATGTCCCTGACGCCCGGATGGTGGAGGATCTTGGACATGAACTGACCTATGTGCTGCCTTACCAATCGGCTAAAGACGGAGCTTTTGTTGAGCTATTTCATGAGCTGGATGACCGTCTGACGGATCTGGGAATCTCAAGCTACGGCATATCCGACACAACCCTGGAAGAGGTATGGGCTCTGAGTATTCCCTTCAGCCTTCCTGATCATGAAGATGTATTTAAGTTTTCTAAGCTGTGTGCGTTCCACTTCAGATCTTCTTAAAAGTGGCTGAAGATAGTGGCGTGGATGCTGTTGAACTTTCTGGTAAGTGGTTTATGTATTTGGATTTGTTTCGTGCTATATCACACATAAAGAGTAACTGACTGCACAGATTGTTTATTAACAGTTTATTGTTTTCCTTCAGATGGCGTTGTGCCAACCAGGACCCGGCGCCGCCATGCTTTCGGAGACCATCAGAGCTGCCTGAAACCCTTTACTGAGGATGACTTTGATTTCAACGACTCTGAAGGTGAGCTAGGTAGAACCGCACTACCCAATCTGCAGTGCAATGATCGCTAACCTGTTATTAGCTATCATTATGGAAAAGCGTTCAAGTTTTATAATCTTGCTCACATGTCCCTAACCTCGTTCCCTCTTCCCAGAATCTCGTGAGACGGACTGGCTCAGTGGAACAGATGGCAAAGGTTCATTCCAGGTCAAAGGCTGGAGCCTGAAGAGACAGCAGTTTGTGGCTTTGCTGTGGAAACGCTTTCTATATGCCCGCCGCTCCAGAAAGGGATTCTTTGCTCAGGTATATTCAAAGTCTTGGTACATTTTTGCAGTGCTACGTTTAAACGAGCGTACCTGAATGTGTGTTGCTTTTATTAACTTATTATTACCTTTTCCCCCAGATCGTTCTTCCAGCAGTTTTTGTTTGCATCGCCCTGGTATTTAGTCTGATTGTGCCACCTTTTGGAAAGTACCCCAGCATTGCTCTGCACCCCAGCATGTATGGAGAACAGATCTCCTTCATCAGGTAAGATTCAATTTAGTCTCTGTTATGATTAAGCAGCAAAAGAACCCAAAACAAAAATCATTTGTCAACTTATGCCTGATCATTGTAGCAATGATATGCCAGAGGATCCACATATCAACAAGCTACACAGAGCACTGACAGAGAAACCAGGATTTGGGTCGCAGTGTATGGAAGGAGAGCCAATACCGTGAGTCTTCTTTCTTCATTTTTATATAAAAATTGAAGTTGAGACCATTTGATCAAGTGTTTTTCTGTTGGTTGATTAGGAACACCCCCTGTACTGCTGTTGTAGACGAGTGGTCAACCCCTGAAGTGCCACGGAGTGTGGCCGAGATGTTTGACAGGGGAAACTGGTCAATGGAGAACCCCTCTCCTTTGTGTGAGTGCAGCTGCGGAGGGCGCAAAAGGATGTTGCCCGAATGTCCTGCGGGTGCCGGCGGTCTTCCTCCTCCACAGGTTAGAGGACGTCAAAAATGTAGAAGATTTAAAACTCGCTTCAAATTAAAAGTTAAAACTCATGATTATCTCCTTTGTTTTTTCCAGACAAAGATCAGTGACACAGCCACACTTCAGAATTTGACTGGCAGAAATGTTTCGGACTATCTGGTCAAAACCTACGCTCAAATCATTGGAAAGAGGTGAACTACTGCTCTTAGTAAATGGAAAGACTTTTTCTTTTTTATATATAAATTATGAAATTCATCACATTTGTTTGTGTTACAGCCTAAAGAACAAGATTTGGGTGAATGAGTTCAGGTACATTATCCTCCATCTCTCTTTGAAACCCTGTTTGTAAGTAGATTTATCAAGGTAGTGAAATCTAATGCGTTCTTCATTGCTATTTTTACAGATACGGCGGATATTCATTGGGTGCCAGGAATTCTCATCTTCTGTCACAAGGAGATGAAATCGATGAAGCTATTGCTCAGCTAAGGAGGCGCTTCCGCCTGGAGAGGGTAAGAAAAAAAACAATATAATTACATTTTCAACACATTTGCGATAGATTTTACTCCAACTCAATGCTCTGTTCTGCTGTAGCCTCAGATTACCTAGACTGGATGAATTTGCACTGGATAATAATGTTCTCTTGTTCCAACTTTTCTCTCCAGGGAACAGCATCAGACCGCTTCTTTCACAGTCTCTCCAGTTTTGTCGGAGGTTTGGACACCAAGAATAACGTCAAGGTTAGCATGCCCTTCCTGATCGAAATGTACCGTGTTGGTAATTTACTAACAGGCTGCTTCTCTGCCTAGTGGAGCCACAAATGATTACATTAAAATATACATCCTTTTATTTTTTTATTAATCTAATAAAATCTTGACATGTTTTTATTGTCTCTCTGTAGATCTGGTTCAACAACAAGGGATGGCACAGCATTGCTTCATTTCTCAATGTGATGAACAATGGCATCCTCAGGGCAAGTCTCCCAACTGGCAAAGATCCCACTAAGTTTGGCATCACCGCCCACAATCACCCCCTCAATCTCACCAAAGAGCAGCTGTCCCAAGTTGCACTGTGAGTGTAGTGAGAAAAGTAAAAAAAAATACTAAGATGTTTTTTTTTAAATGTCGCACCATTTTCACTTTTTTCCTGCAGCATGACAACTTCAGTGGATGTGCTGGTGTCCATCTGCGTCATATTCGCCATGTCCTTTGTCCCGGCCAGTTTTGTGGTCTTCCTCATCCAGGAGCGCGTCAACAAAGCCAAACACCTGCAGTTTATCAGCGGAGTACAGCCCTTGCTCTACTGGCTGGCCAACTTTGTGTGGGATATGGTGAGGAAACCACTCAATGTACAGATCTTACTTTAAATCTCTTTTTAGATTTAGAGACAATATCCGGGATAATCATAAGTCAGTTTATGTAGACACTGATAATGAGACACTTTTTGTCTTTTCTATTTTCACAGTGCAACTACATCGTCCCAGCCACTCTGGTTATCATCATTTTTGTGTGTTTTCAACAAGACGCTTATGTCTCCTCCACCAATCTCCCTGTGCTGGCTCTTCTGCTGCTGCTGTATGGGTCAGTGCACATAGCCAAACATACTTCATTTGGTTTATTTATTTAGTTAAGTGATCTTTGTTCAATCTAAAATGAATGGTGGGCTTTTACGCAGGTGGTCTATCACACCTCTGATGTACCCAGCCTCGTTCTTCTTCAAAATCCCAAGCACAGCCTACGTGGTTCTGACGAGTGTCAACATACTCATCGGAATCAATGGCAGCGTCTCCACTTTTGTCTTGGAGCTGTTTGGAAGCAATGTAAACAATTATAATTATTTAACATCTTCACAGTTTATACTTAAATTAATATTTATGCTTAAATTAAACTTTCTACTTGTGTTTCTTTTTGCAGGAAATTGGAGGCATTAATGACATCCTGAAAAACGTTTTCCTCATCTTCCCTCACTTCTGTTTGGGGAGAGGATTGATTGACATGGTGAAGAATCAGGCAATGGCTGATGCTTTGGAACGCTTCGGTGAGTACAAAGGGACTCTTTTGGCAGCTCTTGTCTTTAATTGTATTAATTCAGTATCTAATTGACTTTCTTTTAACCTAAACAGGAGAAAACCGTTTCCGCTCCCCTCTGGAATGGGACATGGTTGGAAAGAACCTGTTTGCGATGGCTATAGAGGGCGTTATTTTCTTCGTTATTACTGTCCTGATACAGTACCGCTTCTGCATCAAAGCAAGGTACACGACACTGCCATCCATTGCGACATTTTTTCACATTCACTTTTTCCCACCAGTATTTGGCTTTTCAAATGATATATATTTTATAAAATAAATCTATTCCTTTCCTTAACCAAAAAGGTCATCTACTAGTCACCTGAAGCCCATTGGGGAGGAGGATGAGGATGTTGCCAGAGAGCGCCAGAGGATCCTGGGTGGAGGCGGACAGACGGACATCCTTGAACTCCGACAACTCACCAAGATTTACAAGAGAAAACAGAAGCCTGCTGTGGACAGGCTGTGTATCGGGATCCCACGGGGAGAGGTAGGGCTCCAGCTATTTTGATTAACTGTCCCACTTTTAATAATGACTCAGGATAGTTTTAAGAAGAGTATTGCTAACACCCTGTCTTTTCCACAGTGCTTTGGTTTGCTGGGCGTGAATGGAGCAGGAAAAACTAGTACATTTAAAATGCTCACAGGAGACTCAGTGGTCACCGGAGGAGAGGCCTACCTAGCTGGAAAGAGGTAAGAAATTATTATGTGTGTGTGTAAAGTTTTAGGTTGACTTTACTGCTGCCTACAGTATTATTTGAATTTTATTCAAAGTAAAGAAATGCATGTTTCTGTGTCTCAGTGTCACATCAGAAATAGACGAGGTGCACCAGAACATGGGCTACTGTCCTCAGTTCGATGCCATCAATGATCTTTTGACTGGCAGAGAGCACCTTGAGTTTTATGCCATCCTGAGAGGAGTGCCAGAGAAGGAAGTTTGTGAGGTGAGCATTACAACATGGAACACTTTCACATGTAACAGCACAAACGTAATATTGACACTAAAAGTTATCGTTTCATGTAAAGGTTGCAGAATGGGGTATACGGAAGCTGGGCTTGGTCAAATATGTAGATAAAGCAGCCGGCAACTACAGCGGAGGAAATATGAGAAAACTTTCAACAGCCATTGCTCTGATTGGAGGACCTCCTGTTGTGTTTCTGGTAAATGAGTCTTCAATTAATGAAGCAGGATTACTGCCTCAACTTTACATACTTTTGGACAATGAGAGTCAATAGCAATATCAACATATTTTTTTTCATAGGATGAACCAACAACAGGGATGGACCCTAAAGCCCGTCGGGCTCTGTGGAATGCCATTCTTAGTATTATCAAAGAAGGACGATCAGTCGTCCTGACCTCCCATAGGTAAGACATTTATTGTTTGTTATGGGCGACGACAACAACAATGATGATGATGATAATAACGATGGTACCAATGATAATGTTAATTTTGTTTTTGACAGTATGGAAGAGTGTGAAGCACTTTGCACCAGAATGGCCATTATGGTCAACGGCAGGTTCCACTGTCTGGGTAGCGTGCAACACCTTAAAAATAAGTAAGCAAAATCTGTTTCATACTTGTTATAGGCTACTATCTTCATGTGTGCAGAAGAGAAACCTTCATATTGCTGTATCTGTTTTAGATTTGGTGACGGTTACACCATTATCCTACGTGTGGCGGGGCCGGACCCCGACCTCAGGCCAGTGATGGAGTTTATTGAGCGAGAACTTCCAGGAAGTACTCTAAAGGAGAAGCACCGCAACATGCTGCAATACCAGCTCCCCACCTCCCTCACCTCGCTTGCTCGCATCTTTTCCTTACTCTCCGAAAACAAGGAGACACTCAGCATCGAGGACTACTCTGTGTCCCAGACAACTTTAGACCAAGTAAGGCATGGTCCTACTGCTTACCCAGTTTCACTGTAGTTTACGTGAATTACACTAATTCTTCTTCTCTCCTGAAGGTTTTTGTTAATTTTGCCAAGGACCAAAGTGATGAGGACCATATTCACCTGAGTAAGCGAGATGCTGTGGTAGTGGACATTACGCCGCTAAACTCCTTCCTCATGGACAGTAAGGCAAGGGAGAGCTGTGTTTGAAGCTTCCAGCACTACAGACAGTGTGGGCCTCGGACTGAGGAGGAAGCCAACTAAGTTCCTTTTATATTTTTAGTCTTTTTTAATTGTTATTTCTCAGTGGACCTGCACAAGGGCACGGCCTCTCGATACATGTGAGGCAAATACTGCAGGTGTTTTGACAGACACTGAAACAATGCAAATCAATGCAAGAATATATTTAAATAAGAAGATGTGTGAAAGCAGAAGACTGGTGCTTCTTCTTCACAAGAAAAAAAAAAGAGAAAGAAGAATGGAATTACTGAAAGAAACAGCAGACCTGAATTCTGCTTTGAATGGAAAGTGTGGAGCACCCACTGAATGAAAAACTAAACTGGGATTTGGATATTTCAGAAGCTTTTGTCAGTGGGACTTTGTTCATGCTAATTAATATCAAAAGAGACAAGGTTCAGATCATTTACTGCCAACTTTACATTACAGACAATTAAAGATCAAACCTCTCTTTTTACATTACATACTCAACAATCTATTTACAATACATCAGATTTCTGACAGCATAGCTTTTTGTTTATCGTTTTTTAGATGATTCTCTTAAGAGTTGTGGTTCTTTTTCATTATAAGAAATTAAGTATTTGTAATAGTTCTTCGGCCCATTTTCAGCACAGTGCCTATACTGACATGGAGAGATTAGTTTCCAGCACTCCATAAAACAACAATGTATGTACGCTGCCAAGGAATGTATTTACACCAACCTGTGTCCAATCACACAACGCTTTTGGTAAAAAATTGTTCTCTAATGTCCAGTTCTTTTTGTTATTGTGAATAAGAAGACAGGGATTGTGCTGCCCTCTGGCCACACCACAGCCGCCTGGACAGAGTGAAAGACACGTTTTTGGATGCATTTTGGGACTATATTGCATGCACCCAATGGGCACACACAGACTGCCCGTACGTGTCTGTGTGTTTGAAAGTGGACTAGATTGGGCTGATTTCTGGATTTGTTACCTAGCTTGTTACTCGCATTGCTCATGAGAACACGTTTCTTTGGTAAATACATGTGCTGTAGGTAAAGCTTTCTCTCCCTTTACCACAATAATGCAACATTGATGTACAGGCAAATGCTCTGTATAGCTCACCATCATGTCAGGAGCATTGTGACCTGAGCCAGATGTTGGATGTTATAGTATCGTAGCAAATTTGTGTTGTCAGCTATATAAAAACTGAACCAGTGGAGTGAACAAATAGTACCTGTGCCAAATGAAGCTCACCGTGTATCTACCAGCATTTTCACGAGGAGGTGTTTTATAAATACAATTCGTGTTTTCATTCTGTTTTCACTCACAAATGATTTAGCCTATTGGTTTAATTTTGAATATTTAAAAAAAAAGCACAACATCGTCGATTTGTGTTACATTTTCTCAGCCTTCATATAAATTACACATTTTATTAATTCCCTTCATTAACAAACACAAATAGCTGTTGTTGGTAAAAGCTAAACATTTCCAGGGCTAACCAAGACCAACTTCCGTAGGGACCACATGAGAGTTGCTTGTACCACTTTATATTTAAAAATCCTTTCAGGGTTAAAACTAATGACTAATTGATGTCATTTCAGGTGCTCGTATCTTTAAATATCTGTTTAGCATTTCCGTTCTATCTGCTGTGAGGTTTTGACTTGGCTCAGTTTTTGGCATCATTAAGAGCCATGACCACAGTCTCTCAACCTCATCTGCTAAATTTGAGCACTTTATAGGCCTACGCCTAATATTTCAAAGTTGTTGGAGTAGATATTTAAGTTAAGTGTAAATCTCTGCACTGGAACACAGTCAATCAGATCTGTCGGAAACTTGAAACTGACAAATTCAACATGGCCAAACCTGAAACGCAGAGACAATAGTGGCAAAAAGAGAGTTCAGGCGTGGTGTTCTTTTTCCACATACTCTTTTTTTTAAATGTTATTTTCATTTTTTGTTTACATCGATAAGTATTAAACAGCTGTTAAAGTCTGTTACCAATTCTGTACAGTTTCTCTTTACTTTAATAAATAAAAGTTCAAACGTTTTGTGATTAATGTTCTCATCTGACTTCTTCCAACACAAGATGTAAACTTTAACAAATACTTTGGCTTGTACACATAGGCTATTCACCCAAAAAGGACAAATAGAGTTGAATTAGTGGAGAAAACTAGTTGAGATAAAAACTAAAAACTGAAAATATATTGATTACTGTTTATGATCTGTTTTTCAAATTATCTACTACAGTGCTCTTTTTATAAAGAAAGGTTGACAAAGTTATAATTATTATGTTCAAGAACAGGTTGCACTGAACTCTGACTCGCTTACGGCCTATTGGTACAGTATGGTTGGAGGATAACAGCTGTGGAAATTCTACAGCTTTGACAAGTTGTTCTTGTGCCCAAGAATCAGCAATAAACAACTGGAATGTCCGTCTAATCTGACATCTAGAAATGTATGTGCAAAACATTGCCCTCTGGTGGTTAAAGCTTGTACTACAGATGGAATAACTGCAACAACAAAACAAGTATCTCCTCCTGCATTGTGATTACGTAGGGTATGGCGTCAACTATCTTTAAGTTGAGGGCGCAAATACAACAGCCCGCGCAGAACACAGGGATCGAGGGCGCATGCACTGAAAGTGAACACAAAAACTATGACAGAGGCGTCTCTTCATACACTGTAAAGTTTGGACTAGTGGTTAGGGTTGGAGCACTACAGACGACTCCGGTCAAAGAATCTTTCTTCAGCTTTATTTATACCAGCAGGGAGTATACAGGTTTCCACTCACATGGGCGTGTGTATGTGTGGTCTGAATACAAAAGGAACACAAAGAGAGATAACGTAATTAAAGAATGGTAATCAAATAATATACATTAATAACTTAACTATGCCTGTACAGTACAGTAGTAACAGTACAGAAATTATAAGTTACAGCACTCTACCACAGTAGTAGGCAACTTAAACACTACAAGGTAATCAGAACACATTTAAAGGGCTAATTATTTAACATGGTACGCATTACTCCAAAGAATATGGCGCAGCCTCGTGTAAAGTGGTTAATTGGTCACGCATCAACAATACACATCAGCTTGCACAAACAACAGAAACACCAAACATTCTCACCACCGAGCTCCCCAAATGTGCTACAGCAAGCACCAAAAACTCACCTGGGGTTCATAAACGCACACAGAAGTAAAGAGAAAAGAGGTCCTTTCCTGTGCTCTCATCCCTGAGCACGAACTGAGCAGTGCGCTAGCTGCATTCACTGTCCATGCGTAGTTCACGTGATGGTGCGTTCAGGCGCCCTCCGGAAAAGTCGGTGCTGAACTAATAGGCTTTCAGACAAGGCCGCCCCCAACTGTCCGCATGGCAGTTGAAAGAGTAGGAGAAAGTCTAGTTAGTGACCTCTTCTTCATCCTTGTCCTCAAGAGCCGGGAGCAGGATGAGCCGGGCGACTGGACGAACGTAGATACGGTCCTTCACCTGCACGCTGGCAGTCCGTACGCGTCCGTCTGCTCCAGGATGAGTCTGGGTAATCCGTCCTACGGGCCATGACGCTCGGGGGTGCTGAGGATCCACGATTAAGACAACGTCGCCTATGGAGAGTGCCTTACCGTCTTTCCTCCACTTACTGCGCTCTTGCAATCCTAGAAGGTAGTGACTAATGAAGGATGACCAGAAGCGATCGGCGATGGCTTGGCTATGCCTCCAACGTCTTCTCCCGAGGTCCCTAGGGTCGTAAAGGGCTTGAGGAAGCGACGAGTCGTGACGGCCCATGAGAAGGAGATTAGGGGTGACCGGGTCTGGGTCCGAAGCATCTGATGACAAGTAGCCTAGGGGTTTTGCATTCATTATACCTTCGACCTCCACTAGGGTTGTCATCAGGACAGGTTCGGGAACAGTCTGGTCTTTAAGGACGACGCGAAGTGCAGTCTTGATAGATTTCACTTCTCTCTCCCATGTGCCACCAAAATGCGGTGCACTTGGGGGATTGAATCGGAAAGATATCTGCTGTTTAGCGAGCTGCTCTCTCCACTGAGGTGCCATTGTAGCGGCAGCTTCACGCAACTCTCTCTCTCCGCCGACAAAGTTGGTACCATTGTCCATGAGCAGCTCGAACGGTTTGCCACGTCGAGAGATGAATCTTCTCAGTGACAGTAGGAAAGCGTCTGTATCAAGGCTCTCCAACAGATCCAGATGCACCGATCGAGTTGTCATGCATTTGTAAACAATGCCCCACCTTTTCTCAGTGCGGCGACCGATCCTCACTTGGAAAGGTCCAAAGCAATCAACTCCGGTAGAATAGAAAGGTGGCTTATGGAGTCGCAATCGAGCTGGTGGGTAATCGGCCATTTTTGGCACGTCAGGTTTTGCCCTCCAACGTTGGCACTCCAGGCATGAATGCTGATGCTTCCGAATGGCCTCTCTACCGCGGATGATCCAAAACCTGCGTCTGAGCTCGGCAAGAACTCGTTCTGGCCCTGGGTGCAGTAGTGACTCATCAGCATCCTTGATGATAAGCTTCGTCACGTGATGGCTTGGGTCCAATATAATTGGGTGGATGGTATCCAGATCTAGTCCTTCAGCATGCCTCAACCTGCCACCGACTCTGAGTAGCTCTGTGGCTCCATCGTATTCTGGTGACAAAGATGCAAGACGACTGTTTGAAGGCAAAGTACGTCCAGCTTTGAGGGCCCTCAGTTCTTCAGCAAATAGGTCCTCTTGAGCCCTTTGTAAAATGAGCTTCTCTGCTTGCAGAAAATCGGCAGATGGACAGGGTGCTGTTATATTGGCATCAGCCGCCCCATGAAGAGAGCTAGCGGTTTCCTGAAGAAGCTCTTTCCAAGTGGAGAACTTACTGGGGTCAGGAAGTTGTGTGGGGAGGATGTTGGAAACAGTTCCCACGAAGGCAGACTTCTTTAACTCTGTGGTGTCTGGTTCTGCCGCAGATGATGGCATAGTAGGCCACTCTCCTTCGGACAAACGGAGGAAATGTGGACCTTTGTTCCAGCGATGATTCTGTACCATCTCCTGCAGAGTGAGTCCGCGGGTTATATCATCTGCTGGATTACTTAGTGTGTCAACATACCGCCATTGAACAGGGTTGGTCAGGTTCTGGATTTCTGCTACGCGTGTTCCCACGAACACTTTGTAACGGCAGGATTCTGATTTGATCCAGTGCAGCACGGTTGTGGAGTCTGACCACAGAGTGATGTGCTCAGGTTTTACTGCGAGCTCTGTCTCAATCACTCTGGCCAGCTGTGCACCTGTAAGCGCAGCACTAAGCTCAAGGCGCGGTATTGATAACTGTTTGCGGGGTGCGACTCTCGATCTGGCAAACACGAAGGAGACATAGACCTGTTGACCCTCATCTGTCGTCTGCATGTAGGCTACAGATCCATAGGCGCGCTCCGAGGCATCACAGAAGATGTGGATGCGACGTGTTGCATTAACAGTATCGGATGTGGCTGGTGCATAGGGACGGGGCAGCTTGAGATGTTGCAGAGTGGGAATTTCCTGCACCCAACTCAACCATTTCTCCAGCAGATCAGCGGGTTGGATCTTGTCGTCCCAGCCAATGTTTGCTTTCCACAAGTCCTGAACAAGCACTTTACATCTTGTGGTGAATGGCGCAATGTAACCCAATGGGTCAAAAAGCTTGGCAAGGACACTGTAGACGTTACGAAGGGTGGCGGTCGAAGACTGGTTATGACGATGCTTGTAACTCAGGGTGTCGTTCAAACAATCCCAGCAAAGTCCAAGCGTGGGCTCTTGGAGGTTGTCACTGGCCTTTGATAGCCATAGCTCACTACTAGCCGACCGTGCTTCAGGAGGTAGGTGTGCGACAACTTCAGGCACGTTACTAGCCCATTGCCGGATTTCGAAACCTCCCTTGCTCAGAAGTGCTCGTAGGTCGTCGACCAGAGCCTTGGCCTCTTCGGCTTTACTCACACTGTGAAGGCAATTGTCGACGTAGAACGAGTGCTCGATCACGTGCATGAGTGGAGAGTCTGGCGGTTCATGGTCCCTGACATGTTGCTGCAGAGCAAAGATGGCGCAACAGGGACTGCACGTCGTTCCGAATGGTAACACCTCCCATTGGAATATGCGTGGTTCAGATGTCTTCTGCATGTCCCGCCACAGGAAGCGTAAGAGTGGTTTATCACTGGGCAGCAAGCGGATCTGGTGGAACATCGACTTAATATCTCCACTGATGGCTACAGCGTGACATCGAAACCGCATCAGGACTCCAATCATAGTCGGACCGAGCGTTGGTCCCGGTAGGAGCTGGTCATTCAGGGACAGGCCATTGAAGGAGAAGGAACAGTTGAAGACTACTCTGTCCTTTCCATTGTGGTGCACCATATGATGGGGTACATACCATGCTTCTGTGGACTTTGCTGCCTCTTCTGTAGAGATCTCAGCGACATAGCCGGACTGAAGAAGTTTATCCATCTCCTTGCAGTATGAGGCTGCTCGAACTGTGTCCTTGGCCAACCGGCGTTCAGTGCTGCGTAGGTTGGGCATCACGGCATCTTGCGGAGAACAGAGTGAGATGGCTGACTGACGACGCAACAATGGAGTAGCGTAGCGCTGTGTGCCGTCGACAGATACACGTTCAGAGGCTGTCTGTAGGAGGATGAGCGCTTTCTGGTCTTGCTTGGAACGCATTGCAGTTTTCTCACTGACATAGGGGACTGTGTCAACTTGCCAAAGGCGTTCCACGTTCCTGAGGAGTTCAGTATATGAAGACTCAGTGGCAATGTGTAGGCAGGAAAGCTTGTGAGAAGAGACTGGCAGGATGTCAGAAGGACCTTGCAACGACCAGCCTAGCCTGGTACAGATGGCTATGGGACCGCCTGATGGGCCTGCTCTGACTGGCTGTGTCGGAGTGAGGAGCTGAGGCATATCTGAGCCAATGAGGAGTAGAGGTTGGGCTCTATTGATAGGCGTCAAAGAAAGTCCTTTGAGATGCTCATAACGCTTCTGGAGAGCTGCTACTGGGTACGTGTGCTCAGATAAGCTCAGACTATCTGCGGTGAAAGCATGTTGAATCAAAAACTTCTTGTTCGGTTTGAAGATGGGGGATACGTGCAGGCTGACTGAGGAACCTTTCAGCTCTTTAACCTCTTGCTTGACTGTCCGCAGATGAAGTGTCTCTGGATGTTGAGAGAGTTGTAATTGCTCGACAGCTTGTGGGAGGATAATTGTTCTCTCCGAACCATCGTCGAGCACTGCAAATGTCTCTAAGGCGCGATCTCCATGATGCAGAAGCACTTTGACAACTTTCAGCAACACTCTCTGAGGGCTTCTGGGCAGTTCAATGTAGACAGTGGGCTTCGGATTTCTGACCATCAGCACTTTCTGCGATGAATCTTGGATGGCGTCATGCAAGACTGTAAGGTGCTTTTCTTTGCACGTCCTACACGGCCGTTTAAGCGTGCAGGCTGTAGCTTTGTGTCCACGGCCGCATTTCCAACATCTGCTACCCTCCTGGATCCACTTCTTAATCTCATTAGTAGACAGTTTCTTGAAGTCGGGGCATGAGTTAAGATAGTGCTCCTTATTGTTACAGAACGGGCAGTAAGGACTGGGCTTGAAGGCTTGGGACTTTGGCTGAGAGATCTCCTTGTCGGCTGTCTCCCCTGAGCAAAGGAAGACTGACGCCGTCTTATCTTTGGGCTTTGAGCTACGTTGGTCTCTCTTTGGAGGGGAAGGCCAGGTAGAGTTGTAGAGAAGAGTAGCTCGACTGGCGAGGCGCTTAGCTTGAGCCTTCATCTGGAGCCACGCAGCCAGGTCCGGCAGTGAGTAGGTTAGCTCTGAACCTGGTTGCAGGATGCCGCGAACAAGACAATATTCCACAAATCCATCTCTGTGGGAAGGAGACATCTTGCTTAAGAGCCGGTCGACATGGGAACCACACTTGAGCTCGTATCCAACAGGTCCCTCTAAAGTGCGCAGCATTCCGACAAGCGACTGGACCGAGAGAGCAAATGAGTCGAATGCCTCAGTGTCTCCCGATTTGAGGGCTGGTGCGTTGAGTATTGCTCCTAGTTCACTTTGGACCAGTTGTCTTGGCTGGCCATATTTGTCTTGTAGAGCTCCCAATGCAGCTGTGTATGGTGCGGGGTCATACATGTATGATTTGGCCAACTGTAGAGCGCTTTGGAGCTTGAGCTGACTCAGGAGAACTTGATATTTATAGTGCTCGCTGAGATGGGGGTGACTGTTCATCAAATTGTCAAGCGCCATCTTCAGAAGTGCGAAATCGCTTTCTCTACCACTCTCGAAAAAGGGGAGCGTCGGTTTGGGAATGCCGTAAGACGTGGCAATCAGGGTCTCCATCCCTGGGTAGGTCCAAAGTGGTGCCACAGGGACTGGTGTTGCAGCTGGTACTCCTAGGTACCGAGACGGGAGACTAGTTGTAGCAGCAGACCTCATTGTTGTTGGCGCTCCAACTGCCTGAGTAGTTACCGTGGGGAGGACGGGCACTGATGAAGTAGGTGCGGCGATGACAGGAACACTGGGCTGGGCACTCATGACGGGATTAGCTGGTGGTGCTAATATCTGTGCAGGAACAGTGGAGAGAGGTGGTACCTGACCTGGCGCTGGGTGCGGCTGTTGCACCGTTGGATGCTGGGTGAGGACCAATGGCACTAGAGGTGGCTGTTGAACAAAGCCTGATAACGGAGGTAGCTTGGAGAACGTAGCGGGAGCTGACGAAGTAGACAAGGCATCATCGTCCATCTCTGATAAGTGGGTCTTCACGAGACTGGCAATGCGCATCTCCTTCTCGAGCTTCTTCAAGCGCCTGCGTCTTCCCATTTCTCTAGCTATTCTCTCTTTAGCCAGATGTGCTTCCTCTTGTAGCCGCTGTCCTTCTCTGGCTTGTGCATCCAATGCTGCAGCCTCTAGGTCAGCTTTCCTCTCCTCTTCTATTTCCTCTTGTAGGTCGGCGAGCTCCAATCCTTTGATTTCCTCCTCTAACACAGCTGCCTGTATGTCAGACGTACTTCGAAACATAGGGAGACCATAAGATGCCTGAGAGGACCTTCGTGAATGTGCAGCTGACCGGACACTTGTCACACTCCTAGCTCTGGTTGACTGAGCCTGGTCTGGGGGTCCTACAGGGATAGAGGACGCTTGAGCCGCAGGCTGTTGAGAGGGTAGAAGAGTGACTTCGTACTGGGACAAGTGTGCAGGTGGACGGGGGTCCCTCTTAGGTCGATCCGACGACTCCGACTGCTGACAGTTTGTTGCTGACTCCATAGTGTTGGGGAAACCCTAATCCGGCTCGAAGGACCATGTAAAGTTTGGACTAGTGGTTAGGGTTGGAGCACTACAGACGACTCCGGTCAGAGAATCTTTCTTCAGCTTTATTTATACCAGCAGGGAGTATACAGGTTTCCACTCACATGGGCGTGTGTATGTGTGGTCTGAATACAAAAGGAACACAAAGAGAGATAACGTAATTAAAGAATGGTAATCAAATAATATACATTAATAACTTAACTATGCCTGTACAGTACAGTAGTAACAGTACAGAAATTATAAGTTACAGCACTCTACCACAGTAGTAGGCAACTTAAACACTACAAGGTAATCAGAACACATTTAAAGGGCTAATTATTTAACATGGTACGCATTACTCCAAAGAATATGGCGCAGCCTCGTGTAAAGTGGTTAATTGGTCACGCATCAACAATACACATCAGCTTGCACAAACAACAGAAACACCAAACATTCTCACCACCGAGCTCCCCAAATGTGCTACAGCAAGCACCAAAAACTCACCTGGGGTTCATAAACGCACACAGAAGTAAAGAGAAAAGAGGTCCTTTCCTGTGCTCTCATCCCTGAGCACGAACTGAGCAGTGCGCTAGCTGCATTCACTGTCCATGCGTAGTTCACGTGATGGTGCGTTCAGGCGCCCTCCGGAAAAGTCGGTGCTGAACTAATAGGCTTTCAGACATACACGCCCGGTGTTTTCATTTCAGCGCGCAGTTTTCGGCCCGCAGTGCCATCCTAAAGATAGTTATCTGACGCCATACGTGTGGGCACAGCCAAAGAGCGCGCAGACGAGGCGGGACATGCGCCCGAGGAGCCAATGTCAGCCTCGCTTTAAGCTCTGGCCAATCAGAGCAGGGAGTGAGCTGCAACTGCTGTGTGTGGAGCTTACCCTCTTTATACAGTCTATGCTTTATACAGTCTATGCTTTATACAGTCTATGCTTTATACAGTCTATGCTGTATACAGTCTATGCTTTATACAGTCTATGCTTTATACAGTCTATGCTTTATACAGTCTATGCTTTATACAGTCTATGCTGTATACAGTCTATGCTTTATACATCCTATGCTTTATACAGTCTATGCTTTATACAGTCTATGCTTTATACAGTCTATGCTGTATACAGTCTATGCTGTATACAGTCTATGCTTTATACAGTCTATGCTTTATACAGTCTATGCTTTATACAGTCTATGCTGTATACAGTCTATGCTTTATACAGTCTATGCTTTATACAGTCTATGCTGTATACAGTCTATGGGAGCGACCAGCAGAGGAGAGAGAGGAGGAAAAGAGCCGAAACGCTCAACGAAAAACTATTAAAAAAAAATACGTGCGTGTCGGACTGCGCTGTAGTAGTGTCCCGGGAGAATATTTTTTTCCCCCGGGACAGACCATTAAAAAGAAGGACAATCAGGTAAAATCGGGACAGGTGGCAACAGTATGATTAGGTGTGAGGAACAAATGGATTGAGAGCATTGAATAAAGAGAGTCATTTGTCAAACGTGAAGCAACAGAGAGGGCAAGTATAAATGTTGACGTGCAGTTACCCCAATTACCGATGCCCTCGTCGTTGGAGGGCAGTAACTCCATGAGAGGAGCAGAGGCGCCTTCGCTGTCGATGATCTCCGCTGACGTTTTGTCCCGAGCCAGTTCACACAGGACACCGGCCGCAACTCCGTATGGTCGGAGGATAACAGCTGTGGAAATTCTACAGCTCTGTATGACAAGTTGTTCTTAGGCTTAAGAATCATCCATAAACAACACTGGAATAATCTGACGTCTAGAAAGTTGTGTGCAAAATATTTCTCTCTGGTTGTTAAAGCGTGTACTACAGATGGAAAAACATAAAAAATATTAATAATAATAATATTTTTTTTTTTTTTAAAGTACCTCCTACAAAAAAATGGGTGAAACGTTATAGTTACGTTGGTAAATTAGGGTCCTTTGGGCCCAAGACGTGATTTACTTTCTGAATTATTGTTTATCAATAACATCCATCAACATAAAATGTCTTTTAAAATGTATGTGGTAAGTCAGATGGTTATGTCGGTTACTTCATCTTAGTATGGTTAATTGTGTTTTGTTGAAGTTACAGGCACGTAGGGAATCTTTTAAATCCAAATTAAGACTCATGTTTTCAAACTGGCTTTTAATACTTGAAACGCACTGATTTATACAATAATTTTGTGTTTTTAAAAATGTTTTTATCTTTCTGTGAAGTAGGGTTGGGCCATATCATACTGTATTGCACATCATTACCGTGATATAATTTTTTTTATATCGTTGTTTTTTTATATTGTGATTTGATTAATTGTTTTTATTTCAATGATGTCGGGGGTGGGCGCTTATAAGCTTTTGCTTCAGCCCACTCCTTTTGAGCAGAATCTTAACTGCTCAAATAAACAAATAAAAAAATTACAAAAAATAAACTTATATCGTTGTAATTTATCGGTGTCAATTATGTTATGCTCCGCTCCATCAGAGCAGCATAAATACTGACTGCACAGGGGCAGATGCTTAAAAAGTAAAATGAAATGAAGGGTGTAAATAGCTTCAGATACAGTGCCTTGCGAAAGGACTAATACACCTTGAACCTTTGCACATTTTGTCATGTTTACAACCATAAACATAAAGATTTTATTTAGAATTTTTTACTGAAAGTTCACACACAAGTAACAGACAACTGTGAAGTGAAACCAAAATGATACATGATTCTGTTGTTTTTCAAAAAATAGAAAAGGGAAAAGTGGGGCGTGCATAAGTATTCATACAGCATTTTTTTAATAACATTCCTAATGACTGCAGAATGTTCACACCTTGCCTTAACCATTAAATAGAGTCTACCTGTGCGTAATCTACTCTCAGTATAATTCCAGCTGTCCTGTGAGGGCCTCAGAGCTATGGTCAGAGTGTATTGGTCACTAAACAACATCATGAAGGCCATGGAGCTCACCAGAGAGGTCAGGGATAAAGCTGTGGAGAAGTTTAAAGCAGCATCAAGTTATACAAAGATTTCCCAAGACTTGAACATCTCACGGAGCACTGTTCAATCCATCATTCGGAAATGGAAAGAGTATAGCACCACTGCGAACTTACCAAGACACGGCCGTCCACCTAAACTAACAGACCGAACAAGGAGAGCACTGGTCAGAAATGCAACCAAGTGCCCCAAGATAACTCTGGAGGAGCTGCGACGTACTGCCGCTGAGCTGGGGGAATCTGTACATGGGACAACTATAAGTCGTACTCTACACAAATCTGGTCTTCATGAACGAGTGGCAAGAAGAAAGCCATTATTGAAAGGAGGCCATAAGAAATCGCGTTTGAAGTTTGCTAGAAGTCATATGGAGGACACAGCTACCATGTGGAAGAAGGTACTTTGGTCAGATGAGACAAAAATTGAACTTTTTGGCCCAAATGCAAAACGTTATGTATACATAACGTTATATGGAGCAAACCTAACACTGCTCATCGTCCTGAGTGCACCATCCCCAGTGTCAAATATGGTGGGGGGAGCATCATGCTATGGGGCTACCTTTCCTCAGCGGGGACTGGGAAGATTGTAAGAAGATGGATGGAGCCAAATACAGGAACATTTTGGAGGAAAACCTGCTGGTGTCAGCAAGAGAATTAAGGCTGGGGCGGAGATTCACCTTCCAGCAGGACAATGACCCTAAACACAAAGCTGTGCAAACCTTGTAGAGTCGAACCCCAGAAGACTTGCAGCTGTTATTGCAGCAAAAGGGGGTTCCACAAAGTATTAAGTCATGCTGTATGAATACTTATGCACGCCCCACTTTTCGGTTTTCTATTTTTTTTAAAAAATAACAGAACCATGTTTAATTTTGCTTTCACTTCACAGTTGGGTGTTACTTGTGTGTGAACTTTCAGTAAATAAAATCTTCATGTTTAGGGTAGTAAATATGACAAAATGTGCAAAGGTTAAAGGTGTATTAGTGATTTTGAGAGGCACTGTATATATTTGCAAGGAAATCTGTATAGTACTAAAAAAATGAATGAAATATCTTTGCATTAATCTTCCAAATATGCGTACGGCTGGATTTTTGAAGTAGTGTGTCCGCTGTCAATTATATCGTCAAATATATCCTTATCGTGATATTTCTTTTTTATTTCGTGATAGAGATTTTAGGCCATATCGCCCTGCTCTACTGTGAAGCACTTTGGTCTTCCTGGTGTCGTTGTAAAGTGCTATACAAATAAACTTTGATTGATTGATTGATTGATTGAATAAACCCACAATTCCTCTCAAGCCTTGAGGCAACTGTGCCAGGATGCGAGGGGAAAAGGGGCGAGCGACACACGCAACAACATCTACTTCCTTTCTTTAAAAGTCGTTTATGCATCAATGCGTCAGATGATGAGAAGCCAATTTCCTAAAGTGTGTGTGAATCAGGAATTCGAGCATTTGAGAAAGTGACGAACTTGGCCTACTGCACAAAACTATAGGGGCAAATGGGGTAACAGGAAACATATTGTAGCAGCCTCCCATTTAAGCTAAAACATAAAAGAAAGCCCAGGGACTGCAGGTGGAAATTAGCACAAGTGCTATAACCTGGTACAATGCATCTCTCCTTTCTGAGGCTAATGTATATTGTACACTGTCCCTGTTCGAATAAATAAATAAACTAAAGAAAGAAACTCCATCAATTTGAAAAACAGTGTACAGAAAACGGTGTATCTCGCACAGTAGCTAATTATTTTCTTATTTTCAACACAGATAACCAGATTTGAAGAAGCCCCTTGAAAAATTGACTTACTGCCAGATGCGCAAGTACTGCTCATGTGAATGTGGTAGGTAGGTTTTGGCTTGCAAATGTAATTAAAAAAATGTAGTGATCATTTGCAGGCAAGGCATTCTGCAATGTGAAAATCTTATGATAGAAAGTTCATAACATGGAATCTTTGTATATGTAGGGATTATAAAAAGTGATCAGCCATGTTCCAACAGACAGAAATCAAGCTGATGCTCAGGGTGGGGCAAAACCTAAAACAATGCACCAGATTTGATCCACACTTACATTCTGTTTGGTTACTGTCCTTCGACTGTTCACGGAGGTAGACCTGAGGAAGCCGTGCCTCAGAAACGAAACTCAGTACTCATCTGTACGCTCGCTCCCCCGTCCCACCCAACTGGTTACAAAGTGCAAAAATAGGAAGGTACAAAATATAGAAACAAAACATGTTACGGAAAATTCTATTTTAGCAACTGAACTCTTACTTGAGTAAATCACTTGGTTACTATTCCCATTAACTGAGTAAATCTGTAAGTGATAAAAGCTTCACGGATAGAAATGGATCAAAGCAAAATACTCTGGCTGGCAAATAGCTTTCACTCTTTGGGGTAAGTTTATTGTAGACTCTCTGTTGCACATTATACTCTGTTCATATTTTGATGCTGTAACAGAAAGTATAAATGAAACTAACATTTGTTTGCTCTTTTGCTAATCAGTGTGACAATAGCCTTGGCGAAAGTACACGTCAAACTTCAGGTACTGTTGTATCAGTATTTCTTCCTCCAGGACAAAATGTCTGTCAATGACAAGGAAAAACCTCTCGCCTTAAACAACAGGTTGGTGTCCTTGTATACAGTGCCTTGCGAAAGTGTTCGGCCCCCTTGAACTTTTTGACCTTTTGCCACATTTCAGGCTTCACACATAAAGATATAAAACTGTATTTTTTTTTGTGAAGAACCAACAACAAGTGGGACACAATCATGAGGTGAAACGAAATTTATTGGATATTTCAAACATTTTTAACAAATAAACAACTGGAAAATTGGGCGTGCAAAATATTCAGCCCCTTTACTTTCAGTGCAGCAAACTCTCTCCAGAAGTTCAGTGAGGATCTCTGAATGATCCAATGTTGACCTATAAATGAAAAAAATAAAAAATCATTTATATCTGCTTTTTTGTAATTTTTGCTCATGTGTTATTTCTAAGTGGACCTGCACAAGGGCACGGCCTCTCGATACATGTGAGGCAAATACTGCAGGTGCTTTGACAGACACTGAAACAATGCAAATCAAAGCAAGAATATATTTAAATAAGATGTGTGTCTTCTTCACAAGAAAAAAAAGAGAGAAAGAAGAATGGTTCTCTGATGTCCAGTTCTTGATGATCAGTTCTTTTTGTTTTTTGTGAATAAGAAGAAATAGGGATTGTGCTGCCCCTCTGGCCACACCAAAGCCGCCTGGACAGAGTGAAAGACACGCTTTTGGATGCATTTTGGGAATATATTGCATGCACCCAATTAAAGTGGACTGGAGTGGGCTGATTTCTGGATTTGTTATTTGCCTGAATAAGAAACTCTGAACTCTGTCGCTTAGGGCCTAATGGTACAGTATGGCTGGAGGATAACAGTTGACGAAATTCGACATCTATATTTGAGTTGTTCTTGTGCCCAAGAATCAACAATAAATAGCACTGGAATAATGTCCGGCTAATCTGACGTCTAGAAAATTATGCGCTAAACATTGCCCTCTGGTGGTTAAAGCTTGTACTACAGATGAAAAAACTGCAAAAAAGAAAAGAAAAAAAGTACCTCCTCCCGCATTGTGTTTGTCTGTGAGGAACAAATGGTAAATTTAACGGACTGAGAGCATTAAAACTGTGAAGCTGTGATAAGAGTCATTTGTCAAACGTGATGCAACAGAGAAGGTTAAGTTTGACGGCGCAGTAAACCCAATGTATGCCCACATTGTACATTTCTTATGTTTGTTGGTAAAGCATTAAAGCTGAAAAAAACCCACTTCGGTTAAATGTTATATTCGCGTACGTTGGTAAAATACTATCAAAAGAAATATCCTAAATTGGACTCTGGCCTTTGGGCCTAAGTCGTGATTTACTTTCTAAATTATGTTTGTCAATAACAACCATCAAAGTAAAGTGTCTTTTAAAATATATGTGGCAGGTCATATGGTTATGTCGGTGACTTTATTTTAGTAGTGGTTAATTTTGTTTTGTCTAAATTACAGGCACGTAGTGAATAAACCCACAATAGCGCGCCCTCTAGTGGTGCGTAATGCTCAATTCTAGAGGCAACTGTGCCGGGATTCGAGGGGAAACGGGCGCGCGGTACAAGCAACAACATGTACTTTTATAGTCGTTTTTCTGGAGATTCAATGCGTCAGATGATGAGAAGCCGAGGTTTGAGTCACTTCCAGGAATTCGAGCATATGAGAAAGTGACGATTGGCATGCTGCACAAAACTATAGGGGCACATCTAGGGTAACAGGAAATGGATCGTAGCTGTCTCCCATTTAAGGGAGGAAGAGGGAGGTCTAAACTGAAAAATATAAAACAAGCTCCATCTTTACACAAAACAGTGTAGAGACCATATCTTGCTGGCACAGTATTTTTTTTAAATCTTATTTCCAACACAGATAACCCGGATTTGAGCAACCCCAAGAACAATGGTCTTACTGCCAGATGCGTAAGTACTGCTCCTGCTCCTGTGAATGTGGTTTTGAAAGTAGGTTTTGGCTTGCAAATGTAAATTATAAAATGTAGTGATCATTTGCAGAAAATATGAGATCAAGTAACTCTCACAGTGTCCAATGACCAAACAGTTTCAAGTATTCTCCTCTGACGGTTGAGTAAATGTTGTATTTATTTCCATTACTTACAAAAAATATATATATCTTATGATAGAAAGTTCATAACATGGAATCTTTGTACATGTAGGGATTATAAAAAGTGATCAGCCATGTTCCAACAGACAGAAATCAAGCTGATGCTCAGGGTGGGGCAAAACCTAAAACAATGCACCAGATTTGATCCACACTTACATTCTGTTTGGTTACTGCCCTTCGACTGTTCACGGAGGTAGACCTGAGGAAGCCGTGCCTCAGAAACGAAACTCAGTACTCATCTGTACGCTCGCTCCCCCGTCCCACCCAACTGGTTACAAAGTGCAAAAATAGGAAAATACAAAATATAGAAACAAAACATGTTACGGAAAATTCTATTTTGGCAACTGAACTCTTACTTGAGTAAATCACTTGGTTACTCTTTCCACTAACTAAGTGCAATGTTTTGTCAGCCTTTTACGTTCAAACACCCATATTTTTACGTGAGTCACTACTTTTTCTCTTGCGTACCTCTACTCATTCTTTAGTATATTGTGATTAAAGACAAACCAATGCTTTATACTGACTGTTCATTTTCATCTCATTGTTTTACTTTTTCAGGGAACCCACTGTCTTTCCGAGTTGTGATGATGCGATCTCAATGGACATTTTTATACACTTTTCCCTCATACCTGCTGTAAGTCTCGGCCATTCTTGGTGCATGAGATAACTTTTAAAGTGTCTGTTGGCACTGTTTAATGTTTTAAAACTTATAATGTAATGTATATGCGTGGAAAACAGATTATAAGTTGAGGCACGGCCCTGTGAGCATGTCAAACGCCTTAGGTCACCATTATGATGAGTCTGATGACTGTGTCTGGACTTTATAAACATGTCATGTTTAATGTAATATGAGCTTTTTAACAGTAGCACTTCTTAAACTCTGTCTTCCAGGTGTTCATTGTGGGAGTGCTTTCATTCCTCCAAAGAAGAAAGATGCAGCACACGATTGAACAGAGATTCCCTTTACTACAAGGACGTTTCGGCATTGTTATGTGAGAGTTCTGTATATGAGAAGACATTTACAACGTTCTGACAATTTGAGTTCCTCGATTGTTTAAAATATCTTACATGAAACTGTGTGTTTGCTAACAGTCCCATGGATGCTATGAGCTTCAGTAATCGCTGGTCATATGGTTTTGCGTTTGGGGCAATTTCCTACAGTGTGTTGGGGCTCTTCCAAAATCGGCATATACCATATGTCAAAGTTTTTCCTTCCTGGGCAAAGGGTATCACAAACTGCAATTCAACATGCATCACATCTATAAGCTGTTGCAGTAGCAGCAGTAATTTCATCATGCCACTCTTAATGTTTGCTCCTCAGCTATAGCATTCTTGATTGGATCCTTCGAGGTGGGCCTGGCATACTTCCCTTTCTTTGCCTGTCTGTCAACACCATTTAGGGCAGCTGGTGGTGTGATGGGAATACTCTACTCCATATTGTGGTAAATATACACTGTATATTAATAGGGCAGGGCGATATAGCCTAAAATCGATATCATGATATAAAGAAGAAATATAAATTATAACAATATGCAGTATTTGACGATATAACTTGACAATGGACACATTACTTCAAAATCCCAGCCTTACTCCTATTGGGAGGATTAATTCAACTAATGCAAATATGATCTACTCAAGCGGTTTACACCCTTGATTTCATTTTACTTTTTAAGCACCCGATGGAGCTGAGTGTAACATAATCGTGTCCACAACGATATCAAAAAATTATATCGCGATACGATATGGCCCACCCCTACCGTTTAACAGTTTTCAAGTGTAAAGCTGTCAGAAAAATGTTACAGTTAACGACAGTTCAATATGGTGATCAGAATTGTAATTTACAAAATGTATTAAAGATGATCAAAATACAAGATGATTTTGGTATCTTGTTCCAAATCTTGACAGAGGAATAGCATAAAAAGGCTCCGTATCATATTATGGCTTTATCTTTTATTTACTTTTTATGTTTTATTTTTTCTATTCAAAAGATGTGCCTGCTATACAAGTTTCATTTCTTTCTTTCTTTTTTGTCATTTTGCTGTGAGGGAGGTTAATTTCTGTATCTTGATTGTTGCAGGATTATCCTTGTTGCCTGGGATTGGGTTTCCTGTCCTGGTGGTGAGGTACGCTAACACGTTTGGGTTTATTAATATTTTTATTTTTTACTTTTTTTGAAGGATCTGGGCATTGTCTCCCTCAAACTCTTATAATGTACTTGTTTGTTGATCATTTACTGCAATTCCGGCTCTCATCAACAATCAGCGCTCCATTACTGCTCCACAGTCACCTGACACATAATCATCTTCACATCGACTCTGATAAAACAAAGGAAATTAATTACAAGTCACCCACTTCCGAACCATATTGCAAGAACAGCAACGCAATAGAACCGGTACCTCGGACTGACCTTGGACAATAACCTCACTTTTCAACACCGCATCAGAGACCTTCATAAACAACAAAGACTACATGTTCTCCGTACACTCAGTGCTCTCCATGCCCCTCATCTTCAGCTGCATCATTCAATCTATTCTGCTGTAGTGCTCCCCCTGTTTTACACTGTCAGTGCTGCTGTCAGTCCACCATAAAAAAACAAGCAAAGTCACTCACACAGAAATATCCAATATCATTCACTCCCCTGCACCCAACATCTCAGAGTTCAATCATTTCGAACACTGAGCACCTTCTCCTTAAGCCCTTTCAGCTACTCCTCTCTGGACGTAGATACTGTACCGTACACTTAAATACAAGAGGGCTCGTTTTAACAGGAGTTTTGTTTTATCAGCCTTCCCCATTCTTAACAAGTTACCTCGCTAATTGATTTGTCACACCTTGTTTAATCTTATTTTTGCTGTCTTGTTTTGTCAGACGTGGGGCCGCTACCAGAAGCTGATTTACCAGTGGCCTTGGATGCTCTCTCTCATCTTCCTCTTGGGGCGTTTCATTTTCCTGTTGGTTAAAGCTCTGCGCCAACAGAGCAAAGCTGAGGTAAACTACAGCCCTTATGCCATGTACAGTGGGGGGAAAAGTATTTAGTCAGCCAACAATTGTGCAAGTTCTCCCACTTAATTTTCATCATAGGTATACCTCAACTATGAGACCAAAATGAGGGGGGAAAAAATCCCGAAAATCACATTTTTTGATCTTTAACTAATTCATTTGCAGATAATGGTGGACAATAAGTTGGTCACCTACAAACAAGCAAGATTTCTGTCTCTCACAGACGTGTAACTTCTTCTTTAAGAGGCTCCTCTGTCCTCCACTCATTACCTGTATTAATGGCCCCTGTTTGAGGTTGTGGACAGGTGTCTTTTATACTGATAACAAGTTCAAACAGTCACACTCCAACCTCCACTATGGTCAAGACCAAAGAGCTGTCGAAAGACACCAGAAACAAAATGGTAGACCTGCACCAGGCTGGGAGGACTGAATCTGCAATTGGTAAGCAGCTTGGTGTGAAGAAATCAACTGTGGAAGCAATTATTAGAAAATGGAAGACATACAAGACCACTGATAATCTCCCTCGATCTGGGGCTCCACGCAAGATCTCACCCCGTGTGGTCAAAATGATCACAAGAACGGTGAGCAAAAATTCCCAGAACCACACGAGGGACCTAGAGAACGACCTGCAGAGAGCTGGGACCAAAGTAACAAAGGCTACCGTCAGTAACACACTACGCTGCATTCCTGCAGTGCCAGACGTGTCCTCCTGCTTAAGCCAGTACATGTCCCGGCCCGTCCAAAGTTTGCTAGAGAGCATCTGGATGACCCAGAAGAGGACTGGGAGAATGTCATATGAAACCAAAATGGAACTTTTTGGTCAAAACTCAACCTGTCATGTTTGGAGGAGAAAGAATGCCGAGTTGCATCCAAAGAACACCATACCTACTGTGAAGAATGGGGTGGAAACATCTTGCTTTGGGGCTGTTTTTCTGCAAAGGGACCAGGACGACTGATCCGTGTAAAGGAAAGAATGAATGAGGCCATGTATCGTGAGATTATGAGTGAAAACCATTGAAAATTAAACGTGGCTGGGTCTTTCAGCATGACAATGATCCCAAACACACCGCCCGGGCAACGAAGGAGTGGCTTCATAAGAAGCATTTCAAGGTCCTGGAGTGGCCTAGCCAGTCTCTAGATCTCAACCCCATGGAAAATCTTTGGAGGGAGTTGAAAGTCCGCGTTGCCCAGCGCCTGCCTCAAAACATCACTGCTCTAGAGGAGATCTGCCTGGAGGAATGGGCCAAAATACCAGCAACAGTGTGTGAAAACCTTGTGAAGACTTACAGAAAATGTTTGACCTCTGTCATTGCCAACAAAGGGTATATAACAAAGTATTGAGATGAACTTTTGTTATTGTCCTAATACTTAATTTCTACCATAATTTGCAAATAAATTCATTAAAAATCAGACAATGGGATTTTCCGGATTTATTGATTTATTTTTTCTCATTTTGTCTCTCATAGTTGAGGTAAACCTAAAAATTACAGGCCTCTCATCTTTTTAAGTGGGAGAACTTGCATAATTGTTGGCCGACTTAATACTTTCCCCCCCACTGTACACATCAGTAGTCCGTATTTAATAGTGTACCTCTGTGCTAGGACTGTGAGGAGGTCCTACACATTCACCAGTTTGAACATGTAAAGAGACTCCTGAGGAGAACTCCGCACAGGTAAATTGTATAAAATGATATAATCAATACTTTCTGGTTACAGTGGTGTGATAACAATTGTCCCTATTTTTCTGCAGTAAACCACTGAGCTGGTTTGAGAGGCACGTCTATGAATGGGACCCCCACTTCAAGTTTCCCAACAGACTCATCGGGACAGCCATCATTTCACTTTTAGCCCTATACACAGTAAGACAGAGATTTATTATTCAGTAGTTTTACTAATTAATAAATCAAACACAAAAATCACTAAACTATCATATGTTTAAACAGTTGACACTGGCAGACCTTGGCCTCAGTGCTCTTCTATTGAAAAAGGTGGAGGATTTATTTACCCCAGCTTCCGGCTCAATGGATTATATATTAATGAAAGAACTGGAAATTGCAAAGTGTAAGATACTGATTCGATCATTCTTCTGTGTTACTTTGTAATGTCACGAACAATATAATTTGGAGCACTTTGTTTTCACAGGGTGTGTGCGTGTTACTCTTGCAACGGCGAGTCTCAACATTGTCGCCTACATTGGTCACGTGCTAGTCTGTTACAGGTGAGAGTTTATTAACCGCTTTCAAAAGATTTTGGCCAGGCATGTTGTTTTTGACAAAGGATATTCCTCTTAGAAAACAGATAAAGAGACTGTGGAAAGGACAAAAAGATTTTCTGCCAAAGAAGTTACAAAACCCAAGTTCATCCGTTTGTGTGGTATGTCATCGTTTCAAGTCGCTTTCAAGTCAGTCAAAAATACTTTTACTGATAGATACACGCCCACAATAGCAAAAACACTTATTCTGCCAGAGCACAATTTCACATGAAAGATTATGTAATTCCTAAGAAAAACTGTTATTTGCAGGCCTCCATTGCAAAATACTCTGGCTGGCAAATAGCTTTCACTCTTTGGGGTAAGTTTATTGTAGACTCTTGTGTCTCTATTGCACATTATATCCTGATAAAGCTAATTTTCCTAATAAGCCATTTACATGTGAAGTAGCAATTGGAAAGTTCTGCTTTACGTGGTTACTCAAAAGCATAGTCTGATGATGGCAGTTTTGTTAATGTGTTATTTAATATGTTGATTTTTAAGATGACAGTTCTGCCTAAACCGGTGGTTCTCAACTCGGTCCTCATGCTGCACACGACAGAACCCTGTTCTGTCCTCAGTGCTGCGGGTTCAAGTCCCGACACTGTCAATTTGCTTAATTCACTGCCTTTCACACTGTGATGTCAAGTCAAATAAAGCCTGCAAGCTGTAAATCTTTTTTTTTTTTTAAGTATAGATTCCCCTGGATTAAGGCTTATTCTGAATATGAGCTTTATTCTAGTTAAGAACAGTGAATAAATCTAATATGTCTGTATTGTTATTGTCTTGAATTAGGTTTTGTAATAGTCCGGATTGTACAGGTTATTGCTGCCCTAATACTTTCATATGGAGTATTTATAATGACATTTTATGACGGCTGGATCGTATTCAAAGAACTGGGAACACTATTGTAAGACTTTGCATCTGTTCTGTATTTTGACGCTGTAAAAGAAAATATAAACTAAACTAACATTTCTTTGCTCTTTTGTTAATCAGTGTAACAGTAGCTTTGGTGTTTGGGCTCTTCAAACTTCAGGAACTGTTGGTTCAATATTTCTTCCTCCAGGACAAAATGTCTGACAATGACAAGGAAAAACCTCTCGCCTTAAACAACAGGTTGGTGTCCTTGTATAGTTGCACACTTCTCTGCAATTTAGCTTAAAGGTAAGGAAGGCAAAAGGCAAATTGTAGTTTCTCAGGCAAAATGTGATGCACATTTCCCCTGCTAATTTCTAACCATTATGCTGATACAGTTTGCTAAACAATGGCTGACAGGGGTGGGGATGGTTGTAACACAATCATCCCCTATATACAGTTAATAACACTTACTTGATATGAATACTTTTACAGAATGCCTAGACAGTGGAAAAGAAAGACTGACAGATTTGTGCCAGCTAATGTTTAAAAAAAAAAGCATCTGATGTGGTCAGACAGAAGGGCAGAAGCTGAGAGACCAGGGTCCAGTGATCATCCCAGTGTAGGTCACACTGAAGCATCAGCAGAGTTTTCTCTGAGGTGCGGGAGGAAGTGTTGCTGATTTATTTGACTCGGACAGCAGACCTGCGGTTAAGCATATGACAGGTTAGAGAGAGAGACACATCTCTAAAAAATCTCTATTTGAAGCACATCACATGTTGTGGCTTCTGTTTTTATTTCTTTTGTCTAACTGTTACAACTTACCCCAGCATGTGTTACAACCTACCGCGGTAGTGGGGTAGGTTGTAACACAGGAACACCATCTTCAATGAACAACTGAGAACTTACAAAGACACAGGAACACCATGTATCTGACATCAACTCATGAGGTCTGTGATTTCTTGCAGAGGTTTGAATTGGTGCCATTTGTAGTTAACAAATGTGGGTACTTTGTAGAAAGGTTTGAGAACTTTATTGAGAAAAATTCAGTGAGTTACAGGTGCTGAAGCAAAAAGTGTTACAACCATACCCGCTCTCCCCTACATATATTTGTTGATACGTGAGTCTGTCTCTCCTTCCCTTCGGCCCCTCCCCTCACTGCTGCGCTTACAGTCTATGGAAGGAACACACAGCTCTCCTCTCCTCCTGCGCTTGACATCTCAATAAAACTAAGTAATGGAAAGAGCATAACAACAATGTTCTGATCGTTTTTGAGTAAAACCTTTTGATGAAATTAAACTACAGACATTGCGTGTTTCCACGTAAATAAGCTCCATAAACCTGCTGTAGGGCAGTTGCAACCCGAAAATTTGAATATCTCCGTAAATATTTCACAAATTAACACGAAAATAAAAGCGTTGTGATGCTGGCCGTCCTCTCTCCAGCATAACATCACCAATGTCAGTGTAAAGCTTTTGTGAAAGATCGCCCAATGAGATGAAGTGCCCCCTACGCCCCTCACGCCACAGTGGGAGCAGCAGGGCTTAAAAACATTTGCGCATCGTCGCATTTACAGCAGCTCGAAGACGCTCTGAACTCTGTCCAGCTACTGTCCACACATGTAAATGCTCAGAAGGGAAAAGTTGTGAAATATTGGTGGGGACTGTCCCCGCCAGACCTTGAGGAAGTTACGCCCATGGATTCATACTATGTTAATGTTACAGGAATGCATTTAACTGCTTCAACTACTTCTTCTTCTACTACAATGTGGTGATGGGAGTGACGAGCTGTGTCATCCGGATGATGATCAGCTTCATATTGGGAACGTGGTTGGTATCGCGCATCGACCGAACCATCATGCAGAAAGGATATGAAACATTCGATAGAGGTATGCTGTGCTAGCAGATGTACTGTCTGGGACATACAGAAACTGTACCAGATTGATTGTTAACTTCACAGAAGCATTTTGTCTTTATTGTTGAATAATATTGCCTTTTTGTATTGCTTTTTCTTGTACCTAATTCAGGTTATCGTACATGGGTTGGAATGATCTTTGCTGACCACTACCACAACAACCCAGTGATGGTGTGCTTCTGTCAGCTGCTGCTTTCTCACTCCAGGCAGAAACAACATGGCTTTGATTACTCTCTACTCAACAACACACCCTGCGGTAAGTGCTTTGTATCACCAAAGGTTGCAATGGTGAAAAAGTAGTAATAGCAATTTGCACTTATGTTTGCATTTTTTGTATGCAATTTATATTTTTGAGAAGTGTATATTTACTGGGCTTCATATGGACTCCCTTTGTTGTATCTTGTCCTATGTTTAAAGTGGACTGTTCCCTCTTAAATAACTTGAAGACACTTCCTTTATGTTTTGAAAGCTTAAGAAAGACTTTGGGTCTGATCCTCTGCCGGCCGCAACAACAGTGTTCATGCAGACAAGAGTTGCATCACAAATGGCCAGGGGGTGGGGGTGTGGCTTAGACAGAGGGGGTCGACTGAGGCATGGTGTGCTGCAACCATAGACTGTAAAATTAGAAATGGACCAATTGTGGCCTATTTTTGTCTGAAACCATAACTGGTGGCTGGCTATATATATATATATATATATATATATATATATATATATTTTTTTTTTTTTATATTTTAATATATATTTGTTTTTAAGTCATTCTTGAACAGAGGCTTCTCATTCCTAACTCGACATGGATGTCACAACATGCAAAATGTTGTCCTAATTTTCTCCTTTTCTCTATTTTTATTGTCTCCTTATTCTAAATAAAGGACTTGGTCCCCAAAACCAAGTCAAATTGCAAGCAAGAAGGAGCTTCAGCTAACCCGCACTGAACACTTTGGGGGCTCCATGCGCCCTCAGTCTATTCTTAATTTTACTGTTTATGACTGCAACGAGTGCCAGAGCTTCTTCCCCTTCTCTCTCCTCATCTTTACATTACAGTACTTTATCCAGCATGTCAGCTCCATAATTTCAAGCTCTTACAGGATATACAACAAACTTTATTTGGTGTAATTAAACATTGGCCCTGTCCTGGGTGAAAGAGAACATACCACTGGCTCTGGTATTAAAGAAGGCCAGACAGGCCCATACCATCTAGGCCAGGGGTTCCCAAACTGTGGTACGCGAGGACGCTCCCGGGGTACGCAAAGACATTTTGGAGAAAAAAAAAAAGATAATCTGATCGACGCGTTAAAACCACCGCATGGGAAACGCGCTTATACAGGTGAAAGAGTTTTATAATTCAGACGTGAATGAGCTTGTTCTGGACCTTACATGTCCACTCCAGAACCGAACCTCAAGAGCCGCTTTGGACCCGTGCGTCAGCCCTCGCTACAAAAACGGCGCCTTTTAAGAGCGCCTTTCGAGTAGCAATTTCTGTCATATCTGTCCTAAAGACAGAGGAGCTGCATAGTGTACACAATAATGAATTGAGACACTTGCTTTCACTGAATACTTTGATTTGGTGAATATCACCCCATGCTGGCAATTTGAGGAATAGTGCAAGTTGAAATGGCTAAGAATTTGCTTCACGGCTATTTGCAACGTCACTGTGCTGAAGTTCTGAGAACCCGTCTGCTGACTTGGATCCGTTTCACGGAGCATTAGCATTTACTCAAACGATGGGGGTGACCTCATCCTGTCCCATTGTATTTCTTTGGAGTTGACCTATGGAGTTTATTGACGGATAATGACTTACAATGTGGTAGAATGTAAACGTCTGTGCTTAGAAAGGTAGGTGTTTCGTCTAGAAGCTAATAGCTTGTGTTAAATCTATGCATGGGCTCATAAAGTTAGAAAAGTTAGATGATCTGAACTAATCAGCTTAACATATCAGCCTGGCATTAGTTTATTTATTTTTAATATTAATTACTGTTAGCTTTTAACTACTAATAATAGTTAATTTAAGGTAATTAATATTTAATTCATAATTAGGTCAAACACACCTTCCTTTACTGAGGTGATTGCATCCTTCACAAAGTTTTACCATGTAGTCGGTGCGCTCTGCTGTGTAAAAAGGAAGTTGCCACTCCAGGCATGATATTTATTGGTAAAAAGTATATGCTTCTTGATTGTTATACAATAGGCTACATTAAAAACATAAACATTTTTAATTGAAGAAAAAGTGTAATTTAATGTATAAAGAGTATAATGTAAAAGACAAGACCCTATAAGTGCTTTATTGTCATTGTACAAGCGTACAGCAAAATAGAGTTCATGTTACTTTTCGTTTTTTATAGCCAAACCTTAGTGTTAGTTTCGTACCTATGGTAATTCACATAATTTTTAGAAGACCTAATGAACCTAATCGGACTATTGAAATAGAGTTCAGGTGTTAGTCCTGAGCTGCTGCGGCTGAGCCTCGCTGCCACTGTGTGTCAACTGACCCGCATGATTTTGGAGGTCAGGGAAACTGTAGCACATGGAGGAAACCTGGGTGGCTGCTCCTCTGTCTCCTCTGATAAAACCGTGCAGCGCCTCCTGAGCCCGTCTCCGTCTTAGAGCGCTGTGTCCTGCACTGGTCAGCTCCACCTCCTCATTCCTCCTCCTGCAGCTCCCTCACCATCTCCTCATTTGTCCCTTTTTTGTTTCCTGTAGCGCCTCTTGTGACGCCTCCACGGTGTTTCAGCTGTGGGGGCTCTTGGTGCCTCTTCAATGTCTCAGAAGACAAAAATGTGTCTTAAATAAAAATGGGTTTAGCTGATAAGCTAGCTTTTGTTTACCTTTTTAAAAAGCTGCTTTCTTCAGGACCATTTTGGACTCTCAAAATAAACCAATCCTCTAAACCTTCACAAAAACACGGCAAAGACGTACAAAAGTATCCAGTAAAACTATGCGGAACACCGAAACCCCAAATGCAGTCCCCGGAAAAAGGCAACAAATTCTGCCGCACCAGGCATGAGTGAGGTTGCTTCCTGTTTTCACGCCGCTTTAGAACAAATACAGACCCATTGCTAATTGTTGTTTTTGGATCATCGAATCTTCAGTATCGGACTCACTAAACATAACATTGGAATAGAGAGGCATGAATACCTTCTGAACCCACTGTATGTGAATTATAACATGAGCACAAGAAACCCAGTTGGGTGTGCTTTTTTTTTCTTTTTTTCAATAACTTATTTTGTCTTAATTTCAGTCTCTACAAGCTGTCGGGTCAGGAAGCGCTGGACACTGTTCTACACTTTACTGAAGTATCCTCATCTGATCCCACTCAGAAAGCACCACCTCTGTGCCAAAGTGCCTATGACGGTATCGCCTTCTCCTCAGGCGGACGTTGTGGTGCGGGCCTGGCTGATGCGCTCTCAAGCTGCAAAGGAGATGGTTACCACAGAGCAATGCTAAAGCTGTGAGAAGAAATGTTACCGTAAAGAAGGGGGAAACAGTCAGGGACAAAGCCACAAGTCAACTCAATAACCAAGAATAATGTTCCGCACATTATTTAAGTATTTGAATGTTTATGCTCATCTTCTTGCTGATGGGTGTTGATGGTGCCATTAATTTTATGCAAAAACAATTGGATTTTTTTTTACACATTTTTTTGGAACTACTGCCAAGAAGAAAGTTGTTGTTTTTTACTCTTGTTCATTTATTTGTATTTTATCAAATGTGGCATTTTTAAGGGGAACAATTTTAAAATGTTAATGAACAAATGAATGTTACAGGAATATGAATGTTTTTTTTTTACTTTTTTGTTACGGGAAAAAAAGTGTTTATTGAAAGGTTGTTCTTTGTTTTGTTTTTTACAGTTCAGAGATGTTGTTTACATGTAAAAGATGTGTTTTTTTATTTGCACTGAAATTTGGAATAAATGTTATTGAATGTTAAGTGTACATTTGTATTAACCAAATACAGGTCTTCAATAAAAAGAGCTTGACCAGTGTCTCTATGACGACACAAACAGGCCCAGGTCATCAGTGGAAAAAGTGCTTTTACTAAAACTTTGGAGTAGAAAGAAAAAAAAAATCCAGGATAGTGTCATACATTACGCATCTAAAAAAAAAGGTGCATCAATAGTCAGTTGAAGTGTTGTTTGCCAATGTGTGTGTGTGTGTGTGGTTTTATTGCATCTGCCTGTTTCCCACAGTTTTATTGCTGATAGCAGTGCTGCACATTTTCCGTCACTCGGTTATTCATCCACCACCACCATGTCTTGGAAGGTTGTTTTTCTGGGACTTCTGCTCGTCTGTGTGGCTGCAGGTATATTATCAATAGAAAGGAAAACAGAATATTAATAGGTTACTGGATATTGATATCTGTAGAAAGTATAGATCGTATATGTATGTAACAAAACTGACCGAGCAATATCACGGCTGAAATTTGAATATTTTTATCAACAGATGACGCAGAGAAGATTGGCCACATGAGAAAGGTGATTTTGATGAAAGCTAGATCTGAACTGTGAATGTAATAGTATAATAGTAATAATGTTGATGTTCTTTAGCCCTCCTGCCCTGACATGGAGGAGATCATGGCGTGTCCCATGAACTTTGCCCCTGTGTGTGGCAGCGATGGGAAAACCTATGCAAATGAGTGTGCCCTGTGTGTTGAAAAACAGTGAGTAAAAACAACTGATGACACCCAGAGGAGCGATTATCCATAAGAGTATGAATAAAATATGGCGCCATCTAGGGGCAAAATAGTTCTCTCCTAAAGTACTCTATACTATGCAGATAATATGCCTATTTTTTCCAAATCAAATCCGGCCAAACTTTTAAGTAAGAATATGTTCTTAATTTTTTTGCCTCATGGAATAAAGGATAAATAAAATAAATATTAATAACTACACAGTAAATACTCTATCCAAAAGTGCTGAGAAGTTGCACAACTTTCTTACCGAAGGCGAAACATTTGAAATTCTAATGTCAAATTTTGCCAATGAGGCTAATTCAAATATAATGCTGCTAATTGTATGATTGATAAAGTAATTACAATAGGATAAAGTTAAAGCATAAACGGTACGTTGTGGTTATGTGTGCATGCTGTGTTCCAATGTTCCTTGTACTATGTACTTGGTAATATGTTCCTTTGTACTATTGTGATATGAATTTTTTTTATTGTAATGATTTTGTGGGTGGGCTCATAAGCTTTTTGGTTCGGCCCACTCCTTTTGAGCAGAATGTTAACTGCTCAAATAAACAAATAAACTAAACTAAAGTCCAAATCAGGGGTGTTGTAACGTTTTGCCTTGGTGTGCCAAAATGGAAACGTAGCAGGTCAAGGGCAAAACACAATGTTTTGCAGGCCGAGAGTTTGCAAAACATTATATGCAAAAATATATGATTTATGATAAGTTGGTATTTAGGAGGACAGGCTAATTAGGTCTTCCTAACTACTGGCAGTTTCTTCAGTCCACAACTGAACTGAATTAAAGTGTACACCTTTCACAAATCTCAGCATCCCTTCACGGGAAATAAAAACCTTGTAGGGCCAAGTTTGGCCCATGGGCCCCAATCTGAGTAACCTGGCGAAGCCAGATTGATATTACAGTGCAAATACCATCAGTACACCTGCATATGGCCCCAGTTTAAACGTTTGTAAAGAGAATGGACTTTTACTGAGATTTTTACTTCTGATTGGATCAAGTTGTAGCCAATAACAAAACGTGACGTAAATATTAAGTTATCAAAAATGTTATGTTTTGTCAGTCATATATTGTATTTTTCCATCATTGATGTGTTGTTAATTAGAGTTGATAAAAATGTAAAACCCTCCCACTCATGGCAATACTGCAATGTCCGAAACGCCAGTGGATTTGGGCCCAAACTCAAGATGGTCTTTTCATTAGACTAAATATTAAAATGTTTCGAAACATTTTAGTACAGCTTGCAGCGCAAGATCACACTTTGGGAACCCTTGGTCTAAATTGTTAAAACCACAATATGCTTCAATATCCATCCATCCGGGAGGACGGCCTCATGGTTCTAACCGGGCCTGTTGGTCTCTCATAAGGGGATGCTTCAATATATTTTTCCTGAAATGTTGTTGAATTGCAATTAATAGCATACTGTAGATAATATACAACACAATTTATGTTCTCTTCTTGCAGAATAACGAAACAGGAAATACTGGTTGCTAAGGAGGAGAGCTGCTGCGGTAAATTAGAGTGCAATTAATCTGAGAAGGATCAGCAATGATGAGGCAAAATAAATAACAGTAAACATCTAATCACATGTTTTTTGTCCTATGTTCATTCAAATAGATGTGTTTTACACAACATGGAAAAGAATTTAAAATGCCTCACACTTCCAGATAAAAAAAAAGAAAGAAACACAACGAGGATTTTGCTAAGGAACTCTCACTAGATCATTACATCATTATCAATAAGTATCTGCCCAAAGAAAGATATCGGCAGACTCCTGAATATTCTACCAGGCTATTGACTCAATGTTTTTTTTTTTCCTCTAATGGTATGACCATCAACACAATAGTGCAAGGATTCACTTTCAATCTTTTGTAACACTACTTTATAAGCTAAAGATGATAATAACAATAGGAACAGCCCATTAGTACTGTTGTTTTAAAGTTACATTTTACACTAACATTTATAAATGTCTTACTTATTGCAATGTACCAAATGTGTCAAGACGTTGCAATAACTTTGGCCATTCCTCGCCTAAATGAGATCACATAGCAAAAGGTACATGTGTAATGTGAGCCCACTATTGTAAAAACATTAACGTGATCATATGACTAAGGGAAACCGTTGAAGGTGAATGCGCTGTAGCTTATCTCACATTGAAATGTTTGCACAACATACTCAGTAACGTGTGGTCAATGACACATGCTTGTATCACTGTGTAATCCAGACAAACGCTGCACTCATAACTTGGGGAAGTGAAATATAGCAACGCAGCAAGTCGCATATAGTATGAAAATAAAGATTCGAGGATCAAAGTTCACTTCAGGATAGGAAATGAGTCTCTCTACTGTAGCACAAGAGCCTCGACTGACCTCAGAGCTCCACACTGCAGCTCTCATGCGCTAACAAATGATCCATCACAATGAAGAAAGAAGAAGAGTTTGTGTAAGTACATTATTATATATTTACTTTGTCTCTATTTGACGGTAATCTGTAATGTTATGCAACGCCCCAGACGCTAGAAGTAAGAAGGTTGCATAAAGTTGTGATTGTTGACCAAAATGTCCACGTGTCACATTATGGTTTGATGAATTGTGTACAGCCGAGAAATTTGTTTTAATAAACAGAAATGATGATATTGTATACACTTGTACCGTGCCAGTCCCATGAAATGGCATTCACAGTATAAACCCAATCAATATATCTGTGTGTGTCCTGTTGCTGTAATAGAATGGAGGACTGTCAAAGCAAGATTTCTATGCAGCTATTCCTTCATATTTCTCTTTTACCTGCGGTGAGTGTCAGGGCATTAAGAGCCACACGTGTCTCATTTGATTGCTAAATGCTTGCGTGTGTGTGTGTGTGTGCGTGTGTGTGTGTGTTTACAGTTGGTGATCATAGGAGTACTGTCTTTTCTCCAGAGACGAGCCCAAAAACTGGCCATTGACCACAAACTTCCCTTTCTGGATGGACGTTTTGGGATTGTAGTGTGAGTCAGCATAAGTTCGGAGCATAAACAAAGATTCAGTTTGCATGCTAATATTGTTTGTTTCTTCATAATAGGCCTTTAGACACGATTGGCAGCTTCAGTAACCGTTGGTCTTATGGTTTTGCCTTTGGTGCCGTGTCCTCGAGTGTCCTACTGCTCTTCTCTGAGCAGTACATCCCCTTCACTGTCCCAAACTGGGCCAGAGGTGGGAGAGACACTTGTGAATTTATCCACTCTGTTACTTATAGCTTACCAGATTTCAAGTATTTTTTACTAATTCAGAGATATTATTACAAGAACTACGTTGTCATTCCCAACAGCTCTAGTGTACTTGATTGGAGCCTTGGAAGTGGGTTTGGCCTATTTTCCTTTCTTTGCCTGTTTATCAACAACCTTCAGGCCTGTTGGAGCTGCACTGGGAATACTCTACTCACTTTGCTGGTAAATGATAAAATATATTTAATTGTGTATATCCAATTTTTTTTTATAGTGGGATTAGTGTATTTATGTGCATGTTTTAGGATTATTGTCACGGTTTGGGATACCTTCACTTGTCCTAATGGGAAGGTAGATCAGTAACGCAATCTTTAAATTAAGTATAATTTTCTATGCAACAACATATTGACCGCATGTGTGATTTTTGCGTCAGATTTTGGGAAAATACCAAAAGCTGATAATCCAGTGGCCATGTATCCTTTCCCTTATCTTCCTGTTGGGACGATTTGTTTACATTCTGGTGAAAGCCATTCGGATACACCTTCAGCTGGAACAGGTAAGTTCACAACACTGATTTGACACTTAATCTTTTAATTTCGATGCAGATATTGCTTATTTTTTCCACAATTATGAGTTCAATTGTTTATACATGCAGCTGCGCAAAATGAGAAAAATATATGACAAACTCTCAGTTGTACGGATGTTTTTTTGTAGACATAAAGCACTTGGTAGAGCCTGTTTATATTCGTGTTGTTGATGTGTCTTGTCTGGTTGTATGTGGGGAGGGCGAAGGGTTTTTATTGAATCTGTAATGTTGAATGTGGTTTGTCTTTCTTGGTCAACCCTTTGTCTTGTGAATCTCGTCTTGTTCTTTATTATGGGTTGTCCATTCCCTGCCAGGGACATTGAAGTAAATATAAGGGACTGCAGATGTAAATTAGCCTCAGGCTAACTCTGGTACAATGCATCAAATGGCAACATTTATGTTATAATTGTACATGGTTTAGGAGGGAAGACGAGCACACCCACAATTCTCAGCCAGTTTGCTGGATCCAAAAAACAGTACAGTGAAAAAATAGAAAAGATCAACTAGGGCTGGGCGATATGGCCTAAAATCTATATCATGATATGAAAAAATAAATATCACGATAACGATATATTTGACGATATAATTGACAATGGACGAATTACTTCAAAATCCCAGCCTTACGCCTATTGGGAAGATTAATTCAGTGCTATTTTCTTCTTTTTTTTTTTTTTTTACAGCATAATTGTCTTCCAAATATGATCTACTCAAGCAGTTTACATCCTTCATTTTACTTTTTCAGCACGTGTCCCCGTGTTCTACAGTCACCGTTTCTGCTGCTCTGATGGAGCAGAGCGCAACATAAATTATATTGTGTCCACAACGATATAAAAAATTACAACGATATCAAAACATTATATCACGATAACGATATGCGATACGATATGGCCCAACCCTAAGATCAACACAAATGTATGCTCACCAATTACTTTATCAAGTCTGATGAAGGGCTAAGACCCGAAACGTTACTACTGCCAGTGAGAGCAATACAATAATTGGTGAGCATACAGTTGTGTGGAACTTTTCTATTTTTTCACCATAATTGTACATGGTCCCTTTTAAATAAAAAATAAATAAATAAACTAATTTAAAAAAGCAATTTTTTGTGAAGACAAGTTATCCTTCTCTCAGGGCAGTTTACACCCAACTTCAAAGGCAGTGTCAGGTTAATGAGTCTGAGACACAGCCCAAGTCAGATCAATAGACAGTAAACTAAAGTTACCAGCTCAGGGTAAACAGTAGGGTAGTTTTAGTGATACTGACACTCACTAAACACTCACACAACAATACCCTCTGAAAAAAGTCTTCGAATCAAATATGTAACAAAATATTCACATAAATAATAATTAATCATTGTAGGTAGATTTTGACCACAAAGCTAGGCCATAATATTACAAGTGAAACCCCTCTACTTGATCAGTGTGTGAACAGCCTGCTGCCAAATAAAGATTGTTAGTTGCTGACAAAGCTTCTTGAATGAGAACTGAACTTTGTCACCAATAAATTATAAGGATGCATTCTACAGCACAATGGAATCTAAATCAGTCCAAAAATTAAATGTTTTGCTTAATGCAATGACTGTAATTACTTAGACAATGTAAATGCTGTGTCTCAGTATCTCCATTGGAATTGTAGAAATGTGTAGAAACTTGCTAACCGTGCCATTTTGATTTATGTTGTGCATGTGATTCCTGTATTTGCGTAGCAGTTTCTTATCAGTCTCCCTTGTACTAGCAGGATCCAGAGGAGTTGATGCACCTTCACCAAATGCAGCATGTTAAGAGGCTGCTAAGAAAAACACCTGTGCAGAGGTAAACAAAAGCCCTTAATGTAAGGCAAAAATATGAAAAACAAAACTGACATTGTACTTTAGAATAGTTAAATAACACAGTTTTTGTTTTTGTTACTTTTTATCTATTGCAGTGAACCGCTTAGTTGGTTTCAAAGAAAGATCTATGAGTGGGACCCCCATTTTAAGTTTCCCAACAGGCTCATCGGGACTGCCATTATTTCACTTATTGGTCTGTACACGGTAATAACAAGTCATAGGTGATGAATGTAATGGATTTGGTCGTTTTAGCTTCTTTAATTTACTGTATTTTTCTTTATTTCTTCAGTTTACATTAGCAGACTATAGCCTCAGCAATGTGGCATTTGGACAAATCGATAGGTGGAAAGAAACACTGAAGTATTTGGCAATTTCATGTAATGAGACTGAATCGTTTGGTGCCATGATACCACGACTGGAGGAACTGATTGACGTTTCAAGAAGTGAGTTATGGTATACTAAAACATAGCAGTTAGGACTGCACAATATGTCGCCAAATTATTGTTATTGTAAATATTAGATGACACAATATCCATATCGCAGGAAACCACAATACCCAATTAGGTTTTCTGACAGTTTTACACATTCTCCTAAAAATGTGCAAATGATCTTTGATCCAAATGTAGTTCAATTTTAGCCTTATTTTGGTTCTGATTTTAAGCATCTAATTTTTGTTTATATTAATAGAAGATATTTTGTTGAAATTGTTTAGTAAAATATCTCAATACACAAGACAGTTATCAAGTACAGTATTGTCCTCTCACACAGTATCATGCAGCCCGTAACAGTTGTGTAATATTGCAGATATATTAAACTCATTTTGTTTTTGATGCAGAGTGCTGGCTTGTAACCACTATCTTAGCAAGTATCAACTCAGTGGCCTACACCTGCCATGTACTTGTATGTTACAGGTGGAGAAATGTACAATTTAATTGAAATTAAGACTTTTATACATGAATACTTATAGTGACTTGATGTTTTTCCTTTACAGGAAACAAATGAAGAGACTGTGGAGAGGACAGAAGAATTTTCTGCCTGAAAAACTTCACAATCCCAGTTCAGCTGCTAGTGTGGTAAGAATTGCATACATTTTTGGCTACTTACCTACTTTTACTAGTCACTTTGGCCACTTGATCTGATTTAGAGAACATTAAAAATGGCACACCGGCTCTAGGTCTAGTTTTACAGTATCATGCCTATATGTTACCCTCTTTGTCTCATTTATATATTTTTTATGCTGCTCCTTGCACTCAGACAAAGTTCAGAGTTGTGCAAAAAGGACACAATGACATCGCTGTCAGAAGCTGAGATCGATCAACTAACTTTTGGATTAGTAGGCAAACACTATGGCTGCCCCTGCTTTTTTTTTTATATATATTTTTTTAAATTACGTAACGACTATTGCTACAGTTTCCAGTGAGCAAAAAGGTTTTTGTCCCATTGACAGAGACTATGGTATGGTGTCACCTCATTGAAAAATGTTCTCCACCTAAAGACATGGGGACAGAAAACAAATCTTACAAATAATACTTTTTGTTTGGTATATAAAACTATATATTTGATTTAAAAAGTGAGGTTTTTACTCCAACAAATTGTGATAAAATAAATGGATCTATATTTGGATTACTATCTGTTAATAAAGTTTAATATAATCTTGTTTAGGGTTTATCTTGAGTAATTCTCTATACCTCTGATCTGTGCAGGCTTCGATTGCCAGGTACTCGGGATGGCAAATCGCGTTTACACTTTGGGGTACACCAATTTCAATCCTTTGTAAAAAAATCATTATCTAATACACACTTAACAACACATATTATGTGCTGCTTTAGGTTACCTGATCGTTCATTTTGTTCACTTCCTGTTTGCCTTGACGTTAGTTTACGTCTTGGTTCTGCCCATTCAACATGGACAAATCCTGGCCATGTTGCATAACATTGGACTCATTCTGTAAGTATGGGCTTTCTTGAAAATCTGACAAAAACAGTATTGTAATTCATTATTTTGTCTTTTTCACGTCATCCAGGCTCACAATTGGTCTCGTTATCGTCCTTGTGATTATTCAAGTGTTGCTGGTGCAAATATTTTTTCTCCAGGATAAAATGTCTCCTGCTGATAAACAGAAACCCATTGCACTAAATAACAGGTTGGTACATTTTATTTCAAATGTATTATGCATTATCAGAATCAGAATCAGAATTCGTTTATTGCCAAGGTTTGTGAACAAGGTTTACAAACTAGGAATTTTACTTGGTGCAAACGTGCGACATAGAACATATAACACAGAATTAAGATAAAAAATAAGCTAAGAACGTTAAACTATAAGGCTATAAGGGCATGCATAAAATAAAAAATATTAAATAAATAAGATAAAATAAAGTGACATATGGTAAGACAACAACAATTTGACAATGAACAACAGCGGGATTGTATATATATACAGATGTGTAGGCATATAAAGTGATATTAAGTGTTATAAAGTGACAGCAGCGGGTCTAAGTGTGGACACACCGCACACTGCAAGTGCAGATACATCCATGTCTCTGTAACTGAGCTACAGAGACTTGTTTTTGTTCATGAGTCTGATGGCGGAGGGGAAAAAACTCCGGCTTTTTTAAAAACTGTACTTCTTAGCACTCCCCTATCGGTATTTAATATCTTTTAACTTTAAGCCATACAGGGTAACAATTCATCCAATATTGTACAGATGGTACTTAGGGTCATATGCAATTCAAGACTTTATTCATTTTAATCAGAGATAATTTATTTTATATGGTTTAGTAATAAATTTAAGCGAAGTATTATTCTGATTTTTACATGGAAAATACACAGTTTAGATGCCAATTAGACACATTTGTGTCTGTTTTAACTGATTTAATACGGATTTGTTCTTAATCTAGGCTTGGTGGTCAAGTATTTAATGAGGTGGTACTACATGTGTAAAGTTTGTGAACTACTGGAATAAAATACAAACATTGATATCACTACAACAATTTTTATGGTTGAAAAATACTTGATAAAAAAATACAAATAAATGTGTCTTTAAAGTTAGAGACACTTTTTGAGGAGGCAAATATGCATGGATGAAATGAAAGTGTAGAGTTTTTTTTCCTTCTTTTTTTATGAGGGAACATCATGTCAGTATTAAAAACGAAGGGGGGGGGGGGGAGCAGTTTAGCACAGTATAGACCTTTAAATAATTTATTGCAATTTGTTACTTTTTTTTTCAGGAAGGCCTTTCACTGCTTCAACTATTTCTTTTTCTTCTACAACGTGGTGATGGGAGTCAGTAACTGTATCATCCGGTTGTTGAGTAGTGTGGTGGTGGGAACGTGGCTGGTGTCCCGTATTGACCGGACCATCATGCAGAGGGGATATGAACAGATGGATCCAGGTACCGTACAAGCCAGGACTGAGCGATTTTCTAGACTTGATTTTACTGACTGCGATTGCGATTTCATGTGCGGTTTATTTTCTGAAATCAAGATCTAGTTTACATTGCGCATTATGTTCAGGTACATCAACATTTGAGATAAGACTGAACAACAAAACCAATATAAGCACCAAAATGACTCATGTCTCATAACTGGGTTCTGGGTTTAATTCCTGGAAACTTTTTTTTTCTGGTTGCTCTGACTCCCCCATTGAACCCAAAGCATTCTTAATAGGATAATCCTCCACCTCAGTGCTTAATTTCTAAATTAGTCATTACAGGAACAGTTTTGGATTGACGCGATGACACTTTCATTAACACCATTACATTATCTCAAATCTTTGCCAGATCCTCCAAAATAGTTCCTTGTCCCGTTACCCTGAAAAACAGAATGGTGGGGTAATGTGTTCTCCCAAATTAAGCACTGTTCCTGCTCGATGATTCTTACCATGATTGCTGCCTTTATGATGTGACCTTGCAATTGAATACAGTTGTAATAATAATTGTCAATTTGCCATTTTAGGTTATGCCACTTGGGTTGGAATGATCATAGCTGACCACTACCACACCAACCCAGTGATGGTGTGCTTCTGTCAGCTGCTGATTTCCAACATAGTGGAGAGGCAAGGCTTGTCGGCATACTCCACATTCAGCAAGACACCATCTGGTCGGTACAAGTCATGTCTGACATCGTTATATATGCGGGTTTATTGGTTCTACCTAGCTATAAGCCAGTCTCCACTTTTCCCCTCAGACCGTTCAATTAACAACAGGAATCGGAGACGATGGGCTTTATACTGTACTTTATTGAGAAACCCTCACCTGATTATGCGGAGAAAACACAACCTCTCCACGGACTCGTCTTCCAGCTCAAGTCCTGTAGTGCAGGCTCTGGTCCTGGCCTGTCAAACTCAGAGGAGTAGAGCTGAAATACAGATTGACTCTGAGAGAGACACAGTCACAGCTACAGAGAAAGACTCTTCACCTGAAAAATGTAATTAAAGTCACAAACTGATGTTATTCTTCTTTGGCCAAGTTTAACTTTTGTACATTAAATGCAATAAATAACAAAATACATGCATAAATAAATGTTTTTTGTGTTTTTTTTTTTATGATCATTATTGTTAATGTAGGCTAGGCCCTGTACACTCCATCATACGTAAAGTGTGTAGAAATTCTTACCTACCAATTATTTTTTACTTGAAGATGTGAACATTTGGTTTAAAAAGATGTTGATGTTTGTGACCGTGGCCTGAATGACCGCGTGATCTTAAAGGTTGTAACTCTCGCGTGACGCCCTCATCTCTGCCTCACATCCACACTGCAGCAGACAGTTGTAAAGTTCGAGGTAAGAAACAGTTTTATCGTCGTTATTTGGTGGAATGCGCTACGTGATTTTCAAGTGTTTCTATAATTAATTTTAATTAATTAAAATATCACATTTTGAAGGTGCCGATACCTTGTGAAGTCCCGCGTGGTGGGGCTAAAGTTAGCTTTAGCAAAAGCTACACGCTAAGTTGTAAAATGGCACGTGTGACAAACGATCTCAACTTTTATTTTTAACTATACTGTGCCTGATCACGGCAGATTTGGAAAGCTGTATTCAGCAACAGTCCTTAACATTTCTTGAGCCAGTCAAGGTTATCAAACTGAATTGATTATATTACAGCTACAAAGTGCAGCTTGTTACTTGAATCAGTAGTCAATAATTTGATAGGGGAATAATATATTAAAGTTTTCCTCTTTTTGTATGTATTTTTTAGAGAAATATTTCTGACATGGCGGACAGCGAGTCCATTAAAAAAATGCTACGGTCAGTGCTCCAGGCGAGCAAGAATGGCGTCCCCGTCACACGCCTGCAGGCGGAGTACAGGGCGTTGTGTGGCGAGCCCATACCTTTGAAGAGACTGGGGTTCTCTAACCTGGAGGACTACCTCCGCAGCGTCCCATCTGTGGTCCGCCTGGAGTGTCATCTGGGCTCAGTGAGTTGACTTTGATCTGGCTCATTTTTTAAAATGGATTCATACAATTGTTGGTTAGTTTTAATATTTGTTCTTGTATAGAAAGTAATATATATTTCTTGTAGCTTGTATGTTTTGCTGCAGTATGCAAAGAGACGGCACATATTGCTGAATTGGTGGCACGGCAGAAAAACGCCAAGAAAGCTGGACGACCTCAGCTTGTCAATTGCACGATGAGGTTTAAACCATCAAACCCTTATGCCCTGAATGGTAGGGTGTCTGCTTCTTACATTATTTCTTTTTTTGTGTTGTGCCTTGTATCTTAGTAGTGTAGGGATGTGCGATGAGCCTACAATCTTCTTTACTTTCGATTTGTCATCAATCAATTCCAATTATTTTATGGGCAAATCTCACTGTTACGGCCATTGCTTTATTTCTCAATACCAGGTTGTAATTTTTAAAAGTCATATACATTCATGTTTATCATTTTGAACCCTTGTTTGATCATTACAAATTTAGATTCGCTCCCATTGGCATTTGGATACTTATAGCTAGTGTTATAATGCTTATAACACTAGCTATAACACTGGTATTATAGCTATAACACTAGCTATAATCCCAGTTATAATGCTTATATCTGGTATTGAAAATTTAGATTATTTGGTATTGATTCACACATCCCGAATTCAGTAGCTTAGTAGCAAGTATAACATGAATAGAATCTGTAGCCCTAACCTGACAAATTGTTTTTAGTGAAACCAAAGACGTCTCTGCGGCAGCCGTCCAACTGGATGAACTGGAGCACTTACCGACGTCCAGCTCACGGCTACGGGGGTTTCAGTGCCTCAGGAGATGTCCGGTTGAGTGGATTTTTTAATATCAAATAATATTTTATATAATGCTACGGGAAATTACAAACTTCAGATTTTTAAAGCTGCTCTCAGCTACTCCGTTTTGGAATTGTTGCATTTGCCTCCTCAAAATCGTGAGCTAGATTTTTCCTGCAGAAGCAGAACCCTAACCTTTCACAATGTACAGTGGGATGAAAATGTATGTGAACGCTTTAGAATTTCTCGCATTTCTGCCTAAATTGGTCATAAAATGTGGTCTGATCTTCATAAAAATCACAAGAACGAATAAACAGTGTCTGCTTAAACTAATGCCACCCAAACATTTACATTTTATCATATTTTTTTTGGCCGTAACTTGTAAACATTCACAGGACGGGGAGGAAAAAGTAAGTGAACCCAGGAATCTCGCTGAACTGTAGCAGTTTTGTAAAGAGGAATGGTCCAAGAGGAATTCCTGATCGTTTGAGCGTCTAATCTGCAACTACAGGAAAGCAGTTATTGCTACAAAAGAAGGGTCAGCTGCTATTTAATACAAGGGTTCACTCATGTTGTGAATGTCTTAGGTCTTTCTGCCAAATATCTTCATAAACTTGGGCCTGAGGCAACAAAACAACCCCGCACCATGATTCTCCCTGCCCCAGATTTCACATTGAGGAGAGGGTTTTGATGTTGGTGTGCTGTTCTATTTTTCCTCCACACATGACGTGTGTTCCGCCCAAACTATTCAACTTGCGAAAGAGCACTTGGATGCTCCACAGCACTACTGGAAAAATATACTGTGGACTGATTAACCCAAAGTTGAACAGTTTAGGAGGAACACACAATGTCATGTGTGGAGGAAAAATGGAACAGCACACCAACATCAAAACCCTTTCCTCACTGTGAAGTATGGGGCAGGGAGAATCATGGTCTGGGGCTGTTGCCTCAGGGCCTGGACAACGTGATATCATCAATAGAAAAATCAATTTAATACATTTTAAGTTTATGAAGATATATTGCAGAAAAACCTAAGACATTCACAACATGCACGGAATAAATAAGTGAACCCTTGTATTAAATAGCTGCTGACCCTTTTGTAGCAATAACTGCTTTCCTGTAGTTGCAGATTAGACGCCCAAATTATCAGGAATTCCTCTTGGACCGTTCCTCTTTACAAAACTGATGCAGTTCAGCGAGATTCCTGGGTTCACTTACTTCCCTGTCCTGTGAATGTTTACATGTTACGGCCAATACAAATATGATAAAATGTAATGTTTGGGTGGTATTAGTTTAAGCAGACACTGTTTATTCATTATGATTTTGATGAAGATCAGACCACATTTTATGACTAATTTAGGCAGAAATGCGAGAAATTCCAAAGCGTTCACATTTTCATCCCACTGTACCCACAACACACCTCACCTGCCCACGCATCAAGTCAATGCAAACACATACAGGGATCGCAAATGTTTGAAGCAGCAGAAGGACTTGGCTGAGACTTAGCTGAGGGCAGCTTTAAGTAAAACAAACAGTTATAAAATATAACTGTTATATTAATAATTAACATTTGAAATTGTTTTATATTGTGCATCCCATATGCTCATCTATTTTCTCTACATATGGCAGACAACTGTACCAGAAGAGTTCATTCATCCCCATGCATCATAGACCTCCACCTGCCCAACAAGCAACTAAACCCAACTATGTGATTAAGTAAGTATATAACATTTAGTGGTGTCTGTCGAGCGGTATTTTATTCGCCTGCCTCGCATGTGCCGCTTGTTCGGGATTGTCAACACAAGAAGTAAATACCAAAAAAATTGGAAGAAGTTAAGGCGGCAGACCGGTGTTGTTTAGGCTGAAAGCGCTGCTGGAAACCCTGTGACTAGAGAACATCCAATCAAACGCATTTGTTTCCCTTTGCCGTCCTGTGTTGTAGATAACCTGCTGCTGATATGAGAGAAGTGATGCAAAATCCCTGACTGTTGACAGCTTTAAGTAGTGATGGGTGATGCCACATTTTTCTGCATCAATACTTTTGGTCTATATCAATACTGGTAATTTCATATGGGTCAATACATTTCAATCACATAAATACATTTCTAAAACTGGTAATGTTGGTTGACTTTTTTTATTATGTCATTGGTAAATGAATCACATCAATGAGTATCTAGATCAATAATTTGAAGCCAAAGCTGTAATACAACATCAACGTGCGCAGTACACGATGGTTGAGGGCGCATGCGCTAAAAGTGAGCGCAAAGACTATGACACGTGCTGAATGAAAAAGAAAACTGAGTGGTCAAACTGTGGAAGAGCGAGGGCACTGTGGGCTGAAATGCAAACACCGGGCGTATGAAGAGACATATTATAAGCCTCTGTCATAGTTTTTGCGCTCAACTCAACATTTTCCTCGCTCACTTTTAGTGCATGCGCCCTCGATCCCTGTGTACCGCGCGCGTTGATGTATTTGCACCCTCAACTTAATAATAATAATAATAATAATGCCTTACACTTGTATTGCGCTTTACAAGTCTGTATTACCAAGTTTTTCTCAAAGCCGCCATAAAAAAATATCCATTTGGAATCAATAACTTGAATCAAGGGATGCACATAGGAGATACCATAGCAAGATAGTCACTCCTGCATTGTGCTTCTTTGTGCATTTCCTAGCGTTGAGTGACAGAACAAACAACCTGCGCAGCTCTTCGGCCTTTCATCAGTGCAACCGGGGATAACCCCCGGCTCACATTAAATCCGGTTAAGGTCCAGTACGGTGTCCGCAATCTTAAAAAGTCATTAAAACCAATGTGGCACACTCGCACTGCTCCAAAGTCCGGGTCCGGCTACCGAGGCCATGGGGCAACAGAAAGAATCCGCATGAAGTCTATTTTTGCCAGAGACTGACAAGAAAAACACGAGTCAAACAGGAAGTCAGGTTTCGTGACAAAAGAAGATCCGGTGTATTTCAAAATAAAATCTGTCCGCTCACTACTCATTTCGTCTCTTTTACCACCTGTACACGCGTGTAATGTCGGAAATGTAAACATTTCTCCATTACCAGGGGCATTAGTGTGTTGCAAAGCATCCACTTCACTGGGGAGAGTCGTTGTTCTGGCAAATATGGCTTTTGTTGACAAACTATATATATATATATATATATATATATATATATATATATATATATATATATATATATATATATATATATATATATATATAATATATATATATAAAAATATAAAAAAAATATGGAGCTACTTATGCACTTCTGTTCTCGCGAGGGCCGTTTCTGTGCCTGGTGCCGGAGCTGGCCAAAGTGTCAGCCGGACTCACTGTGAGTGGTGGTTTGGGGGTAAACCCGGACTGGATCAGGACCAAACCTGGACCGTAGTTAATTTTGTCAGTGACACAAAGATGATATACTGGGTTTGGACCTGCTTTGTTCATGTGTTAAATAGGGATGGGCACTGTTCGTTTTTTTTTCTTCGATACCACTACTTTAACCATACCTGCTTTTCGGTGCCAGTGCCTTAACTGTACTTTTTTCGGTACCGATGTCATCTTTTTCATAAACAATCTTTAAAATTTCCCGTCACTGCAGCTGCTTGTAAAGTTGTAAACAACAGCACGTAAACTCGGCCTCCGTGAGTCTGTCGCTAAACCGCGGCTGAGCCATCTCTATTACATTTAGTACGTTATAGCTTTGCTTCTCTTTAAGTTATAGCTTAAAGTTATAGTTTACCGTTTAACGGTGCCCATCCCTAGTGTTAAACTGACTTGAGTGCAGGTCAACGTGGTGCATACTGAATACACTGGTCTATGCAATAAAAATATTTTGTTTTTTCCCTACAGTAAAGAAAAGAGCTTCCAAGTAAACCAAAGGCTCCCAGGTTGTACTTTTACACAATTGTTAGTATGAATTTATTTTGTTGGATTCTAGTTTTTTTTTAACAGTTAATTTAATTGTATTTTTTTTTTTCAAGACAATCAGAGTCCAATAAAAAGGGCTGAGCCTCCAGTACAAGTCAACAAAGATGTAAGAATTAACTTAACACTATTTATTCTTGTATTTTAATCCCTGGATACTCTTTATGCAGCCAGTAGATTTTAACTTAAAGCTGGAGCAGACCAGACTCAGTGAAGTCTTGTCGGTCTACAGCAGTGGACTGTGGTTGTCCAAATTACAAGCGGTTTTTAATAAAATGTTTAATCAGCAACCACATCCACAAACCCTCCTTGAGCTGGAAAAGTGGACACATATCTGTTCAGTAAGTCTGCAATACAGCAATACTTGTCTCAATTTTAATCCAATTAATTCTACATTTTCTTTACTTAGCTGGAAAAACCTTCAATGACCAACAGAGCTGATCGCTTGATCTACCCGCCACTTCCTACTACATCACAAACAGCCTACAGAAATATCAATGGCCCAAGTATTGCATCCTCCAGTCATTTTTCCACACCACTTTCCTCCCCACCATCAACTCCAGAGAAACCTCCAGCCAATGCTCCAGCCCCTGTTCCCAAACCAAGAGGAATTCCCAGAAATCCATTGGCTAAACCCACTTTTGTTTTCCCAGCCGAGACCATGGGTAATGTTTTGCCTTCAGTCAGTTTACGTAGTCCTGCCCCAAATCCAGCGTTGGTGCCTACATTTATGAATGGGGGTTTAGGAGATGGTTCTAGCTGTCCAGCAACAAATGCGGGTCAGATCTCACAGTCTCGACCAATGCCTCCCTTTATATCACAGCCTGGTCCTGATGTTCTCTCGCTCTTGACACTTTCAAGAGTGACCGAATGTCAGGACCAGGCTTTCAACTTGAAAGCTTCTTTTAACAGAGAAACTGATGCTCAACCTGAGAAAAATGTATTGCCTGAAGATGCTAGGTACAGAATAAAGGAACTTCTGTCCAAGTACATAAATGGTGTTTGGGCACAGGCTTTGCCTAAACTTTTCAAAGACACTTTCAAAATACCTCTGCCTGAACATGCTCTTGAGGATTTGTCTCATTGGCCGGACATCTGCAGTATTGAGTACCCGCTGCCGAAGGACAAGAGTAAGGTATGATCCAAAATGTCAATGTTGCATGTTTTCTGGAATAGTTTTTAATTTTTTTTTTATAGGCAATCCTATACTACTCATGCAGAGATGAATTTGTGACTACAGAAGAAGCAGCCCACCTGCTCCCCTCTGGCCTGGAGGTGATTGGATCCATAGTACCCCCACGTCTGACTCTTCCCTCAGAGCAGTATCCTTCGGTTTTGATTACTGATGCCAAGAGCAGCAATGCTGTTACTGTCAGGTAAAAGTAGTTATAGTAATCAATTTGGACTGAGTTATTAATTTAACTTTCCTTTATTCACTTAATTTCTAAATGCAAGACTTAAACAAGCAATACATACCAACTTCCCTTTTAACCTTGGTTTATGGGGAATCTTGGTTGAATTATTAAATACAATGTTACTATTTTTAAATTCATTTCTGATGGCTCTCTTCTCTGCCATTTGTAATAGGCTTTTAAAGATGACTTGTCCTTCACAGGTACGTTGGCAAAAACTATTCAAATGCACAAGAGGCCATGGAGGAGGCAATGCGCGTCTTTTACGCTGAGAGGTCGTCGAGCTTGAGTGAAATCACAATAGGCCAGCTTGTTTCTGTGAAAGGGGAGGAAGACGATGATATGGCCAGAGCACAGGTTATGGAGGTTGTAAGTCCACAAAAGGTTAAGGTCAGTTCAGCAATGTCGAGGTTTGATGCAATTATGTAGACTTGCATCAACGCAGTTGTATCTTTGATTTTTAGGTATATTATTTGGACTATGGCTGCACAGCAGAGGTTCCTACACACAATCTGCAAGAGTTACACCAGAACTTTCTCTTGCTGCCATTCCAGGCGGTTAATGTTAAATTGGCAGGTATAAGTACAATTTAACACTGAACTACCTTTTAAAACAAACTGCTTTAATGGGTTCCTTTTTTCCCAGGCCTGGAACATTGTTACTCCCACCCCTCAGTGCTCTCGTGCCTGGAGAAAGAGGCAGTAGGAAAGATTCTGTTAATGGAGACACTGGAGCCCTGTCAACAAAATGATGTTCCACTTGTTGTGTTGTACGACACTTCACAAGATGAAGACATCAACATAAACTCAAGCTGTCTGAAAGCACTACAGGATGAGACGATGAACAACCCTCTCACTGTTGGTATCCCATGCAACATCAAAGTTTTATTATGGCTAAAACACGTATATTTGTCCTCCAGATAAATGTCACTTACCAGGATGTACGTGTTACAAATGTATGTCCCAATGGCATAATCTACTGCCAGTTACCATCCAGAGGAATGGCACGACTCTGCAAGTTATTGGAGGAATCTGAAGCCTTCTTTAAAACTCAGGTAGATGAGTTGTTTATGGCTTGTCCTTTGCACTTATAAATTTATCATTGTCTTTTCAGATAACACCAGAATTGCTGGTCTCGAGACCTTTCAGTGGGAAGTTGTGCCTTGCATGCTACCAAGGAAAATGGTCAAGGGTCGAGGTATACAGTTTTGGCACCACATTAAGACCTTACCTCTGTTTTTAGGAGTTGACTGACATTTCTCTGAATGTCTTTTAAGGTCATCAATATTTATGGAAACAGAGTTCTAGAGATTCTGCTCCTAGACTATGGACAAACCGTGACAATAGAGGTGACTGAGCTTAGAGAGATCCCACCACCCTTCCTTAAAGACTTGATCATCATCCCACCTCAGGTTTGTTAAAGGGCATCTTCTTTTATGAGGCTAAGAACACACCAGCACAGAGCAACTGATGCAGTGTTCCTTATTCCAAAAATGGAGCAAACGGTATTCAACTACGCAACTTCTCCATACACACTATACCACTTATGTATCACTCCAGTATTGAGCTTCTCAAAAGCTAGGTGACAGAAGCTGAAATTCACAACAAGAAATTCTGTCAAATACTCCAGCATTAAGGTGTCTTTGTGTGAAAGGCCGGTTTAGACAGTTTTGGTAGCACTTATGCTCCTTGCAGTACTGTATTTACATAGCTATGGATTGGAGATCCTGCTTGTCTACCAACCTGGAGAATCTTAAATCTGGCGAAGAACTGGCTCTTGCAGGGCCTAAACAAAGTCCTTCACTTTCTCAATGTGCATTATGTATACAAATTTTAGATGTCACATTGCACGACGTGTGGATGGTAAAATCGTGAGCTGCGATGGTTCAAAGAGAATCAGTTTTGTTGTAGCAGTTTCAGGCGTCTGAAGGCTTGTGTTTAGCTGATGCAAGTGCCACATGCTAGCGGGGTTTATTTTGATGGAAAAGTGCAGGAAAGACCTGTAGAGTCTGACTCGCTTATGCCTGGCCTCTGTTATGCCTCTGGTGGCGTGCAGTGTTGATGGGACACTGACAGAGATCCCCTCTGCAGTGAGAGGAGGCTCACTCTGCGACTAGCCTTCCAAAATGTCACACTGCATGTCAGTTGTACGACCAAAGATGAGCTACAACAGTTTTATTTTAAATCTTTGTTCCTGTCTCACTGTACGGCCTGCGATTTACAGCTACGACCTAAGATTGTCCCCATGATGAGTGATCGTTCGTTGCAATGTACACCTGTCTTAAGATACCATTAATCTAATTTGACAATTTCAGACTCAGGATTTTTTTATTTTTATGTTAACCCATGTTAACGTATACATTTAGCTTTAGTGTGTCCCTACCATAATAGATTGCTGTAATATTGTTTGGGCTACTAGAAATGTTGGTACATAAATAAATGAAATTTAATTGCTCTTTAGGCTGTCAGATGTAGCCTTGAGGGTGTCCAAGTGCCCGAGGGAGGCTGGAGTCCTGAGGCTGTGAAATGGGTAAAGGAAATAGTCCTTGGTCCTGAAGCCGCTAAAATTAAGGTAAAGTTATATTTAGTATATTATAGAATTAAGCCTTTATAAGTTCGGCTTTTTTGTGTGTGTAGATTCTGAAATTGGGAAAACATAAAGGGAACAAACTTGTGTACATGCACCTGTTCATTGGCACTGACGGTCTGGAGGTTGAAGACAGTGTTAACCATCAACTCGCCCAGTCAGAGCTCTGGCAGAAACTTGTGACCAAACACATCTCCAACACAGACAAAGGTGATGTTTTAATGAAAATGTGGCTCTATGATGGTGCTGGGACCACATTTTACTGTGTTTTTTAATTTCATGACATGCCTTCACCAAATAAGCTCAGTGTCCTAGTATATGAACATAAAATATTTGTGTGTCAATCCCGGGATTAGCTGGTTACTGTCCAGGCGTACTCCTATAACCCAAAGTTACTGGGAAGGGCTCTAGGCGTATGCAACTCTTGAAAGCAGAAAATGGGCAAATATTTATGTATTAATGGTACAGAAATTTGAAAACGGAAGTAACAGGAGAATGCATCCATCAATAAGCTTTTTGTAATACTTCCAGGACTCAGTGCACTTGTGGAGAGGCTGTCTCTCAAAAATGTGGCCAACTTTGCGGGTGTCAACCACATAACAAAAGCTGGTTCAGAACTGATAACTTCCCAAACTGATGCAGAAGTGATAATCCCCAAAACTGATGAAGAGTCATCGTCAATGCCCCCCCTTTTAGACCTTCCCCAGGTATCAGACTACATTTGAAGATCACATTTAGTTTGTTTCTTTAGACCGACATGAATATTGTCTAAACTTGATCTTTTTCAGCCCGGTCAAAATGTGGATGTGTTTGTGCCTGTGGCCTGCCATCCGGGATACTTTGTGCTTCAGCCATGGCAGGACCTGCATAAACTTGTCGTGCTCATGGGCGAAATGGTTTTATACTATAATAAAACATCAAAGACCAAGCCACAGACAGAAATAAAAAAAGGAGACATATATGCAGCTAACGTGGACAAAAAGTAAGTTTTAATTATTCAGTCAAATATTGCAGAAAAAACCATTAAAGCCTTCTTTCTTGTTTACTTAAAGCTGGCATCGAGTGCTTGTGAAGGGAATTTTGTCGAACGGCCTGATTTCAGTTTATGAGTTGGACCATGGTAAACATGAGTTGGTGAGGAGCACAAACATCCAACCTCTCCTTGAAGAATTTCGACAACTTCCTTTTCAAGCCATCATTGCTCAAATGGCAGGTGAGTTTATCTAAAGTTACTCATTTGTTTCCTTGACATGCCATGTTTTTAAACCTAGCTGCGGTGACATTCCATTTGCAAAAGTTTCTTTATGTTCTTCACCTGTTCCGTTATTTTCTGATTATTTTGTCCCAGGATTGTCTCGGAGTCAGTGGTCTGAAGAGGCGTCCCTGGTATTCAGGAATCATGTGGAGAAACGCGCACTTGTCGCTCAGGTGGATAGTGTGAAGGAGGCACCCGATGTCAGAAGTGCGCCATGGGAGCGCAGACTCACCGTGTACTTGGTGGATACTGCTATGGAGGACAGGGACTTGTGGATTCACACAGTGATGGGAGACATGGCTGGTGAACTATCTTCTGCAGCTTAGACTTTATGTTCCATAGACTTTGCCCAGCTTTTATATATATTTATATATAATAGCTTGTATATTTTGTGAGCTTGGAATGACTTTTATGACTAGTGTAAATATTGCATGTTTTCTCACCTGTTGTGTTGCTTTGTTTGGCCAATTGCTTTTTGTTTGGCAATTTTGGACTTGATGTGTATAAATGTTTAAAAAAGGTTGTGCTTTTGGCCAATTAAAATATTTATCAAGCTCATTGAAACAGTGTTGTGTTTTGGCCGCGCTTCTGTCACTCGCCATGTGCTCCCCTCTTCCTCCCATTGCTTTGCTTGGTCGTTGGTCCAGCCGATGACATCAGCAGAGCGACAGGGCAGCCGCGCGAGGGGCAGGAGGAGGATCTTCCCGTGCGTAAAAGTTAGTTTGCCCTTAGAGGGAGATGAGGTTCAGCCAGTGTGATCTCAACAAGAGCAGGTCTGGTCCGGAGGTTGAAAATGGCTGCTATCTGCTGATTTAACGGCAACATCTCGGTCTGCGTCTGGTCACTTTTAGCGAATTTTTGAGACCCGGCTTCGTGCGTTTACCGTAGAGCTGCTCTGGCGTCTGGACCCTTCTGCTCTGGGGGAAACCATATCTGGTCAAAGTATTTGTCCTGTCACCCGGCGGGACGCACAACTATAAATAGAGCTGGAGGAGGTACGGAAATGCATGCAAGACTTACATTGCCGTTTGTATGAAACAAATTAGTCAAACAATCTGCTTCTGCGCATAATTGTCTGTGAATGTTGAACAAGTTGCTCTTAACTTTAGCTCAGGGCCAAGGTTTGCGTCTTGGCATCGTTTTCTTTGGTGCACCAAGTGTAAAAAAAGAGCGCATATTCTGTACTTTACAGTCCACTTGCGTCTATAAAAGAAACATCGGCAGGCGTTTCCTATACATTATGGCGCTGAAGTCTCGTCGGACGGTGACCGAAATTGGCAGGTTTTTATTTATTTTTTATGCTAAGATCCCTGTACAGTAGGCCAATTTTGACTGCTAATAGGCCTATTAGCATTACACGGGCTTGTCAATTGCCAAATTAAGGTTGACAAGTATAGGTTTACAACTCAAAAGTGACAGTAATCCCACTAATCTCTACACACTTGTATATGATTGTGTACTTCAAACATCTTGGTGCATGATAACATTTAAATGTTACCTCTTGCTCTCGTTTTTGAATGAAATTAATTGTGCCTCCGAAACCTTTACAAATCAAACGTAGACCTACAGTGTCTTGTTGCGGTGGTTCGCGCGACTTGCACAGCAGTAACTTCAATAATTTGCGTTTGCTATTCTTAGAGACCCAAAGAGCAAACAGGCCTTGAGAGCTGAGGGTCAGGCTAAGTGTGCCATGATCTTTTGTGACCCATGGACACAGATTGCTGCAGCTTGTGTAAATGTTGCAGGTCTGTTGGGCTTCATCAAAGCGGATAAGTTTCTTCCAGAAGACTTGCTGTGCTATTTGGCAGTCAACCTGCCTCTTCATCTTTAAGTTTGTCTTGTGAAGCCTAGACAAAGCAAGCAACAGCACGAAAAGTCAACCAGAAAACATTCAGTGGCTATGCAGTGAATTAGAAGTTGGAACGTTATGTAAAATATTGTGGGGGGAAATCAAATATTATTGACACAAGCAAAAGTACTTCAAAATAATGTAGTAGTTTATCTGAGCAGTTAACATTTTTTTTTTCTCAATGTCACAATTTTACAGTCCTGGAAGCTCAAAGGGAATAGACTGAAGCAGGAAGCTTATAAGTGCTTCATATAAATTACATGCATTTCATCTTAGATTTTACATTTACATCAGATGTAAACAATAAATCCTGAGTATACAGTATCAGTTTCAAAACACAGCTATATACATGATTATGAATTAACTAACTTTATCCTAATGTAGTTACACATATCCACGTACAATCAGCAAAATTAGCTTTACAATTAGCAGCACTGGCAAACAAAGAGGTTACATTAAAAAACACAATAAAACTCCAGACAATAAAATAAAAATAGTAACAGTAAGTCTGGTAAAGGCTTGCTGTTGGTGTCTGTTGCTGTTTGGCATCTTTTCTGAGACGTCTCTCTCATGACATCAAGTTGCTGTGATATGGCTGTCTGTCCCTTTCACAATAAGAGTCTTACTGAAGCGATAACATAGTGTATTTTATTGTGTAAAAGGCAAACCGGAAGCAGTTAGTTACCATAAGTTATTACTTGACCAAGTAATTCACCAAAGTTGGACAGGCCTTATATTTTCAAAGACATGGATAAACAGCCCCTCCTGGAACCGCCACCTTAACGTGGTGGAGGGGTTTGAGCGTCCGAATGATCCTGGAGCTCTGTTGTCGGGGGCTTCGTGCCCCTGGTAGGGTCTCCCACGGCAAACAAGTCCTATGTGACGGGTCAGACAAAGAGCGGTTCAGAAGCCCCTTATGAGAGACCAACAGGCCCGGTTAGAACCATGAGGCCGTCCATCTGTGGACCCACCACCTGCAGGAGGAGCCAGAGGGGCTGGTGCAATGTGATTTGGGCAACTCCAACAGCTGCCCCCACAACCCGGCAACGGACAAGTGGAAGAAAATGGATGGATGGATGGATAAACAGCGCATTTGTGAGCATGGCCCTTGATTTAAAATAAACACACGCTGAGATCTACGCAAAGCAGCGGCTTTAGAGACGGACATACCGCTGAAATAGAGACTGAACGCTGGGTTTAAAGCTCCAGATTGAGGAGCCTGGTCGTGTATTCTCACTGTAGAGGAGCTGCTCACTGCCAAACACTCGCATTAGCGTCCGACATTGCGTAGCAGTAAGTTTAAGGTTTACTTCACTGACGGTGAAGAGAGTAAACTGTGCAGAAGTGCTTAGAACCGTGATAAAACGATCCCACAAAAATGACAGATCGTCAGCTCTGGAGATGTAAGACGGTCTTATATCGTCATATCGCCCAGCCCTAGTCCGTTCCCTGTATGACCGCAGCAGGAGCTTGGTTCGCATTGCCGGCAGTAAGTCAGACCTGTTCCCGGTGTGTGTTGGGCTCCGCCAGGGCTGCCCTTTGTCACCGGTTCTGTTCATTACCTATATGGACAGAATTTCTAAGCGCAGCCAGGGGCCGGAGGGTGTCTGGTTTGGGAACCTCAGAATCTCATCTCTGCTATTTGCAGATGATGTTGTTCTGTTGGCTTCATCAAATCAGGACCTCCAGCGCGCCTTGGGGCGGTTTGCAGCCGAGTGTGAAGCGGCCGGGATGAGGATCAGCACCTCCAAAATCTGAGGCCATGGTTCTCCACCGGAAAAAGGTGGCTTCCCCGCTTCAGGTCGGTGGGGAGTCCTTGCCCCAAGTGGAGGAGTTCAAGTATCTCGGGGTCGTATTCACGAGTGAGGGACGGATGGAGCGTGAGATCGATAGACGGATCGGTGCGGCGTCAGCAGTGATGCGGTCGTTGTATCGGACTGTTGTGGTGAAGAGGGAGCTGAGCCAAGCGGCAAAGCTCTCGATTTACCGATCGATCTACGTTCCCACCCTCACCTATGGTCATGAGATTTGGGTAATGACCGAAAGGACAAGATCGCGAATACAAGCGGCCGAAATGAGTTTCCTGCGCAGGGTGGCTGGGCGCACCCTCCGAGATCGGGTGAGGAGCTCAGTTACCCGGGAGGAGCTCAGTTACCCGGGAGGAGCTCGGACTCGAGTCGCTACTCCTCCACGTCGAAAGGAGCCAGCTGAGGTGGCTAGGGCATCTGTTCCGGATGCCTCCTGGTTGCCTCCCTCGGGAGGTGCTCCAGGCATATCCTATTGGGAGGAGGCCTCGTGGAATGGCCCAGGACACGCTGGTGGGACTATGTCTCCGAGCTGGCCTGGTGTCGTCCCCCCAGAACAGCTGGAGGAGGTGTGCGTGGATCAGGAAGTCTGGGCATCTCTGCTGAGACTGCTGCCCCCGCGACCCGGCCCGGATAAAGCGGAAGAAAATGGATGGATGGTGTATTACTAATACTAAAGTAATAAAAGGTGAAATATATTTTATCAGCTTCTTAGAGTTTGATACGTAGGCTTAAAGTGGTTTGATATTACCACTTTACTAATGATAAACCACCACTGAATTGTACTTTTATATTCGATATTCATGGCTGGTTTTGAAGAATACTGTTAGCCTTTGTTTAGCTTTGGTCTGTCAGCAGCAACTCTCTACACTTCACTGACCCTGAGTGTGAAAAAGTAGGCCTCACTGAGGACAGTAGTCTCCATAATTGCTCAGCGTTTGGGGCTGTGACCCACAAATGTTTGAGCAAAGATGATCATTAAGAACAGACATCTAATCTGACCACACCACCAGCTGTGAATCTGGAACAAGGAAAGTATGCATTTGAACCAGATCTTTGGTTTATCTTTGGTTGACTTTTAAGCGCCGGGAGAAAATAAGCAGACACGTCTTGAGCTGGTTTCACCATGAAAGGGGTCAGTAAGAAGAGGATACACAGAGAACACAGTGTTAGTTTATTAAGGCAAAAGGACATGTTAGCTTAGTGCGGCCGGCACCTGTCATATTTGATGAAAGATGAGGTTCATTATAAAGTAAATATAAATAAAATGGATGGACCGGATGGATGGACATGCATGATGTCACTAACTATAGCGACAGAGAAGATGATTTATTTTTTTCATTTATTTATTCATTTGAGCAGAAAAGTATTTCAAACATTTTTTACAGAGGAAAGAAAACTAAACAAGACTATTGTGCTCAAAAGGAGTGGGAAGAAGTTCAAAGAACGTATAAAAAACCTACCCCTTATCTCAAATTCATAAGAACATCACATAAACTTTCAGTATGCGAGAAACCTATGCATGAGTCTATGTTTGTGTATTAATATAAATCGTTTATAATCGTAAACAAATTAAAGATCACCATATGGTTCATAAGATATATACCAAGGCACATCTCTTTTTCATTCTGATCAAAACAAAATACACACTTCAATATCACTCAGCCCTGCTATACCAAATATAAATAGAAACTGTCTGTCTATAGTCACATACTGAAGGTTGACGGGAAAATATTACATACATTTGTACAATATACATACATATATGTAGTCCATGTACATTTATGATGCAACATAATTCTTGCAAAGATTGTGACTCAGTTTAGTTAATATAAAGCTACAATATGTCTGACAGTTTACACTTTACTATGATTGGTTAAATCCGCCTGTCACTCACTCAGCGCATGATGATGGCTGACCAGGAGGAGAAGGAGAGCCGCATGTGTCTGTGTTTGGACACAGAGCTGTGGTAAAGACCCGAATCACTTAATACAGACGGGCAGATCGTCATAGGGTAATCTCACAGTTTGACACGTTGCCGTATTGCTCACCCTAGTATGTTTGCAGCCATGTGGTGAAATAAGCCATTTTGGGCAATAGTGACTGCCCTGCCTGTCATGAGAGTCCTTTGTCCCAAAACAAATCTGATATTCTGTTGTGACAATCCTTGAATGAAATGGTGCAGCCAGAAAGGACAATCTCAACATGTGACTACAAATATTTACCATAGGAAGTTTAAGTATGTGAACTTAAATGCACGAATCCCTATTGCGTAAACTTTATGTTTTTATTCTGTTTTTAAGAGCATCTGGCCCTTGTTCCCTTGGTTGGTACGACCGGACTGGGTTGAGTCCTGTCCAGCATTTTTATACTGTATTTGAGCTTGTATTTTGACACCAAATTTGATTTACATTTTTCTTCCCTACTTCTTTCAGATATCACAGTGGGTGTCTTAAGGTCCATATATCTGTAGTATTCTTCTCAGTGTGGGTTATTAAGGTAAGGCATGTCAGTGTCTTGGTGGTCTCTGTATGCACAGTGTACTCGATCCAGATTTCATTTGTTTGCTTAACCTTGTGCTTCCAGGTGTTAACTCCATCATGTCGGTGTTGAGGAAGGAGATGGAAAAGTATCGTGACATCGATGAGGACGAGCTGCTGAAGAAACTGTCGGAAGAGGAGTTGCAGAGATTAGAGGATGAGCTGGAGGAGCTGGATCCTGATGTGAGTTACATGGTTAAAGGCTCTGTATTATGTTTTAGTTCATGCTTTAGACCTTAAAATAATGTCTGTCTATTAAAAACTGGTAAAAGTAATCAGTCAATCACCCATTACACCCCTTACACAGTAACCAAGTAGTATTAGTATTATCCTCTGACTGAAGCATTATAAATAAAATTTAAAACAATAACTGATTTGAAGTTAAGGCAATTTGAGCTCCAGGGCTGTCTGGACTTTAAAAAAAACACAGTAAAGTGCCACACTATTACATCGGCAGATACATTTTACCTATACTAAATTTAGTACTGTGTAATCTGCTATGTAATAACTTGTACCTATGTAGTACATACACATTGGAATAAGGCATATTTATAATCTTCCAAGTCTTCAAAGATGGTGAACCCCACCATCATGCGTGACAGCAGAGTTTTCAGCCTTTTGAACCTGAGCGGTTTTATGTAGTTCAGAAGCCGCGGTGTTGCTAAGCTTTTTAAAACGTTATATTATCGCGTAAATCAAGTCTGTTTGGCTCATAAATGTACACAACCACATACTTAGAAAAGATGCATTATGTCATAGTAAATTTACATGAAGTCAGCGTGTGTCATGAGGTCTTTAATGTACCGTAATAAGACTCTTAGGGGTTAGGCCTTAAGGTTACGGTTAAACTACAAACACCCATTATTCCTTTGTGTATGTAACCCATATGTGCAAGTTATTACACATTGTTGCATAGCTCATAACATTGTACTAAATTTGGCAGGTAAAATGTATCAAGGCTAGTGTAAAATGAAGTGTTACCATTGTAATAAGGGCTCGGTACCGTTATTGTTTTTCCCGATACTGGTACTTTAACGATACTTGGTTTACAAAACCGATACCTGAACGAGACTTTTTCGATACTTATACTAAAATACTAAAATATTAATCATTTAGAACCAGAAAACAGCACAATAATATACATTTAGTCCATAAAAGACCATCATATATTTGAGCTGAAACAATCAAGGAAGTTCATTTAATCCTGTAGTGCTGTCCCTCGACCCAACAGGCATCAAAACTTGGTCCCTTTCGATACTTTTAGTTTTTATATACCAGTTGTACCTAAAGCTTTTTTTCTACGCCATACTGGTATTGTTATTGTACCCAGACCTAAATGTGATCATTTCAGAGCTTAAATTGCCTTAATGTGGAATCAGTTAATATTTTAACCCTTGTGGCATCCTTCAATTTTGCACCCTTTAATGACCCTAATGTCAAAAATTTTACACTTCAAAAAAAGAGCCTGATAATTACCACACGTTCATATTTTTTTCTGCTTCATTTTACAAAAATCCTTCAGTGGCTTTTGGGCCATTTGGATGGGCTGCGGCTCCAGTGGCTTTCGGGTCAAAATGACCCAAGCGCACAACGAGGGTTAAGCTTTTAAGCCAAGTCTAGAATAACTAAAAGTTGCTAAACACAAATTCATGTACGTTTTTTATGAGAGAACAACATGGTTAAGATGGTTGAAAACTAAAGGCAATGCTAATTGTAAGGTCAGCCCTTTAGAAGCAATACAAACTTGCCACCACAACATTGCAGTGAGAGCTTTTTTTTTGAAAGTATATGGGGAGCTGGCCTCCCTATTTTAAGCCAGTCAAATTGTGTCAGAGTGAAGCTGTTTTAATTCACCTAAATCCTCCTAATAATGAATGGCAGTGACGTAAATAGTTTCTGTACTGTTTAAGTAATGGCAGCGTATGGGATGTCATGAACACAATTTCCTTCTGTAAGACTAGGACAAATTAGCAAATGAAAATAAATCAAAAATACAAAATAAAAATCTTCCAGATGTTACCATTGGTAATGGACAACATTGGAACATTATGTACAAGTGATTTTGTAACTAGCAAGTGCACATTTAAACACATCCAGGAGCATTGAAAACTCAAGAACTACTAAATGTAATACAAGATTCACATGCATTTTAGGACTTGTTTGTAGAGGTCAGCATTCCTGGGTTAGCAGGCTTTATATGTGATAAGACCCCATGGAGACACTATATTTTGATGCTTAATTCATTTGACTGTTTGCAATTTGCTCAGACTGAATTTTTGATTTGCCCATCTTTCCATTTACTGCAGAAAAACTTTCCGTGCTATTTACCAGCAGTCACAAGATGCACATTAGTTTCAGTGCTCATAACTGGTGGTAGCAGCAGTCATTTCTTTTGTTTCTTTTGTTTGGATGCCCAGTGGCTCATAAAGAAGCTGGAATCCCTCCACAATGCCAGGAGGCTGAGTGAGAGAGAGAGCAGGACAAGCATGTATGTTCGCTCATAACGTTATTGCGGCTGATGCCAACAGTGAGTGGGACGTGCGCACAATAAACTTAGCCAGCTGTGCCTGTTTGTGTCTGTGTATGAGTTAGGCTTACTGTATTTCACAACAGCTAAGTGCCCATTTGCTACGGTGCATAGTGAACCTTTTCTGGCAGAACTGCCCATATCACTTCCAGTAAGCCTCAGAAAAAGCCCAGTCATTTGGACAGCACACTCAGCTGCGGTTGTTTAGGATGGTTTCAGTGTCCATCCGTACGTACGTCACTAGATTTTAGCGTCACCCTCCTTTGGTTGTTCTGAAAGCTTTGCTCTGTATAAACATACATTTTGATGTAAAGCCTAGCACCTAATTGAAGAACTTAATGTTAAAGTAAAATACTTGTTTTTTATCTATATACACCAGTGCTTTTATGTGTCATATCAAGGACTCTGTTATTATGAATCTCTCTCCAGTTTGAATTTTGTGTTTGTTTCAAGTCTATCTAAAGGAATTCTCAAATGTACTTGCAATGCTATGCAGAACATAGTGTCTCACATTGTTAAAAACAAAAACAAATCAAAGTGGAAGCAGCAGAGATATTACAGGCTTTGCTTATAATAACAGTCTGCTAATGACTGCGCTGACACAAAATACAAAAGTATTTATTTAGCTTCCTGAATTAGGAAGTTGTTGTATCTTGTGAAACATTAAACTTAACAAAAACATGACTGACAGTGATGTAAAAAGTGTTGGGAGTCTTGGTGCTGAGTGAGCAGATAAGATATGGAGCTATAACTGGCTCCCTTTTGAATGTTGTTAAAGGCTAAAGATAGAACATACACAAAAGGCCAGGAGTCGTATGCAGAGCTTAGTTTGAGTTTGATTTATGTAAAGCATGATTTTAAGCAACAATAATAATCATTGTTTTTTAACTCTTAGTTTAGTTTAGTTTATTTGTCACACACACTTATACAGTATAACATGTAGTGAATATGAGAAAAGTAAATAACAGTGTAATTTTGTTATTTACCCCTCAGAATGCCTTGTTGCCAGCTGGAATGCGGCAAAAAGACCAGACGAAGAAAGCGCCGACTGGAACGTTTCAAAGAGATAATCTTTTGGCCCATCTGGAGAAACAGGCCCAAGAGCACCCAGACAAAGAGGATCTCGTGCCATTCACTGGGGAGAAAAGAGGTGAGATCTGCGAAAGTGGCTGCTTTTGACAAATAATTATTTAAACCAAGATCATATTTTCCTAAAACATACAATTTATGTTTCACATAGGCCTATACATTATTTGTAAATTCTACATCTCTGTCCCAACCAGATTTTCTACCAAATCTACAAATTGGGACTGTAATAGTGAGGGGAAAAGGATTTACTTTTATAATTAATCCATATAATCCATCCATCCTTCCATTTTCTCCCACTTGTCCGTTGCCGGGTCGTGGGGGCAGCTGTTGGAGCTGCCCAAGTCACATAGCACCATGCCCCTATGGCTCCTCCTGCAGGTGGTGGGTCCACGGGAGGACGGCCTCATGGTTCCAAACGGTTCCAAACGGGCCTGTTGGTCTCTCATAGGGGGCCCATTCACACTCTCATTCATACACCAGTGTACGCAGACACTGGAGGCAAGGAGGGTGAAGTGTCTTGCCCAAGGACACAACGACAATGTGCACCTTCAGGAGGCGGGATTCGAACCCCCGACCTTCCGATCATGAGCCGACCCGCTCTACCATCTGCGCCACCGTCGCCCCTAATCCATATAATACCACTAGAAAAAGAGCTTATTTGATTAATGTCATTCCACACTGTCACCTCCTGGATGTTAACAGGATGTGAAAGTGGAAAAGGAAAAGTTGATGGTGGTCTAAAAATACATTTCTTGAATTTGAGTTGCAAAAAACAGTCTTGCCACAAGACTACTGCATTGGTTTAATAATATTTATAACACTGAAGACTGATCATTCATCGGCATGATATCCACAAGGTCGAAGAGTTGGCTGATTAGCCTGCTAGAACCCATATTAGAATAATGTTTCCACAACTTGAGTATTCATGCCTATCCTTCACCACGTATGTACTTAATGGAGTATTTCTCCAGCTGTGCCTATTCTAAATATATCACACAATATCTCTGCCTGGCATGTTAGTAGCTCCCTGATACACACGCAGCCATTCTGTCAGTGCCGTCACCATTAGGCTTCAAATGTTGGAGGACCCGGCAACTCTTATGAAGCTGGGGGCTTTACTGGCTGAAGCTCATTATTTAGTAGGATTTCCCATGTGTATTTACAGTACATGCCGGCCAGCACTGTAATACTACTTATGTTTTAATGGGTTAAACAGGGAAAGCCTGGATTCCAAAGAAAAGACCAGACCCCATCATTGAGTCTGTGGAGCTGGAGCCCGAGCTTGAAGAGGCCCTTGCAAGTGCTACTGACGCAGAACTATGTGACATTGCAGGTAAAACATCATCAAGCAATAAAGCCAGCTGCACACATTTTGGTTTAGGTTTAATGCAATGAATTGTAATTCATTTTTGGAGGAGCATCCCCCTCGAAAAAAGGCCTTTCTTTGGTCAGGTTTGATGGTTCGAGACAAAGTTTGTCTCCCCTTTTCAATTGGCTCCTTAGATCGCAAGAGCAGCAGGGCTCTGTTGAGACCTATATGACTGTGGGTATCACTCCAGCTCAGAACAAAAGCTATTTTAATGAGCGATACAGGCTAATTATGAACAAGAGAGAGGCGGAGCTATGCCAGTCCTGACTCTCCTCAGGAGGAGCCTGAGTTGAAATAGGCTTCCAGTTTGTGTGTTCCCAAATCTAAATGTTTGACTTATGAGTGACAAAAAGCCTCTGTGGTGAAACATGCTCAACTCAAACTCAAGTCCACATGACAATAATATTGTCAAACAAATCATTGTAGTACAAGTTTTCAATTATTATTTGAAAACTTGTACTACAATGATTTGTTTTGTCTAAATTCAGTGTAAAATTCATCTGTTGAATCCAGAACACTCATTGTCCATATGTTGAAATAAATATAGTGATTTTTGTTTTATTATTATTATAGTTTTATTTAAGTAAAAGGCTGTTTGTTAGTGTCAGCATGTGAAGGACTAGGCCATAATAACCACCTATTGCCCACAGTGTCCCTCATCTTGTTTCGGGGTACCATTGAAAGTAACCTTTCCATTTTATCTAACCTCCACCAGCTTCACCTCCACCCTGCATCACTGCTCCACTCTCTGTCTCCATCCTCTCTCTCCTCAGCACCTCTCTGGTATCTCAGCGCTGCATATCAACTGCTCTACTGCATGCAATGTCATCCTACCAGCTGCTTGCCACAAAAACATGCATGTGATTCACACATTTGGTAGGAGTTTATAAAATCGTATATTAATTGTAAATAGCAAATTGCAAGCACTGCAGTTTTGTTTTGTTGCTTTGTAATGAAATGTTTTCTGTAAAGATCTAAATCACCATGGGGCCAGTAAAACTTGACAGTCCTGCAGTTTAGAGCGCTACAGCCATGTTCTGTTTAAAGTGATTATTTTGTTGTGTTTTAGCAGCTCATTTTCCAGCCATGTCTCAAATAGATTGCTTATAATGGGAATTGAAATGAGTAATGGTTTTAAAAGCCTAAACTGCAAATCTAATTGATAAATACAGTACTCACCAACAAAAATCACATACTGCATATTTTTCCAAAAAGACCTAATTGAAACAATGCAATCTTGTTTTTGCATGAGGAAACATTTAAGATATAAAAGTGTTTTTTAAATGTAGCATGCTGGCTGTAGAAGATGGTGTTCTCTGTCTGTTTACCACATTGCAAAGACAATGTTTCTAACCAATGAATCAATGTTATTGCTGTTGCACAGTCAAAAAATATTTGCATTTTGGAAAATACATTATTTATTTGAATACCCAGACAATGAGTATTTAAAATGGTTGTGCTTACGGAAATGCTTTGTTGCTGGTGGTCTTTCTTTGCACAGTGGCTTTTCTTTTCATTAATTATGGATTATGGCTCACTGCATTGTAATTTTCTTTTCTTTCTTGCAGCTATCCTGGGCATGCACACTCTTATGAGTAATCAGCAGTACTACGAAGCCTTGGCCAGCAGCACCATAGTGAACAAGCAAGGACTGAACAGTATGTAACACATACACACTTTTTCCTTATGTGGCCATTGTAAATCATCGGCCTCCTATAGTATCCACTTATTGCAGACTTGGGAATGACGCAAAGATTATACTGGGTTTGTGATCTCAAGTTACCAGTGAAGCTTTTATTTTATAAACGTTTGAACAAAGCAACAACATGTACTTTTTGCTTAATCCGACAGAAATGTTTAATTAAATGATGCCGATCTCACACATCACTCTCTAATGATCCACTGGTTTACAGAGAACAGCGGCTCGTGCTATAGGACGAGCTCAGGGTCTAAACAGAGGCACAGATGGACCCATTCATGTAAACAGTGGCTGTCACAAAACAAGACGGTGACATTAACAGACACACCGATGTACAGAACACTGTGTAAAAAAGTGTTTAGACAATCCAGACAGGTTTATCCAGGGATTGTTTGTGCTCGGTTTTACAAGTACACTATTAAAGTACACTCATATTAATGTAGAGTCAAAATTCATTACTACAAGCTCACTTTAGATATGTGTATAAGGCTTTATATCTTATTTGAGCGTATTGAGTTGCCTTATGTACGAAATGTGCGGTATAAATAAAGTTGCCGTGCCTATTTTATCTTGTTTTAGTCAAGTGTGCTCAAATTGGTGCAAAAATAAATCTTTGTAACGGTTTTAACCTTAACCGAGTGCATTTCCTCCAGTTCAGCTTTTCCCAAATCTCAAAGGTCACAGCATATTGGCCAGAGTAACGCCTCATTTGAAAGCTAAGAGCTGCAAAACTGATCTAATCAAATCTTGTTCCTCACATTGTTGTCACATCTTTTCCTCACACATCTTTTTTTGTCACTTTGTCCTCTTTTTTTTCCTCATGTTTTTTGTCGCTCTTTTGTTGCATTTTCATCCTTGTTTTTGACTCATTTTCGTTGCTATTTTGACACTTTTTTCAACACGTTTTTAGATTTGGGTAAAGACAACCTGGAGAAATTGTGCTCGGTTCAGGTGGAGGTTAAGAGGTTAAATAAAGGTTTTTCCATCTTGTCTCGTCATATCTTTTCTAGCCATTCAGTAGGATGCACAGCAAAAATATGATATACATACAACTAATATCCTGTCTGTAGGTGTGATCCAGTGCGCTCAGTATAAACCTGTCCCAGACGAGGCGCCCAACTCGACAGACGTGGAGGAGACTCTGATGAGAGTGAAGAGGAACGACCCCGATTTAGTGGAAGTCAACCTAAACAATATCAGGGTAAGCGCTGCACTTGACACGACACTCGTTACAATGAATTCCTTTTTTTCCCTGTATATTCTTGTGCTATTTCCTTTACCCAGAACATCCCCATCCCGACTCTGAAGGCCTACGCTGAAGCACTGATGAAGAACACTGTGGTTGAGAGGTTCAGCATCATAGGCACCAGGAGTAATGACCCAGTCGCATTTGTAAGCCACTGCGCTGATTCATGCTAACTAGGACTGCACAACTTTGGAAAAATATCTTAGTAGCATTAGTTTTAGCCTGCTCTTGCCAATTTGGAGTGTTTTAACCCCCTCAAATACCCACTACCCCCACCTTCCACCTCATGGTCATTGTCAAGAGAACAGGGGAACAGCAGCAACCACAAGGCATTATGGGACTTGTTGTTATAACAGTAAAACAATACTTATAATAATTAACAATTCAAAGTGCAATCATGGCCCCCCTCCACTAGATGGTGCCCCATGCAACTGCCTTGGTCACATAATTAGGAGCCAGAATCCATGGAGAGAAGATATGAGTGTCAAGGTGGCAGAGCGGCCAGTGCTCTTGTCTCACAGCATGAAGGTCTTGGGTTCGATCCCTGGACCATGCAGAGTTTGCATGTTCTCCTTCTGCCTGCCAAGACTCCCTCCGGGTGCTCCAGTTTCCCCTACCTCTAAAAACATGTACACTAGCCAGGGTGAATGAGAGTTTGTTTGGCTTCACCCAAATCTAAAAGCTTCTGGAACAAAGCGTCAAATTAGCGACAAAAACGAGACAAAAAAGCCACAAAAGAGGAACAGAAAATCAGCAAAAGGGCAACAAAATAGTGACAAAACTAAGATGAAAATGACACAAAAATGAGATGAAACTGCAACAAAAGAATAACAAAAAAGTGACAAATGCGTGATGAAAAATGGATAAAACTGCAACGGGGGGGAAAAAAACGTAAAGGTCTTAGCTTTCAAATGAGGCGTTACCCTGGCCTGTAGGCTGTAAGCTCCAGTCAAGAAGTTTTTAGATTTGGGTAAAGCTGAACTGGAGGAAATGCATTCGGTTAAAGCAGGGGGGTTAACATGCCAACCAAATCAAACTAAATGAAATACTTTGTTGGTGCAAATAATATTGTGCACCTCCAGGTTATGCAGTCTCTTTTGATTTGTAATACGTCTAATCAAACTGTGATTGTGATTCGATTGTAACTAATTGTGCCAACGAATCAGTCCAGTTCTTTCTCATTTGTGTTTTCATCCTGTATTTTCAGGCACTTGCATCAATGCTGAGAGTAAACACTACCCTTAAAAGCCTCAATGTTGAGTCCAACTTCATCACAGGGGCCGGGATAATGACGCTAGTCGAATCACTGCAGTTCAACACTACATTACTAGAGCTCAAGATTGACAATCAGGTAAGCATTACTTCACTTTGACTTCCAAGAGTGTCCACGAACAATAAACTGCTTCTTCCATTTATCTTCCATCTGATGCCTCTCTTTGTTGTGATCTTCACATCAGCTATTTTTGTTGCCAGCTCAAGCATTTGCATCCTTTTGTCATATCCACTATCCCTTCTCTGCACATGTTCAAAGCCATTACAATCTTTGCCATCCCAAAGACAACCTAAAGATCTATATTTATGCCTTTTTTGTTCTTTCTATACTAAATAAAGCTAATCACTTCATTCTTGTTCATTTCTGGAGTATGGACCCATTTATGTGTATTGCATTTTCAAACTATTCCTTTGCATTATGTAATAGGTCATCCTTCTTTTTTCCCCACACCAGAGCCAACCATTAGGTAACACAGTGGAGATGGAGATTGCCGCCATGTTGGAGAAAAACACTACTTTGTTAAAGTTTGGCTACCACTTCACTCAGCAGGGCCCTCGCCTCAGAGGATCCAACGCTATGATGAACAACAATGACTTGGGTAGGTGATGTTGAAGAGAAGTACCCAACTCTCTGTCATAGTATGCTCCATGTACTATATAGTTGTTCACTTCAGATATCCATATTTAGTATTGTTTGTTATGTGTAAGGCATTGAAGTCTATTAAGTTGGACACTCAATCTTCACTAGATCATGTTGAGTGATGATCAACAGTGATATCATAGACTTGTAACTTGAGTTTTGAGCCAGAAAACCAAGCCAAATACCACACAACATTTATGACATCAGCACACTCGAAGTGAACTAATGTGATTTTGTTATGCATCTTAACTTCTCCCTCGTCGTTTCAAGCCCGGGTCGTCAGGTCAGAGACAGACGGCTCCATCACATTCACTCTGTCTGTACCTGAGCTGGAGAAAGCCTTCGGGAAAAAGTTCAAGTCTAAAACTAAGTACAAAAAAAACAAAAACCTCTCTTGTCCATCTGCCAACATCTTGCGCTGGATCTGCTGCCACCTTCAGTCTTTGCAGATTACTGTTTCTCCTCACAGCACAATGATTGTAATTTTTTTCAATGCATCTTTCCACCATCTGTCCACTTTGTGCCTCTTGTGCCAGGGGGAAAAAAGTTTCATCATAACCATGCAGTATTCACAATGCAATCAAGACTACTTCAGAAAAAACATAAAACAAGTCATACTGAAGAGTAAACATAAAACATACACGAATATATTACCATTTGAAACAATGATTGATAAGATTCACAAACATGTTAAAATTGATTTGATTATGAACCCATTAGTTGGCCTATTTGTCAAAAAAAAAGAAGTAATCTTTACGTTACATGGTTTAAATATAGAGCTAAAACAACCAAGGTCAGTAAAGGGAAAGATGACTTTGAATTGGACTTCTTCTAGTAATTACACTCTTCTTTAAAGCTTCACTTATAGTTTTATACATGTTTCATATTTCTATGTTCTAAAATTGCATTATCCTTTTTTCTGCAAACTGACATCTCAACAATATCTGTGATGTCGATGTTAATATTGATCCAAGTTATTTTGTGCTTTTACAGTAAGAAAGAGAAGGCTTGAGGGTGGACCCATTTTCCCCAAATGCCGGACGAATGTGTAAAAATCAGGACTGCAAACCGGTGTCACCTCGACTTTCAGTATTTTTCCAAACTTTTCTCCAGGATTCTGGTGACTTACCAACTGTGCCTTTAACATAGTCTCTAAGTGTAGCAGTCAGAACTGTTGTATTTGTGTATTGGGGAGTGTTTGTTTGATAAATAGAAGAATTGTTGTTATTTTAGTTGTTTCGTTGAGCTAAAAGTTGACTTTTAGTGCCTGTGACGTTATATTTAAACCGTTTTTATTGTCCATACATGAATCAAAAAATCCACTCTCTGTCAACCATGTTCAGTGTATTAAACTAATTATCGATATTTAAACTATTCAGCAGTGCCATAAGCACACAGTAGCACAAGTGCAACCAATGTTATGAATTTACAGACAGGAAGTTCTCAACAAACTGAAAGCACTGCATAATGAAAATGTACTTTGAAATGTGCAGACTGTCTCGGAAATAGGATCCCACAGAAGATTAGTCACGTGTAAGCTGTGTTTATTTCCTTTTAGTATTTTATATCAGTATCAACGGTGAGAGTAGGTATGAACTTAAACTTAAAACCGGTTTGTGTTTATTTACTGGAGCTTAATGTTGTTTGTAATGTTTGTAAGGCTGCTTTAGTTGTTACCAAAGACCCACTGCCATCACCTCAGTGCATGTTTGAAACTGTGGATCTAAATACACCATTTGTGTATTTAACTGTGGTCTTTAAGGTTGGTGTGTCACAGTGGTAAAACAGATTCATTTGTGAATGTAATTGCACTCTACATCTGAGTTACATACTTTGACTGTTTGCACAAGTAAAAAACGTAATCCGGCGCCGCGTAGGTGTTTGGTCTTAAGCTGACCGAACATCTCAGATCTGGAGACGGTCCCCGGCCACTGCTCTGGACCTGTCGCTCCCACTGAAGGACGTTTCACATGCAGGGGACTATTAAGGTCCACTGAAGCATAATTTTGGAGATTTTATTTGAGTAAAAGAACCACTGTGTTCTGGGAAAACAGACATTTCAGATGTAAAATCTAAGTCCTTGATTTATTGTCACTGCTTGTGTTTTACATGTTTTTTTGTGGATGTAAACATTTGTAAGCATTAAAAGACCGTTTGCTTTGAGTGTTTTGACATGATTTTGCTTGAGTTTGGTGAATATGCAATAGTGACGCTCTCTGGTTAAAATTGGGTATTGCAGCAAATTTGTAAAATAAATTGAAACCAACCGTCTGTATCTTACACCATAAAAATCACCTTAAATATAATTGTGTTACCTATGTTTTCGCAAAAAAATTGTCTTGTGTGTCATATGCACTTTAAGGCTGCTGTACATATGGCATAACATTGTTGTCTTGACTGAGTGTCGTGGGTTTTATTTTTTGTGATTTATTAAAAATAAATACAAGTGTGATGGAGTGTGACAGAAACCCCAATGTTTGAGGCCTGGCTCAAACAATTTGCTGAATGTCTCTTCCCACTCTTCACCCTGAATTTACACATCCTATTGGTGGGTTGCAGGTTCTAGAATGTGATGATGTCACCAGACCCAGCGGGGGGCAGGAGCCAGTTTTTCCTATTAACAGCATTACACTTTCACAAGTCGTAGCTCAAAAGAAAATGTATGAATTACAAAAAATATAATTCATATCAGTCACTGGGTCCATAATCTCTCTGTACAAGACCAAACATTTACTAAAAAACAATAGTACATAGTATTGGCTTTTAGAACGCTGTGATGTCACCTGCAACCCAGCAATATTTTAGTGTGAAACTTCAGAGGAGTAAAGCACACAAATGAAAGCCATACTTTGTGAACAAAATTGTATCTTTATTGATTCTCAGGCAAAAACAAAAGGTCACCCTTTATTGCTTGTGGCATTTTTATTTTGTAACATGTGGCTCTCCTATTCAACCAGTGTACAGTATCTTGTTTATTATTGTGTGTGACAAAGAGGCTTCTATCTCAACCTTACATACAGTACACAGGTTACATCTTATATGTCCCTTTTACATTAGAACCTTCTGTATTTGACAAACTTTGAGGATATTGTGAGTTTATGGCTGAAAGCAGTAGGCTGTGCTGTTGTGTGCAGCAGTGTACTTCCTTATTTAACCAACAAAACCCTGCACTTCTATGAATATGATACGCATACATATTTTAATCCTTGTTCCTCTACGTACATCGACTGTGGAAAAACTCAAAGCGTTATTGCCTTATATTTTGCATGATACAAAACGATATTGGGACAAAGAGTGACTTTACATACTCACACAACAGACATGTCAAGACACATGGCATGCAAGACACTGAAGGTGGAGTAGAAAGTACTATTAAACTACACACCACTACATGAGGGCTCCAGACAGTGTACAAGGGGGGACCGACAACACTATATACAGTACGACAAAGAAAGGGGTACTGCGTGTGCAAAACCTCAACAACATCAGACACGACCAAACACAAACGGTTACTTTGACTTTTAAAATATGGCTTATCAAGTTATCACATTTCTTTTGTTATTGTAGACACACATTTAGTAGTATATATGTAATAGTAAATGATTGTTTGCCCTGCTTGAGGCATATTAGCTATATTTATGTACAAACCAAGTGAACAGCATAATTATCATATTTTTATGCGTTTAGTAGCTGTGCAGCAATCGAGAGGGTAAAGAGTTTAAATATCTCAGGCTACAACTTGTATTTAGTCCCCTCCGCTTGCTGTTAGCATTGAGCTAACACCTACCTGGCTCCTGAGTTAGCCCGACTAACCTAATATAATGGTTATTATTATTCACACTACTGGCTCAAATCTGTCTCATGTATGGCCCTTCATTGATCTCTGATTGGTTACTGCCCTTGGAAACATTGACGTCTCCACCCCTCGGTAAGACAAATATGGTGCATGAAATGAATAATATCATTAGTCTTAGTCAATCTGCAAATACATGAACCATGAGAAAGAAAAGAAACGGTCATTAAATCATATCCTATGTAACAATAGATTCTAATATGACTAAATGAAGAAAAAAATATGTATAATTAACTTATACGATTTTCAAATGTTTCAACACCTGTGAGTTTGTTAAACCAAGAGGGAAAGATCAGTGCCAAACAGCCGGCCCTCGTTTAGACAGATGTGAACATACTAATAATGTCATCTGTCGCAACATGAATAAAAAACTCATTTGAGCCACCCGGTGACTTTTTCCTGCAGCGGGCCAGGTAGGTACTTGACAACGGTGTCCATGATGCTCTCCTCCTCCTCCTCGTCGCCGCAGCCCTTGGGAACCGCCTGTTTGGGTCGAGTCAAGCTCCCGGCGGCCGGCTCCTCCGCGGCCGCTGCTGCCTCAGCCTCGGCCACCTCTCGCTTTTTCAAACCGTACTGCGGAGGCGAGAGGGGAGGGGGAGATTAGTGGTATTTCAGGCTTTTCAAAATACCGTGGAGATGATTTGAACTACAAAATGAAATCAATGTGCACAGACTTATTTCCTGAAAGTTGTTTTTCTTCTCCCATAAACAATTATATAACTGCGCTATACAGTGAATTGGCTGTAGACTTCAGGGTCATATGTATTAATTAATAAAAAAGGCTTTGTACTGATGAATGCAAATCTGTTCAAAGCGCCCTTAATTTGATGATCAGGGTGGTCAGCATAATAAATGATAGTTAGCAACCATCCCCCACCTTTTAAATTAGTTATTTGTTCCTCAAGGCTAAGGCTGTATTATCAAGAGGCGAACTGAAATGGTGTGCCTATTTTTAGCTGTTTTGATGATGTTTTATACCGGAGACAGGACATGTTTCATATCCACTAAAAATCAGCCAATACTTCGGGCCGTGCACTCTAAGAATTTTGTCCGAGGTTGTTCATCGAGCCTTGTTTGTTTTGCAGCTCTTGTAGTTGTTTGTGTACCTTGTCTCTGATGCCTTGCCTCATGGACTCTCTCTCAGCCTCCATCTTAGAGTATTTGGCCTTCCTCTCCTCCTCCTGCTGCCTCAGCGCCTCCTGCCTCTCCTCCTCTTTCTTGGCTGCGTCGGGATCCTCTTCTTTCTCCTCACCTCCCAGCATCTTGCCCACATCAGGAGGCCCACCTTGAAGGAAAGGTCACGTGAGCACTTACACATGAAAACCGCAGTAGAAACACAGCACAGTGAAAGTGAAGGGCTACGTACACCAATCATTTGAATTGTTTATAATAGAACCAGCTTTTGTGGAGCATGTGCTGCATTAATTATCATGAACCATTCAAAAGGGTCATAAAATACGCACTATTAAACATTTGGAACACATTTTCTAACTTAATTCAATATTCATAAAGCATTTACAAAGTTTTCCTAATTACTGTTGTAAGCACCTAAAGAGATAATGCATTTGTTGCCATAGTAACCATGTGTTGGTTTGTATACAGAAATTTGTGAAAATCTGGAAACTTTGGGCCATTCTCTTTGGGTCTTAACATAATCATGGTCTGAACAATGATGCTGATCTCAGGAGCTCGTGATTGTAAATAACTTATAAATAATGATTTCATTTATTTTATTTTGTATTAATTCACCACAGTGACAGTAGACATCAAAACAGCAAAACAATGAAAAAAAAAAACATTCACAGAACAGTAATCGAAAACAAAAATTCAGGACGATTTCATATTCTTAATAGTGTACAGTTATTACAGTGTTTCTATGAGCTGTGCTGTGCTCATTGTTTATTTTTTTAAGCGCCGGACCCACCAGATATTCTTTTATTTTTTTTTGGGTTACTCTTGCGCTCGTCAGCCCTGATTATGATGACCACCGACAATTGATGATCAAGACAGATTATTTGTTCATCTGTTTGTGGGTGGAATACATTAAGCAGCAAGTGAACAGTTTGTACTGAAAGTTGTTGACGTGTTTGTGAATTTAATATGAGCAGAATGGCAACCCAGTGGGAGCGAACTGCAGCTTTTGTGCATTGTCTACAAGTTGCAGGGATCGATATCTATGAACTGGAGGATGGTGTTATGTGTGGGGTGACAAGAAGATTACTAGCAATCAAATAGAAATCAGAATTTTGCTCGCAATGGCACTTATTTTTGTCAGTAGATTATCTGCAAAATACAAAATATCCATGTGAAGCTGGTTTATTGCTAAACCTGGAGTCTAGAGCTCTGCAAACTTGTTCTGAGTGGAGCAGTCCTCAGTGAAATGTTAACGATCCTTGCCGTGTATCTAAAAATCCACCCCACAAAAATTAAATGAAATCGTGCTACCCTAGTGCAAAGGAAGATTTGAGACATGAGGCAGCATTTTCAGCAAGTAGTTGTGGAAAATAATAATGGGGTGGATTGTGTGGAGTTATAATAAAATATAAATATTATTACCATAGATGCATATATTAAATACACAATAAAAACGGACATAGATATGGACAATAATATAACAAATAGTGTGATAAAGATCCCACCAAAACTGTCCCAAACACCCCCATCAGAGTGAGTCTAATTATGGGTAGTTCGTCTTAGCGCCGTGACGCGGAGGACGAGGGGAGGATGGGGAGATGAAAGACAGTGACAAATTATGAGGAAGATACTACACATCCATAAAATTCAGTCTGATGGAACGAGGGATGACAACAGAGAAAAATGAAGTGAAACAGCGGAGGATGGGGGGGCGTGTGAGGGGATACGCAAACAGCCCACAAAAGACGGAGTAAAGCTCTGGAGTCTGCAGCAGCCTGTGGTCCTGTTAGTGTTTCCACTTATCAGCATAATGCCAAGTAAGTGCTACAAAATGCTGAGGGCTGGAAGAGGAGATGAGAAGAAGCGCCGATTAAATGAAAAGGTATAATTACAAAAGCATAAAGGTGCATGGGGACTATTTGACTCGAAAGAAGTTTGAACAAAGCAAAACTTTGTGAAAAATAACACATATTACATTACAATAATCACTGCAGAATCATGATGGCCAGTGGAACGTTTGTGTCAGCCCCAAACTTCAAAACCACACTGGGCTGGACTTTTACAGCACTCTACAGACACATGGCAAAAGGTAATCGAGAAATAAGTGGAAATAATTTTAAGAAATCTGCCTGCTATTACAAAGACAATACTGTTTTCCATATAATTACAATTATTGCTGTGTTATTACACTTTTATCTCCCGGGCTATCACCATCATCTATTACCATGCTATTCCTGTAACGTAAAGAAACTGTGGCCAATTGTAGTTTTGAACGGACACTTATTTTTGCCCTGTGAAGATTTACAGGGGGGTATAGGACGCCCAATTTACAGAGTGCGCTCCACAAGATGACAAAAGGAGTGCATCCCTGTAAAACACAGGACTGCAGTTTCAGCATTTAGAGCCCCGACACAGCACAACTGTCTGAGAGTGATTCAGCACACATGTCATTGCTTACACCTAAAAAAACAAAACAATAAATGTGTTTTTGCATAAAAATAATCATGTCGTCAAAGCATTTTTTAGACTTTTCCAAACTAGAGGGAAGTCTGGTGCTTCTTTTCACCAACAACTTGTTTAACCTGACGATATAGTTCTGCCTTATCGGTAAACGGTAAAATATAAATGTAGATGCCGGGATTAGGTGAGTAGGATTCAAAGTTCTGGTATCGTTTTATGGATAGGTTTGGTCCTGTCTTGTGTTTACACCCATCGTTTGTTCTAAATTCGTAAATACTGTCTGGGATGGGGACACATACCGCTTGTGTGTCCTTTGACAGGACACTTGACCCACCTTGCTTCTCATGTCTGTGTTCATTGATGAAGATGTAGGTTTACTGTACTTCCCAGATGAGGCAGAGAAGCGCTATGAGTGTGTATGCAATACACACTCATTTTATTGCATATAAAAATATGCAATAAAATTGACCTTTCAAACTAAAAGTCTTTGCTCTGTTATACATTGTGTAGCTTATTAGCAATGCACTGGGGGATTTGCTGTCTTGGATAATGTTAACAAGACTACAGTCGGAATGTGATTTATTCCTTTACCTATTAAAGTTGTCTCTTGTATTCTTACTGGGGCTGTATTCTTGCAAGCAAAGCTCTATCTGATGCAAGAGTTCAGGTTTGCATAATTTATTCTTCCAAGCTTTCTGTCAAACATTTATGTCCTGTACAACCTCTCGCTCTTGAGGAGGAGCTGAAGGTCGTGCGCTGAAGTGAATTTGATTTGCTCTTGTCTCGGGCCCGTCAGTGTCCATTGAGGCGATGCAGACCAGGGCACTTTGTCAATCATATTATTCTGCTCTTCAATGAGATTACAGCCACTTACGGAAAATGAAGCAAGATGGAGTGTTTATCTCAAAATCGCGTGCTTTTGTAGCTAAGAAAAAAAAAAAAAGAGCCATTGCGCAAATGTAAGTTCATAGTATTGTTCAACATTGGAAAGACAAGACACAATGTTGGAGCTGCAGTGAATAGGTGGCGTTCACGTGACATCACAACATTCTAAAGATCCTATTGTTTAACATTGAGGTGGAGGGCAACTGAAAATTCCACGGCCGTAACCATAGTAACGCTCAAAATACAGATTTATAGTCTTAAATCATTGCTAATATCTCTGTAATTCCTGGGCCAATTCACATGAAACTAAAGCTGTCACAAAGTTCAAAGTCATATCTTTCAGCAGATATGAACATATGTCTAATTATTTCTTTACAAAGGCATCCAAAAGTGGAGACAATATTCAAAAACATGTGCTTGATGTTGGCCAGTAGAAAGGACTTTCAGCCATAAAATTCAAATGTCAGGTTTGTGAATCCAATCACTGTCACATGAGGATCAGAGAAAACATTTGGACATTTTCTTTTTGGAAATTTCTTTCAAAAACTGTTTCTCTCCCATAGAGTTGTATTGACACCTGCCCTCCAACTGAAATGGAATTCTAAATCGTGAACGCCACCTATTAGATGAAAATTTGAAAACGTTTTGTTTCGCTGCGGGTCTGTCACAATGCTTTACACGGGACTAGTCGCTTGTTACTATGATCCATTTCAGGCTTAGCAGCATTGCATCTTCTTTCATTTTAGCTTTTTCCTTCTGGGTTCGCTGCAGAAAACAATGTATGCCCCAGTGTGCATTGATTTACATATTGATCTAGAAGGATTTAGAAGCCCATAGGATTTAGGCAATATGTTGTTATTTTCATTCATTCTGTATTAAGCTTATTGATAATCCAACAACCATAACGTATGTTGATTGTTATTTTTCCATAATTCTATACTTCTCTTTTTTACAGATAGTCACCATTGTATGAACTCGTTTTTAACAATAATGTATTGATTTTACATTTGTGCAGAGCTACAGAGAACACCAAATGTGGTCGTAAACAAACAAAAATGTTGTGTGTGCAACAAAGTTTGTCTTGGGTGCACCAGCACTATCCTCGTCACTATTGCTGTAGCGAACTAAGAATTTAGAGATACTTCATATCACTGCTTTATATGCGAACAACTCTTATTACACTGTATTATGTGAAATAAGTGGCCATAGGAGATGAGTTAAAAGAGCAAGCAGCATAAATAATAGCAAGCTGCTTATTTATTAATTGTTGAGCCTTGTTTGAGAATCCTTTTGCGTATTTCTAACGTGATGCACCTAAATAATGTTCTGCCACACGTATAAATGAAAAACGTAGGTGCACCAGTGCGGTAGTCTGAAGCCCAGGACCAACAGGGCTGCATTATATCAAAAGTAAACATATACATGAATCACGTTTCAGATTTTGTCTTTTTCATGAGGGTTAAGCTACAGGGTTAGCAGGTTTTATACAGTTAGAGACCCCATTGACAATATTGTGTTAATAGCAGAGCACACCTACCTGAAGTTTTTCTGGCTCACTAAAGAAAGCATTTATACCAAAACTATATCTGTCTACTAATTCATACTAATAATCGCTCACAAATGTAGAATCGAGCAACCGCCTCTGAGGAAGTGGCTTTAATGAAATGTGCGTAGACGTCCTCACTGACAGACTGGTGCCTGATTTTGCTGATGCCGTCATGGTTCTACTGCCGCCTTGGGCCTGTGCAGCTTGATGGAGCTCCTCACCTTCAGACTATACGGTGTGCGTCACTTAACATGGCCATTTTCTGTCAAACTATTTCAGCGCTTACAAAATTGGGAAGTGCTGAGTTAGCGCTAAAGCTTTCAAGAGGAAAAGCAATCAGTGCTGGGAGAAAGTTTTATGGCCCTGAAACGTAAGGTCTGTTGGAAACAAAAGCAGCAAACTATTTAAATAGCTACATCCCATTAACATAGTCACGAAGGTAAAGGGGACTGAGCGTGTCTGTGAAAAGCAAATTACATAATTATATTGATTGAGGATAAATTATTCTTTCGAGAAATGTTCTTCTCTAATTTTGTCTCAGTGAATCAGTTGCCCCCAAGCGAGCAGTGATTTGCATTTTGATTTGGCAAAGGTTTTACACCAGATGCTCTTTCTGACGCAACCTTTTCAACTTGGGACTCGAGAGCACTGGCTTGTGATGTCTTATGTTGACTAAAATACATCACCTCCTTTTTTGCTTTTTTATAAATATATTCAAAATAAATTCCATTCCAGATCGTTGATTCGATTGTAGCTCTGTGCAATCTGACCCCGGACAAGAGAAGAAGAGAGCTGGAAAGAATAATGGACTACTCTAAAAGCCTTTTAAGAAATATGTAGTCGCCAGATCTTTAAATTGGGTATCATAAATCAATTTGTCTTTTGAAGTGTGTGCAAACAGGAAGTGACCCAGTGCTCGCCTGACTGCTGCAGAACTGGCCAACATCAGACCATTGGCCGACCTGCTGAATCATTGCTGGTAAACATCTCTATTTCTTTCACCCTGCACTGGCAGCATCCGCCTCTCTCATTCGGACACTTTCGAACAGACACTCAGCAAAAGGCAGTGCCACTCGATGAAACCCAATCTTCTTGGATTATGTTGCTACACACTCCCAAACGTATTTGACCAAGCTACCTATCTCCTGCTACCATTTCAATTTGGATCGTGGCGCTTGTTAATGGTTTTTAACGCTAATTCCACATATCTGCTGAGATAAACAATATAAACGAATTGTATTGGTCTTCTCCTGTAACCCCAAAACAGAGCCAAGTGAATGGGGGTTTGTTGGAGGAAATATTACTTATTGACAGCTTCTTTTTGATGACTTTGGCGATTGATTATTGAGCTTGTTTTGTTTTTAATTATAGATATTTCCCACCAGTACACTTCAGGCATCCAATGTATTGTCAGCATTTTGTAGGCTTTCCATTGTTCTCTAGGCACCAAACTAAAAGCATCTTACTGTAGTGGATGCATTAATGTCTTTCTTCTTATTGTCTTTTAGTGATGAACAACCAGGACCTGTAGGTTCCCCCGGCCCCATGCTACCTCCATAATGAATCCCCCCTCTCCCCCATTTGTCCAGTATACACTATCGATAAAACAATGCTGCTTATGCCTCACACACACACACAAACAGAAAACGCCCCCGCTCTCAGATGAATTCCCAAAGTCCACAGTTGTGTTGAGTTGTGCAGTGTGATGCGGTAGAGAGTTGATTTAAGAATTCACAGTGCAGACACGAGCCCCGGCCGCTATGCAGAGCGAAGCAATGCTGCCATCCCCTGCATCCCAATGAGGCGCTCTGACGGGGCTCTGCTTGAGCACTACAGCACAAGTGTAACTGCAAAGGACTCCTCCATCCGGGGTCCATGCGGGAGACTGGTGTGCAGGTGCCTGTGCTGCATTAGTGGAGATATATGTGACTACTTTCCTCTCCTTTTCTGCCCCGGAGCTCGAAGCAAGAAGGATACGTTTCAAAGCTATTATAGGCACTAATTAGAGGGCCAAAGATTACGATAACGCCTGGCTTTAAAAGCTCAAAAGTCTTTGTGCTGGGCTCTCTCGCCGCAAATCTCCTTTCTTTTCAGCTTTTTGGTTCTGTGGTTGTCATAGAAACCCATCTGGCCCACTTAGCGCAGATGCCCTTCCTGACACAAACCTTATCAAGACTTGTGCACTGGCTAGTGGTCCCGAGTCGTTGGTTTGCGCCTGACTCAAAACCCGTACCAAATGACCAGACGAACGCATTAAAAATGACAAATTATTCCAACTAATATGGAAAAAAATCTATATACTCATTGGAAGTTAAAAGGTTCTGTGTGATATATGTCGCTTTATATCGCCCTTCGGGTGCAGCAGCGGTTTAGTCGTCCCTAAAGACTTCAATACATCAAAAAGCACTTGAATTTCCGCCTCAAAAAGGATGAAATGCCCATGTCTTTGTTGCACAGGCTTATCGCCGTCCACAGAACAACGACAGCAGCGTGAATGTGCGTGTGGTACGGCTGCTCCCCTTTAAATCCCGTACACTGCAGTGCTGTTAAATCAACCTCCAGCCCGGGTGGACCACTCACCTCCCATCGCAGCTTTCATTACAAAATTCATGATGAAGCAGTTCTGTGCACTCCTCCTTCGCCTTCGGTCACGTTACCAGGGGCAGACCTATACAGTTGGGGACAACACACAAAAGCAATGACCGCAACAGTGAGGATGCCATTTAATCTCTGTTATTTCATTTTTCGTCACACGCACACACACGAATTGCGCTGATTCGACAAGTTTAAACGTCAAAATCATCAGGAAAGGAATAAACAGATCCTGGGCGCTGCAAGTTTCATATAGTCATGTTAAAAGTGGGTTAGGTGTGGATTCTGCACTGTCCTGTGACAAGGCACCTGCGCCCTTGATATACAACTACAGTCCACCTTGCAGCGCTTTTTTTTTTTGCTGACACTGCCCACCTGCTTCATTAAAATAACTTGTGAAAATTAATAACGATGGGGGGAATATTTTGTGTGATAAATTGAGGCACTGTTTTTCTTTTTCTTTACAACATTGACATCAGAGGTCCAAGGACAGTGGGAATTTTAGAAGTTGAGAGTTGAGGATATAACCCAATGAGGAAATGTTGGTGCATCCTTAAATGACATTAGCGAATGATGACAGTATTACATGCCCTGTGTGTGCACGTGCAGCCTAAATTCAACATATTCCCTGGAATGTATCTCGTATTATAATATCCAGCATAGTAGAACCAATTCGCCTCACATGAACCCACACACCGTGACTTTATCCGGTGCAACATATTCTAGCACTCAACTCTGTCATGCACCCACGCATCACTTACTAAGATACCAAAAAAAATATATAGCTAAGAGAGCCTGGAGCGATGGGTGATCATATGCACGCATCAAAAGTGCACCAAACCACCCCGTCCCGTTCAGTAGCATTAGCCGCAGGTCTATCTCGCTCGTCCCGTGTGTTTTTACCTCGTCCGGACGTTCCGCCAAGTCCTTATTCCAACCAAAAAGCGCTTTGTCGCAGTGTTCCCGACACCCTCCTTGTTCTCATTCAGCGCGGAGAGAGAGAAAGCTGTAAGTTGTGTGAGTCCGCGAGGCGCTGCTGCGTGCTTGTGCGTGTCAGTGCGCAGACATGCCGCTAGTGTCGAGAGCGCGGGCTGCAGCGGCGTGCGCGGGGAGGAGAGTGTTCCTACAGGACGAGCCGAGAAAGTGCACCACAAGGGAGGAGGGCAGGGAGGGGGAGGGATGCACTCCGAGGGAAGAGGGGCCATCTTTTAAATGTCAATAAACCAAGGACTGTAAACAACACGAGCGCTTGAATGAGAGGGGGGAAACGTGACTGTGACAAACTGCTTCATTAACACTTAGGCATCTGGAAACAATCTAAACTTAGCTTTACTTTTAAGATTTGAGGTAGGCTACATTTGAAAATCAGCATTTCCAAGCATTCACATTGTATGACCTCCACCAAGGCATTGGTCCCATGCCTATAGGTTCTTGCCCGGTGGCCTTTCAGTTGCATTGCTCGAATTAGCATCAATAATACTTCCCCAAACATTGTTGATGCCATAGGCTATGACTTTCAACACTATGGGGGTCATTTATCATGACGAGAGCTAAATAGCAAGCTGGAAAACTGGGGTGCAGCTTTTTATGGACGTGTTGCACCATTTGAAATTGCATGTGTGTCGCTGTTGGGACCCCAAATCTGATGTGTAAATGACGAGTGAAAATAATGTGTTTAAATGACTCAGCTGCTGATCCACTTTTGCACGTGCTACTCGTTTTGCACATGAGCAAACGCTTGGTGAATGACCCCCTATGAGTAGCTGCTCTCATTTCAAAGATTACAACATATTAAACAGCTTCCATTTTAATTCAACCATGAGGCACATCTGCAGCTTAATCAAAGCACTCTTCACATGGACCACTTCAGCCGGAGTCTCTATCATCCAAAGTCCTTGTTCTAAAATAGGCCTGTGTTCCCAATGTCCGCACTTAAACGTCCTTGGTATCTTTCAAAGCAACATTGCCACATTGTGTTTTGTGGCATGAGAGCAAGACTAGCACGGAGCACACAGTGGACCATGGGGAGCTTAAGCTGCTGTATACCCCATCAATTAATCACGACATGGGAGGCAATGTCCAGTCAACACTCTCACTCTGCATCTGTCTCACTGTTTGTAGCCCGGAGACACTCGAGGAGGGCACTTACACTTTGGCTTTCTGCAGTCTTCACGTTTTTTACTCCACAAAAGTATTAACCCCAAGTATTACACAGAAATTTGTGAACTCATGGTGTATGCACAGCCATTTTTCCATGTATGTTTTTTTATATATATATATATATATATATATATCTACGTAATGTCCTGTTATATTATGCACATTAGTTATCATTTAAAGATGATCTTACATGTATTAGCCACATGTGCTGCAGCTGGGTTAATAATAGCCTATAGGAGTCAGGTGGCCCGCATGGACACTACACAGAGAATTAGCCTTTAGTGGCCCAGGACTTTCCTCACCAGTTTCTCACCTTTCCTCACCAGTTCCTCATTCAAGCACAGGTAGAGTTTTTATACTGTGTGTCCTGTGATTGATTCTTTAATGTGGTACAAGGTCACAAAGGGAGCTAAGTTTGTTCATTTCTTTGCCCTTGACCCATATGCACGTATGAGGATAATGGCAAGTTCTAAGTAAAAGGTACAAGATTGTGTAAAATCAATTCAACTGAAAATTCCAAATGATTTTTGGTCTTTATTCCATTAAAATGTGCCTAGTGAAAACAAGACATTTGCATTTTTCTTCAGATTAATAATGTCTGAGCTGTGAAGAGACCAATCAAAACAGAACTAATTAACATAGCATTAGAGATATGAAAACAGAGCTGTGATGTCTTTTTCAATATTTCTTGCACATTTGGTAACTTCAAACAGGGCCTCCATTTGAAATGCAGTGTTCAGAGGCTTTACAGTTTCAGACAAATTCTGCTTTTCAGAGAAAGAATATCCAGCGCTTACAATATAACATTATGTCAGAGCTCGACACACATGTGGTTTGTGCTGTTGTCTTACAGTAGAGTAGAGTATACTCCAAACTACAGAAGACTGGTCTGGAGTTCCTGCTCTATTTTTGGAGATCTTTAGGTGTTTAGATTTGTGACCCGTTTTGTGCAATCATACTTCTTGAAATCCACCATGGGGCCAGAGAGTATCCGTCATCCCCAGAGATTGACATTGCCTAGACTTGCAGTAGTAGCTATTTATAGAATAGTGGGCCTATATTTGGTATTTTATTAGGAAGAAGAAGAAGAAGAAGAAGAAGAAGAAGAAGAAGAAGAAGAAGAATGTTGCTATGTATGTAGTTTCAGTTTCCACTGGGGGAGACTGACAGAAGCGCTGTTGCGACTTCACACCTCTGCACCAATCATTCATTCACACACAGACATCATTCATACATGCATGCCTATTGTACATGTGTTTTATGGTTTGGGAATCAGAATCAGAATTGTTTTACTGCCGTTGTCATGAACAGGTTCACAAATAGGATTGCAGTTCAATCGTGCAACATGGAACATAAAACACATATAACACATAACGAACAAAAATACTAAACTATACAAACGTAAAACTATAAGACTATAAGGGTGAGCATAAGAAGATTAAAGACAACAACAATTTGACATAGAACAACAGCGTGAATGTATTCACAGATGTGCAGGTGCATTAAGTGTTAGCAGCAGATCTGAGTGTGGACATACCACATAGTGCAAAAGAACATTGCAAGTGGCTGGAACAGGTTATTACGTTCAGGAGCCTGATACAGAGTTATTGGGTCTTGTTATTGTTCATGAGTCTGATGATGGAAGGGAGAAACTGTTCATGTGGTGGGATGTATGGGTCTGGATGGACCTTAGCCTCCTGCCTGAGGGGAGAGGGGTGAATAGTTCGTGTAGTTCGTGCACGCTGAGCTGGTAGAGCTTGTCTCGTAGCAGTCCAAGGAGGATGGGGTTGAAGGTAGAGTTGAAGTCCATAAACAAGTCTTGGCGTAGGTTCCTGAGGACCTGTTGGCTCTGTCGGCAACAGGTCCGGAGTACCCTGAGGAAACCTACACAGGCACGGGGAAAACTCCACACAGAAAGGCTCCGTCCTGGTGGGAATCGAACCTGGGACCTTCTTGCTGTGGAGCAAGAGCGCTAACCGCCAACATGTGTTTCAGTCATGTGACTACAGACAACTTTTTCAATTTTCAATTCAAAATCAATTATTGATTGTCTTGTTTCATCACTGTGAAACGTATACCATTATTTAACCAGAAGTCCAATTTAGATTCAGATTTTAGTTTAATTTTAAAAGAAAAACCTGCCCAAAGCTCATCTTGTGCAGAACAGTATTCTACGTATAATGTAGTACTGTAGTGTACTGGCGCATTAATGTATAGAATATTTGATCAGCACAATCACTTACGGATTGTTGGAAAAATATATATAAATCAACATTTGTTTAAAAGTGGAATAGAGCAGTGATCTGTACCAGCAGGTTTATGCAAACAACAGACCACACATTTCCAAACAGCCAATACATTTTGTTATGTGCATTTCACCTGAAAGGACACCACGGTGCTCGCTAGCTTACGATCTCTGAAGTCTAACTGCAGATGCACAAAATGGGAGCATTCTCAAATCCCATTCTTTGTGATAATATGGAGGCAGCAGAATGCCATCTGAAAGCTACTGGGACACAGTCACTTTGAAGCTGTGAACTGACACACACAGTGTCAGATTATTCATAGGCTGTGCCAGGTGTGCAGCCCCTCAGGTTGAGGGTGTTCATTAAACACAATGGCGCAAAAGCAGCTTAAATATTAGGCTTTCATTTTACTATTGTATTCTATCTTAATTCTTTTTCCTTTCAAAGGTATTCCCCAGGTTTTCCATTTAAGATGCATCACATTGGATGGAATGTTACATAGAATATGATATTAAAAATACACATATTAAAATGGTTGCTTACCATAACATTACACTGTAATATAAATTAAAACGCGGGGGTAACTTTGGGATTTAAGTGGATAAGACCCGTCCTGCCTGTGGTGAGTGTGAATGAGTAGTTGTTGTGGCGCAGATTGGCACCCTTGCAGGGCAGCTGTGGTTACAGTTGATGTTTACTGGGAGTAAATGAATAATGCAATGTAAAGCTAATATTAATCTCCCAAAAAGCACTATTTAAAACAAATACATTTACATATTTAGCAAAGAGCTCAAACAGTGATTAGAATTGAGTCAGAGTTGTTACCATGTGAAATGTGTCTTGTCTTGTCTTGTTAAAAATTAGTTCTATGTATTGTCTTGTTAAAAATGAGTTATATGTATTGTAACCTAAAAGCCAATGTCAAGATTTTTTTTATGTGTCAAACCATGTGAAAGGTTTGAAATTAGATTTCTCTCATCCTTCATTGTGGAGCGGGAGGTAGGGGAAGAGGGGTGGGAGGGAGGGCAGGGAGTTCAGCTTCCCGATGGTCTTGTGTATGAAACTGTTTTTCAGTCGACTCGACCTGGCCCGTAGATTCCGCAGTCTCCTCCCTGAAGGCATTACCTTGAAGAGACTGTGTGATGGGTGCGTAGGGTCCCTGGTGATTCTGACGGCTTTGCGGGTGAGACGGGTGGAGTACATGTCCTTAATGGAGGGGAGAGGAGCTCTACAGATCTTCTCCGCTGCTCTCACAATGCGCTGGAGGCTCCTTCGGCAGGAGGCAGTGCTGGCGCCGTGCCACACAGTGATGGCGCTGGTCAGGATGCTCTCTATAGTCCCTCTGTAGAAGAACCACACAGTGAAGGAGCTGGTCAGGATGCTCTCTATAGTCCCTCTGTAGAAGAACCACACAGTGAAGGAGCCGGTCAGGATGCTCTCTATAGTCCCTCTGTAGAAGAACCACACAGTGATGGAGCCGGTCAGGATGCTCTCTATAGTCCCTCTGTAGAAGAACCACACAGTGATGGAGCTGGTCAGGATGCTCTCTATAGTCCCTCTGTAGAAGTTGCACATAACGGAGGCTGGGACTCTAGCTCTTCTTAACTTACGGAGAAAGTAGAGACGCAAGTTATGTCCAATGTAATAAACAAACAAATAAATACATAATAAAGTATATGAAGCATGTTTCAGGGAACATAAGGTATAAAATGTTAAAATATTACAATTTAAAATGTTCTTTCTACCTTTTAATAAAAGGTTTGCAATTATATGTTTTCTTCCAGTGTGGTTTTACGTTCAGTCTATCTTTTATTTTCTCTCTGCAGATTTCTTTCTTTCATTCTTCCCATGTCGTGCTGTATTTGTCACCATGAAGGCCTTGTGACAGCTTGTTGCGTAGAGTCAAAATGGAGGGAGTAGAGAGTGGTTAGCTTTGGATATTAGTCTTCTGTCCATCACCCCTGCTGCTCCACAGGGGTCCCAGGAGAGAGGCAGGGGAGCGGAGAGGGCAGAGAGGGCGAGTGGCAAGTTGTTTTGAGTGTCTGTGTGCGTGCACTGGTGTGTGCGCGCGCCCATCAACCAGGAAAGCACCTCTGAAGTCCCAGACTGAGGGGGGCGTGGACTGCTGCAATGCGTAAAGGCATCATGGCTGTGAAGACGGAAGAGAGAGAGGCTCTGAGTGATGGACGAACCGACTGCCCCGGGGTTAATGCTATAGTTATTGACTCATGAAATACAAAACCCATTCAGAAGAAGACGGGGCACTGTGTTGGTCGCACGTACACAAGAAAATGCCATCATATATTTTATAATACCCACACTCTCTTACAAATTAACAAAAGTGTTTATTATGGCATTTCACATTTCATATAGCTCATTTTGGTGTTAATGGAAGTAACAAATCTCAAACCAAAAGTTTGTCTCAGTCATCATCATGTTAATTTAAACGTCCATAAGGTCTCTATTCAGGGTTGGACGTGCGATGGCTCTTCTCCATGTCCCTCCATTGTCAGAATATATCTATTAGATCATCTTACATTATTCCTTAACTGCCTTTCATTCAACAGAATACCAAGCAAAATGTTGATCTAATCTAACCTCAAGGGCTCTCGAATGCATTGCACCTGGTAAGGTAATATGAGGGAGGGAAAAAAAAATCTATGGCAAACCAATGTTAACTATTTTCAGCTTTACTCAACCAAGAAAGGCCCTAAAATTTCAGAATCTCCTATTGAGGGCAGTCCTGACCCCAGACGGGAACCTAGACAGTGCACACTATGTTTCCCTATAGTGCATATTTTATTACTATTGTTTAAAAATACTGTTGTTTATAAGCTTGTGATTCAATGAAATGCAAATGTCAAAATGTTGCTTTATTTTTGTGCTGGCCATGTATGATGAGATACATTATACAATTGGTTTCTATTTTCCTCTGGGGGATCCTTGTTTGCCATTGGGTATTCTCTGGGAAATCCTTTACCACACAGCTAAATGAGCACAAGTAATTAGAAACCAGCAGCACAGCAGAGGAGAGAAAAAAGCTGGAGTTTGGGGTTGGTTGTGTGGCGCATCAATTCCACTGCGTGCAGGGTTTGTGCTTGATGTTTAATCTTATTTTAAAAGAGCGTTGTTGCTAAGTGAGTGCGAGGATCCCAAAATTACGTCATAAATGAGCATATTGTAGGGTCAAAAGGTTGTTCATCGACCGAGGGCCAAGTAGCAGGATGAAGGTGTGGTGCAGGAAGCTTCTCAGTGGGACAACTGGACAGCCTCCAGACTGTAGAGACAGTCATGAAGGCACATGCTCCTTTATGTACCTAGGGAAAGGACAAGGCATTGGTGGGTGCCTCCTGTAGCCTCCTGTCTCCTAAATGCAACACTAACAAAAAAGACAGCTAGAGTGTCATCCTTCTAGTGTTTTCACCCAAATCACATTGTTCCTTTTAGAATACAATATTTTATAGTAAGGTTCAGCACATTTATTCTTGTATTTTGCATAACACAGAGAAATTGAATGCTTCAATAAGACAGGGACAGCAGGTTATACTTGGAAAATAAAGAATTAGACTGGGGGGGGGGACACTTGGAAGTGAGCCAAAACTGAGCGCATCCTGCCCCAGAAAGCCAGTGCAGTAGAACTGTCACGGAGCATTGCAGGCGAGAGAGGAGCGTGATGGCACAGTGGGGGCTGGAAGCACACCCACTCAAATCTGCCTAAAGGTGAAAAAGAGAAACAGCTCATTTACCTGGGTACGTTCGCAGAAAATCAACCTTCAGTTCTGTAAAAATCCCCTCCTCCTTTATACAAGTGATTTGAATCAATTCACAATATCTTCAGATCATCTGCCTCCCAGTCATTCAGTATATCTTAAAAACCAACCAAATTATCCAGGCTATCCGGGGACAGAACCATATAACGCACTGTCCGAGATCCTGGATCCGCCTAAATTTGTTATCTGCCTTAATTCATTATTACAGCGTTATTACATTGGCATATTAGGCATTTATTTTTGTTTGGGCATTTACTCATTGTTGCAAACCACACTGTTTCTAACAACTGTAATTGTAATTTCTAACTTATTTTCCAGGTCGGGTAAAATTATCTGTATTTGACTGTTCCAATAACAATTGATAAAAGCGTTGTGGTCAGTAAGCTGCAAGTTCTTAAAATAGCTGATTGTAATAACAATATGGCGGACAAAGGCTAAACAGACAAACACAGGGAGTTTAGAGTTGTGTCATGTTCACCTGAGGAGGCAAAATGCACTAGAGGCACTTTTCTTCCCAGCACCTCTGTCAGGACCTTCTGTCTGAGCACAACCCCGGAGGCAAACACCAGCACAGAAGAAGTGTCAAATACTGCAGCACAATCACAAAATACAAGGTGAATAATCATAATGCAGAAAATAGAGGCAAATCTGATATTCTGTGCGCTGTACCACAAAGGAAAAAAACATTTGTTTAGCCGTGAAAGTTTGAAGAAAATGTATTTTGCACTGAGCGCTACACAATCTACTAATCCACCTTTTTAGCTTCAATTCACTGTAAATATTGACGACTGACGATATTTGTCATTTACAAATTTAATCGATATTTGTCTATGAAAAAGCTTCTCTCTGAAGCTTCTCCTGAGAGAAGTGAAATCTCACTGACTGCTGCATACTGCACACAACTAGTCCCACTGTATCAAATACCACAAATGTGCTTGTGCTCGTATAGTTAGCGGCTTTTTTTTATGAGGACCGGTCATCTCGCTGCTACCCAAATCACCTAAATGCCTTTGCCATTCACACACCTAGGCAACACATTTCATCTCTTCAGCCATAAAAAAAAAAGACAGAGCAGTCTTCTTGTAACTAGCTATTGGCTCATGTCCAGAGGGAAAGCTATGTATAGATATTGAATCATTTGATTCCATGATGGAAAAGACAGCATGCTAAAAGGCTTGTTGTGTCTTGACAAGAAAGAAAAAGAAACAATCACTTGCATCCAACCCTGAAGTGGTGTTTCTTAGAATCCTATGGTTTCTATACTATTGTTACAGGCTCAAACGTGTTCTATACGTGTTCTGTCTATTGTAACCTAAAAGCCGATGTCCAATGTAATAAACAAATACATAAATAATAAAAGTATATGAAGTAGTTAGTTTCAGGGAACATAAGGTATAAAATGTTCTCTAAAATATTACTATTTAACATGTTCTTTCTACCTTTAAATTAAAGTTTTACAATTGTGTGTTTTCTTCCAGTGTGGTTTTAAGTTCAGTCTTTAATTTTCTCTTTGCAGATTTATGTCTTCCATTCTTCCCATGTCGTGCTGTATTTGTCACCATGAAGGCCTTGTGACAGCTTGTTGCATAGAGTCGAAACGGAGGGAGTGGTTAGCTTTGGATATTAGTCTTCTGTCCATCACCCCTGATATTATGGTGGCATTTAATTAGCTACCATAATATCAGAAGTATTTACTATTTAGACACAACAGATGCACATGTTAAAGGACCTATACTTGATTTTTTTTGTGTACAATGGAACAGATTGTTAGCTGTGGACCAACAAAGTAGCAAACCACTACCTGTGAGTTCACATTGGTAAAATAAAACAAACAACAGATGTACAATGCTCAAAGACCTTTATCAGAAAATGTCAGATTTTTAAAAAATACTCTGAAGGACAAAATAAATGTAAATATATATTTATATATGTAACCTTTCTGTAGGGTGTCCATTATCCCTTTAGCAAGCTTTGACTTGCCTTTGTAACAAACTTTTTGTCATATTTCTTTTGTTTTGAAATCTTAACCAATTGTAACCAAAACGTGATTTTTATGACACTTCTCAGAGACAGATGAGAACACATCTTAGAAAACCATTCAAGTTATTCTCTCAGCAAATTTTTCACATGGGAAAATGTTCAAACTGCCTCCCACTACATCCCCCGGTGTCGTCTTGTAACTCTTTAGTAAAACGACTCTTCTTGTAAAGGATTGCGAATCAGTGTTTATTGATCATCCTATCTGCCCCCTCCGCACACGCGCATACACACACGCTAGTCAAAGTGCTGATGGCAAGATTTCCCAAGCAACAGGGATCTGTGAATACATTAGACGTACACTCAGAGGTCCATGCATATTTAATGGTTATAAAAAGGTACGGCTGGGAGAGTTTTGACGCATGATCACATAACTTTCTGCTCTACATTTCACTATCACTATACTGAATTCCAAGACCAGGTTTTTTCCAGGTATTATGCTACATTTTGTCATTTACAAATAGGCTTGATGATACTCACGTTTCATTTAAATGTGTCAAAGCAGAAAAGGGATATGCATCAAAAGGCTAAACTAAAGGCAGGTTATTTTGTTTTCCACAACATAACCAGCCATGCTTCCCTCAGTGATACATGTGACTTTGCAGATATGACGTGTGCCCTTGAAAGAGACCTTGGTCTACAGTGCAGGCATGATGTTGGCAACAAGCTCTGCATTCAGTTGAGACTGCTGCCCCCTGGTGGACAATGCGTGAACGTGCATCGAGAAAGACGGGGACAGAAAATAAAAATAAATCTTCATATTCTTTCATAATATAACTTGTCATTAACTTTGGATCCAATGTTTACAATAACCTGCTTTTATGAGGGTGATTGGAGTGAATATTTATGGGTAACTTGGACAATTCGTTTGTGAGGCAATTAAGTCTATGTCTAGACAGCTTGTTTTTTACTTGGACTATCATGTGACTTTCGCTGTTAATTACTTGTGTTTTGAGAAAAGGCAGTTGTGAATAGTACACTGGCTTAAATCAATCAAATGAGTGGAAAAAGAACGTTTAGAGATATTGGTGATAGGGCACAAATACGTGGGGCTAAGCAAAGCCCATTCTTCCTAAGCCATACTTTTGGCATAGGTCTGCCTATGGCGAGGTGAGTACAGTAAGATATTTTCATTCTTCGTGCACGTCCGGCTGCATCATTTGTGTTGTTTTGAGATCCACTCCCAGATAGGCCTGGGTCAGTGACGTGAGGTGAAGTTTGTTGCTGGTGAGGCACATGCTATTGACTCCAATATAAAGTAAACAAAACTGCAGACAGTTGCTGTCTCTGGTATTCTCTTATTTTGAAATAGCATTCAATAAAGCAACACATTTAAAACATACGATACATTCTCACGATATTGCAAATAAAAATTAAATAATAGTGAACGTGACCGTGACTCGTACCCCGCCCGTCCAAGTGATTAGCTCTTGACAATCCTGATGCGCCACACAGGCGGTGCGTGGGCACGAACCCATTTTCAGTAAAAAGACTCGTTTACAGCATTTCATCCATAAAATATCAGTCTAATCAGGTCCGCCCCCTTCCCTCTGAAATGAGTTGTGCTAGTGGCAGGCCGTGATATTGCACCCTACGGCTCAAAAGCCTTTTTTGCCATAGACAATAATGTAAAAGTAGCAGCCTGTAAAATGGTCCACGGGGCATCTGGTGTTTCAGACTAAGGCAAATATATTTATTTAACATTACTATTTTTAGGACATGGACTTTTTTCTTTGTAAAAAAATTGTAAAGCATAATTTTTATTTTTTTTAAGTTTTCCAATGACGTGACGTCATCAGTGCTGTTGGACGTGCGCGAGCATGTGCGTGAAGACTCATGAACGAGCAGAGGTCTTCCCCGTTATTAGTGTGAACCTGGCCCCCCATCATACTCAACATTTTATAAAAAATATGTCATTCGTTTGTGCTACGTTTGTGCTGGTTTGTGCTGTAAAAATTTACGTTTGTGCTGTTATTGTTTTTAAGATATTAATAATGGCATTTTTGGATGATGACGTCATCATTCTCTTTCGAAATGGCACAGAACTGACTCAAAATGGTGTCTATCCTTTTTGCTTCATGTATGCTGTGCATATCTTTGGTTTATACAGTTATGTTAAAGATTTTAAGAATTTGGGTATCACTTTTTTTTCTTTTTTCTTTGGGTATCGCGCACACCTGTTATATTGACAGTGACGTCATATCCGGTCACTTTATTGCTGCGTGGTTAATCATGGACGGTCCTCAAACTTTTGGCAAGTAAATCTTTTTTTAAATCCCTTTATTGGTGTAGTGTTTGACATATAAATGAGGATGATAACGTTGACTATAGTATTTATGTGAATATCATTATTAACCAATCGTTAATTTCATAGATTTAATGTACTTTAATTTAAGTACATGAGGCCTTCTTTACTGCTTGATTAGCATGGTAGTGTTGTAGTAGTGAAGCCTATAAGCATTTGTTTTCTTAAATGAACTTAATTTAATGGCAATATTTTTAAAGTAAGTATGAACTAAAAGCAGTCACTGTCAAAGAAACATTTTATGGTATAGCTTCACATACAAAAGAACAGAAACATGACTCATTGCAAACAAACTTAAAGCGCCAAAGGACAGGTATGTTTCACCTCTTTCCATAATATTTCATTTATGACATGAGTCCAAGTGCCTGGTTTTAATATGTTATATTTTCTGTTGGCATAGTTGACGCTCTCCGGCATGAACTGTACCCATTTCTCAAATGGCACCAACAGCTGAAAAGTCTGCTCTGATTGAAGTATGCCATCACTGTCACTATGCTGATCGGCTGGTGGCTCATCTTCACTATTTTCAGATGCACTGGTGTCACTCAGACCCAAAATGGTCCAGATGTTGTGCCTGTTTTGTTTTACAAAGGTATACAGTGCCTTGGCAGATATTCTCTCATCAAGTTGATGGCTGAGTTCTGTCCCGATTTGTTCAGCAGGTTTAGCAATTTCACCATGTATTAATATAGCCTCTTTTGATGTTGAGAGGATGGCAATAACAGCATGTGTGGCCACTCCTGGATTTGTTGGCATCTAGTAAAAAAAATAAAAAAATAAAAACAGTTAAATCGCCTTAGTAATGTTGTTTTTATGCCATTTTATTTAAAGGTTCATCTTAATATGTTTCACACAATATACAGCTGAACTCTTCCACAACCTGGTAGCCTATGTCATTGTAAAATATTGCTTTGGTGTGCATCTGACCTGCTCTAAAGCTTGTACAAGTTCTTTAAATATTCTCTTATGTATTAAGTTTTTTTTCTGTGGATTTTGTCATTACTATTATTGAAACAATGTATACAGTTATACGAAATGCATTCATTGTATTTTTTGACTTTACATTTTTTATGAATTCTGTACAGTATTTGACATTGAATGCCTAGCAACAACAAAAAAAGCTACAAAATTGTTTATACATATACAAAATACCTAAATAATGAAGTATTTTAAGTTAGAATGCAGTTGCTTAATTAGTTCTTAGAGGGAAAAAGTTGAAATTTTAGCGGGTGAACTTAATGGTTAGCGCTTCCCAGTGGTATATAAAAAGTAAAGCATGCTGTGTTGTAGTGTTAATTAAATAATGACAAATGCTTTGACTATATCACTTGTTTATTTACAAAGCTCACATACAAATCTCGTTTTCAAATTACAGCTTCATAACAAGTTTCAGAGATAGATGACTACGTTTAGGACTAATCTGGGAAGAAAAATGTATGTAACTTTCAACGTAAACACATCGCAATATAGGCTGGGCAGCGCTTGCAGATGACGGCACAAGCCAACATGAACGAAGCAAAAAGGATAGACACCATTCTGAGTCAGTTCCAGAGCCGGTGCTGGCCCTTCTGGGGCCCTAAGCCAAAATCCACCCGGGGGCCCTACAGTACCTACGCATCCCATGGCTATTCGACGAAGAGTGAACCCATTTACAGTTCCACTGTGCAGTAGAGCAGGGTAGAAGTGGAACATAATGACCTCATTTCAGGCCCTGCCCCTCTGTGTGAGAACCACTAACCACTAAGCCACTGTCAGACTGGGGTTTAGGACGACTACTAGTCTATTTCCCCCACTTTTTAAAATGGTTAATGGCAAATGGTCACATTCTCTCATCTCTGGTCCCGGACCCACAGTTTGAGAACCCCTGATTTAAAACTAATTGAACTGCACCTGATGGTTATTTCTGTCTCACTACTGAGAATTAGCCCGTATAGCCCAATTCGTTTTAGACTGTGCACATTCAGAGAACCAGAGTTACTGTAAGTAACTGTGCTATTGAGAACCGTGAGGATTTAACTCCTCTTCAGAGTTGCCAGGTCCGCGGTTTTCCCGCACAATTGGGCTACTTTAAATGTGCCGTTGCGGGAAAAATCTTGTGCTGCAGGTTTTCTTGGGCTGATTTTAAACCTTCCGCAGCCTCAACTTTATTAACAACTTCATTGTTCGAATTTACATGCAACCCAGTAAGATAGTACTTTAAGCTGGTTTCACCATGAAATATAATACATTCAAGGGTTTACTTAGTTATAAAGCCTTTTTCTCCGAGGGGGTGTGGCATAACGCAGCGAACAGCTGTGGGGGAGACCCGACAGTTCTTTGTTCCGTGGAGCGCGTTTGACAAAGCAGAGACAGATGAGAGTCTAACCTTTCTCTAAGTTTTTATTTGGCTCGAATCGGCCTGTGGACGGCTGAGAAACATCCTGTTAAAGTCTTCAATCTGAAATAGGATGTTACAATACGCACACAATTGAGCGATAAATTCTGCAGCATCACACGCGGTGGTTCAGAATTGTCAACAATATTTTCTTGCAACTTGAAAAGGAGGTATTTAGTCATTTAGCCCATTCACATAATGTTTGTCCCTGTATTGAGAGACAGAGAGCAGGGGCAGGAGCTACAGGCAGGAGTTAGACAGACAGGAGAGAGGAGGAGCAGGCAGGGGCATGGAGGAGAGTATAACATTGGTTTGTTTATTGGTAAGGAACCCCATTAGCTACCACCGTAGTGGTTGCTAGTCTTCCTGGGATCCAGAATGAAAAGCATTTACAATGAAATAACACGCATTAAAAACAAGGCACATCAGTAATACTGCCTTGACAAAATATAATACACGACAAGATATACTTACTCAAAACATACCATGGATTTTAGGGTATTTTTGAAAACATTTAAATTGGATGAGTCCCTCAAATTCCTATAGGCAGCTTATTCCACAATTGCGAGGATCTAAATTCAACAGTTTTTTTTGTAGCAGACTTGTTCTTGGTCTTTCTGCAACATACTGATCATTATAATATTGACTTCAAGCGGAGTATGTTTATTTGTGTTTACTAGTAGCCAAAAAATGCGCCAAACAGAATAGAATCTGGCCCATGACCTGTGTTAAGCCCGCTACTACTATAGATTATTAAAGAAGGACTTTTTTTTCACACGCACACCCGCCTATTGTGTAATAAACTTTAATATAACTTCAATTAATTATTGGGCTAGTTTTCGTACTTTTTGGGCGAGTTTTTAGACGTCATTGGACTAGAAATTTGTCTTGGACCTGGCAACCCTGCTCCACTTTGAGACAAAAAGGCCACGGACAATGGCTTTTTACTCTCGTCTATTCGCCAAACTACCTTCCCGATCCTCCGTTGGAGACAATAAGAAGAGAGTTTAAATGAGTGTGGCGATGCCGCCCCGAGTCCGCAAAGAGAAGACATGAGCCGCGCACGGGACACGAGAGACATGCAGGAGGGGAAGTGAGCACCAGGAGACAGACAGACAAGCGGGGACGCGAAGGGGAGAAGCACTCGCGCCTTGGGAGTGACGGGGGAAGGCGGTCGGTCTCTCCTGCTCATCCACTGCAGCACACTGCGTTTTGGTGTTATATGTGGCAAAGTGGGCGGAGAGTGAGTGAGCGCCTGTCCCTGTAACAACGCGCTGATTAATCAGTGAAACAACACCGTAGTTTGAGTTGCGGGGCCCTTGCGGCTGCGGGGGCCCTACGCAACTTGCGTAGTTTGCGTATAGGAACAACCGGCTCTGCGCCAGAGTACACTTTATACAGATCGAAAACAGGAGCCATATGGCCTTCACCACAGAGTGAAAGCAGCTGAGATCATTGGTGCTCCTCTCCCCTCTGTTGAGGGATAGTCCCGACTCTGCGTGCTATCTCACGCTGCGACACGCAGTGGCGCTCTAATCCTATTATCAGAATTTAATCTAACCTTTACACTCTGTTACATCTATATAGCCTATATATCTAATATTCACAAATCAGCCATTGCAGTGCTGCTTGGTTCACCTCTATAAACTCCTCAGAGATATGTTGCTCTACATATTTGACTGTACTCACCTCGCCATAAGCAGACCTATGCCAATTTTTCCATTCATTTGATTGACTTAAGCCATGTGTACGCTATTGACAACTGCCTTTTCTCAAAACACAAGTAATTAACGGCGAAAGTCACTGTTAATTGACATTGAAGTAAAAAACAAGCTGTCTAGACAGACTGTCTCACAAAGGAATTGTCCAAGTTACCCATAAATATTCACTCCAATCACCCTCATAAAAGCAGGTTATTGAAAACATTGGATCCAAAGTTAATGACAAGTTATATTATGAAAGAATATGAAGATTTATTTTCATCTTCTGTCCCTTTCTCGATGCACTTTCACGCGTTGTCCACTAGGGGGCAGCATTCTCAACTGAATGCAGAGCTTGTTGCCAACATCATGACTTTAGACAATTGTTTCCCAACCAGGGGTACGGGGACCTGGGGGTACTTGAGCACTTAGCAGGGGGTACTTGGAATTATTTAAAATGAAAAGATAAGGTGAAACTGTATAATTTCAATGGGAATTTCAAAGGAAAGTTAGTTTTAATTATGTTTTTCAGTACAAGGTTTGATTTTGAGAATATTTTAGCTTAATTTTGAACACAAATCACTAATAAACACTGTGTAATCTTAGATTAGTTGATCACTTTGTAATAATATTGGCAAGATCCTCAAGGTAGGGGTACTCAGAGTATAAATTAATGACTCAAGGGGTACGTGAGACAAAAAAGGTTGGGAACCACTGCTGCAGACCAAGGTCTCTTTCAAGGACACACATCATATCTGCAAAGCCACATTTGAGAAGCATGGCTGGTTATGTTGTGGAAAAAAAACAATAAAACATACCGATGATTTTGATTTTCAAATTTTATTTTGAAATGAAAAGAAAACATATGAATGATGGGTGACAATGTTAACTTTTCCCCAGCATAAATAAGGGCCTTTAACCTGCATTTTCTCCAGTTCAACTTTACCCAAATCTAAAAAACTCATCTAAACGGATACACGTTCTTGCACTTTTTGTCACTTTTATTTTGCTCCTTTGTTACTTTTCTGTTGCGCTTTTGCCACATTTTTGGCACCGTATAATCACTTTTGTTACATTTCGTCTCAATTTTTTTTTTTTTGTGCTATTTTGACACTTATCAATAAGCTTTTAAACCTGGGTAATGTCAAACTGGAGAACATTTTCAGGTGGGGGTTAAACAAAAGAAGAAGAAAAAACAATGGCACTCCTCCCACATCATAAATGGAGCCGTGGAAGAAACAAGCAATATGTTTTAAAAGATTTGAAGATTCACCAGCCCATCATAATAAAGGTGAGACTTATGACGTGGGAGGAGTGCCTTGTTTTTTTCTTTTGAGTATTAGTTCCCCAAACACCACAGAGCACCTTCCTCCCAAAAACTAATTTTTGTTATTGACTTCGTGAGCACTTGTGTATTGTTGTCTTCTAGGGATGGGACAAATAACCGATTTGTATCGATACACGGATTTGCGCAGAAGCCACAGATCGATGCAATTCTGAGGGTAAACACAAGATGCATCGGATTTTACGCGCTCATATCGATTTAATCTAGATACGTTACGGCTGCAAAGCCCCTCTTGCCACTGCGCGCGTCATTTGCGTGCGGGAGGAGCGCGTGTGTTTTACCGGTAAACTTCAGGCTGAGAGCGACAGAAACACATCCGCGGCGGTGTGGAGTTGGGTTGGCCGCAGCGCTGTGTTGAATCAAGGACGTCTTGTGTGCAGAACGCGATGAAAAGTAGCAGGAAGCCAAACGCAGATAAATATTCCAAACATCACCATGATCTGCCATCTTCATTTGCCCACGTCATTGTGTCCACTTACAAGCGTAAAGAGTCCAGAAATCCACGTTACTGCACTGCATTTGAGCCAGGTGGGAGGACACGTGGACTGCGCTGAGAGGCAAAGGAAGCCCCGCCCATTCATTAGCATAACCATGTGAGCTTTTCTGATTGTGTTATTAATGTGGAAATAATTCACACAATTGCCTTTTTAATTTTAACAAGACTGTTCATAGATTAATAATAATTGTCCCTCCAAAACTGTTGAAAAAACGAAAGAAAAAAAATCTTAATGTGGATAAACCCATAGAATATATAGGATACAAAACATTAATAAAAGGTATCAATTCAAGGCCTCAATAATTGTGACTATTTGTCAAATCTTAATTTATATTGAATCATTGCATCAAGCATAGAGTGGATGGCGAAACATCGAGATGCATCGTGATAATTGGCCTAAATCGAATCCTATCGGGCTGGTGGTGGTCACAGACGTGTGGATCGAGATGCATCGTGGTCATGGTGATGATTTGAATCGCATCGCAGCTCTGGTGTCGCAAGATGTATCTTAAATGAATCGGATCGTGGCAGGTGTATCGAGATGCTAATCGTATCGGACAGAGGCCTAAGATTCCCATCCCTATTGTCTTCATGAGATTTAGTTCTTGCCATATTTGTCCACCACTTCAGGTGTGACACTCTCATCCTCCCCCACATCCTCCAACACAGACAGCCCGACCAGTTGGAAAATGTCCTCTGCAGCAACACCCATTGGCTCAGCCACCTTCACCGTCAACATGTCCAGAGTTAGAACAGTTCCTTTGGGGATCTTAACTTTGGCAACCACTGATTTTCCAAGCTGTATGGAGAGAAAAAAAAGTCAATAGGGAGACACCTTAACATCTACTTTAATAGTTTTGTGAAGATATGGAAGACCTTATCGTGGCATGGCTTCTCACAGGGTAACATCGTCTTGATACCACTGCCCAGTGCTCTCTCGACCAGACGAATCGAACGAACAAGCTCCGCGAGCTCAGTGGGCACTAATGAAGCCTCATGGTCGTTGCCTTTCCAGGTCTTGTCCAAAGTAACGTGCCGCTCCACAATCTTTGCCCCTAAAGCTACAGCTGCCACTGAAATAGAGATGCCAGACTCGTGGCCAGAGTAACCAATGGGTATATCTGGAAACTCCTTCAGGTACTCCTTGAGGTGAAACATTAACAAAAAAGCAATGACATTGTGGGAGCAGTTAAACAGAGTCAGACAAGTCTCCATAATGAACATAAAATAAAGTTGCTTGAATGGAACAATAAAAATAGAATATAAATTATTACTGTAATGACTCGAAGATTGACATCCTCTGGGTCAAGAGGATAGGCACTGGTGCACTGCAGAATGGCAAAGTTCTGGTTGTATTTCTTTACTGTCTGATAAACTCGCCGCATTGCCTCCATGCTTTGCATCCCACTGGACACCACCATGGGACGTCCTGTCATAAACGGTCACAAAACATTTCACTGTCACCAAGTTTCTAGTCCTGGTACACAATAAACATTTACTGCTAAAGATAAACATGAGTCCATCAAAAATTATCATTTTATAGAATAGTGTGGCAAATATATATATATATATTATAGTGTAGCAAATGCTAACAAGTTGTCTTACCCTTTTGGGCAGTCTTCTCAAGATAGGGAAAGTTATTGGCATCTGTAGACGCTACTTTGAAGAAAGGCACATTGAGTTTATGGAGAAACTCCACAGCCTTCTATAAAACAAGTCACATTTGGCTCCCTGTTACCAAACTGTCATAATTTTGTAGAAAACAATATTATTAACGTATGTGACTTTGCTCACGTCATCCGTTCCTGATGCTGTGAAGTGGATCCCAACCTCTTTTGCATATTTCTGCAGTTCCTTGTATTGGTCATGACTGAACTCTAGATGGCGCTTGTGCTCTCCATACGTTTTCCCCCATGAATGTTTGGATGTATAACTACGCTCCAAAGCTTTCTTGCTGAACTTGTACTCCAGTTCACACTTCTGAAATTTGGCACAGTCAGCCCCGCAATCCTAATGATAAAAGGAACCGGCAATAATTCATGAGAAATTGTTAATATAAATTAATTCACAAAACGCAGCCTCGGTTTTGCCCATAGCTTCTGATTGTTGCGTCCCTCTTGGAAGCAATATGTTTACGTCATAATCTCCAATAATGATAAATGTAGAATAAATATTTGGTTACCTTTGCCATTTTGATCATCTTCTTGGCTATTTCGATATCTCCCTGATGATTTTGTCCAATCTCTGCAATAATGTAGCACGGATGGGAACCTCCGATCATTCTATCCGGACAAAGCTCAAATGTTAAAGGCATTTTGCTGTACGAGTACAAGACACAGACAACAAATTGAGTAAAGTTAAACGTAGGCAAAACCGGCACTAGTCAGGGCGAGTTGGTTATGAGTGAAAATGCCAAAACCCAACCCAGGGATATCTGAATGAGGCACCACCCACCTCCTCCGCGCTCCAATCGGCGGACTGCTACTCCTGGTACTGCTGCAGAAAATCCCCACTGGGCCCAGAAAGGATTTTTGCCATAGAGAGGCCGTGCAAAAACAAACTAATTTAGTGTCGACTATCATCTATATTACAGTTTTTGCCCGTTGCCTATAGACCCATGGTTAGACTAAAGTAACTCAACTTGAAGCTTTTGTTACCATACCTCAAACACATGTACCCATACCTTAAACAAAAGCACTTCTTTGCACTCTAGTTACAAATCTGCAACACACCTTTACGCAACCCACTTGGTCCTGCATACCACACTCTATTTCATACATAACACACTTAGTTTAAAAATGAAATCTCAGGGTGCCATTTGGAAAACACATGTATCCAAAATACAAAACACATCGGGTAATTGCAACTACTCAAATACACACCGGAAGGCACTGACTCGCAAAACTGAACACCAAACAGCCAGCTACAAAAAGCCCTCAGTTTAGCCATGTCAACAACTTTGCAAACATGGATGGAGGGAGAGCGAGAGGCTACGGAGTCTTGGAAGTGACATCAGACAAAACAAATGTGAGGGGTGAAAAAAATACAATAAATAAATGTTGTTTTTGGATGAAATGTTTTATCTCAGGGAACAGGATATTACAGTATGTTGGGGGAAGTTTTCTTAAAAAAAAATGTTTACACCACAAAGTATCTAATTTCCCCGAGATGTTAGGTTTTGATAGCATAGTTTAGGTTTTGATACAGTATGTGCTTTTCCTCAACTTAACCTGATTGTAATTCCGCATATCTTCTTTTGTAAAGCACATTGAGTTGCCTTGTACAAAATGCGCGGTATAAATAAAGTTGCCTTGCCTTGCCTTTATGCTGTCAGCTGCCAACGTTTCTTTGATGCAGTGAACACACCTTTAACTAATAACTGTGAACTGCACTTTGCATTCCTGACCAACTTGTTCCGAAGCCACTCATTGTTGTTTAAGGTTCTTAGTGCCCTGGAGCAGATGTTCATATCGAATGGCTCTGTACATTGCTGATATTACAGGTTTTGCCCATTGCTTGAGCACATTTAGCAAAACTTCTCTCATTTTGTCAAAACTCTACACACAAGTAAACATGACAGCACTGGAAAAAAAATACCATTCACATCTGGGTCAAATTGAAACTCTACTACAGTAGGTAGGGGGCTAATTTTACAGTATGTACATCTCATGGGCATGCACTAGGGATGTAACGATTCACTCAAGCCCAGATTCGATTTCCGATTTGAAGTTCCCGATTTCGATTTTTCCCGATTTTTTTAACCCTTTTTTTTTTTTTTTTTTAGAAAAGAATGACTCCTTCATACCAACATCTGTATTTTTGTCCTTGTAACAAATTACAACTGTCTCAGTAAGAGAACTTTACATTAATGAACTATAATAATTTTGACAGAGTGCTTGTAAATGTACATGTTTTCAGCATAAATAAGATGTGTAGCAAAGCAAACATTTTGAGATTATATTTATTTTACCAAACTTTTTTTTTTTTTGCAGTTTGAACATAACATAGTTTCTGCTTATACAAAAGAAAAAGAAAAACTACAAAAATCCAAAATGCTTCCTGAGCCTGATAGACGTGCGGTTAATACACGCGCATATTTTTATCGTCTCTCTCTCCCTCCGCTCTGAGATGTGTAAGTTGTTACAGGCCCCGCGAGCTCTACGCCTGGGACAAAACGTGTCGGGCTGACCCTGCTCTCGGTGATGACATGAGCCGGTGAGAGAAAAGGACAAGAACGAAAAAACAAAAAGAAAACGAGAAAAAGAACTCTGGTGAGAGGGTTAAGGGTCACATTTAGGTTGTGCCCACACCACCCCAGGGACCAGGGGAGAAGTTTAGTTTAGTTTAGTTTAGTTTATTTGTTTATTTGAGCAATACACATTGTGCTCAAAAGGAGTGGGCTGAAGCAAAAAGCTTATGAGCCCCCACCCCCAAGAAGGAAAGAAGCAAGGAAGTGTGCCACGAACCGAACACTCTAGGGGCAACTGCAAAGACAAAGAAGAAGAAGAGGAATAGAACAGATACGCTGACAGTGAAATGGCTATGAAAATGTTGAAAAGAGTTCAAAACATAGAAAACATACAAATATACAGGGAAACCCAGCTCGGACTCACACAGATCCGGGCTGCACGAGGGCACCACGAGGGTTAATCACCACCACTCACCTGCCTCAAGCCGACCTCTTCACTCACGTCAAGCGCTTATGGCAGCTGGAAATTTTGCCGTATTGAAGTGAGAAAGTTGTTACAAGATCAAGGGAGGACTCGGAAGCACTTAAGACATTAGCAGAGAGAACTGTCAGGGTTGAAGTAGCTGGTGTCCAAAAATATGCTACACCTTTGCTTTGGAGAAAGAGCCAACCTCAGCTTGAAGCCCTCAAAGAAGCTGTACTTCCCCATTTACGCGGGTACCGAGAAAAGGCTGGCAAATGACACAAGCAAGATTGTAGCCTAAAAAGACTAAATCAATAAGCTTCTCACTGCAGGATATGTCAAGAAGATCCCACCTGCTGAAGCTGACGCCAACCCAGGGTGGTACATTCCCCACCACATGGTAACTCACAATGCCAAGAACCGAATAGTATTCAACCGTTTTCTGCATTGAACGGACATTTGCTCCCTGGCCCTACGCTCAGCTCAAGTTTTTTTGGAGTCTTGCTACGATTCAGAGAAAATGCAGTGACCATCAGTAGCGATGTAAAGGGGACATTCTACCAGGTACGACTCTTGCCTGAAGACCAACCATACCTGAGATTTCTCTGGCGGAACAACAATACTGAACCTCCCGAAGTGTACCAGTGGTTAGTCCTGCCATTTGGAACCGTGTCAAGCCACTGCTGTGCAACGTTTGCTTTGCTAACCTACGTGACAAACAACAGTCAGCCCAATGAAGACGTGCAGACAGCAGTTGAACGCTAGCCTGGTGAGACCAGAATGATTCCCCTCTGTATTTTTTTATCCAGCGGGGGATCAGTCTGGTCACCCAGTCAACGCTCGCGCCTTCCGCAAAATTAATCCGTTCACGTCCAATCTGAATCGTTTATTTGCCGTGACGTGTTGTTAGCGAGCAACGTCACTCACGGGACGCGGAAGTCCCTCAATAACAATCTACGAACGATGCACGAAAGAGAGAAAGTGTGTCTCCAGTCGGCGGTAAATGACCAAAAAACACATCGACAGTAGGTGAGTTTCGTGATTCATAATCCTGCGCAAATATTAACGCAAAACCGCTAATAAACCACATCAACAGCAGACGCCCGCCCTTCGCTGATTGGTTTACTCCGCTTCCTGTGTGCTTGTGTATCTACCGCTGTGGGAAATGGATTCGACGCAGCGGTGACCAGACTCACTCGCTGGTACAGCGGTGAGTCTGGATTTTTCCAGGCTAGTTGAACGCTGCTTCTATGTATCACAAATCTTGAAGAAGGCCTCTTCAGTCATGCAAGACTCTAATCTCTGTTGGATAGCTAAGGCCTCTGAATTTAGCTTGTAGATTCCTTGATTGAGTCGTCTAATCCTTAAATTAAGAATCTTCATAACACAGTTGTGTTGCAATTTCTCTGCTGTATATCTTGCTTCCAGAGCCTTCTGCTTCAGGCAGCTGGGGATCAATCTGTTCTGTCTACATCTAAGGTTGAACCTGAGGTGGTTCCTCTCGTCTGCTAATTTTCTGGTGGTCTTCTCCGGTCTGTGTGCCAAGAGAAGGGTGTCTCTCCCAAAGTTGGCAGCAGAATACTGAGGCCTTGGCTATCCAACAGAGATTAGAGTCTTGCATGGCCAAAGAGGCCTTACTCAAGATTTGTGATTTCACACAAGTGGTTCAGATGGACCAACACAGAAGGTCCAAAGAGAGACAGAAAGGTAAGTTTCCAAAACTCTTAGGGCGAAACCAGGCAAGATACAGCAGGCAGTGGCGTGGCAATGAAGAAATGGATAGAAATCCTAAAACTACAGCCAATTGGGTTAAAAACCTCTCTGACAGAGAACTCTCCCAGGCGGAGAAGAGCGTGCTCTAAGGGGCCTCAATTTTTCCATCACACCCAAATCCATTCCTACAGTGGACGTCATCACAGCAGCAGAATCAGCCATCAGGAATAACAGGATGACTGAGTCTGAAGCAGGGGACCTCCGACTGAAAATCTCAGCAGCCCTCAAGCGCTCCAGACCTCCTCCCTCCAACATCTCTGGAGAGGAAAGAAGAGCTTTGGCAGCCTTGAAGAAGGACGAGAGCATCACCATCCGTCCAGCGGATAAAGGTAGATCCTCAACACAGCTGACTACGAGACCAAGGTCAAGCAGCTGCTCTTTGATGAAAACACATATGAGCGACTGAGAAGAGACCCCACCAGCGGGTACAGGAAGAAAATTATAGAGCCTCTTCAGGAACTAGAAAAGGAAGAAATAATTGACCAAAAGCTGTATTACAAGCTTTACCCGGGAGAGTCTATTCCGTGTATCTATGGTCTGCCAAAAATACACAAGGAAGGTTTTCCTCTCAGACCCATTGTGAGTGGCATCAACTCCATCACCTATAATCTGGCGAAACACCTCAAGTCCATCTTATCCCCCTTGGTCGGCAACACAGAACACCATGTGGAAAACACCAAGGAGTTTGTGGAGAAGATCAAACACCTGCAGCTGGAAACAGATGAAACCTGTTTTTTGGGGGTGGGCGCTTATTAGCCTTTTGCTTCGGCCCATTCCTTTTGAGCAGACTAACTGCTCAAATAAACAAAACTAAACCATGGTGTCTTACAATGTGACGGTACTGTTTACATCTGTCCCAACCTCAGCAGCAGTCACAGATACTGGAGATCTGTCACCACATATTTTCAGTTCAGGGGCAGCTTCTACAGACAGATCCACAGCTGTGCAATGGGCTCTCCAGTTTCACCCATAGTGGCTAACTCTCTACATGGAGGAAATGGAGAGGAATGCCTTGGCCTCATACCCAGGAAACAAACCCAGCCACTGGTTCATATATGTAGATGACACGTGGATCAAAATTAAAGAGAAGGAAGTGGCACAAACTAGGGGTCATCATGACGCTCAGACATAGAGCTAAAGAGGTGCCTTCCAGTGCAGAGGGAAAGACCAAAGAGGAGCAACATGTCCAGAGAGCCCTCTCCTAACTGGTCTTTCACTAAAGCACAAAGGGCAAGAAGACCCCCAAAGAACAAGACAGACAGACTACAGAGCCTAGAAGAAAGGGAGTTGTAGTGCCGTATGTAGCCGGGGTCTCAGAGAAACTGCTGGGTTTACACATAGGCACGATGCGTTATGAATGGCATTTTTCCGTCATTCGTGACGTTCGTGACATGACTTAACGCATCTCAATGGGATTCTTAACAGAACGCATCAACTCGTAACATTCGTGATATTTGTGGAGAAAGTTTTTGGCTGTCAAAAAATCTACCACAAATGTCACGATTCACCCTCTGTTCGTGGAGTATGCAACGGAGCGTGTCCTTTCGTGATGCGAAGTGGCACTTCTTAATTCAGGGTGAGAGCATTTGGAGAGCATTCGTACAGCATTCGTAGTGCAGAATCACCGTTTTCACGCTCAAAATTGATAGAAACACACGCTACACCGAAAAGTAAATGTTGTTACCTGCACTATAGCAAAGAAAAGTCACACAAAGTCGGCCAGTCCGCGCCCCAGGCCCGGGACAGCACCTGCCGCTGCCTCTCCTCAGGTGCTGAAGTTGTACTGCCGGCTTTTCTTCCTCCTGCAGTCGTTCCTCCTGATGTTTGGGAGCCGGTTCCTGACACCCCTATTGCCACCCCGCTGGAGAACTCGACTGTTATATATTTGTCCCGATTTTCCGTGCGTTTGTGAAAAAAAGAAAAGGGACAGTAAGAAGTGCGTCTTTCCCGCAGTTCTACGACAGATCGCCAGAAGATCGAGTGCACAGTGAGTGTAGTGTTTTTATGCTTATTCTGTGGAGTCTGGCTGAATGTGCCGCTGTTGCACAGACTCATTTGACATAAAGCGCGTGTGTTTATTGCTATTGTTTGTCTTGATAGATTCCGCATTTGCCCGTGTCACACAGTGACAGGAGCATAGGACTTAGTTTAGGGTTGAACTGTTGTGACAGTCCCATAGACTATGAACAACTATTGCTATTCTACAGTATATGGATAGGCCCGATGCTCTGCTGGTCTTTGCTTTTTGTGTAACCCGATTTGGCAAGAGCCCAATGCGTCAGGTGAGAGCACGGCGGAGCAAGAAACCTCTGCTCCGCCTCCAACCCGTGTGCGGCAAGCAGGTTTGTCCACATTCGCCCGATTCTTGACAGATTTCTGACAGAACTTGACAATTCCCAATGACCCGCAACAGCCCGCAACAGAGCGTAACAGCCCACAGCAGCGCGCCACACCACTCAACAGTGCGGGACGCATGTTCGTGACCGTGCGTCATAATTCGTGCCATTAATCGTAACGCGTAGTAACAGGTCGCAACAGTTTGTGACGGTGCGTGAAACCTCTACCCCGAATCATTAAATTCCACTCACATTCGTGATCCTCAGGGACGGCCCGTCATTCCGAAACCCCGACACCCCGCCATCCCGACACCCCGCCATTCCGACACCCCGCCAATCCGACACTTTTTGGTACCGCTATTCCGACAATCATTTTGAGCGTATCTGTTTGCCTTCTGTCAACGCCACCTTCCCTGTTCATCCCCGCTGTCGGCCCAGGGGTGCAGAGGCTCGTGAGATGGTTTTGGGCAAAGGCAGTGACAGGTGCGGGCTAGTCGCGCTGAAGTCCGCGGTTAATACGCCGCGCACTGTTGGACGTTTTACACTCAGACACTGGAGCTGTCGCTCAAGGCTTTAACGAGACTGACAAGCGGATGACCGAGCCACGCGCTCCCCTTCGTTCAAAACACTGTCCGAAAACAAGGCCTTCTCCACAAAGCAGCGCGCATGGGTGTGTGTATTTGGGGTGGGGGGTCATATGCTCCAGTCACTGTGTGACACGGGCAAACACTGAATCTATCAAGACAAACAATAGCAATAAACACACGCGCTTTATGTCACATGAGTCTGTGCAACAGCGGCACATTCAGCCAGACTTTACTCCACAGAATCAGCATAAAAACACTCACTGTGCACTCGATCATCTGTCGTAGAACTCTTCACCTCTTTACCATGACTCTCACTCGTCTGGTCCATCATTAGCTCCATTTGGCAAAACTTATTTTTCGTAATCCACAACAACAGGTCTGTCTCCACCTGCTGCGCTCATCAGCGCTTGTTTTACATGTCAAAAGTTGTAAATAAGCCTTAACACTTATCCATGTTATAGCCAAGGCGGCGTGGGAGATGCATTCACTCTCCCTTTTTTTGTCAACAAACGCGCGGAAATTCGGGACAAATAATTATATAACAGTTGGGTTCTCCAGCGGAGTGTTTAGGGACTCGCTCCCAAACATCAGGAGGAACCACCGCAGGAGGAAGAAAAGCCGGCGGAACAACTTAAGCAGCTGATGTTATGAGTTATGAGAACGATGCGAAAGACAAGTAGACAAAAAAAACGAAAAAACACGTACAAACGATCAGGGGAGACGCACAGGCATTGTCTCTTCATTCATCAGGCAAAACGTAAAACAATAATAATTGTTGATAATTATCTTGTGTGTCGGAATAGCGGCACGTTGCATAAAAGATAAAGGTGTCACCACTCCGACAAAGGGTGAAAAAAATTGTCGGAGTGGCGGGACGTTTGATAATAAATGGAAACACCGCAATTCCGACAATTAGAACTCAATGTCGGATTAGCGGTGTGTCGGAATGGCGGGGTGTAACCGTGATCCTCGGCCACGAATGTGAATTCGTGGCATTCGTGACTTGTCGTGGTTATGTGTAAACCCAGAATTAGACGGCGATCATAGGCGCCGATTTATGTTCTTCCCAGTGGGTGCCCAGTCAAAAAAAAAAAGGCGAGATCGAACCAGCACTTTCGTGGTTGGGACCCCGGCCATATGAGCCATGCGCTCTACCTATGGAGCTAAACGAGCGGAGCAAACGGCCGCAAGCGCACGTATATCAATTTTATGAAGCAACCCGGGTTTGTGTATTTGGAGGAAACTGAGTGGCGGCTTTACAGGTTAGGCATTATTTATTGAATCATTTTGTAATCAGGGAAAATTCGCCTGGGTGCCCAAAGATTTGAGTCGGTGCTTCAGCCCCGCAGCACTCACGGGTTTGGCGCCTATGACGGCTGTTGAGCATATTTGTTTATGGTACAAAGCCATGTTAAACAGCATACGTTTTATACGTCATGTGTGCCTGTGCACAAATGGTTTCTACTGAGCATGCGCAATAAAATGGTCTGTGAAGTTCTCCGACCAAAGACGATGGCGGTGTGTGTTTTCTCTCCCGTGTAAGCTAGCAAAAGGGTTTGCTAGAAAGCCACTTTGGTGACTGTAATAACGATTGACTGCTGCAGAAATGGCAAACGCTACAGGTTATGGGCCCAGTCAAGCAGGCCAAAGGTGGTTCAGACTTTTATTCGACGGGGACGAGAAAAGTTATGAGCTCTGGGAAACGAGGTTCCTCGCGCACATGGAGTTGCGCGGCCTCAGAGAAATTCTCCTGGAGACCCCGGACATCGATGAAGCCGATGTGGAAGCTCTCGCGGTAGATGAGAGGATAAACGGAGAGGCATATGCAGAGCTGGTGCAGTGTCTAGACAACAAGAGTTTATCCCTGATAATGAGAGACGCAAAACGCGACGGAAGAAGGGCCCTGGAGATTCTTCGCGAGCACTACGCGGGAAAGGACAAGCCACGCGTCGTGAGTCTATACTGTGAACTTTCCTCGCTCCACAAGGCTAGCAATGAAACGGTCACTGATTACATTATCCGAGCTGAGACTATATTCACGTCGTTAAGAAGAGCAGACGAACAGATTAGTGATGGGCTTCAGATAGCCATGGTTGTAAAGGGGCTACCTGATTCTTACAAGCCATTCGTCGTGCACATCACTCAGACAAATGAAGAAGTTACGTTCGGTGAGTTTAAAACAAAACTGCGAAGTTATGAGAGTACCGAAAAATACGGAAAGAGTGACCTTAATGTTGGAGAAGACAACGTAATGAAGACTAGTGGGGTAACGATGTCGCGTGGGAGAGGAAGAGGAAAGAAAATGGACCTAACTGATGTCGAGTGTTACGCGTGTGGCAGAAAGGGACACATGGCTAGGACTTGTCCAGAGGAATCCCAAGTGAGAAGAGAGAACCGAAGATGGGACACGCCACAGCGAGGAAGAGGGCGCAGTCGAGGACGAGGCCGTGACCATGTGAGGAAAGCTGACGGAGAGACAGAGGCAGAGCCTACATCTTTTTGTTTCTTCAAGATAAGCGATTGTCCTACACAAAAAGGTAACAAGAAGGGTCTCATGGTCGACTGCGGCGCCACATCACATATGATCAACGACGCCACAAAATTCAAGACAGTGGACAAAAGTTTTAGACCAGAGGATCACATGATCGAGCTCGCTGACGGAACGAAGGTGAGCGGGATGGCGAAGATGAGGGGAGACGCCGAAGTCTACTTGCTGAACAGCGAAGGACACCAAGTGAAGACGAGGCTCAAGCAAGCACTCTACATTCCATCGTTTCCACAAAACATTTTTTCAGTAAAAGCAGCAACAGCCAGCGGAGCAGAGATCCGATTCAAGGACGGTGATGACTGGCTGGTCCACAAGAATGGTACCAAGTTCAAGATGGATGTGTATGGTAGGCTGTATTATCTTAGCACCATAGAAAATGAAAATGTTGATAATGTGTGTATTAGTCATGACATTCAAACGTGGCATAGGATACTTGGTCATTGTAATTTTGATGATGTTGCAAAATTAGAAAAAGTTGTTGAAGGGATGTCGATAAAAGGCAAAAACGACAAGCTCAATCAAAACTGTGAAATATGCACACAGGGCAAGTTCACACAAAGCAGGAACAGAGACGCAGACGCTAAAGCTACTAATGTATTAGAGCTAGTACATACAGATCTATGTGGCCCTATAGAGCCAGCTGGTAAAGACGGATACAGATATGCAATAGCATTTACTGATGATTACAGTGGGATGATTTTTCCATACTTTATCAAAGCAAAAAGTGACGCTTCCAAAGCTACAGAAAAGTTTTTTGCAGATGTAGCACCATATGGAAGGATAAAATGCATTAGATCAGATAACGGTACAGAGTTTACTGGACATGAGTTCCAGTCCTTACTTAGGAGTAATGGGATAAGGCACGAGACAAGTGCACCCTACTCACCTCACCAAAACGGAACTGCAGAAAGAGGTTGGAGAACCTTATTCGAGATGTCACGATGCATGCTCTTGGATAGTAAATTACCAAAGCATTTATGGACCTATGCTGTACAGACAGCAGCTCAAATCCGAAACAGGTGCTACAGTAAGCGGCTAGAGCAGACACCTTACCGTGTTTTCACCGGAAAAACACCTAACCTATCTAACATGAAGGTATTTGGCTCTGAATGCTACATATATAAGCAGGATAAAAAGAAGCTGGATTCTAGATGTGAAAAGGGTGTTTTCATAGGCTATGATAAATATAGTCCAGCATACAACATGTATTATCCTGAGACAGGCAAAATCCTAAAACATAGGCTGGTCAAAACTATTACTAAAGAAAGTGTTGATAGCCAGACTCAGACAGATTGTGACGTGGAGTATGACATTGAGAGTTATGGAGATATTCCACCAATGATAGTCAATAAGGGTCAGAGACAGCCTAAAGAGAGCAAAGAGCCCAGTGTTGGGGAAACTGCAGAGGCAGGTCTAACCCAGACCGATAGTACTCTGACAGAACAAGGAGATGGGAGATATCCTAAAAGACAAAGAAAAGTTCCGGAATATTTAAAGGAATATCAGTGTAAAGCTGAGTGTAATACCGATAAAAGTGAACATATAGATTATTTCTACAGGGTGACTTATGATGTACCTAAAACATTTAGAGAGGCTATGGACTCTGAAAGGTCAAAAATGTGGACTGACGCGATGAAAGAGGAGATGAACTCTTTGACAGAGAATGAGACTTTCAACTTGACTCCACTGCCAAGAGGCAAGCAAGCAGTGGGAGGTCGCTGGGTCTACACAGTGAAGGAGAGCGCAGATGGATCTGAGACTTGTAAAGCCAGATATGTTGCAAAGGGGTACCGTCAAGTGGAAGGGATTGACTATAAAGAGACTTTTTCACCAACAGCCAACATGACCTCTGTGCGAGCTTTGATGCAGGTGGCCGTGCAAGAGGATCTTACCCTACACCAGATGGATGTAAAGTCTGCTTACCTCCATGCTCCGATAGACTGTGAGGTATATATGGAACAACCGGAGGGTTTTGAAATCGAGTCAAACACAGGAGAGCACCTAGTGTGCAAACTCAATAAGTCATTGTATGGCTTAAAACAATCAGGACGTAATTGGAATATGTTACTGCATGATCACCTTACAGAGAATGGTTTTGTACAAAATGATGCTGATCAATGTGTCTATTGCAGAGAATCTGAAAAAGAGAAAGTGATTCTGCTGGTCTGGGTAGATGATTTGATCATAGCGGCGAGTAACAATACCTTACTAAGTGAAGTCAAACAAATGTTGAAAAGAAGGTTTAAGATGAAAGATATGGGTCCACTTAAACACTTCCTTGGTATCGACTTTAAACAGAGTGAGGGAGAGGTTAAAATGACTCAAGAACGACATATAAAGAAAATGTTGGCAAAATTCGGAATGTCCGAATGCAAACCGAGATCCACCCCATGTGAGCAGAAGTTAAACTTTGACAGTGAGGGTGAAGTTATTGACTCAGCAGGATATAGAGAGATGGTAGGTAGTTTGATATACATTATGACATCTACTAGACCTGACCTGAGCTGGGTTGTGAGTAAATTATCACAACACCTATCAGAACCAAAGCAACAGCATTGGACTACAGCAAAACACCTATTGAGGTACTTAAACGGAACGATAAGTCAAGAACTACACTACCAAAAATGTGACAAAAGCCTACAGCTTGAGGGATATAGTGATGCTGATTGGGCAGCTGACAAAAATGACAGAAGGAGCACAACTGGATACTGTTTCAGCTTGACGGCAAATGGTCCAGTTATATCATGGAAGAGCAGAAAACAGCCAACGGTTGCATTATCAACCTGCGAAGCTGAATATATGGCGCTTGCAGCCACTGCTCAAGAGAGTATGTACCTTGTACAACTACTTAAAGGAATGGATGGTAATAATAACCATGTACCAGTCAAAATCTATGAGGACAATCAGGGGGCAATAGCTTTGTCTAAAAACCCAGTATGCAGACAGAGAAGCAAACACGTGGATATAAAATATCATTTTGTACGTTCTGCACACGTAGATGGGAAAATATCAATAGATTACTGCCCTACTGCAAACATGGTTACTTTTGAAGTTGTTTTTGATTTTTGTGTTTACCACTGAAGTGCTAAAACATGTCTTTGAGTGGGAGTGTTGAGCATATTTGTTTATGGTACAAAGCCATGTTAAACAGCATACGTTTTATACGTCATGTGTGCCTGTGCACAAATGGTTTCTACTGAGCATGCGCAATAAAATGGTCTGTGAAGTTCTCCGACCAAAGACGATGGCGGTGTGTGTTTTCTCTCCCGTGTAAGCTAGCAAAAGGGTTTGCTAGAAAGCCACTTTGGTGACTGTAATAACGATTGACTGCTGCAGAAATGGCAAACGCTACAACGGCGATGATTCAACAGAATGACACGAAGCACACAAACAAGGTTACAAAGGGGTGGCTTAGGAACAAGTTTGTCAGCAATGCAAAGTGCAGTTCACAGTTATTGCAGAGTGGTGTGCTGTTCATGGGGGAGAGGGATTAAAGGTGTGACCGGGTGTGTTCCCTGTATCTAAAAATATCGGCAGCGGACGACACAAAGCCAAGTAAACCGGTATGTAAGTACAGTAAATAGAACCCTGTCACGCACACTTTTGTTGTGACTTGTTCCTTACTTGTGATGGTTACTAGAGTTTTATACCACTATAATTTAGCAATTTATAATTTGGAAATTATAAATGAAGTTTGTTGTTAAATGGCTTCTTTATTTTATATATCAAATACTTTTGTTATGTTACATTTGAAATTACAATATAATATTGATTGCAAAAAGGCACCACTGTAATAAATTCTCAACTGTAAAACAGAAACCTTAAATAGTAGTAATCAGTAAGTAATATAGTATCCTTCATGACTGAATCGGCTCTTTAATGTGAATGGTTCAAAACAAATATGTACAACAGCAGGATGCAATACAAGTGAAAGATTTATGCACTAAAAATATTTTGAACAGTTCTGTCAACATTGTAATTGTATTTACATATAAATAGTTCAAAGGGTGAAGTGTTACACTTTAAGTTAGTATAATTTTAATCAAAAGGTTAACCTCTCTGCAATTAGGTCTTGAGCAATAAATCTCATCACTACTTTATAGTTCCCCAAATTGTTGACTATCAATTGATCATTCCTCTTCTTATCATATTTTCTTGCCATGTGACTGCACACAAAAAAGGTTTTAAAGTCGTTTCTTGCTGGGGTTGCACCCCGATATGCTCCTTGTCTGCTGAGGCATCCAGGGCCAGTAAGTTGGTGTCACTTTCAACTACTGCCCTTCATTCTCCAAGCGCAACAGCACCAGTAGATGTTGTGGAGTCGGTGAAGCTAAGCAGGTTGTAGCGGGTGGCTGGCGAATTGGCAGCGTCTGTGCTGCATAGAAAATTGTGCAAAGCAACTGTGAGTCTTTTTGCCCTGGTCCGGAACTTCAAGAAAACAAGGTTTATTGTTGTTTACATTTTGCACTATGTTGCTACAATGTTGTGCTGCATATGTTGTACTAAAACTAGGCTTTTACCATAGTTAAGGTTTGTTGTAATGTAGCCTGTTATTTGCACACGTATAGCCTGCCTAAAAAAAATAAAGTAAGTATTATTATTTGCAGTTGTGTTTCACGCTTGAAATCGCTGTGTTGGGCCCGCGGCCCACATGCACATTTTCATTTTGGCCCTCAGACAAAAAGTTTGGCCACCCCTGCTTTAGATAAACATGACCTGGATGATTCTGTGTCATCTTCAATGACAAACCGAAAACCATTTCAAAAGGACAGTGTTCCTGCACAATAAGATATATTTTTTATTTATGTGATATGTTTTGTACACTTTGCTGTAAGAAAAATAAAATAAAGCTTTGTAATACATATAGTCACGTCTCTATACCCCACACATTATCTGCTGAGGACACTGAGATACATCTCCCATGCTTACGTAGACTACAGCAAAAAGTCTACATCTAAAATAGATGTAAATGCTGAAAGGACAGTTCGGTCCCTTAGCTGCGATGTGTCGTGGAAGTTTCTATCCACAGTAAGGAAAAAGCTGGAAAGGTATTTGTCTTAATCAGGAGCGTAAGTTTATTTTAACACACGTGCGGAGAGCCAACATACACAGGTAGCATATACATCAGCCCTGCCGGGACCAGCCACCGGTCCCCCTTACATAGGTAACACATGAAAGACAGTCACACCCACAAAAGGTGGGAGGGGTCACAGTTTCAGACGGCGAGGCGCCTTGTCTGGTGAGAGGCAATCTTTGTGCCATGGAGATGCAAACAGAAGGGACAATAGACATGCAGAATGTAAAAGGGACAATAGAGATGCAAAATGTAAAAGGGGCAAAGGTGAGAGAATAATTTGCGCCATGTCTGTCGGTGCAGGGGGAAGACCGGTTCCTTCCTGCGAGTAATTGAATAGACCAGCGGGGGGTGAGTTGGCGTCCTTGAGGCTAGAGGCAGATAGTTAAGTTACCTTAACCAACTTGCCATAACACTCCTCTCCCGTGATAATGTAGAAACCCCAGTTTTACATAAATCACATTCAGGTGGGTGAGTTTTGACCTTGGTCCCTGAGCAAAACAAGAGTTGTTGATGGACAGGCTACGCTGCCGTCACCCAAGCCTCTTGTATTACGAGGGTGTGGTCAAAGCTCTTCACTGTGATACCCTCCCCCTACATTGTAGGCGGAACAAGTGGAAAAATAAAAACAAGGTAAACAAAAAAGAAAAACGTTAGAGCCACAACTGTGTGACCGTAACCCTTTATCCGCAGACAAAGTTAGCTTATCATTGTGGGTCCACTCGCGGACCCCAAAACCCCTCAGCGTTAATAGCTGAATTAGACAAAGTCGTCGTCCGAATCGCTGATATAATCAGGATCGGGGTTCAGTGGGACAGCGGCCAGGTCCGCCTCAGGGTCTTTGTATTGAACGGACACAAAGTGAGTGGAAGTTTCTATCCACAGTAAGGAAAAAGCTGGAAAGGTATTTGTCTTAATCAGGAGCGTAAGTTTATTTTAACACACGTGCGGAGAGCCAACATACACAGGTAGCATATACATCAGCTCTGCCGGGACCAGCCACCGGTCCCCCTTACATAGGTAACACATGAAAGACAGTCACACCCACAAAAGGTGGGAGGGGTCACAGTTTCAGACGGGCATCCAGATGGCGAGGCGCCTTGTCTGGTGAGAGGCAATCTTTGTGCCATGGAGATGCAAACAGAAGGGACAATAGACATGCAGAATGTAAAAGGGACAATAGAGATGCAAAATGTAAAAGGTCAATAGAGATGCAGACATACGGAACAATAGAGATGCAAAATGTAAAAGGGGTAAAGGTGAGAGAATAATTTGCGTCATGTCTGTCGGTGCAGGGGGAAGACCGGTTCCTTCCTGCGAGTAATTGAATAGACCAGCGGGGGGTGAGTTGGCGTCCTTGAGGCTAGAGGCAGATAGTTAAGTTACCTTAACCAACTTGCCATAACAGATGCTAACATCGATCGAGCTCAATGCTAAGCCGCTAGCTCTGTAAATTACAGAGGAATTAGTCTAATAAAATAACCCAGCGCCTCAGAGCAGTCTCAGGTACACGGCCTTTGTCAAGGCCTCCCCAAGGGGAGCAGCCCATTTTCTGTAGGCTAGTTTTTAAAGTGTCCATGATGGCGTCAGCTTCTTCTGGTCATGTGCAGGTGTATGATGCGACCACGATCGTCTATGTTCATAGAGCCAAGTTTACTAGCTCCTATTCTTTAGTTGGTTCTAACGAAACATGCAGCGTTTTCTAAGTACCAAGGAGAGGCGCGAAGGAAGGAGTCCTGCGAGCTGCTGGCTAAACTTCGTTCACAGCAAAGCACTCTAGCACGGCCCTCAGCTGTACAGGACAGTGCAACACGGGCCAGCTATGAAATTTCAGCGCTAATCGCTAAGACTGGTAGATCTTTTTCAACGGGGGATTTTGTAAAGCAGTGTCTGTCCACAGCGGCATCATTAATGTGCCCGTCCGAGGCAAGAGCCTTGTCTCAAATCAGCCTCTCCCGCAAAACAGTGACTCGCCGGATTGAAGACTTGAGTCAGGAAATTAAAGAGCTACTAAACACCCCTTCCAGAGTTTACTCCACCCACTCCCAAAATTCAAAAAACTCAGCGAAAGAGGCGTGGCGGGAGGCTTTGGGGAGACGCGGGGAGGGGGAGTGTGTGGGCGGTCTCTGCTCTGTTGACAGTCTCAGACCATGTGTGACCGGGACTGACTGACTCCCGTTATGCCGCATTTAGATAATGTTTGCGCCACTGCAGCCACCCGGACACTGCAGCCTCTCGTCCCGGATAGCTTCTCCGGACATGTGGCGCCACTGTCCCGGACTCTCGAGCCCGTCGTACCGGCTACAGGCCAAGCATACGCGGCGGACATTTGGCGCTCGTATCTCCCCGTTCCCCCTCCTGGCTTTAGCGGACACTCAGTCACACACTGCCCCGCTCTGAGCCTCCAAGGCAGGGGAGGGCTAACCGCTGCCCCCGGTGTCTGTGAGCTCTCCCTGGGGGAGACTACAGTAAAAAGCCCTCAGCCCCGTCTCATAAGCACTGACAGCCCTGATGAGCTCTGTCTGCCCGATACAGCTTTATCGTGTCTGTAGTTTCAACGTGAAAACATCCAGCCATGTCACTAAAGAAGTGAATCTGGTATTTTGGGGAAACATTTGTCTTTATTTAGTAGGAGAGGTCGGGGGTGTGAGTGCTGTGGTTCACAGAGTGGAGCGGAGCCTGTAGGTCAAATCCCGTCTCGGGTCTTCTCTCCTCATCCTCCCGCTCCCTGGCCGCACTGTGACAAGCATGTTGTGCACACGTCACAAAAGGGGAGGGGTCAGCTTTTATACCACAGCGGCAGATTTGGTGACGTATGATGGCTCTGAGACGTATGATGGTACGTCATCAGCCAACCCCTAAATTCAAATGTAGTAAGTGCTGTTCAAACGTCAGGGGCGCTGAACAGACGGTTTTGTACACAAAAATTGGATTTTGAACAAGTTTGCACTAAAATGTCAAAATAATGATAAGGACATGTAGATAACTGTGTTAGTGACCCATATAGATAGTTTATCAGCAAAAAAAAGTTGATTAGGTGTTTAGTTGCTCTTTAAGGAACAACTCAAAGCTAAAATGTCAGAATTTACTGCTTTTTCACTGGCATGTGATGAGAGCACGGACATTTTTGATTCAGCGCAGCTTTTAATTTTTATTAGAGGAGTGAGTGACGCTATGGAAATCACGCAAGAGCTGGCTGGAGTAGAGACACTGCATGGAACTACGAAAAGTGACGACTTATTTGCAGCTGTCAGACGAGTACTGGACAGGTACAATTTGAGTTGGGAGAAAATGGTCGGAATAACGACGGACGGTGCCCCGGCAATGATTGGCAAAAAGGCAGGCCTTGCCACACTGCTTGCTCAGAAGGTTGCCCAATGTGGAGGTAAGCTGTCACAGTACCACTGTATCCTGCACCAAGAACAGCTGTGCGCCAAATCGATCGGGCTGGGACACGTGGTGTGCGACGTCATTAAAATCATAAACTGCATACGATCAAAAGCCATTTCACACCGCCAGTTCAGAGCCCTTTTAGAAGAAATTGATGCGCAATACAGTGATGTACTGTACCACCAAGAAGTCCGCTGGCTCAGCAGAGGGAATGTTCTCAAAAGATTTTTTGAGCTGCACCACGCCATCGCGGAGTTTCTAAAAAAAAAAACTTGGGGGGGAAATGTTCAATTGCCTACCGATGACAGTTGGATTTGTGACGTTGGTTTCATGGTGGACATCACGGACCTGCTCAACTCATTGAATGTTCAGCTTCAAGGCAAAGAGCAGATTATCACGGAGATGTTTGATCACGTGAAGGCCTTTCAGATAAAGCTAGGACTACCCTCTCGTCATCTTTCTGCAGGTAGGCCATACAAATATACACTACACGCTAGCTTTTAATCGTACTTTTTAAATGTCTTCAAACTCGATTTACGTTCGCACAGCTTCAGTCTGTACGCCTCTATCTGTGTGCGCTCTTCATGGTGCTGTGCGCATCGTAGATGCGTGTCTCACCACGAGTCACTGGTTGCTGTTGTGAATTTGAGTTACTTGGTGAATGTACTGATGATTGTGGACAAAACTTAGGCTGTTTAACTTGTTCCCAGGAAACGTGGCTCACTTCCCCAGCCTGAGAGAAGTAAACCTGGTGGTGGAGAGGCTGCCTGAGTATGCAGGACTTGTTAGCAACCTAAATAGGGAGTTTGATGTGCGTTTTATGGACTTCAGAAAGAATGCTGATGATATGGAACTATTCTCCCAACCCTTCAATGTTACTCCTGACTCTGTCCCAGACCACATTCAGATGGAGCTCATTGAGTTTCAGTGTGATACTGAGCTAAAGAATAAATTCATGTCACTCAATCTGAAGGATTTTTATACACAGGTCTCACTAGAAAAGGTACCCACAGATTGAGAAGCATGCACAGGTGATGCTTTCACTGTGCTGTAGCACTTACATCTGTGAGCAGACTTTTAGTGTCATGACCCTCAACAAGTCCAGACTCAGAGGTACACTGACTGACTCACATCTTGATGACATATTCACCTTGTCGGTGACTCAGCTGCAACCTAACATTAATAGGCTAATAATGTCCAAAGACCAGACTCTCACTGAGCAGTTTGTACTGTTGAAGATGCAAGGTTTATTGTTGTTTACATTTTGCACTATGTTGCTACAATGTTGTGCTGCATAATGTTGTACTAAACCTAGGCTTTTACCATAGTTAAGGTTTGTTGTAATGTAGCCTGTTATATTCACATGTATAGCCTGCCTAAAAAAAATAAAAGTAAGTATTATTATTTGCAGTTGTGTTTCACGCTTGAAATCGCTGTGTTGGGCCCGCGGCCCACATGCACATTTTCATTTTGGCTCTCAGACAAAAAGTTTGGCCACCCCTGCTTTAGATAAACATGACCTGGATGATTCTGTGTCATCTTCAATGACAAACCGAAAACCATTTCAAAAGGACAGTGTTCCTGCACAATAAGATATATTTTTTATTTATGTGATATGTTTTGTACACTTTGCTGTAAGAAAAATAAAATAAAGCTTTGTAATACATATAGTCACGTCTCTATACCCCACACATTATCTGCTGAGGACACTGAGATACATCTCCCATGCTTACGTAGACTACAGCAAAAAGTCTACATCTAAAATAGATGTAAATGCTGAAAGGACAGTTCGGTCCCTTAGCTGCGATGCTAACATCGATCGAGCTCAATGCTAAGCCGCTAGCTCTGTAAATTACAGAGGAATTAGTCTAATAAAATAACCCAGCGCCTCAGAGCAGTCTCAGGTACACGGCCTTTGTCTGTCAAGATGCTTCTCCTGTGTAGAGAGAGCTGTAAAGTTGTCCCAGTGAAACATGTTGCTAAACAAGTTAGCTCGCTGGAACAGTGGTAGGGGAAACACAATTATAACTAATATCATTGAGAAAAAACATATTACCACCCAAGGGGAGCAGCCCATTTTCTGTAGGCTAGTTTTTAAAGTGTCCATGATGGCGTCAGCTTCTTCTGGTCATGTGCAGGTGTATGTTTATGTTTATTTGTTTATTTGAGCAGTACACATAGTGCTCAAAAGGAGTGGGCTGAAGCAAAAGCTTATGATTGCCCACCCCCAAGTGCAATAAAATAAATAAAAAAAGAACATTTCAAGCAGCTACATTCATACAGACCAACTTACAAACTTACCAAAAAAAATAATAATATATGAACTGTTTATACAATTAATTGAAGCAACGCACAGCTACAACAACAATCCCGTTTCATGTACGATGTCTAGAACAAAGCAGTCAAAAAAAAAAAAAAAATGTGATCCTTAATATATTTCTTCCAGATTTTTACCCTTGATAACCGAGAGTTACTTTTATGTTATGAAGGTACATTAATAGATATTATAATCTGAGATCTTGATACTTTCCAGTTGTCATTACCATTCTCAGTATAATTTTAATTTGGGTGTAATTTCCATAATCATTATTATTATATATTTATTTAATTGAGTTATATGTGAAGTATGCTGCAAGCCCTGCATAGTGTGGTGCATTAAAAAGCCAAAGTGTAGAGCGGGCCAGATGAAGAGGGCAGTAACTCCCAATCAACAAACCCCCACATGGCTGCCCTAACAGCTGATTTTGTAGAATATGTTCCTATGCTGAGTGGTGCATTAAAAGACAAGGTTTAGAGCCCGTTGGGAGGATTCCTCTCAACAGATCCATAACCTGCCAACCCTAATTCTCCATTTGTGAATTTGAGCAATAGAATGACAACCGTTCCAAGCAGCAACACTCTTCCAGATTATAGAGGAACAATACACATAATCCATCCTACTGCTCCCCCTAGTGGCAACACATTTCTTCTTGTCTGTATATTTCAAAAGTCTTTTGTTTGTATTTAAATTTGAACAGGTTGATGTTTGGACATCGTTTCAAATCCATCTCCAGTTTATTCCACAATTGAACACCATTAACTGTTGGACTAAAACTTTTCAAAGTTGTGCTATGTTTCTGAATCCTAAAGTTTAATTCATCACGTAATTCATAACGACCAGTACGTTCTTGGAACCTTCTTTGTAATTGGTTTGGTAACAATTTATACCTTGCTTTGAATAACATTTGAACAGTTTGGAACTCAACAATGTCACAAAACTTCATGATCTTTGATTTTAAAAATAATGAGTTTGTGTGGTCCAAAAACCCAACTTTATGAATTACTCGGATAGCTCTTTTTTGCAACAATATTATTGGTTTAACTGTGTTTTTGTAAGTACTACCCCAAACCACAGTACAATAATATAAGTAGGGCAAAATCAGAGAACAGTATAAGGTATGTAGAGCTTTGATGTTTAAAATGTGCTTTGCTTTTGCAATTACTGAAATGCTTCTAGAAATTTTCGTAGATATATATTTAATATGAGATTTCCAAGTAATTCTGTCATCAATAATCACACCAAGGAATTTGATTTCATGCACTCGCTCGATAACAACACCTTCTATCTGAATTGCTTCCTGAGCATTGGAGTTACAGTTGCCAAATATCATCATTTTGCTTTTACTCAGATTTAAAGATAATTTATTTTGTTTGAACCACTTGTTGACACTTTTGAGTTCCAAGTTAACAATCCGACACAGCTGCTGTAAGTCGTCTCCTGATGCAAAAATATTTGTATCGTCAGCAAACAAGATAAATTTAAGTATTTCAGACGTTTTACAAATGTCGTTAATATACATATTAAACAATTTTGGGCCCAGAATAGAACCTTGAGGTAAACCACAGACAATTTGTCGACAACTCGACTGATAATCACCGATTTTCACACATTGTTTTCTATTTTTTAAGTAACTGGTAACCCACTGTAGAGCTACCCCCCTAATTCCATAAAGTTCTAGTTTATTAATTAATATATCATAGTTTATTGTATCAAACGCTTTACTCAGGTCAATAAATAACCCTATTGCACATTTCTTGTTATCTACAGCATTAGTTATTTCTTCAGTTATATCAAAGAGCGCGTGTGAGGTTGAGTGATTGTTCCTAAACCCAAACTGATTGTCCGAGAGTAAATTACACTTTTCAATAAAGCTGTCGAGTCTAGAGTTAAAAACCTTTTCTAAGATTTTAGAGAATTGCGGTAAAAGGGAAACAGGCCTATAGTTTGTAAAGAGATGTTTATCTCCTGCTTTGAACAGAGGAATCACTTTTGCTACTTTCATACTATCAGGAAATTGTCCAGTTTGCAACGATAAGTTACAAATGTATGTTAATGGCTTAGAGACACTTTCAATAACACTTTTTAAAGTTTTCATGTCCATGTCATGGTAATCGGTCGAAGTTTTATTTTTACACCCTTTAACAATGTCCAGTATCTCCTTTTCCTCCACAGGTTTGAGGAACAGGGACATAGGATTTGCTTCTATCAGATCACAATTATAGTTCTCAACGTTTACAATTTTTGCAGCAAGGTTCGGTCCAACATCTACAAAGAATTTATTAAATGTTTCGACTACTTCATTCATATTATTTAAAGTGTTATCCTCATCTTTGAAATATTTTGGATAATTAATCGTTCTTGGTTTATTTCTAATTATACTATTTAAGATGTTCCATAAACCTTTAATATTATTCTTATTAGTATCCAACAACTTATTATAATAATCCTGTTTACATTTTCTAATGATACCTGTCAGTTTATTTTTATATTTCTTATATTTATCCTCAGCTTCTTTTGTTCGGTTACTTATAAAGTTTTTGTAAAGATTTTTTTTTTTCTTGCAAGCATTTAGTAAACCTTTAGACATCCATGGTGTTTCTTTACACTTTCTGTTTTTACTGTATTTCTTCATTGGGCAGTTTTTGTCGTATACCTTTTGAAATACTCGCGTAAACTCATCATAAGCCATATTCGTGTCATTCTCTCTGTACACAATACTCCAGTCTTGAGCTAAAAGCTCCTTTTTAAATGCATCAATAGTTTTCTCTGTTTTTACCCTTCTAAACCAATACTTGTTTTCCTCTTCATCTTTTACATATCCATTTTTATACATAACGAAAACTGGAAGGTGATCACTAATATCATTTATAATTAACCCGCTGACTGTATCACTTTCAATTTCATTTGAGAAAATGTTATCAATCAAGGTTGCACTATGAGTTGTTATTCTACTTGGTTTAGTGATTAGAGGAAACAGACCTATACTGAATAAAGTATTTATAAATTCGTCCGTCTTTTTATGTTTATATGGGTTTAACAGATCGATGTTGAGGTCTCCCCCCACAAACATGACTTTATGATTTAATCCTGAAAAGTGCTCCTCCATCCAGTTAGAAAAAACATCTACATCAGAGCCAGGTGTTCTATAAATACAACTCACAATAATATTTTTCTTTTTTTGCCTTGTAATTTCAACAGTAAGGCATTCAAGTGTATCATCCACCACCATTGTCTTATTTTCCATTACTTTGTAACTATAGTTGGAGTCTATAAACATAGCTACGCCCCCTCCATGCTTGTTCTTTCTGTTCATACTTATAAATTCATAACCATCAATAGAAAACTCAAATTCTCTGTCATTATTAATCCATGTTTCTGTGATTAGAATGACACTGAATGGTGTGGAAAACTGTTTTAAGAAGCTTTTGATGTGGTCAAAGTTTGCATAGAGGCTTCGACTATTGAAGTGGATTACAGTGAATGCCTTAATGTTCTTAAGTTTACTATTGTACAGATCCTCTGTGTAGTATTGACAGTCATTGGTAGCTCTAGTAAAAAAGTTATTTTCCGGGTCGATGTCGATCTCAGTGTTCTGTAGGTCGTATTGAGAGAATGTAAAATCCTGGGAGTTTGCTTCAGCAATTCTCCTTATTGAAAAGTCCAAGTCGGTGCTTCCTATAGAACTATATGTATTACTGGACATGTGAAATTATGTGCTTTTACATACCAAAATCCATACGCTTTTCCCGGTGTTTATACTGGATGTGGTGTACTGCTGCGTGGACGTATAATGAGTTTGTCATATCTCAAGAAGGCGATCTCCCCCCTTTCTCGTGCAGCTCTCAGCTCCGGCATCAGTTCTTTGCGTTTTCTTTTTATTGATTCGGTGTAGTCCTCGTTTATGAAGATTTTTGTTCCTTTAAGTCGCTTGGCGCGCTGCAATATTTCCTCGCGATCCTTCCACCTCAGTAGTCTGGCGATGATGGGTCTCGGCCAGTCTCTCCCGCCGTCGTGTTTCCCTACGCGGTGAGCCCTCTCCACCTCCACCGCGTGATTTAGCTGGAGCTTCTCCTTCAGTATCTCCTTAACTTTTACCTCGGCGTCGGCCCAGGTCTCCCCAGGCGACTCCAACACTCCCTCAAATACCAGGTTGTTTCTGCGGCTCTGTCCCTCCAGATACTCCAGTTTGTCCGTGATGATGTGTAAATTGTCACATACTTTGTAAAAGTCCGTTTGTAAAGTGTTTGTGCGCTCCGTGAGTTTCAGATTATGTTCTTTTAAAGTGTCCACCTCACCTTGCGTGAACTGCAGGCTTGTTTTTAGTTCTTGAATGTCCTTAGTCTGTAAATCCATGCGGGTGTTTGTTGATTCCATTATGAGTTTAATAAATCCTTTGAAGTTCTCCTGTTGTTGTTGAATTAATTCCCTGAACATGACCCTCTGCTGCTCCATGAGCTCCGTGACTCGACTGAGGCTTACGTATTCCTCTTCCACCGCCGAATCTGCCTGTTGCTTCGCCTCTATTTTCGGCGGTTTAGGCATTTTGCTCCCTCTCAGCAGGCCTGAATGTTCTTAATATTCTTAACGAATATTTTGATATTCTTAAAAACTTTTTTTTTTCCGCGTTGGTCTAGCTTTGTCCGTCCCTGAAATCCTGTAGGCTAGTTTTTAAAGTGTCCATGATGGCGTCAGCTTCTTCTGGTCATGTGCAGGTGTATGATGCGACCACGATCGTCTATGTTCATAGAGCCAAGTTTACTAGCTCCTATTCTTTAGTTGGTTCTAACAGTGTCTGAAATAGGATGTTACAATACGCACACAATAAATAAGCAATCAATTCTGCTACATCACACGTGGTGGTTCAAAATTGTCAACAATATTTTCTTGCAACTTGAAAAGGAGGTATTTTGTCATTTAGCCCATTCACATAATGTTTGTCCCTGTATTGAGAGACAGAGAGCAGGGGCAGGAGCTACAGGCAGGAGTTAGACAGACAGGAGAGAGGAGGAGCAGGCAGGGGCATGGAGGAGAGTATAACATTGGTTTGTTTATTGGTAAGGAACCCCATTAGCTACCACCGTAGTGGTTGCTAGTCTTCCTGGGGTCCAGAATGAAAAGCATTTACAATGAAATAACACGCATTAAAAACAAGGCACATCAGTAATACTGCCTTGACAAAATATAATACATGACAAGATATACTTACTCAAAACAAACCATGGATTTTAGGGTATTTTTGAAAACATTTAAATCGGATGAGTCCCTCAAATTCCTATAGGCAGCTTATTCCACAATTGCGAGGATCAAAATTCAACAGTTTTTTTGTAGCAGACTTGTTCTTGGTCTTTCTGCAACATACTGATCATTATAATATTGACTTCAAGCGGAGTATGTTTATTTGTGTTTACTAATAGTAGCCAAAAAATGCGCCAAACAGAATAGAATCTGGCCCATGACCTGTGTTAAGCCCGCTACTACTATAGATTATTAAAGAAGGACTTTTTTTTCACACGCACACCCGCCTATTGTGTAATAAACTTTAATATAACTTCAATTAATTATTGGGCTAGTTTTCGTACTTTTTAGACGAGTTTTGAGACGTCATTGGACTAGAAATTTGTCTTGGACCTGGCAACCCTGCTCCACTTTGAGACAAAAAGGCCACGGACAACGGATTTTTACTCTCGTCTATTCGCCAAACTATCTTCCCGATCCTCCGCTAGAGACAATAAGAAGAGAGTTTAAATGAGTGTGTCGATGCCGCCCCGAGTCCTCAAAGAGAAGACATGAGCCGCGCACGGGACACGAGAGACATGCAGGAGGGGAAGTGAGCACCAGGAGACAGACAGACAAGCGGGGACGCGAAGGGGAGAAGCACTCGCGCCTTGGGAGTGACGGGGGAAGGCGGTCGGTCTCTCCTGCTCATCCACTGCAGCACACTGCTGCGTTTTGGTGTTATATGTGGCAAAGTGGGCGGAGAGTGAGTGAGCGCCTGTCCCTTTAACAACTTGCGTAGTTTGCGTATAGGAACAACCGGCTCTGCAAGTTAACGTTGTGGATTTGAATAACTCCACACTTTATCCTCCGTGAGAGAAAGTAAAGTGTTTTTTTTTGGTTTGACAGCAAAATAAAACTGGTGTGATATACTCATGATGAAACAGGCCAAAACAATGAATGAGAATGCTAGGGTAACAGACTCTATGTTGGTTCTGTGTTTAAGAGCCTATTGGCAGACTATGTGTTTTTTTGTTGTTTTGTTTTTGTTGTTGTTGATTGTTTACCCCACCCCCACCCCTCTTGTGGTACATTTCATATCCAAATGGAAAATAAAGCGTTGACATGAGCATTAACTCAATTAAATTAATATCATGGAATATAAAAGGGATTTCTAATAAGGTAAAACGGTACAAAGTACTTTCACATTTGAGACTCATCCATGCATTTGTCTCCAGCAGGTTAGACGACTGTAACGGCTGCTCACTGGCCTTTCTAAACGAGCTGTTAGAGCTGCAGTACATCCAGAACGCTGCTGCTCGAGTCCTGACAAGAACCAGGAAATACGACCATATTAGTCCAGTGCTCCGGTCTCTGCACTGGCTTCCTGTCACTCAGAGAATAGAATTTAAAACAGCTCTGCTTGTGTACAAGTCGTTTCATGGTTTAGCACCAAAGTACATCTCTGACATGTTAGAGCCGTATGAACCATCTCGGGCCCTGAGAACGTCAGGGAGGGGTCTCCTGGTGGTTCCCAGAGTCAGGACTAAACACGGTGAGGCTGCGTTTCAGTTTCATGCAGCTAAAATCTGGAACAGTCTTCATGAGGATGTGAGACAGGCCTCAACTCTGATAATGTTCAAATCCAGGCTGAAAACAGCTCTTTTTACCCATGCATATAAAAACTGAAAGTATTTTATCTGCACTCTTGCCTTTTACTGTAATTGATTATTTTTTATGTTTTAATGATTGATTTGATCTGTTTTCTTGTAATTTTATGCAACTGTGAAGCACTTTGAATTGCCTTGTGTATGAATTGTGCTCTACAAATAAACTTGCCTTGCCTTTATCATGTGATGTGGCCATGCTACAAGAGGTGCATGTAAAAGAGACTGAAGTTATGAAACTAAGACAAAGATGGGTTTGACAAGTCTTTTCATCTCCTGGTAATGGAGCAGCAAAGGGTGTCAGCATCTTAATCTCGAAGAGAATGTCATTCCGACTATTAGAACAAATAATTGACACGGATGGTAGATATTTGATAATTTCAGGTTATTTACAAAATCAAAAGTGTACTTTAGTGAACATATATGCTCCAAATACAGGACAAACTGATTTCTTGTCACCCCTTACTGTCCTCCTTGCAAAGTTCGCTGGTGATCCGATTTTGGTGGGTGGATATTTCAACATGACTGGGGATCCCCTGTTAGACAGGTCTAACAGGCCACTCCCATCAGATAGAGCGTTATCAGCTGCTTTTACAGAAATCAAAAATACATTAGCATTAACAGATGTTTGGCGTACATTAAACCCTATGACACGAGAATATAGTTTTTATTCCAAGGTGCACTACTCCTACTCCCGGATAGACTTTTTATTTTTACCCAAAGAGTTATTAGAGAATGTTATTGACTCTCAGATTCACAGTATTATCATTTCAGACCATGCACCAGTGTCGGCTTGTTTCACTTTCATAGTTAGCAAATATAAGTGTAAACATTGGAAAATTAATAACTCTTTGCTTAAAGATAAAGAACTGATTAGCCACATTCAGGAGAGGACAGTGGAATTTATAAACAATAATTTAAATTCCGGCCCAAATGTGCCAGTAGACTGGGAGGCCTTTAAAGCCATATGCAGAGGATGGCTCATAAGCTACTCCTCAGCAAAAACATGCAGAATGAAAAAACAATGTTAATGAAAAAATTAAAAAAGGCAGAAATGCAACACATGATCAATCCAAATAACACAGAGGTGAAGAAAAAATTATTAATTTTACAATCTGATTTACAAAGTATTCTGCATGAAGAGACAGCATTTGCTTTGTATCGTCTACGGAAAAAATATTTTGAACATGGGGATAAGGCGGGAAAGATGCTAGCACTCCAAATAAAACAAATAGACAATAAGCATTCCATTCCTGCAATTCTGGATCAAAATGGTACTCTAGTGATCTAGTAGATCAAAAAAGATATAAATGAAGCTTTTCAACTGTTTTACTCAACATTATATAAATCAGAACATCAGTGCATTCTTAAAAAACATCAGTCTCCCAGCCCTTTTACCAGAACAGAATGACATGTTGGAATCCCATATCTCTGAAGCAGAGGTAAGAGATGCTATCAAGGTCCTCTCTTCTGGAAAAGCCCCAGGGGAGGATGGGTTCAGCATAGATTTCTATAAAAGCTTCCAAGACATACTTGCACCTCTTTTTTTTTATCATTAAATTTTTTATTAAGAAGAACAAGTAGTATAAACATCGTACAAGGTGCAGTAACATTTTGTTCTCCTTTTTATAGTTAATAATCCCTCCCCCCCCACGCCCCCCCCCCCCCACCAACCAGATATTCCATGTACAATGATGTTATCACAATATACAGTATGTCAAAAGAGCAGATTTTTTAGATTTACAATCAGTTGTGTCCATAAATCAATTGTGTTGAATGATGCATTGTTGATCCTTGCTGAAGACAGTTCCATATAAGCAATGTCCGTATAACAATGAACCCAGTGAGTGAATGACACATCATTACTTTTCCACCTTTGCGCTATGATCTTTTTGGCTGCTGTGAGGCCTGCAAGCCAGATTTTACACGATCTTCCCGTTAGTCTTATACTTGAGTTATCATTCAAAAGATGTATAGTGGGCTCCATTGGTAGAGCAACCTCTGTTAGTGTACTGAGGCAGCTCACTACTTTACTCCAGAGCTCCTGAACTCCTGGACATTCCCATATAACGTGAATGAAGGAGCCTATGGTCCCCGGGAGACAAAATGAGCAGTAAGGATCAGGTGCCGTCCCCATTCTATGCCTCACAACTGGGGTTAGGTATGCCCTATGGCAATATTTCAGATGTATATAACGGTGATTAGAGTTCTTTGAGGCTTTCCCAATATTATGCCAAATTAACTCCCAGTCAGGAATAAAAGTGTCATTTGAAATGTCTTGTTCCCAAGCTTTCATTCCCACTGAGGGCACCACAATTTTATTCAATAGTTGATCGTAAATATATGACACTATCCTTTTAGGGGCATTCCGTAACAATTCAGAAATGGGGTGATCGCTTAGTTCTGATCCCCAGGGGACTCCATAGGCTTTACATGCAGATCTTATTCTGAAATAGAAAAATAAAGAGTGTTTATCGATGTTATAATTTGATATCAACTCTTGAAAACTAAGGATAGATTCTTCTCCATTAATGTCTTGTAATACTCTAATACCTTTGTTATTCCACTCTTTATTTGTAAATGGCTTTCCCCCTGAGAGAAAATTACTGTTGCACCACAATGGTGATGATTTATGCCACTTTGGTTTGTGTTTTAGATATCTTTCCACTGCTCTAAATACCACCAACATATATGACAGAATTGGACCATACCGCAAGTTACATTTCTTAGTTGGCAACCCTAGAAAAAGAAAGTCTCTCAGCTCTAGTGGCTCAATAAGATTACTTTCAATGGATTTCCATGCTGATTTCTTGTTATCATTTAACCAGTAGGACAAACTCCTCAGCACGAAAGCCCAATGATAGAGTTTGAAATTGGGACATGCACATCCACCATTAGACCTTTTCATCTGCAACACTGACCACTTAATAGCAGGGCGCTTGTCATTCCAAATATATCTACGCAGCAAAGAGTCAAGTTTTTGCCAAAAACCAGTAGGAGGCGGCAGAGGAATCATGGAGCTTACAAAATTTATTCTAGGTAATATATTCATTTTAACAGCTGCTATTCGGGCTGGGACCGAAGCTGGCAAGTGCGTCCACCTACTAATGTCCTCTTCAATTTTCTTTAGGACAGACAGGTAGCTATTTTTTGCAGTCAGTGTTACATTAGGTGTGACCCGAATGCCCAAGTAAGTCGTTTCTGTAACTGTTGTTACCTCTAAAGGAAGAAGTACCTCTTCTTTATCAATATTTACTAACATTAATGCTGATTTGGAATAATTAACCTTGTAGCCTGAGAGATGGCCAAAATATTTCAGCTTCTCCAATACAACAGGAAGGGAGTGTTGAACATCAGCCATGTAAATCAATGTGTCATCGGCATAAAGTGACACAGAGTGTGAGGATGAACCAATAGTGATAGGAGATACCTGTGGACAGTTCCTAATTAATTGTGCCAACGGTTCAATAGACAAATTGAAAACCAAAGGTGATAATGGATCACCTTGCCTACTCCCTCTTTTTATTTGAAATAATTCAGAAAAAAACCCTCCTGTACATATCCTCGCTGAAGGATTTGCGTACAATGTCTGTATCATACCAATAAATTTGTCCCCAAATTTAAATTCTTTTAGTACTCTCCACAAATATGTCCATTCTAGGCGATCAAACGCCTTTTCAGCATCCAAAAATAACAGCCCGCAGGCTGGGGGGATCTTATGTGATGAGCTGAGTATATGCAGCAGGCGCCGAACATTATCAGAAGGAAATCGGCCTATCAAAAAGCCTGTTTGATCAGGATTAATAATTTTACCTATTACTTGTTCCAGTCTATTGGCCAAAACTTTAGAGAACATTTTTAAGTCAGCATTAATCAATGAAATTGGACGATAATTTGCACACTCAAGGTGATCTTTCCCTGGTTTTGGGATAACAGTTATTAGAGCGGTGTTGAGGTCACGATGAAATGAGCCACTATCAATAGCATGATTTATCGCCTCAAGCCAAATTGGACCAAGAAGATCCCAGAATTTTAAGTACAGTTCAACTGGGATCCCATCGATTCCTGGTGTACGGCCTGTCTTGGTGTTTTTAACTGCCTTTAACAGCTCCTCCAGTGTTATTGGTTTATCAAGACTTTCAGTTTCATTTGTTGTTAAAGTTGGAAGATTAAGGCCTGTAAAAAATCCATCCAGGTCATTCTCTGAAGGTGTTCCGCCACTGGTATACAACTCTTTAAAATATTCTTTAAAAGTTTTATTTATATCCTCAGTAGAGGTTAACAACCCTTTTTGAGTACATCTAATGGCTGAAATTGCACTCTTGGCCTCCTGTTGTTTTAAAGTTAGAGCCAGAAGATGACTTGGCTTACTACCTTCCGAATAATATTTAGATCTCGTCACCTGCATCATATACTCAACTCTATTTCTAAGTAGGTCATTTAACGCTGCCTGCTTAGATATAAGAGTGTTTGCTTTGGATGTGTTATAAACTTTTTTAAGGTCCCTTTCCAAACTCTTACATTCATTTTCCAGATCCGATATCTTTTGTAATCTCCGTCTGTGAAGATTTGAGCTAAACTGTATTGATATGTTACGAATACATCCTTTAACTGATGCCCATATTAGAGTCTTATCTGCAATAGTGTCCTTATTTAGAGCAATAAATTCGGTTAATTGGGCCCGCATTTGTTTAAAAAATTCTTCGCACTTTAAAAGAGTAGTATTAAATCGCCATCTGCTATTCCTGTTCTTAACCATAGTGTAGTTAAAGGTTGATATTATTGGGTTGTGATCCGATATGTACCTTGGTAAAATGTCTATAGCACTAATTGCCGGGAGAAGACTAGTAGACACCAGAATATAGTCAATACGGGAAAATGTTTTATGTCTAGCTGAATAAAAGGTATAATCCTTTGCCGATGGGTTGTGTACTCTCCATACGTCTTTTATGTTTAAGTCCATCATAAAACGATTGAGTGCCTTTGAGGCAGCATCTTGAGAGCTTGAAAATATTGACGTTGTTTTATCAAGGTTCATGTTCACTTGGGCATTCATATCAGACCCCATATATATTTGGTAGCCAGAGAGTGTCAGTAATCTTTTTGTTATTGAGGGGAAAAAGTCGCTTTCAAAAGTATTTGGTGCATACAAACTAATAAGTGCGACCTTTTTACCCTGAGCGGACACACAACAGTATGACATTCTACCTGCTTCGTCCGAGCCGGTCTTCTCGATTAACACATTCAAATTTCGTCTCATAATTATCATGACTCCTTTTGTGCGCGTACCATCAGATGACCACGCAACTGGCTTGTACAATCTATTCAGCATTCTAACCACATCATTTGGTCTCAAATGAGTTTCCTGAAACATTGCTATATCGACTTTCTTTCTGTTGAGGAAATCTAAAACCTTGGATCTTTTATAGGGGGATGTCTGTGTAAGTTCTCAGTCGTACAGGGGTTGTCCATCCTCAATGAAGGTACTTGATTCATCTTCTGTACTCAGTAGTTGAAGTCTTCGAACGTTTCGCCTCTCAGAGAGACTTCAACTACTGAGTACAGAAGATGAATCAAGTACCTTTATTGAGGATTTTATAGGGGGAGTTTAAGCCTTTGACATTAAAAGACATAATTTTGAAACATTTCGGTTTAATAGCATCAGTACCTTTAAGAATATAACCTTTATTACTGGTGGTGGCACCCCCCACCCCCGTCCCTTCCCTCTGGCCCCCCTCTCCCACACCCTCCCTCTGGTCCCCTTCTCCCACACCCTCCCCCTCCCTTCCCTTATCGCAATCACCCCCCTGTTGCATCCGTGAGCGTCACTTGGCAACGTCACACGCCAGCCTCCGATCCCTCCCCCTTCTTAAAAACATTTAACAGAATCCCCAACTCGTATCATAACACAACCGCAGCGCCTTAATACTGCAACACATTTTTTATCCAAACTGTAACACAGGTAAAAAATAACGTTAAATTAAATGATAAAAATTGCCCTTACAAACTTGTGCCAGTTTGTATATATCCGATAAACCTAACTGACAATTTAAATGATCTGGACATTTTAAAACTTAATACCACGATCTGGTAATTCACAACGCAAAATTATGAATTTGCTTAGAAAAAAAATAAAATAAAAAAATTAAAATAGAAATAAATAAATAAACCAGAAGACCTCTTTTACCAAAACAGAAATAGTCCAGCAATTGTGCCAATAAGCTATTCCAAACCTGCTTCTTGGCAGTAGATCCTTTCACCCAGAGTCAGAGTCAACAAGTTGTTCCTCCACGCCCTCGCCTTCTTCTCCGTCCTCCCGTAATGCTGCGGCCAGAGCTTTCTCGGCTTGCCCGGGCGTTTCAAACGACATCCTCTTGCCCTTGTATTTCACCTTCAGGGTTGCTGGATAGACCAGGAACGCTTCAATGCCTTTCTTCCGTAGTTTGGCTCGAACATCGTTGTATCCTCGTCGTTTCTTACTTGTCGCCGTGCTGTAATCTGCGTAAAACCACAGCGGAGTGCCATGTGGGAGGCTCGGCTTGGATTTTCTTGCTCCCTCCAGTATGGCCTGTCGGTCAGTGTAACGCAGAAGACGGAATATCATGGTCTGGGTCTTCGAAGTGTTGTTGGAGTAGATCCGATGCGCTCTGTCGATTTCCACAAGAGACCCGCGGAGAGACGGAATCCAGGTGGGGAGCATCTTCTGAATATACCCGCGCGGGTCGTCACCCTCCGCTCCAGTTGGTAAGTTTATCAGCCGCACATTGTTTCTTCTGGCTCGATCCTCTTGCTCAGTCAAGTCCTCGCGCAATTTTGCTATCTCCTCCCAGCAATGCGCAGTGTTGGTCTCGTTTTTTCGGAGATTAGCTTGAATGCTATCCACTTTGTTGAAGACTGTAGTGAACTTTTTAGCATGAGTGTCCATCTGTTCGTTTAGTGACCGCAGAATGTTACTGTTTTCGGTCAACGTCTTCTCGATGGGGGCAAGAGACTCTTTAATCGAATCTTTGATCAGTTTACTGGCATTCTCGTGAAAGGTCGTCATCTGGTCAGCCAATGTTGTCTTGATTAGTGCAGCTAGCTCCTCCGTTAGCTCGGTAGCTGAGGAGGGGCGATTGGAAACTTTGCTGCTATTCGCATCCTGTTTTTTCGTCAAACCTTGTTCTCTTCTTGTTGTCATTGTTAGATAACTCAGAACGCATATCAAATAGTACAGGGGTTCGCTCGGAGCTCAGCGCATCGCCGCCATCTTGCCTCGTGCCTCACCGGAAGTCCACTTGCACCTCTTTTAACCCTACTATTTAACTATATCATTTCCAACCAATCAATGCCTGTATCTATGCGTTCAGCCATAATCTGTTATTCCAAAATCGGGTAAGGATTTGATGCAAATGGGGAGTTGTCGACCATTAAGTATTTTAAATAATGATTACAAAATATTTGCCAAGATACTGGCTAAAAGACTCGAAAAAGTGATCCCTTCCTTAATCCATATTGACCAGGTTGGCTTTATTAAAGGCCGATTAGCAGCTAACAACATGAGGAGGTTGTTTCATGTCATGTCGAGGGCCTCATAACTTCAGCATCCAGCAGTAGCATTGTCACTGGATGCTGAAAAAGCCTTTGATCGAATGGAGTGGCCCTTTTTATTTGAGGTCCCCTCTAAATTTGGATTTGGCACAAGCTGTATGAAGTGGATTAAGGCTCTTTATAATGAACCCTTGGCACGCATTAAGACCAATGATATAATAGCTCGCCCTTTTCAGCTTTTTAGATCGACAAGGCAGGGCTGCCCAGCCTCTCCAGCTCTATTTATTTTAGTGTTGGAACCGTTAGCATGTGCAATACGGGCAAATGAAAACATACAAGGTATTGACATTGGAGGATATAATTTTAAAACTAATCTTTATGCAGATGATATTTTGTTAACCTTAACTAATCCTAATCAATCCATCTCACAATTACTGACTTTATTAGAACTATTTGGCAAAAATTCTGGATATTAAATTAATGTGGTTAATGTCTAGTAAGAGCGAAGCAATCCCACTAAATCAGTATACATTCCCATCTCATTTAGGAACTGCACCTTTTGTTTGGAAATCACAAGGAATTAATTATCTTGGTATAATCATTAAATCACCAATCTGCAAGATATTTGAACTGAATGGCCCGAATATACTCAAGACTAAGAAGATATTAGTAGATGGGCTGTCCTGCCTTTGTCTTTGTGGGGAAGGGCTGAGGTAATAAAAATGAACTTATTGCCCCGACTTACTTTTCCAATATCTGCCATCCCACTTAAAGTCCCTCAAAAATGGTTTAAGGAAATAGATACTTTTTTTACACAGTTCCTTTGGAATGGAAAAAAAAAAACAGAATTAATCGTAAAAAACTTGGAAAAATGTGGGTTGGGAGTACCAAGTATATACATGTATTATTTAGCTTTCAATGCAAGATATCCTCTGACATGGGGTTACAATGGAAAAAAAAAATCATCGTACACCCGGGAGAGGTTAGAGAAATGTGTTTTATATGAACACAATGCAACATTTTCCCTTAAATCTTTATGGTGCAATCCCAAATAAGAACAAAAATCAACTAATTGAATTTTCTTGTGAAATTAAAAGCTATACAAAAACAATTAAAAATAACTGGTATATCATTACCATCATGCCCAATATCAAACAATTCTTTATTAACTGTTGGCAGTAAGACACTTCGTAATGCTTTTTTGTCAGAGGATATCAACCGGATGGATCAACTGGTAAAAGATGGACAAATTATACAATTTTCAGTCTTAAAATCTCAATATAACCTTAAAGAGTCAAAGATATTCCAATACCTATAGTTAAAATCAATTTAGAAAAAATATTTGACAAAAGGAATCATACTTGCTTCAAAAAATAATCTAGAAGAAAAATTAAAAACAGCCTTCAATAAACGAGGGACAGTCTCTGTAATATACAAGTTGCTGATCCAGTCACTCCCTGACAGCATCACATCCACACAATTGCAATGGGATAAAGACATTGGATCTCCATTAACTGCTGAACAATGGGATACAATAAAAAAATAAATTAAAAAAATAAAAATCAAGCTACCCTTCGAAATGTGTACATTATAAAATTATCCAAATGAAAATTATTCACAGAGCCTATGTTACCCCCAAAACTCTGAAAAAAATGAATCCAAATCTCTCGGATTTGTGCTGGCATGGATGTGGCCGGACTGGGACACTTAATCACATGTTGTGGACATGCCCTGATGTAAGAACATTTTGGGCAGCTGTAACTGTTTGTGTCCTTGGAAATGTGATTGGCACTCTGTCAAAAACTACACAGAGGATTGCAGCTTTAGGGTTCATGTCAGTAAAAAGAATTATACTCAAAAACTGGAAAGTACGTAAAGCAGACTGTTTTGACCTACATGACTGGGTGAAAGACTTTATGAACTTGTTATCAATGGAGAATGTAACAGCACTCCTTTGCAATCCTTGCAAAACCCAAACAAAAGAAGTAAAGAATGAACTACGGAGGAAACTGATTAAAAGGAAATGGAATGCTTTTAATATACTGTAAAAAAAAAAAAAAAAAGTGTGCGTGTATATATATATATATATATATATATATATTTAAACAAAAAAAATAGGGGAAGAAGCTATGAACATTAACATCTCGAAAATGTTCCTTAAGGTTTTGTTTAGTATTGTTGCTGGTAATAATAATAATTTCAGGGTCATTTCAGGCCAAATAACCTGGCTTCTGTAGTTGCCATACTTTTTCTTTAAACATTACTTTTTATGAACTGTACCACTCCCTCCCCTTTTTTGTCTTTTTTTAATTTAAATATTATTTTTTATTTATTTTTTTGTATAATTTGTTTTTTATGTATGTCATGTATTGTATTTCTTTCTGTCCCGTCTATAAAATAAATAGAAATAGAAATAGAAAAATAAATACAGATACACTTGTGGACCAGGATGTTTTGTTAAACACCAAATATGGTCTTATAACCTTGACATTTGGGGCCGTGCTCATCCCAGACAGAAACTCTTATCTGCACATGAACTCGTTCAACTTCTCGTGCAGAGGCCTAGCAAACATTTTATAGGTTTTACAAAACACACAAACTAATATCACACTGGTCACTGGGACAAAGCAAAACACTGAGCTTTACCCGTTAACACTAACAGCTATGTGAATTTTTTTTAATTTACATATTCTTAATGGCCTTAATCCCCCAGACGGGCAAAGCAATACGGAATGTGGAAAACCTGCTTGAGTTCACTGTAATAACGGAGGGAATAAACATATATTACATGTGATATTCCCAGTGTTCCCCTCCTGGAACCGCCACCTTAACGTGGTGGAGGGGTTTGAGCGCCCGAATGATCCTGGGAGCTCTGTTGTCGGGGTCTTCGTGCCCCTGACGTACCGGTTTACTTGGCTTTGTGCTGTCCGCTGCCAATATTTTTAGATACAGGGAACACACCGGGCCACACCTTTAATCCCTCTCCCCCATGGACAGCACACCATACACCACTCTGCAATAACTGTGAACTTCACTTTGCATTGCTGACAAACGTGTCCCCGAGCCACTCCTTTGTAATCTTGTTTGTGTGCTTCGTGTCATTCTGTTGAAATGTGAATCATCGCCGTCTAAGGTTCTTAGCGCCCTGAGGCAGAATTTCATCTCGAATGGCTCTGTACATTGCTGCATTCATCTTTATCTCGATCCAGTGTTGGAGGTAGCGTTTGACAAAAGTCACAAAATACAAAAATGTATTACTTTTTTTTTAGTAACTAAGGAATATAACATTACTTACACCTCATTCCTCCCGAACTCTGCGTACGTGTCAGTGAATTAGGAGGACCCAAAAGCAGACTTCGACCAACAGCGTTTTAGAACATTTAGAGATTCACAGTCTTCTAGTTGGAGACAAGGCAGGACCGTGAATAGCAGGTGAGTTGGAGACGAGGCAGGCTGAGGCAGGAGGACACTGAAGGTGACTCACGATCTGGCAGGGATGTGAAGGAAGCCCGTGCTTAAATACTGCATAATAATAAATAATACATAATAATACATAATAAAATAAGACAAACTTTAAACCCCCCACCCAACCCCAGCAACTCCTCCTTGCATTCATACCACAATCACAACCACAATCATCCACACATTCATAGTATTTTGACAGGAACACAGACTATAAACAGAAAGGAAGCACAAAGCAAACAAAAATAAAATCATTAAAAAAAAGAAAAATAAGATGAAATCACTAATACCAATCAAAAATCCATAAACAAAATGCCATATAGTTGGCAAAACATTTATGACATAACAAATGGCATAGCAAGTACAACCAATAGTTATATCTCTAATTCAAGTAAGCAGACATTCCATTTCTTTTCATGTTCAATAATTCTGTTGTTATTTGTTGCTATAATTGTTTCCAACATATACTGATGATAAATTCTATTCTTAAAGTGTTTTATACATAAATTTGATAACGTTTTAGCTTTAAAAATAAACATTTTACCCATCCGAATAATCATATTCAAAAAGTATGTGCATTTACCCTCAAAAACACATAACATGATATTCTGAGGTGTAATTTGCAAAACAATATCCATAGGCCTTAACCATAATTGTACACTGACCCAAAACTTAGCCACATATGGACAAAAATAAAACAAATGCATCAGGTCCTCCTCCTCATCCCCACAGATTGAATCTACAACAGGGATCCTTTTCTATCTTCCATTTGAACAGAGATTTTTTTGTTGCAATCATTTTATAAAAGGTTTTAAGTTGAAATATCCTGGAATATCAATCTACTGTAGTTCTATAAATTGTTCTAAAGTAATCTTTCCACAAAATTGGATCATTAAATTCATCTTCCCAAAACAGGAAGATTCTGTGCGGTGCCTGTAATATTTACATTCCACATATATATTATTTTGTTTATATTTGCACCAGACAGCCATTTTGGGCATCTTATTTGTGGGAGACAAACCATTAACTTATTCTTCCCACAATTTAGCAATTTTCTTTGGTACTTAGCTTTCTTTGCTAAGTTTTAGGAATTGCAGAAATCAGTACAATACCCACGTACTCATTTCGTTTCGACCAGAGTTTATGGATGGCCTGAAGACTCTGAGAGTAAACTGCATTAAGTGGCTCCAGTGCAGTTGAGATTTGAAGGCTTTAGGTCACATGACCACTTCAAAATCCCGCTCTTTTTGCACCTGCAGAACCATCAGGGCCATGTACATTGAAGTGCCAACATTGACTTAACATTGTTTCAATCGAAACGAAATGAGTACGTGGGTATTGTAAAACTAGGCTAGGCACGCATGAGCTTTCACTAGTAAATCAGGTTAAGTCAGTAAGAGAGAGAGACAGGTGGCTCTGATGACTTTCATAGAAGTTTCTTCACCGATCAATGTACGATCAATAATTCAAAAAAGCCCTAAATGTACGATTTTTTCAAAGCGCCAGATAAAGTCTGGTTAAATGCTCTGTCCCCTCTCAGCAGCGCTTCGCTTTCGCTCTGATCTGGAGTCATACTTAGCCTCCGTATTCACGAAGGCATAATATCTGCTGTAAGAAGGAGAGACTGTCCCTGGATCAGTTTTACAGTTCCACTATTGCATTATCCTTCTGCCCTGACGCATCCTCTTTGGTCAGCAGGTCGTGTGTGTGCGAAATGTAATAAATGGGACAGTGCGTGGGGCTGTGTTGTAGTTAGGGGTGATGATGATATGAGCAATATTTTGCGCGGGTGCTACAGCGATATTGGCATATTTATAGTGTACGATAGTTTGTGCTGAAAAACGATAGTTTTGGAAGCCTTGTACGATATAATGGTTTTCAGAATCTGGCAACCCTGATCAGAACTAGTTGTACAGGATAAGATGACATGAACTCTCAGCACAGTATTGTGATTCATATGGCAACCTCACTATATGTATGGGCAGTAGTTAGTACACAGCTGATTAGCCTGCGTCGTGCTTTTAAACTGTGTATTTGAATTTTCGAAAAGTCTCGAAAATGTAATTTTTACTTCCAGCACCAGGCGGAGCCTCAACTGTTGAGCTTTATTGAAGATGTTGGTCTTCCTAGATAGATACTGCAGCGGCCTTCGTATTAATATTTGTATTGCCAAGATAAAGACAGCGATATATTGCAGAAAGTATTCTGAGCACACACTGCATTTTTAGCAGGCTATAAGGCAGAAGTTATGAGAATATTTTTAAATACCTAAGAATAACAATGTTGAGGAAGTGACATGGCTGCATTGAAGCGTGTAGTGGAAAGACATGGTATTGTGGTTGTTTGCTCCTCTATTAAATCAAACTAACCTTGAACATCCTGCAGCTGTGTTTGATAAAGGTTGTGTTTGAGTCCGGTGTTCACTCGGATGTGTAAATAGTGTGTAGCCTACAGTTTGACGAACCAACTTAGCCTGTCAGAAAGTTTAAGGCAGCTAATAAAAGAAACAAAAACGTCTAAGATTTATCCTGTTACCCTGTGCAATTAATGACGAGGGTTGTGACAGGAAAGCTATCTGTTGTTGAGGAGGCAGTTTATCAGTTCTGGGGGTCCTGGATGAGTGTAGAGGAAACGGATAGACATAACAAGCACCAAAAACTAAACATTAACTTTTTTGTTTTTGTTAAACATTGACAAAGTGGCTCCATTTCACAGTTACAGTGAGGAAAATAAGTATTTGAACACCCTGCTATTTTGCAAGTTCTCCCACTTAGAAATTATGGAGGGGTCTGAAATTGTCATCGTAGGTGCATGTCCACTGTGGGAGACATGATCTAATTTTTTTTTTTCCAGAAATCACAATGTATGATTTTGTAACTATTTATTTGTATGATACAGCTGCAAATAAGTATATGAACACCTGTCTATCAGCTAGAATTCTGACCCTCAAAGACCTGTTAGTCTGCCATTAAAATGTCCACCTCCACTCCATTTATTATGCTAAATTTAGATGCACCTGTTTGAGGTGGTTAGCTGCATAAAGACACCTGTCCACCCCATACAATCAGTAAGAATCCAACTACTAACATGGCCAAGACCAAAGAGCTGTCCAAAGACACTAGAGACAAAATTGTACACCTCCACAAGGTTGGAAAGGGCTACGGGGAAATTGCCAAGCAGCTTGGTGAAAAAAGGTCCACTGTTGGAGTCTTTTTCCACATTTCAGGCTTCAAACATAAAGATATAAAACTATTTTTTTGTGAAGAACCAACAACAAGTGGGACACAATCATGAAGTGATTAAAACATTTTTAACAAATAAACAACTGAAAAATTGACTAATAACGATAAATAGAATCCACCTGTGTGTAAACAAGTCTCCGTATAAATGCACCTGCTCTGTGATAGTCTCAGAGGTCAGTTTAAAGCGCAGAGAGCATCATAAAGAACAAGGAACTCACCAGGCAGGTCCGAGATACTGTTTAGGAGAAGTTTAATGCCGGATATGGATACAAAAAGATTTCCAAAGCTTTAAACATCCCAAGGAGCACTGTGCAAGCGATAATATTGAAATGGAAGGAGTATCAGACCACTGCAAATCTACAAAGACCCGGCCGTCCCTCTAAACTTTCAGCTCATACAAGGAGAAAACTGATCAGAGATGCTGCCAAGAGGCCCATGATCACTCTGGATGAACTGCAGAAATGTACAGCTGAGGTGGGAGACTCTGTCCATAGGACAACAATCAGTCGTATACTGCACAACTCTGGCCTTTATGGAAGAGTGGCAAGAAGAAAGCCATTTCTTAAAGATATCCATAAAAAGTGTTGTTTAAAGTTTGCCACAAGCCACCTGGAAGACACACCAAACATGTGGAAGAAGGTGCTCTGGTCAGATGAAACCAAAATCAAACTTTTTGGCCACAATGCAAAACGTTATGTTTGGCGTAAAAGCAACACAGCTCATCACCCTGAACACACCATCCCCACTGTCAAACATGGTGGTGGCAGCATCATGGTTTGGGCCTGCTTTTCTTCAGCAGGGACAGGGAAGATGGTTCAAATTGATGGGAAGATGGATGGAGCCAAATACAGGACCATTCTGGAAGAAAACCTGATGGAGTCTGCAAAAGACCTGAGACTGGGACGGAGATTTGTCTTCCAACAAGACAATGATCCAAAACATAAAGCAAAATCTACAATAGAGTGGTTCACAAATAAACATATCCAGGTGTTAGAATGGCCAAGTCAAAGTCCAGACCTGAATCCAATCGAGAATCTGTGGAAAGAACTGAAAACTGCTGTTCACAAACGCTGTCCATCCAACTTCACTGAGCTCGAGCAGTTTTGCAAGGAGGAATGGGCAAATATTTCAGTCTCTCAATGTGCAAAACTGATAGAGACAAACCCCAAGCGACTTACAGCGGTAATCGCAGCAAAAGGTGGCGCTACAAAGTATTAACTTAAAGGGGCTAAATAATTTTGCACGCCCAATTTTTCAGTTGTTTATTTGTTTGAAATATCCAATAAATTTCGTTTCACTTCATGATTGTGTCCCACTTGTTGTTGGTTCTTCACAAAAAATTACAGTTTTATATCTTTATGTTTGAAGCCTGAAATGTGGCAAAAGGTCGAAAAGTTCAAGGGGGCCGAATACTTTCGCAAGGCACTGTATATATATATATATATATATATATATATATATATATATATATATATATAATGTTTAAGCTAAACCTTTCATCACATCTTTTGGAGAAATGGCCCACAAAATCATGCTTTTTAGTGCACAAGAAATGAAACTACTGGATACTTGATTCAGCTGTTTTAGGTCAATATTGCATTTTCTAACCAACAAAGTGTAAGATAGTGATAAAGATGTCTTTGACCTTATTACCAAATACCAGGAAAAAGAATAATGTCTGCCTTTAATAGAATATTGTTGTTACTGAAATGAGTAATTCCAATGCTGTTATTTTACGTTTACATTTTTAATCAAATATAGAAAAAAGAAAAATAGCAACTAGGTTTAATTCATGCTATTTATTTTAAGGATTCAAAATGCCAATATTGTATATTTTTTTTTAATTTAGATGAATTGTACATGTTTAACACAAAAAATAAATATTTCTGTCAAATGAGGCCTAATTTGTTTTGTAATTAATGGTGAATTGTCCGGGTTTACAGTGTTTGCTCCTTATTGCATCTTAAAATGATTTCAGCTTATCTCATCAAGCTTCTATCTTGCATTACATTAGATGTATGGGGCCCATGGGCCTTATGGTTTTAACCCACTTTGGCCCCATATGTAACTCATTCAGAGCCCACATGGGCCAACTCAGATGGGGCCGTCATGCGGACAAACCCACTTATTGCCCATGTGGGCAAACCCATTTGGGGCCCACATTGCTTCGCTGGCTGGCCACAAGCACCTTTCCGCGGCCGCTGCTTAAGCTCCTGTCCCGTGGCTACCTGCCGGTTCACCCATGCCCTCATGTTCCTGTGCTGCTCTGGCCTATGGCATCAGATAACTATCTTTAAGTTGAGGGCGCAAATACAACATCAATGCGCGCAGAACACAGGGATCGTGGGCGCATGCACTAAAAGTGGGTGCAAAAACTATAACAGAGCGCTTATGTCTCTTCCTACGCCCGGTGTTTTCATTTCAGCGCGCAGTTTTCGGCCCGCAGTGCCCTCGCTCTTCCACAGTTTGACCGCTCGGTTTTCTTCTTCAGTCAGCATACTGCCGCCCTGACCTGCTGCCCGCAACAGAACCTTTCCTAGGGTTGAGGTCTCTCTTCCACCTCCTCCGCGCTTCCACTTTTTGTCCTCATACTGCTCCAAGAGCAGGTGCGCTGAATGTGCATCACCGGGGTTTTGCACAGTCACGTAAGTAGGTGAAGGTGGAAACTGGGATGTGCTATAAAAATCATAATAAACCAAACCCTGTCGAGCGGCACTGAAAGTTCCACTGTGAATGCTCCCAGTGCTAGTTTCGTGTGTTGAGTGCGTTATAACTTTGTATTACATAATTTTACAAGATGTAAGCCTAATCCTAACTTTAAAATACTTTGACTGTACAGTAAGCCCCACTTAACGGAGAACATTTTAATGTTTTTTGTCGTATTTTTGTTACAATTTATCCATTTTCATTGCTCTTTTTGTTGCTTTTTTGTAACATTTGATCACATTCTCATTGCTTTTTTGTTGCTTTTTCATCACATTTTATTACATTTTAATTGCTTTTTGTAGCTTTTTTGTCACATTTTCATTGATTTTTTTGTTGCACTTTTTGCCACATTTTATTTTTTGTGGCATTTTTGTCAGGCTTTCAATTATTTTTTATTTTGTTTTGTGTGTGTAATGTAACGTAACTATGATCAAGCCCAAATTTTTTTTCCAAAACATGTCAAAAAAGCAACAAAAGCGTACGCCACGCAGTATGTCAGCCACATAAGTAAGTCATGTGGGCCAGATATGCGCCGAAATATTACATCATCATACGGCACTGCACTGAGCCAACTCTGGGCCACATTTTGGCCATGAGCGGGCCAGATCTGGACCACTTTTGGATAGTATGGTGCCCTTGCGGCTAAACATTGGCACTGCTCTGGATTTGATGTGGGCTAGGTAACCGAATGCGGACCGCCTTTGTGCCGGTATGTGGGCCAAATGAATGTGTCTGATGTGGGCCACAACTGGCCCATACCAATGTTGCTATCTGGGATCACATTCTAAATCGTGAACTCCACCTATTTGTCTATAGTTCTGTCAAATGGAAATAAAGAGTCGGCGACAAGAAGCGGGACGTATTTCAGTGGATTTGAAAAGAAAATCTTTTTTTTTTTGTATAAAAAGTAACATACTCTCAAATCCAAACATTTTACTTGAAAACATTAAAAAAAAATAAAGTCGCTGTATTCCGTTAACTGTGACCATTTACTTTTCTACCTGCACATTTTCCTGTAACATGTGAATTGTATGTTTGATTTCTGATGCTCAATGTTATATTCATATTTAAACTTTGTGTGTTGACTGATTCATAAAATAAACTACCAATACAAAACAGCCGACACAGTTTAATGGGTTGTTCATGTCCATTTTATTACATTTTCCTTCTTAATAACTTAAGGCATAAATTAAGACAAAATTATTTAAAAGTGGATGCTTCATTAAACCGTATGATTATTGTTTCACAGCTGTACGTTACATTCCCGTAGAATCAAAACAATTAAATATGTCACAAAATCCTCGACATTTCAAGTAATACATACATACTCATTAAAAGTATATTCCTTCGAAATCACATTTTTTAGGCAAGGCAAGGCAAGTTTATTTGTAGAGCACAATTCATACACAAGGCAATTCAAAGTGCTTTCACAGTTGCATAAAGTTACAAGAAAACAGATCAAATCAATAAAACATCAACATAAAAATTAATCAATTACAGTAAAAGGCAAGAGTGCAGATAGAATACTTTCAGTTTTTATATGCTCGGGTAAAAAGAGCTGTTTTCAGCCTAGATTTGAACATTGTCAGAGTTGAGGCCTGTCTCACATCCTCATGAAGACTGTTCCAGATTTTAGCTGCATGAAACTGAAACGCAGCTTCACCGTGTTTATTATTGACTCTGGGAACCACCAGGAGACCCCTCCCTGAAGCTCTCAAGGCCCGAGATGGTTCATATGGCTCTAACATGTCAGAGATGTACTTTGGTGCTAAACCATGAAACGACTTGTACACAAGCAGAGCCGTTTTAAATTCTATTCTCTGAGTGACAGGAAGCCAGTGCAGAGACCGGAGCACTGGACTAATATGGTCGTATTTCCTGGTTCTTGTCAGGACTCGAGCAGCAGCGTTCTGGATGTTCTGCAGCTCTAACAGCTCGTTTAGAAAGGCCAGTGAGCAGGCCGTTACAGTAGTCTCTCCAAGTCTGGTTTTGACACTATTCCTCTGATCTTAGCAATGTTTTTCAGATGGTAAAACGCTGATGATGTTATTGCTTTAATGTAGCTGTTTAAGTTCAGGTCTGAGTCCATGATTACTCCTAGATTTCTAACCTGATTTTTTGGTTTTAGAGAGAGAGACTCAAGGCGACTGATAACACTTTGTCTTTGTGTCTGTGGGCCAAAAACAATGATCTCAGTTTTGTCTGAGTTTAGTTGGAGAAAGTTGCTTTGCATCTACAAACTGATCTGTTCGATGCAGTGACAGAGAGTATCTACAGGCCCATGTTCACCTGCCGTCAGTGACACGTAGATCTGAGTGTCATCTGCGTATTTGTGGTACGACACATTGTTGCTGTTTATTAGCTGACACAATGGAAGCATGTACAAGTTGAATAAGAGGGGTCCCAAGGTTGACCCCTGGGGGACTCCACAGGTCATGGAAATTTTGTCTGAGACACAGTTGCCAATTTCGACAAAGTACGTCCTATCCTCCAGATAGGACTTGAACCAGTTTAGAGCAGTACCAGAGATTCCCACCCAGTTTTCTAACCTGTGAAGTAAGATCCCGTGGTCCACTGTGTCTAAGGCAGCGCTCAGGTCCAGCAGAACTAAAACTGAGACCTTACCTGTGTTGGTGTTCATACAGATATCATTTGTCACCGTGATCAGAGCTGTCTCAGTGCTGTGGTGGGGCCTAAATCCTGACTGGAAAGTATCAAACACATTGTTAGATAGGAGAGTAAGTGGGCTGTTGATATATTAGTTTCTCTAGGACTTTTCCTAAGAATGGTAGGTTTGATATGGGCCGGTAGTTGTTCAGTATATTGGGATCAAGGCTGCTCTTCTTTAGAAGAGGCTTAATGACTGCGGTTGCGTTTCAGAAGAACACACTCCCTCTATGGACCTCTGGTTGGTTTTGAGTTTGCTATGCATGGTAGCAACGGAGAGGCCCCTGATGTCCTAGACAGCAGCAGTAAGGCTGTTGCATTATCGTCCATTTTACTCATTTTATGGAAAAGGATTAGGAAGTGCTCCAAAGTTATAGACGATGGAAGCATGGACCTCATAGGGGTAAAAAATTTACCTATTTCCCCTTCAGCAGATGGCGCCCTCGTCCTATGCCCAGGGCTCTTTGATTCAAATGTTGACTATGATATAGAAGAGATTAAAATGTTAAAAGGGGAAGTTTAAAGCGAGGAATATGATCAAAACATCTCATTTGGGGTTTCCTCTCTGTAGTTAGTAATGTTCTGGCTCTCAGGAACTGGCGCGGTCGATCCGGTCCTGCTCCAGCTGAGACTTGGCCTTGCGTTTCTGCAGTAGGATGTGGTCGGCAAACTCCCACATGGCGCCTTTGCCCCCGGGCGCTGCGCACATGTACTTAGCGGCGTTTTTGGCCACCACGGGCGCGTCGGATGGAACCGCGCTCAGACCCGCCACGTTCAGGCACTTCACGTCTATCTCGTCGTTTCCTGAAGAGATTACTTAGTATTAAGAGATGATTGTTTACAGTAAGTCCAGTTGTTTGTTGAACTGTTACGCAGAATAGATGGGAGCAACATCTATTCTGATGTTCATTTAACAAATAAGAATAATATGAAGAGATTTGCTTCAGATAATTCAGAGTCAAGGCTTTTAAACTGAGCTGAACTCACTGTTGAAGGATAATATTAAATCACTATTTATCATACTGGGTCAAGCTGTAAACTCGTGCTATCCGTGGGTCAGGGTGTACAGTCGTACTATCTCTGTCATAGCCTTGACTGTGGTGCTCAGGCGCCACTGAATGTTTTGCTTGCGTATCGGTATGATGCTCTTAGACGGTATTTATCCCTCTTCTGTGGAAGCATTTGCAGACTTGAATGGTAGGACTAGCGCAATGTCTTGAGTTCATGTCTCCGGGTCCCGTAACAATGGTAAATAAACTTTTCCTGTATAAGACATCCTGACTGCTGCCTCTTCTTCATCAATCCTCTCGAGCATCATTGTTATTTCTCTAACACTCACTATAATATTATTTTTTATTTGACCTTTATGTAACCAGGAAAGTCCCACGGAGAATAAGAATCTCTTTTTTAGGGGAGTCCTGGCCCCAGAGGGGAACCTATTGTACATGTTTTAGTGGTAGGGGAAACCGGAGTACCCGGAGGAAACCTACGCACAAGGAGAACATGCAAACTCCACATCCTTCCAGGTGGGAATCGAACCCGATTACCACCTGCTAGAAGTTTAGCGCTTCTAGCTGTGTAGCTCGAGCGCTAAACATTAATTAATTTATCTTCTCATTGTAGAGAGAGAAATCCGACAGACAGACATACAGTATATTGGAGGCCCTGAAAAAACTTTAGCCCCAGGGCCCGTTTTACAGTGTTCTAAAGGCCTATAATATTATATAGAGGTAAAATGAGTTTGTTTTTGAGGACATTTTTGGTCTTGTACAGGGAGTTCATGGAGCCAGTGACTGATATTAATGATCATTTTTGTAATTCATAAATGTTCTTTTTAGATACGACTTGTGAAAGTGTAATGCTGTTAATAGGAAAAACTGTGTGAGTCCTATTGGTTCATTGCTTCGGTGTTCCGTACTAACCCATGAAGGCCACATCCTTCCAGCTGAGCTTCCTTTCCTTCACCAGCGTCTCCAGGTCGTCCAGTGGCTGCTCCCCAACACACAACACCTTGCAGCCCAGACGCGCAGACACCTTCTGGGACAGAGCCTTCTCGAAGGGGTCCAGGCTGGAGGTCAATAATATCACCTGGAAACAGGAGAGAGCGACGAGTCAGAGCCGAGGGGAAGAAAAGGGCTAGAACAGCATTCTGCCCATTAGCCATTATTAATGTGCTGATAATGCGAGTATAAATACGACCCAGAGGCTGTTCCTGTGGCCCTAGATCTACCTCGACCCCTTCCTTCTGCAGCATCCGGATCCCGGCTGTGTCCCTGGTGTTTATGGAGACCATCTCTTCACTGGAGACGCTCAGGAAGATCCTTCCCTCGGTCAGACAGCCGGAGATGTTACACAACATGAGCTTCATCACCTCCGGAGCGATGCACCCAAAGTAGCCGTACCTAAAACAACCAAACAACACCAAAGAAATGGATACGGATGAGATGAAGGGAGAGGCGGAAATATATCTATGTCTATCTATGTCTACAAGATCGTATCGAAATTGCAGTTTGGAAGACATGCACATTTACAATATCGAGTTTATCTCAAAAGTCAAGAGATGTGGAAAGAATGGGGAAAATATTGGCGAGAAAAAGGTAATAGAGACAAACACTGGGAAGAAATAGTGAAAATGTTTGGAAGAAATGGGGAAAAAGAGGGAGGGGGGAAAAGGAGGGTTGCAAATTTCTTTTTTTCCCCTGCCCTTTACCCCAAAAATATTGAGATATTTACTTTTGTCAATATCGCCCAGCCCTAGATAAAGGATTATATTTTGGAGAAGTTCACCAAAAGACATTTCAACAAATTACCAATCCATTAAATTTGAATAGACTCGGGCTGTTTGTGAAAATTGCATACATATACTCAACAAAAATATAAACGCAACACCTTTGTTTCTGCTCCCATTTTTCATGAGATGGACTTAAAGATCTAAAATTCATTCCAGATACACAATATTACCATTTCTCTCAAACATTGTTCACAAATCAGTCTAAATGTGTGATAGTGAGCACTTCTGCTTTGCTGAGATAATCCATCCCACCTCACAGGTGTGCCACATCAAGATGCTGATCTGACATCATGATTAGTGCACAGGTGTACCTTATACTGCCCACAATAAAAGGCCACCCTGAAATGTGCAGTTTTTTTGCTTTATTGGGGGTCTGGGGACTCAGAACCAGTCAGTATCTGGTGTGACCATGTAATGACAGTTTTTAGAGTAATTAAATTAAAATCAGTCGCAGCAAATACACGGACTAAACCCTGGACGACTGGGCCTTTAATCAATGCAGAGACGGCCGTCTGACGCCATGCTGAGTTTGCAAAGGCCTCTGCTGGCTGCTCCTTTCACACTTAAGACAAAGGCCTTCCTGTGTCTTGCGCTAAAACAAAAGATGATGTTTGCATATGATGATCTGAGCAGTATCACTCCCCATGCCTGTGTGACGTCACGGTTTCTGTGTCCTGCTGTGTCCCCCCGGGACTATAAGAACTCTCAGTGCCTCTGCCTCGACAGAGCTCACGATGGATTTTCTGTGTGTCGACTCTCCGCATATATATGTGTAAAATAAATGTGTTTACATCTTTGATTTAAGACAAATATCTTTCCAGCTTTTTCCTTTATTGGGGTATGTAATTCCACGACAACCACCATTTGCCTCATGCAGTACAACATATCTTCTTCGCATAGAGTTGATCAGATTGTCAATTGTGGCCTGTGGAATGTTGGTCCACTCCTCTTCAATGGCTGTGCGAAGTTGCTGGATATTAGTGGGAACTGGTACACGCTGTCGTATTCGCCGGTCAAGCACATCCCAAACATGCTCAATGGGTGACATGTCTGGTGAGTATGCTGGCCATGCAAGAACTGGGACATTTTCAGCTTCCAGGAATTGTGTACAGATCCTTGCAACATGGGGCCGTGCATTATCTTGCTGAAACATGAGGTGACGTTCACCTAACCCTAACCCTAACCCTAACTGAGATTCATCCATGAAGAGAATAGGGATGTAACGATATTGACAATACCGCGATATCGCGGTAGTAAAAGTGCCTCGATATCGTCGTGGTCTTGTTACGATATTTAAACGGACAGTTATCCGTCAAAAACAACTATAATAAGTCGGATCCCGCGGAAAAAAACATTGTAAACTACATAGACCATGATCCTTTGCGCTGCGTCGTCACAACAAATGAGCTGTTGAGCCAATAGGAGCGCATGTTTTACGCTGTAGTGTCCACACCACAACAAGTGAGCATGGCGGTTAGCGGCGACCAAATTGGGGCTCCCGTGGATATTGAAGTTGTGCCAGCCCTTGCAGCTTTTAAGTCAGACGTATGGCAGCATTTTGGTTTCGCGGTGTCAAAAAACGATAAAGGAGAGAGTGTGGCGGACAAACAATGGACCATGAGCTTTGTTTGCACTTGAAGGGAATTCCCTTTTGTTTTTGTTTACAGTTCTACTTGCTCAACGGTATATTGATGTTAATGACTTGAGGTTGCACTTTAAAAGCATTAAGTGATCAGCGTTTACATGTTTTTATGCTGCATGAATATAACAATAAATGCCCTAGTGACTGGCAAAAGCAGTTTAAATGTCAGTTTTTTATTATTATCATCATAAACTCAATTTCGTGAGCTATTTTACAATACCGTGAGCCTCTCCACAATATCGCAATAAATATCGTACCGTGAGCTCAATATCGATATCGTATCGTATCGTGAGATTATGATATCGTTACATCCCTAGAAGAGAACACCTCTTCAACGCCATCGAATGTGAGCATTTGCCCACTCAAGTCTGTTACGGCGACGAGCTGGAGTCAGGTCAAGACCCCGATGCAAATGGTGGTCACACCAGATACTGACTGGTTCTGAGTCCCCAGACCCCCAATAAAACAAAAAACTGCAAATTTCAGGGTGGCCTTTTATTGTGGGCAGTATAAGGTACACCTGTGCACTAATCATGATGTCAGATCAGCATCTTGATGTGGCACACCTGTGAGGTGGGATGGATTATCTCAGCAAAGCAGAAGTGCTCATTATCACACATTTGGACTGATTTGTGAACAATGTTTGAGAGAAATGTGTGTACCTGGAATTAATTTTAGATCTTTAAGTCCATCTCATGGAAAATGGGAGCAGAAACAAAGGTGTTGCGTTTATATTTGTGTTGAGTGTATTAAGGTCTGCACACACTACACAACTGTAATGCCAGATTTTGATATAATTCTCAGTCGCGCCGAGTCTTTCCGAGTCGTGTCTAGTCGAAGGCAGTCGCAGAGAGTCGTGTCGTGTAGTGTGGGGGGGTCCCGACTGGACTCGCGTTCAAATCGTGTTGTGTGGGCAGCAGTCAGACGCAACTGGAATACAGTCGCAGGAAATCAAACATGTTTGATTTTTAAGCCCGATTATGGACGCACGGGAGAAATGTGGGTGATTGTACGCTCCCCAAAGCAACCACACAGACTGCAGCGGCCAATGGCATTAAATAAAGATAGAAAAATGCGTCTCCGTGAAAGCAGCGGCACAAACAGCTCATTTCATGGCCACAGCCCCACACGAAACAGCACAACTTTATATCACCAAACGTTCACGAGAACCACCTTTTCAAGCTTTATTTGAAATGAAGCGGTAGAGAGGACAGATGTGCTGTGTTACCAAACATCAGCTGTTTGTCAGAATCGTGTAGCGTGTTTGCTCTTACGATTCTCAGTCGTTAAGTGTGAACCCCCAGACGTTCTATAATCGCACTGAATCCAGTCGTGTAGTGTGGACCCCCCCATTCTATATAAAAGATTAGAAAAATCGTGTAGTGTGTGCGGACCTTTAGTAAGATGGAAGACTAATTTGATAACTTGGTGATACATTTTGCAGGCCTAGATGAGATCAGTTTAAGGTTTATGTCATTATCTTTGCACTTTCATGACTTGGGGAAACAGATTTTGCAACAGACCTGAGAACCCTCTGCTCCGCCACAGGCCAGTCAATGTCCACGTCGATGTCCACGCTATACTCCGGTCGCATCTCGTAGTACGCCACTTTCCCGCCCTGAGCAGATCCATCTTTTTAGCTTTCGATACCAATACTGGGTGTTTGAGTATTTGTCAATAGCCGATATTAACCAATACCAAGAGACTTTCTTAAAAGTGTCTTTCTCTGAGTGAAAATATTCCTCTTTTCTCCATTTTTAAAGGGAAATTTAAATATTGGTGTTGCATCGTGGGTGGTTGAGAGCCTCAACGCGCACCACTCCTTGGTGTCCATGGCTCTCTCGTGTGTTTGGTCCAGGGTCTGCTGGGCCCCTCACGTAACCGGAGGCTATCGAAGCACCGCGCCGGCCGAGTAGAGATAGATGTGGGCGTGCGACGGTAAGCTTGCCTTGCCTCATGGTTAGCCTTTATTTTACAATAACTGCTCCTTTGTATTCACTTTAAAGGTGGATCCAATCGCTGCTGTCTTGCTTCCCCTTTTGTTATGTTTGCTTCACATCCTGCTGACTTTGCAACGCAAAGTAACTAAACTATGTATAACCTGTGTCTAAATGAAAAGCTAATGTGCACAAACCGTGTGAACTGAGTAATGTGTACAAACTGTGCTAACCAAAAGCCAATGTGAAAATACTGTGAACCAACTGAGACCTAAAGTGTACAACGTATTCCACTGAATGTAACGATAATGGGGCAGTGCAGATCCATGTGTGATACCCTAGTGTGTGGTGTCCCCCAGGGATCGGTGCTGGGACCTAAACTATTTTTATTATATATCAATGATTTGTACTTGGTTTCTAAGAAGCTTAAACTGGTCCTTTTTGCAGATGATACAACAATCATACTCTCAGGTGCAGACTTACAGCAAATGGTGACCGAGATTACAGAAGAATCTGCGTAAACAAATTGTCTGTAAACATTACGAAAACCAAAGCAATGGAAATCGTGTAATGATTGTACAATTACCAGTTAAAATTGGCAACGAAACTATTGAACTATAGAGTCTATGAACATACATTTCTTGGTGTAAAATCAGCTGGAAACCTCACATCACAAAAATTAAAACTAGAGTTGCAAAGATTTCAGCCCTAATGAATAAATCTAAATATATTATTAACAACAAAGCTCTATATACTGTATACTGTTCATTTATCCTTCCCCATTTAACATATTGTGTAGAGATCTGTGGAAATGCGTACAAAAATAATCTTGACCCATTGTTTAAAGTTCAGAAAAAGGCAATAAGAATAATCAATTTAGCTGGATACAGTGAACACACAAATCCATTATTCTTTAAATAAAAAACAATGACATTTGAGGACCTTACAGAATTTAAGATGGCTCAAATCATGTTCAAAGATTTGGCAAAAACTAGATGAAAGTATCAAACTTTGTAAAAACATGGCACATTTTAAAAAGGTTTATAAAGAGTCCATATTCCTAATATACGAACAAACATTGTGAGTGTTGTTGTACATTATTTTGCTGTTGTTTCTTTATTTTGCTGTTTTTTTTATTATTATTGTACTTTATTACTTGTTTTTACCTTACCCTATGTTCCCTTGTTTATGATTTGTTTATGATTTGTTATATGTATATGTTATTGTTTTTATTCTTGGGGTGGGCACTTATAAGCCTTTGGCTTTGGCCCACTCCTTTTGAGCAGACAAACTGCTCAAATAAATAAATAAACTGAACTAAACTAAATGTGTAAAGAAAGTATGAAATCCCAACAAAAAGAACAAAAGTAAAAATGCAACCTAGAAATAAATTAAACTGTGTTAAACGCACATGCTGCCTCTGTCTTTACGGGTCAAACCTGTTTGCCATAAAGCACATTTTTCCAGTTTCACTGTATGGCGTTGTCATGGCTTAATTTAGAAAATACCACTTGCAATGCTACACTCGGTCCCAAAACCTATACCTGGTCAGACCGGTTTGGCACTGGCCTTTGTTATGGAAAAGCTCGACAAAGCGGGTGAAAGAGCCCTCTCCCTTCTCACTGCTGGAGGACCATGTGTGGGAGCGTTTCATTGGAGTGTTTGTGCTGCAGGGCAAGTGACATTAGACTTTTGTAATGCATTACACCCAACACTGGATGCACGATATTGTATTTTACTAGTATCGGATTGGTGCATTGTAAGACGCAGCTTTGAGAAGGAATCTGAGCGAGTGGCGAGTACCTGCATATGCCCCTGCTCCTCGATGAGCTTTCGGTGACTGAAGTAGAAGGAACCATTCTCGCATAGCTCTCCGTCCCAGTCCTGACGCCGCGGCCGGTTATACGGGTCCAAGTTCAGAGAACGGGTCAACTCCCCCGCTGCAGAGGAACCAAAATTAAGTTGAGTGACAAAATCGAAATATTTTTTTTCTCTGTTCGTTTCATGCGCACATAAATGAGTACAGACAACATCTGCCAGGGGTTTCTTACAAACTTATTCAAAATCAGTCAGTTAAAAGCTAAGTCTGCAGGGGCGAGTAATGTGAGCTGAACTGAGGAAGAGAACATTCAGAACAGCAGGAAAATGGCTGCAGGGGATTCAAAGATTACTCAAAACAACGTGAATCAATCTGAGCAACACGGGAGGTATGTTTTTCAGGTGGGACTGACGATATAAAGCTCAGAAAAAGTGATTTTTACATAATACTCCGGTGAATTTTTCCCTTCACATGAAAAGAGCCTTCAGAGTGAATACGTACAGTCCTTCTTCACCTCCTGCCAGCGGAAGTGATGCCGCCGCACCACCGCGAACACAGAGTCGTAGCCCTGCTCCGTGATACACTGCAGCGCCTCCTTCAGGTGGAACGGGTGCAGGCAGGGGGAGGTGGCCTGGATGTGGCAGACGATGTCCACTTCTGGGAAAACAACCATCACAAAGGCTTCGTAAACATTGCGACTGGAGGTCGACCGATATATCAGCCGGCCTGAGAAACACTGCAATGAAAATTAGCTACAAGTTTGACTAAAGTTACTTAGTTTTACTGAACTTAAGTTAATATGGACATGCTGCGTGTCATTTTGAAGCACAGAACTGGATAATTAAATTGCTGAGTTAGTTTTAACCTCCACAATTGTAGTTTTGATCAACGTGCAAAATGTCATGGCTAGCAACAGTATGCTAATGCTAACGGCGGCATGCTAATGCTAGTGGCAACTAATCAAGGCTGGGACAGAAATCACCAAAAGAGATCAAATAAAATTGGCCACCGCTGGAACGGCCAAGTGTTTGTGTTTTCACAAGATTATAGAACAAACATTTGGAATCCAAATATCGGTCAATTCCAGCTTGAGCTTGGTTTGGACAGAAGCAGGACAGAGAATATCTAGCGGGAGGTTTACCCAAATGTGCATGTTTTGGGGGTCATTTACAAAGCCAGGTGCTAAATTACGAGTAGTACTTAAAATTAGCAAGTGGGCGTGTTGCACCTGATTTACTATGAGAAACTGTGAGTATTATTAGTGCCGCAAAAGAGTTTACTACGCAAGCACAGTCTACGCAAATACCTCCAGGTGCCTTTACAGTACACCCAGTCAGTTATATACCCAACTAAATTGCCTTGGTTTGCATATTCATGAGGACTCATGCGCTAAGTTTGCTCTGCGTTTTTTTAGAAATGCAAATATCAACTTCACTTGCGTTTTGCTCCACTTTAGTACACTCCACCATGACCCTCTTAGATGTTTTCAGACCTGGGTTAAGGCGGATGAACTCCTGAATGGTGTCCATGGATGAGGAGGTGTCTTTAGACACTTCCGCAGACCGGCGGTGGATCTGAACACCCCACGAGAGAGCCACTTTCTCGATGTCATCGTGGTCGGTCGACACCCACACGCTGGAGAAGAGAAACACAACTCTTACTAGGGCTGAGAGGGAGATTAGTGTGAAAATATGTGGGATTATTATTGTGAGGAGTAGATTTGAGATAGAGTAGTATCGGACTCAAAACAACTCCTCATGGTTCATTCTAAAGCAGCACTATTAATTATAAGATAGGAATACAACTGATATGTCTCCTTAATACAGTCCCGGCGACAAGAGGGGGCGTAATGGGGCGTCGCCCCCTCACGCAGACAGTGCCGCCCCCTCAGTCAAAATCAGTAATTTTTTATATATATTGTTTTCAGTCTATGCTGTGTTCAAAACAACCCAACACTTGGAAGAAACTGCACTGACTCTAATGAACAGTTTGGGAAATTCAAATTCAGAGTTTCCAGTGGTCCTTAAACCCATCACGCACCTCCTTACTATGTCATCAGTGCATCATCCCGCCATAAGGAGTAGCCTGTAGCCAGCAGCTATATTTTCTGTTCAAAATGGATATTCGCAAATGGCTGAAAAGCGACAAACTACACCATTGGTAGCCTATGTGCAGTTTTCTCATACTATGCCCACACTACACAAACAGCTGATGTTTATAACACAGGAGAAATGAAGTGGTAGAGAGGAGAGACAGCACGTCTCTCCTCTCTACCACTTCATTTCTCCTCCGGTTTTAAAAACTGACTCCAAATCCGCAAAGATAGGCCTGTGTTTGTGAGCGTGGGAAAACATATGCGTGTCCCTAATTGGTCAGGGGTTTTAACAGTGTCACAACAGCTCAGTGCAAGGCTACTACTGCTACGAAGCCTTCAACTTGGCTATATAGTTCTGTCAAATGGAGATAAAAGTCGGCGACACGAAGAAGCGGAACGCATTTCAGCTGATTTAATAAGAAAATGAGAGAGGCGAGCCGCTAGCGGCGAGGTGAAGCTGAACAGTTCATCTCCAAACTCAGTAAGTGCCACTAAACTCTGTTCGCGGTTGAAATGTAGCTTGACCTTTTGGTGATATAAACTTGTGCTTTTTCATCTGAGAATCGCTGTGGCCATGAAATTACCTGTTTGTGCCACTGTTTTGACAGAAATGACGAGGGCGGCGCGACTGGGTTTTTCTGTCTTTATTTTACTCTGTCATTGGCCGCTGCCTTCTGTGTGTTCACTTTGGGGATGATAAATCACCCACGTTTCTCCTGTGCGTCCATAATCGGGCTTAAAAATCAAACATGTTTGATTTCCTGCGACTGTAGTCCAGTTGCATCTGACTGCTGCCCACACTACACGATTCAAACGCGGGTCCAGTCGTGACGCAACCACTACAAGACACGACTCTGTGTGACTGCCTTTGACTATAAACACGACTCGGGAAGACTCGGCGCGACTGAGAATTGTATTAAAATCGGGCATTAACCCCCCTCCCATTTAGGAGGGGTGCGGCTTAATCCAGTTTTAGATATTTTTTCTATATGCATTGTAGTATAGCTGATGTTACTAAGCTATCGCGAGAACGGTGTACGAGAGAACAGAATGATAGACCAGAAAGAAACCTGACGTGTTAATAAAAACGAGTTTACAAAGTTGAACTTAAGGACTGATTATTGGAACAACACAACATTATTGGCGACGAGGAGACAGTTCATAAAGAACCCAGAAGCAAGAAGGACGACTAGGATTTTACGTCCATGCTGAGAAAGACGACGGAAACTTTCACGAGGCAGTAATGTCGGATGAGGAGGGAGCCGGAGCCGCGCTAGCGTTAGCTGCTGCACCTGCACCCAGATACGCCCAGTTGAACCCGCCTGTACCGCTGAACCTCGCGGCATCTGATTTATTCACAGAGTATAACCTGTGGAAGGACTCTTATAGTTTTTTCGAAGTTGCCAGTGGAACTATAAATGCACCAGATTTGGTAAGGAGGGCTACACTGCTACATTGCATTGGAGCACCTACGCAGAGGATTTTTGCGAATCTACCGGGAAACAAGGGTACACACGCACAGACTGTGGCCGCTCTCGACGCATATTTCACTCCACGAAGAAATGTAGTCCTCGAGAGACACAAGTTTAGGCAGAGAGGTCAGTGCTCTGATGAGTCTGTCGACGCTTTCGTGAACGCATTGAGAGAACTTGCGAAGTCATGTGACTTTGGCGCATTGGAGAATGATATGATAAGAGATCAGATAGTGGAAAAATGTGCTATGAAAAAGCTGCGTGACAAATTGTTGCAGGAAGATGGACTGAGTTTGGACAGAACGCTATCAACAGCAAGAGCTTTTGAAGCAGCACAAGCAGAATCCAAACTTTTCACGGAGAGCCCTTATCACAAAGCTGGAGACGACCATGTTCGCTTCACTGGGAGGGGCGCACGTGTGGACCGCAGACAGTATTCAACGCGAGGAGGTAGAGGAAACCGAGAGCAAGGCAACAGCACCACCCAGTGTTACAGATGTGGAATGGACTCTCACACAGCAGAAGAATGTGGAGCCAAGACAGCAACGTGTCTTTTCTGTCAGAAAACGGGTCATTATGCTCGCATGTGTTTCAAGAAGAAAAAGAAAGGACAAGCAGAAAAGAACAGTGACAAAAGTAAAGACAGATTTAAGGGAAAAGAAAAATCAAAGTCAGGTAAACCAGTGAGAGCAGTAGTACAGGAAACGTCTGATTCAGATTCAGATGAGTTTATCCATGCTGTAGATCCTGAAGGTACTGAGACAGTCAAGATAAATGGACAATGGCTAAAAATGGTCATAGATACAGGAAGTGGAAGAAACTTTATTGGAGAAGACCTGTATAAGAGAACATTGTCCGCAAGAACAAACCTGAAACCAACTAAGAAGAGATTTTTCGCTTATGCTCAAACTACTCCACTTAAATGTGTAGGTTACTTTGAAGCTGCGATGAGCTGGAAAGACAACGAAGTTAAAGATAACATTTATGTGATAGAAGGAAATGTCGAAGCACTGCTAGGCAGAAAAACAAGCTTTGAATTAAAGATCATTAACAAAGGAGAAACGGTGAACAGTGTATCTCAGAAAGGGAGGTTTGAAAATCTTGTCAAAGAGTTCCCACTAGTTTTCAAAGGACTTGGTCAAATTAAGGGTTACAGCCACAAGGTTACAGTCGATGAAAAAGTCCCGCCTGTAGCACAGGGTTTAAGGAGACTCCCTTATCATATGATAGAAGCTGTAAACCAGGAGCTAGACAAGATGCTTGAACAAGACATAATAGAAGAAGTGAATGAAGGATCAGAATGGGTTTCTAATATATTAATAATACCCAAGAAAGACACGCCAGAAGTGAGGCTATGCGAAGACCTCAGGGAAGTGAACAAAGCAGTGATCAGAGAAAGACACCCAGTGCCAACAGTAGATAGCATCTTACAGGCAGTGCAGGGGGCAAAAGTGTTTGCTAAGCTAGACGCTAGGAAAGGGTTTTGGCAGTGTGATTTAGCCCCAGAATCCCGACCCCTGACGACATTCATCACACACCGAGGGTGTTACCGCTTCAAGAAAGTCCCTTTTGGATTATCAAGTGCACCAGAAGCTTATCAGAAGGCTATGGATTCTATGTTATGTGGAATGCCTGGCACAGTCTGCTACGTGGATGATGTAGTGGTCTTTGGAGAGAATGATGAGCAACTTGAACAAAGACTGAGACAAGTCTTTCAGCGATTCGAAAACAGAGGTTTAACTCTCAACAGAAGCAAGTGCATCTTCGGACTACAACAGATTGAGATACTGGGACACGTGATCACCGCCGAAGGAATCAAACCAGATCCGAGAAAGGTTGAAGCCATCTGCAAAGCACCCAGACCTGAGAATGTTCAGCTACTCCGCTCGTTCCTAGGCACTTGTGGATTTTTGATGAAATTCGTACCAAATTATGCAAATTTATCAGAACCACTGCGGAAGTTGACTAGGAAAGGACAGGCGTGGGAGTGGACAGGTGAAACAGAGAGATCATTCCTTGCAATGAAGGAAGCTTTGGTGAGTGAGCCATGCTTGGCCTACTTTAAACTAGATGCACCAACAGTTGTTATCAGTGATGCAAGTCCAGTAGGACTAGGTGCTGTTTTAATACAGACACAATCAGATGGACAGAACAAGCCAGTAGCTTATGCAAGCCGTTCATTGACTCCGACAGAACGTCGTTACTCTCAAATAGAACGGGAGGCTTTAGGATGTGTATGGGCTGTGGAACATTTTAGAACTTACATATGGGGGGCCAAGTTTACTCTGCAAACAGACCATAAACCCCTCATTTACATGTTCAATCCAGAGAAAGCAACATTGTCACCACCGCGAATACAAAGGCTTGGCTTAAGACTACTACCCTATGACTACAAGATAGAACACATAGTTGGGAAGACCAATGTTGCAGAATTCAAATTGAAAAGAGAATGTTTTTGAATTGAACAGTTCAGAGTCAATTTAATGTAATTTAGCTCTTTGAAAAAAAAAAAAAAAAGATATTCAACATTTTATTTGCATAATAGATTTATTCTAAACAAGGGAGGAAAATGTAGTATAGCTGATGTTACTAAGCTATCGCGAGAACGGTGTACGAGAGAACAGAATGATAGACCAGAAAGAAACCTGACGTGTTAATAAAAACGAGTTTACAAAGTTGAACTTAAGGACTGATTATTGGAACAACACAACATGCATGAAATACCTGTCAAAGAGTTCTGAGTCCATGGCTGCCCTCAGCACCCAGCCGAGAAGGGGGATCCCAGCCAGGGTCTTAATATTCTTCAGCGGGATGCCCTTACTGCCGCCCCGGGCTAGAATCAACGCCGCCTTGTGCCGTTTGTAGCCGGTCTTCCCGTTGCTCTGTTGCTCCCCCGCGGCTGGCTTTCTGGACGACATGGCTCTTTTTTCTGGGACTGAACCAACAGAGACGGTTTATTTTATCACTTCTAACTGTAAGAGGCGGTGCTTATTATTTCTGCTTCTTTTAACCCTATAGCCTATAACAGGGTTCCCAAACTTTTTGGAGCCGTGTACCCCCTGAAGCGTTGGGTCACGAGTCGCGTACCCCCTAGATTGACGCGATTGAAAACACTGGGAATATCACTTGTAATATTATAATTTTTTCCTCCATTATTACAGTGAACTGAAGCAGGTTTTCCACATTCCGTATTGGTTTGCTCGTCTGGGTGATAGGCCATTAAGAATATGTACATTTAAAAACAATGAAAATGCCACTTTTTTATATTTTTGGAAAACGAGGCTGTTAATGTGAATGGGTAAAGCTGAGTGTTTTGCTTTGTCCCAGTGACCAGCTCATTCTGAACATCAGACTCTGGTTTGGACTCTGCGCTCTGGCCCCGCCCCCTCAGTCGTACTGTCAAACCACTGGTGCAGATTCAAATGCGCTGGTTTAAGCTATTGTTAAAAGATAATGTTTACTCAGGACATTACTATCTTTGCACGTGCCACCGCACATCAGCTCGTACATGTAAATGTATCTGTTCTCCTTCTCCTCCCCTCGCTTCTCCCCTCGGGTCAGAATGAGAGGAAAACTCCTGTTGCAAATCGAAGTCACCGTCAGTCTGACGGCACGCGCACAGGCTCCTGACAGATATGACAGAAATTGCAACTCGATCGAACATTGGCGCTGCTGTTGTATAGGGTGACCAGGTCGTAACCAGCCAAATGTGGGACATGAAGCACTTTAAAGAGGGACAAAGCAGGACAATGAGGGACATTTTTAAAGACGTAAAATTACACTCAATTGAAACATTATCATTATTTTAAATTAACCTATTTTAATCACATGGGCAATATAAATCAAGCAGTTACAATTCATTTGTTATGAAAGTGCATAAATGGTGAAGATTCCCAATAATAAATACTCACTGCGCATGCAAACATTTGCTGAGCAATAATCGCTTATAATTCAGTGAATTATCATTATAAAAATGTGCAGCCTACAGTAACAGTCTGAAGCAAAGTATAAAATATAGAATTTTATTTAACTGCAACAGAGACAAACTGTGTATTGCGGTCATTGAGCTCAAGTGTCTCTGTAGCAGCTCAAGTAACTGCAGTGACAACTACACAATTTACACTACTTTAAACTAAGCAAACATTCATCAGCCATCAGTTCAATAACTCCATTATATTTGTAAAACACGGAGAAAGAAAGTTTCCCCCCATCATAGTTAGGTCTTGATCCCTCGCGCAGTTCTCATTGGAATCTGCTGCTGCGTCTGCACCGGAGCGCGAGCGAGCGAGAGGCGGGCTTTAGAGGTGAGTATCCAATCAGAGACAACCTAACACGTCAAAACGCGGCGCTATTGGCTGTCACAGTCTGCTGCGGAGACGAGTGCGAGAGGGGACAAATGACACAGACGCGGAGGATCCGGCCGATCCGCGTCTGAGGAGGAAAATAAAGTTTGTGCAGCAGCAGAGTGGAATGCGGGACACCGCTCCAATTTGCGTGATGCAGGATTTGAGTTGGAAATGCTGTGCAGTCCCGCACAATGCGGGACATCTGGTCACGCTACTGTTGTAGCGAGGACCGACGCATCAGCCTCAGCCGCGCTCCCGGCCTCCGCGGAGTTTTACGCACTCGGGTCCAAAGCGGCTCATGAGGTTGGGTTCTGGTGTGGACACATTTAGGTCCAGAACAAGCTCATCCACGTGTGAATTATAAGACTCCTTCGCCTGTATAAGCGCGTTTCCCGTGCGGCGTCAATATCGATCAGATTGTGATAAACTTTTTTTTTTCTCAAAATTTTCTTTGCGTACGCGTACCACAGTTTGGGAACCCCTGGCCTATAACCTATAACCAGCCGAACTGGTTTAGAGTGATTCAGCTCAGTTAAAAGGAAAGTATGAACCCAGACCAGCTTTATGCACAAAAATAACCCAAATCCCAAACAAATAACCCAAATCCCAGATAAATAACCCATAATGGGTACAAAATGTCATAACCCAGCAGTTGAGTAGATGAAATAACCCAGCTGTTTTTAGTGTGTAGGTGATTCCTTTAAAGGTGCTATACATGCTATTTTACACCTTTCAACTGGAGTTATTCTTCAACACAGACGGAAAAAGCTCAGTTTCACTGAAATCCCGCCTCCTCCCTGTGAGTGCCGCCCATTTCATGACGTAGCCTCGAGTCCGAGCCATACAGCAATCCCTTCCATGAGTAACAAAAAAATTAAAGCTTTACTTCAGAAAGATATTGCTACTGTGCTTTATGTCATTCATTACTGGAGGCAGTTTGTACCTGAAATCAAATGGACTTTACCTTCTAAATATCTAGTTACAAACACATTTCGGGATGTGTGTTTTAAACTTCTCCACAGGTGCTACCTGTTGGAGAAATAACAATGGTGCTCGAGAGGATTGATGAAGAAGAGGCAGCAGTCAGGATGTCTTATACAGGAGAAGTTTATTTACCATCGTTACGGGACCCGGAGACATGAACTCAAGACATTGCACTAGTCCTAACATTAAAGTCTGCCCATGCTTCCACAGAAGAGGGATAAATACCGTCTAAGAGCGTCAGACTGATATGCAAGCAAACATTCAGTGGCGCCTGAGCACCACAGTCAAGACCATCACAAAGATAGTACGACTGTACAGCTTGACCCACGGATAGTACGAGTTTACAGCTTGACCCAGTGTGATAAATAGTGATTTAATATTATCCTTCAACACTACCCAGCAAAGCAATCTCTACACAAGGACATTGACTGTAGCTGTTCCTTTTGTCATCAGGACAATGAAACTGTCATCCATCTATTCTGGAAATGCCCCTTCACTGTAGCTTTTTGGAAAGACTTTATTCGTTATATACAAACTAATATCCTCGGTAACTTTTCTCTTTCATATTCTGATGTGCTTTTTGTTTTTTACAATCCCTGTAGCTCTAAACAAAAAGAATTCTACGTGATGCCCCTTTTTAAACTCTACTTGCTCGAAATAATACAATATAAAGAATCAATACATTCCTCTTCAAACCCCAAAGCTATTAAGACTCTTGACGCCTTAACCTGTTTTAAGTGCTGCTGCTAAGGGCTACCGCTGTTATTTTGTTTATGTTATTTGTATTTTTTTATTTACCTTGTTGTTTTTTTGTGTGTGATTTTTTTTTGTATATATTTTTTGTAACCCCTGGCATAAGTGTTTGTAACGCTATTATTACTGTTCAATAAAAAAAAAAAAAAAAAATGGTGGAGCAACGGCGGCCTCCAGTGTCGTAGTCACAAAGCAGAGCAGTCAGCGGCCGTGAAGCAAATTCACCGTCATAGTGCGCCCTCTGCTGGTAAAGACAGATATACGACCCAAAATATGCAATTATTCATATGTATTAAGGGTATACCTTTACTTTCTGTGGCAAATTATTGCATATTTGAATTTTAAAGAATCTTGGCCAGGACACTTTTGAAAAAGAGATTTTTAATCTCAACGAGCTTTATCCTGGATAAATGAAGGACAAATAAAATGTAAAAAAAATGGCACCATTATTAATGGCACATTGTTGCATGTATATGTCATTCCAGACTAGTTTTGACCATATTATTATTATTATCATTATTACATAATTATTAATAAAACAATTGTAGATGTAAAATTACATAATGGGAAAAAAATGCATGGCTGATTCATTCATATAATGTATTTAATTTGTGTACCACAGGACATACTCAAAGGGAAAAAATCTGAGTGGTATCCCTTAAAGCCACACTTTCAGGTACCTGTTTATTTAGATACGGAGGAGCACCAGGATACCCTATTTGTGTACCTCAGAACCCTGATAAAAAGTACACAGACTGTGCTGAAGGTCAACGAGGTCTGTTTCCAGAGGTACATCCAAAAAATGTGACAATGTTATTACTGTTTTAGTTTTGATGTTTACTTTATTGTTACTTGTACAGGCAATCATTCATGGAATTTGCCAACTGAAGAACATACCCTGGAAGGAGGCAAAAGAGGCATACCTCCAGGGAGCCATTTTTGAACAAAGGTTATTTTATTTTATTTCAGATTTGCTATTTTATTTTTATTTACAAGAAACCTTCCAAACATACAACATTTGATTTTTACACATTAATGACATTTTTTTTTTAGTGAAGTTGAGGAATTCAACAGAAGGATTTGTGCTGAATTTAGGAAACAGGGAAGACCCCGAAGGTACAAATTTTACTTTTTACTTTGTTATGGCATCTGCAAGCTAACATTATTAACCCAATGATTTCTCTCCTTTTCTGTACTGGTTACAGCAATGGCTGGTTACCACAATAAAATGTTAATTTGTTCCAAAATATTGTCTCTGTCCCTTGTTCCTTATTATTATGAACAAATGAAGACACTGTCCTACAAAATACAATGAAATATTGGAGTAAAACATACAATTTTAATGTAATAAAATAACCAAAATAATAGTACATGTAAACTAAGTTACACCACATTGTAAATTACACACAATAATCCCAACAATACAACTGTAAAACGTGAAATAAATACCGTCGTATATCTGTCTTTACGCACGCGTTTATCAGTTCTCGGTTGGACTATTGCAACGCTCTCTACTCTGGCCTCCCACAGTCGTCACTCCACCGGTTACAGTTAGTGCAGAAGGCAGCAGCCCGTCTTCTCACTGGTTCATCCAGACACAGCCACATCACTCCTGTCCTCTCCTCCCTGCACTGGCTCCCGGTCCGTCTTCGGATTGATTTTAAAATGTTAATGCTTGTTTTTAAAGCTCTTCATGGTCTCGCTCCGTTATATCTGACTGAGTTGTTGACCGTACATCGCCCCAGCAGAGCTCTCCGGTCTGCCAATCAAATGGTTCTGGACATAGGCGCCGTAAAGGGGTGGAAGGTTAGGACGATTCTAAGGGCCCAGGCTGATGAAGGGCCCAGAAGAGCAGACCCTCTTTTTCTTTTCTTATTTCTTTTCTCTTTTTTATACATACGTTAAATGTGCTAGGGCCCCTCATACACTTAATGTGTATTTTGTCCGTTTTGACCATAGATTTAATATTTAACAAACAAATAATGTATTTACTGTTTAAGTCACACCCCTCCCCCTCACAATGGTTCATTCCACCTGCGCTGTCCGCCAGCGTAGCGTCTCTTGCTTATTGCATTTGTTATGATGCAGTGCAGATAGTGACACACACAGGCATGCCACATCAAAAGTCAGGGCATCAAAAACGGAAAGAAAAGAAGGAAAGAGAAGACCGAGAACGCCGAAGTCGACAGTATGTCACACAGTTTTTCAAAAAGAAAGGTAGCTTGCCCTATTCCTGTATTCCAAAACTTTCACTTACTTATTTTTGTTGCTACATGACCTGCTTTTATCTAGCTAGCTTAGTCAAATAATTACTGAATTATGATTTACATCCAACAATAATAACATCTCTGCTGTCTCCGGGTTATCATGTCTCGTAGACACAGATTCAGCGGCCGCTGCACACCCACGTCTTCCTTCCCCCGCGGCCCCCGTCCCCGTCTCAGCCAAACAAGGTGAGCCTGAGCGCAAAACTTCACGAAGATTGAAAGCTCTAAGCACGTCTTATCTACTGTGTTCTCCACATGATGATAACTTTACTAAACAAAAAGTAATCTACACGCTTCAAAAATTACAAAATCAGTTTGTCGTGTGTTCTGTGAAGTGACAGTGCTGCTACGATCGATGCTGTCAAACTTGACGTTCTTAATATGAATAAAATGCCCCTTGAAAAAATAATATAAAGTGGAATAAAAAATGTGTCTGTGGTAACCATTGGCTATAATTAGTTTACAGAATAGATATTTTAATATTGTATATTAAGAAAACTAAATAGGCCAATACACATTGTGTGTGTGCGTGCGTGCGTGCGTGCGTGTGTGTGTGTGAGTGACTTATACCGATGGAGAGTCAGCTTTATTGTCCGCACCTCGTCCTCCTACTAATGACCCAGTCCTCTCAGTGTCAGGTGATGTGAACATGGTCAGCTACCAAGACAGTAAAAAACTAATACAGTTTTGGATTGTCTAATTTTTTTCTTGTGTTGTATAGTTATCTATTTCATACAATATTATTCAACATGATGATCAAATCCATTCTGTATGCCAGCCATTGATTTCAAAATACAACACTGATCTGACTTGTGAATTTGAAGATGAAGTCAGACACCTCAACTCTGTATATAGGGCCACTTTCCCAGGGTGTCTGTCACCAATTGATCTGCTCAACAGCATTTACAAGATGCAGCTGCAGAGTATTTTTGGGCAGGTCTGCATAGTTTTGCGAATATTTTGCACATTGCCTGTGACCGTTGCTGGTGGCGAGAGAGCATTCAGTAAGCTGAAACTGATTAAAAATTATCTTAGGTCTGCTATGTTGCAGGACAGACTTTGTCACCTTGCCATATTGAAATTGAAAGCAAACTGACGAGAAAGCTGAACTTTGATGATTTGATACATGATTTTGCCGGCAGAAAGGCGCGCCGCTGGGCCATTATAAAGTGATGTTGAACATAACTTTGTTATACCTGGATAACAAACAGTTTATGTCTGGTTCAGTACTTGTTTAGTCCTGGACTGGTTTAGGCCTGGCATTACTCCTGGTGTGTCTTGATTTTGAGCCCTTTTGGCCTAGTTTTAGTCTTGGACTGATTTAATTATGGGTTAGTTGTAGCTGATGTTTCCTGATTGAGCAGTTGGACCCAGTTAAAGCTTGTTCACGTAAAGTATATGTCAATATGTGTACATTATGTTCTGTTGTGTTTGCAATTGCAATTGAGATAATAAATATTCTCCTATGTAAACAAGTACATATTTCCATAGCTTTTTCTTGTTTTTGTAGGCTTTTACTCATCAGACATTTTAACTATGCAATGTGCTAAGTATCTTTTTTAAAGTATACAGGGCATGTTTATTGGGTTACATTTTATCTGTAAAAAATGTAGGAGGCCCAGAATTTTTTGTTTCCATAGGGCCCAGAATTTCTGGCGGCACCCCTGGTTCTGGACGTGCCCAGGTCCCACTACAAACAGTGGGGCGATCGTGCCTTTAGGGTTGCAGCGCCTAAACTGTGGAACAGCTGCCCCTCAGTCTGCGTGTTCTCACGGACCTGTCCCTGTTTAAATCCAGATTAAAGACTCATCTGTTCAAACTTGCTTTTAATACTGAATTGTGTCTGGGTTGTAATCATTTTGTGTTTTTATATTGTTTATCTTTCTGTGAAGCACTTTGCTTAGGGTGACCAGACTTTCCACATTAAAAACTGGGACACAATGGGAGTTTTTTGGGGGTAGCCAAATTGTGACTTTTTTCACTCGCATTGAATGGTCTTCCTGTTTATGAACATCTAATCTCAGTTAAATGGACCAACCAGCATCGAGGTGATAGACCTTTAGCTGTTTAATTGGTTCAGCCTATAATCAAACTCTGTGTTTGACGCGTACATGGCAAGAAGTCAGTAAGTTTCAAGCACAAAAGCTGCTTTAGGCATGGTACTGGTGAAAAACCGGGACACCTGGGACAATGTGTGTGTAAAACTGGGACAAATCAATGATTTTGGATAAATCCACTGGGACATGGGACAGAGGGCTCAAAACTGGGACTGTCCTGGGTAAACTGGGACATCTGGTCACCCTAACTTTGGTCCTCCTGGTGTTGTTGTAAAGTGCTATATAAATAAACCTTGATTGATTGATTGATTGATTTACCAGCAGAGGGCGCACTATCACGGTGGATTTTGCTTCACGGGTAGATCTGCCTCGGCTCCGGCTCTGCAGCTTTCCATCATTGCGCCGTTTAGCCCCGATTCTCTTCTTGTCCCCAATTCTCTTCCTGTCCCCGTTATGCCTGCCACACATTGAAGTAAATTAAGCCCATTAAGCCCTTATTATAATAGATCCATGATTAAGCCACGTTGCTGCTGCTGCCTCCGCCGCAAAGTCTTCTGGGATACGCCTGTCCCCATTTCTCTCCCTGTCCCCGATATGCCTCACACACATTATAATAGATCCATGATTATAATAGATCCACGTGCCACACAGACCATCGAAATCAACGGGCGGGGCTTGACTTTCACACACTGTAGTCGGACGGTCATGCAGATAAATCGCTGTACATTGACATAATCGCATATTCCAGACAGTAAATTGCAGGAAATTGAGGTGTATTCAAAAGGAAGAACTATGTTAAGATCAAAGGTTCATTTTAATGAATGAACGTGTTTTCGCTCAAATAGGTGTAGCCGTGCTGTGGACGTGGACAGGATGTTTTGCTCTGAAAGTTTGTACTAAACATCCGGCCTTATGTTTGCACGCTCGCCTCCCTCGTGTGGCCGAGACGAGACACGAGCATCCACTACACTGCAGAAAACTCGAAGCAGAGCTGAAACGAGTGCATACTGGACGCTTCTAATGCTGTAAAACCAGGCGAAGACAGCCTCTTGTAACTACGCAAGGTAACTTCCGGGGTACTCCGGTCTTTACAGCCGAGGTAAAGGCATGTCTCTGGGTGCGTTATTGCCACGGGGCGGTCTCTTTCCAGCAGGGCTACCTTTAGCTTCGTTGGCCGTGGCTGTAATTGCCCAGCAATAAAAGTCTGCGAAAGGTGATAAGCCCCGAGAGATAGTAGATCACTGTTAGCCGAGGGTGTGGTTATCCTTACAAATGTTTAGCCAATGTGTTCATTAAACTTTTTTATTTTGCTTCTATTCGACACTATTGACTTACACAATAGTGTAATACTCAACACTTTAATACAGAGATGAGAATAGAGGGCGTGTCATCGACCACAAAGTTCAGGATCGTGATGTCATATCGCTGAGCATCATGGGACGTGCAGCAATGATAAACTTAAGGAGACTTTAAAATGAAAAGGCTGGAATTATTTTTCACAGCATTTGGTCATTTTGTGTATTTGCCAGCAGTGACCCAGCAGCTAATGGATCTTCTCTCTTTACTGTCTTCAGGCCACATGAGAAACTTGGCACGCATTAGCCTGGCCTTAGCCATCCATAAACTCCGGTCGAAATGAGTACGTGGGTATTGTAAAACTAGGCTAGGCCCTCAATGAGAGCGAGAGCGAGATCTGATGCCTTTCATAGAAGTTTCTCCACCATCAGAACTAGTTGTACAGGATAAGATGACATGAACTCTCAGCACAGTATTGTGATTCATATGGCAACCTCACTATATGTATCCCGATATGAGGCCCACAATACGATACATATCCCGATAGTATTCTGATACAGAGCTCCAAGTCGTTGCATATCCTCATACAAAAAAGAGCTTTTATAAATGGCTAAAATGTATGTTTTACTTGATTGCACATGTCCTGTCTATTTGTACCCCCTGAGTGTTCTTGAGAGTTGATGTAACACATTTCTACTTCTCTGTAAGAACACACAGTCCTTTCTTTGTCGGATTTTCAATTAGTCAATATTTTCTTGTAAAATAGCCAGGCTATGGGCAGTAGTTAGTACACAGCTGATTAGCCTGCGTCGTGCTTTTAAACTCTGTATATTTGAATTTTCGAAAAGTCTCTGGAGAATTCAATGTAATTTTTACTTCCAGCACCAGGCGGAGCCTCAACTGTTGAGCTTTATTGAAGATGTTGGTCTTCCTGATACTGTGCAGCAGCAAAGTGCTTTCAAGGCGGCTGTTTCAGCAAATAATAATGAATTAAGGTTGTTTAAAAAATATACATACTGCAGCGGCCTTCGTATCAATATTTGTATTGCCAAGATAAAGACAGCGATATATTGCAGAAAGTATTCTGAGCACACACTGCGTTTTTAGCAGGCTATAAGGCAGAAGTTATGAGAATATTTTTAAATACCTAAGAATAACAATGTTGAGGAAGTGACATGACTGCATTGAAGCGTGTAGTGGAAAGACATGGTATTGTGGTTGTTTGCTCCTCTATTAAATCAAACTAACCTTGAACATCCTGCAGCTGTGTTTGATAAAGGTTTTGTTTGAGTCCGGTGTTCACTCGGATGTGTAAATAGTGTGTAGCCTACAGTTTGACGAACCAACTTAGCCTGTCATAAAGTTTAAGGCAGCTAATAAAAGAAACAAAAACGTCTAAGATTTAGCCTGTTACCCTGTGCAATTAATGACGAGGGTTGTGACCGGAAAGCTATCTGTTGTTGAGGAGGCAGTTTATCAGTTCTGGGGGTCCTGGATGAGTGTAGAGGAAACAGATAGACATAACAAGCATCGAAAACTAAACATTAACTTTTTTGTTTTTGTTAAACATCGACAAAGTGGTTCCATTTCACAGTTATATTTAAATCTCAGGTTTTTCAAGTTTTTTCCCACAATGTAAATATGAATGTATTATTTCACAATGAAGGAATAATGAAAACAATTTTTATTTGCCATTATTATTATTATCAGTATTGTTATTAGTTCACATTATTTCACAACGGTGAACTATTTTTGTTGACATTTACACTGTAATATGGATCAGGTTGGATTGATTATCACAGCTTGCGTTAATCTTGGCAAGAATACTGCAATCTGACGCTACATTCTCTAAAACTGTAATTTTTTGTGAAGAACCAACAAGTGGGACACAATCATGAAGTGAAACGGAATTTATTGGATATTTCAAACATTTTTAACAAATAAACAACTGAAAAATTGGGCGTGCAAAATTATTCCGCCCCCTTAAGTTAATACTTTGTAGCGCCACCTTTTGCTGCGATTACTGCTGTAAGTCGCTTGGGGTATGTCTCTATCAGCTTTGCACATTGAGAGACTGAAATATTTGCCCATTCCTCCTTGCAAAACTGCTCGAGCTCAGTGAAGTTGGATGGACAGCGTTTGTGAACAGCAGTTTTCAGTTCTTTCCACAGTTTCTCGATTGCATTCAGGTCTGGACTTTGACTTGGCCATTCTAACATCTGGATATGTATTTGTGAACCACTCTATTGTAGATTTTGCTTTATGTTTTGGATCATTGTCTTGTTGGAAGACAAATCTCCATCCCAGTCTCAGGTCTTTTGCAGACTCCATCAGGTTTTCTTCCAGAATGGTCCTGTATTTGGCTCCATCCATCTTCCCATCAAAATAACCATCTTCCCTGTCCCTGCTGAAGAAAAGCAGGCCCAAACCATGATGCTGCCACCACCATGTTTGACAGTGGGGATGGTGTGTTCAGGGTGATGAGCTGTGTTGCTTTTACGCCAAACATAAGGTTTTGCATTGTTGCCAAAAAGTTTGATTTTGGTTTCATCTGACCAGAGCACCTTCTTCCACATGTTTGGTGTGTCTCCCAGGTGGCTTGTGGCAAACTTTAAACGACACTTTTTATGGATATCTTTAAGAAATGGCTTTCTTCTTGCCACTCTACCATAAAGGCCAGAGTTGGCTTTAAAGTTTAAAAGCTTGGGAAATCTTTTTGTATCCAAATCCGGCATTAAACTTCTCCTAAACAGTATCTCGGACCTGCCTGGTGTGTTCCTTGTTCTTCATGATGCTCTCTGCGCTTTAAACTGACCTCTGAGACTATCACAGAGCAGGTGCATTCATACGGAGACTTGTTTACACACAGGTGGATTCTATTTATCATCATTAGTCATTTAGGTCAACATTGGATCATTCAGAGATCCTCACTGAACTTCTGGAGAGAGTTTGCTGCACTGAAAGTAAAGGGGCTGAATAATTTTGCAACTTAGTTTCACTTCATGATTGTGTCCCACTTGTTGTTGGTTCTTCACAAAACATTACAGTTTTATATCTTTATGTTTGAAGCCTAAAATGTGGCAAAAGGTCAAAGTTCAAGGGGGCCGAATACTTTCGCAAGGCACTGGCACATTTTTGTTATTCGCAAACTATTTGAATACATTGAGTATATATTTGTGTCTGAAGATATCAGTATTTTGACATACTTATACATTATCGGGTCAACAGACGGCACTGTCTCTTTGTAATCAACTATAATAGTATTATTTTTACATTGTTATTATGTCAGTATGTTATGGAACGTATTTCACTTTCCTTAGTGGATATGGTAGCGTTAAGTCTATGAGAAATATCACACTAATATCTCACAATAATACCCATATCGCAATATTTCTATGTTTGAAACCTGCAAACTTTGTCATTTAGACCTCCTATAAACATGTTCTGAAATCGATGTGATTCCGCAGTTCATTTTTCAGTCTTGTCTCTTGTCTTCACTGCTGGACATGTTGTTGTTACTTTACTGTTGTGAAAACTACTAATATTAAAATGGAAGGCCTTATTTCCCCATTAGATATTCTAAAATGATGCAGCCCTCATGGTTTTTCTCTAATATGTGTTCTTTATATTGCAATGCCTTTTTACTTGATTGTTAATACTCCAATCTTAAATTGGGATCATTCCAGAGGACTGTGGCATTACCAGTGAATAGAGTTAAATGAAACTCCTCGTGTATTTTTTCCTTTCTCTTGTAGCCAATCAGAAGCCTTGAATCGCTTGTGAGCTCACATAGACCCTCCCCCCCTCGCTTCTACATGGCTCTGCCACCTTTCACTGGCTTTCTTTCTCTTCCTCCTCTGCTCGATGGCTTGAGCCCAGCCACTATCATTGTAGTTCTAACATTGAAAATCTCAATAAAGGAAAAAGACAAACGTTAACCTTTACAAACAAAGGGGTGTGAATCCAATTGTCTGCGGGATGGAAAAGCATGCTGGCAATTTGTCCCAAAACCCTCATGTGAGTCAATCCTTTTACCTACTATTCATATTCCTTCTCTCTATCCTTGTCATTGGCCGTTATCCTTCTTGTTGCTTATCAGTGCTTCTGCTGTGTCGGTTCATCCTAGCTTTAGCCTTTTTTGCATGCATCCCTGCCCCCATACCATGAGGGTGGCTGCTGATGCTGTCTTGTGACGCTGCCAGAGTAGAAGACAGTGCGGGAGGGCGTGCTGTGTGTGCTCTGAGCTCAGATGAATAAAGACACACTTTCTGCTGAAGGTTGCGAGGGATGAACTACTCTGTGGCTGTATCGTCTCCACCTTGCTTTTGTGTGGGAAGACATCGTCACACCGAGTACATAATATGCAGTTCACAGGAAAGTAAATGAAATGGCATTTGTCAGATATGATCAAATAATGGAGTGCTCATTGTCCTTAAATACTGGTATTCACCCCTCCACAATTCAAACAATTTAACATTAAATGAAGAGAAAACATACAGTACAATTGGGCACTTCACAGAATCTCAATTGATAGTTGTTTGAACAGAATGCACATCCCTACATACAAAATACAATACCTAAATACAAAGTCTGAATAGAATAGTTCAAGGTATTTCTCAAAATTGTTCTTTTTATTATTTTTTTTCTCTATATCCAAGTTTATTTGTAGAGTACAATTCATACACAAGGCAATTCAAAGTGCTTCACAGTTGCATAAAATTACAAGAAAACAGATCAAATCAATCATTAAAACTAGGGCCAAAAAATAAAATCTCGATTATTTTTTTTATAATTGTTTTTTTTCTTCTACTCAGGTTGGACGATTACGATTTTAATCAATTTTGCTCAGCTGTGATTGACAACCGTCTCCATGGAGACTCAAGGGGAAAGGGGCGGAGTTACATGCTTGCAGCGGCTCAGCGTGAGAGCAGACCGTGGGAAACTTTGTTTTAGCGAAGAAAACTCCATCGCGCACAGTGAAAACACAATGCGCGGCCTTTATAAAGCAGCAGAGATCTCTAGAAAGTCGCTGGCTGGATTCTGCCGGTGTCATTTTCGAAAAGAGTCGCTACGGAGCGTCTGAAACGCCGTTAAATGGCAGCACGGCCCTCGTCAGGCGGACACGATTTAGCCATTTTCCACATCGTCCGTTTTCAAAAGCATGAATTAATTCGATTTAGCCCTAATTAAAACATCAACATAAAAATTAATCAATTACAGTAAAAGGCAAAAGTGCAGATAAAATACTTTCAGTTTTCATATGCTCGGGTAAAAAGAGCTGTTTTCAGCCTAGATTTGAACATTGTCAGAGTTGAGGCCTGTCTCACATCCTCATGAAGACTGTTCCAGATTTTAGCTGCATGAAACTGAAACGCAGCCTCACCGTGTTTATTATTGACTCTGGGAACCACCAGGAGACCCCTCCCTGAAGTTCTCAGGGCCCGAGATGGTTCATACGGCTCTAACATGTCAGAGATGTACTTTGGTGCTAAACCATGAAAAGACTTGTACACAAGCAGAGCTGTTTTAAATTCTATTCTCTGAGTGACAGGAAGCCAGTGCAGAGACCGGAGCACTGGACTAATATGGTCGTATTTCCTGGTTCTTGTCAGGACTTGAGCAGCAGCGTTCTGCATGTACTGCAGCTCTAACAGCTCGTTTAGAAAGGCCAGTGAGCAGCCGTTACAGTAGACAAATAGACAAATCTGAGAGAATACCAAACTTTAGAGAGTAGTTGACTTAGAGACTGATTTACACTAAGGGTGGGCGATAATATGCCAAAATATTAATATAATTATCTATGTATTGACATGTACACACAGTGTTTTCATATTGGATAACTAAAGCCATCTGTTGCTTAAAGTTCCCACTTCACTGAGATTGGTTAAATCCTCCCATCACTCAAAGCATGGAGTAACCATTACGTAATGAGTAGAGGTCGACCGGTATGAGTTTTTCTAGGCCAATGCTTTTTTGGGGGGATTTTTATTGGCTGATGCAGTAATGCACGGCTGATATTTGGTCTCAACTATAATCCTGTGTATAAAGCTTCTAAATTGTAAAATGTGACAGCAGGGGTGCTTTATTAGAGGCATAGGGATGACTTATTCAGGACAGTCATGTTTTATGGAGGACCGTGGCTGCAAAGAAATGCATGCATTTATTGTAATAAGTGTATTTATTTATTTATATATTTATGTATTTTTGTATTTATTTATTTTAATTTTATTTATTTATGTCTGTATACAGTGGCACAGAGCGGGTCATCTTGTGACTGGAGGATAGGCAGTTTGAATCCTGCAGGGGCACACTGTCGTTGTGTCCTTGGGCAAGACACTTCACCTGCCTTGCCCCCAGTGTCTGCGTACACTGGTGTTTGAATGAGCGTGTGAATGGGTGAGTGGATACTTGCTGGAAACCACTTCGAGTGTAGAAAGGCGTCAGTAGCGCAGTTGGTAGAGCTGATAGTCTCATGATCGGAAGGTCAGGGGTTTGAATCTCGCCTCCAACATGGACACAGCCAAACATGAACTCTGCTTTAGTCTAGCGCTTTTCCACTTACATTAGGCACTCATAGCGTTTTCCAGCAAGTATCCACTCACCCATTCACACGCTCATTCATACACCAGTGTACGCAGACACTGGGGGCAAGGCAGGTGAAGTGTCTTGCCCAAGGACACAACGACAGTGTGCCCCTGCAGGATTCAAACTGCCGATCCTCCAGTCACAAGACCACCCGCTCTGTGCCACTGTCAATAGACTGAAGCAGAGCTCGTATTAAGCAGTGTCTATGCTGGACAAGGCATGTGTGCATGGAGAAAGATTCCCCAATCACCTTACAGCAGCGGCATCCAGACCCACCCCATGATTTGCATACATTAAGAGAAATACAGAAATAAATACAGAAATAAATAAATAACTACAAAAATAAATGCACTTATTACAATAAATGCATGCATTTCTTTGCAAATTTGATATTTTATTTATGTATATATTTATTTATTTATTTTGGCAGCCACGGTCTTCCATAATGTTTGGCAGGTACTTCAGCGGGAGCTTGTTTAAAAGGCAAACATCAGCAGATTCTAAAACTTATGATTCCAAAATTACAAGGAAGAAGTCTGCAAGTCTACGATCCGAGGTGTACAAACAGACTGATTTTCATCGCGATGTTTCTCATTGGGGTTGTGGGATTTTTAAAGCTTTGACTGAGCTCTTTCCAATGTAAACAAACGGGAAGTCTATCAGACATGACGGCCTTTTATCAGCATTATATCGGCTGATAGCCAAAAATACTGTAATATCGGCTGAACGATATATTGGGTGATCTCTAATTAGGTGTTGCCAGTTGGAGAAAACTGTCTGTATTTGAGCAGAGAGTTCCAGCCAGTAGAATATCACTGAATCACAATTTGACTTTTTTTTCCAAAATAGCATTACATCACAGGGATCAGATTATGATAACATGTTCTGATCATATTTCCCAGCCCTAATTTGGAGTTTTGCATTTTTATCAGATTTAAAATGTAAAAAAAGATACAATGATGCACAAGTACTTTGTAATTGACAACATCAAGTAAGAAACTGTTACAAAGAAGAAACAATTTTCACTCAAATCAAATATTCTTCAAATGCAGCTCTCCTCCAAAGCATGTGACTGTTTATTTTTCTCTCAGCTCACTAACCCCTGACTCACTTTTCTAACTGCAAAATCTCAATGAGCTCAGGAATGTTGCCTCTGATTTACACTCTGTGGTCTGTTGTGCATCCAATTTGTGACATTACGCAACAGTGACAAAAATGTTACATGCATACATACATGGATCCCCTCGAAAACGAGACGGCACATCTCAAGGAGCCTTCAATGTCTACCTCAAGACAGCACTACTCTATCAAAGTAAAAAAAGAACATGTTTATGGAGTTGATGGTCTTTTTCTTGTGCAACTGGTTGAGACTGTTCAGATAAGATATTAAGTTAGCAAAAAGAAACCGGTAATCTTAAACTGATGTTTAAAAAAGTTTATCTTAAACTGAGCACTTTATTATTTTGTTATCTCTTTATATATAAATGCTGCCCTCAGAAAAACATGTACCTATTTTATTTTATTGGATATTTCCATTTTGAGATTTTTTTTTTTATAGAAATGTGCACCCTACAGATCTTTTATTACAGTGTTTATGTTTACATTTTATAGTGAGTTTTCAATAAAACTAAGTACTCGTATTTGACTTTGACTTAACATTTCATTTCGCGCAAAAAATATCGGGATATATCGATATTCAACCTAAATATATGGGGGATATGACTTTGAGTCCATAATCGCCCGGCCCTCCTGGCCTCAAGCTGTTCCGCTCGAACAAGAAGCTGCCCACTAAACCGGGGGTCCCCAACCTTTTTCCTGCTGTGGACCGGTACAGAACCCAAAAGAAATTTGCGGCCCGGTGCGCACCCGCGGGGGGAAGGGGGGATTTGGGGGGAGGTGATGGAGAGCGCGCTGAGAAACACGTGCACAGACTATGGGTCACGTTTTACAGCATGCAACCCAGTCCTTTGACGCGCTGCAGCGGGAGGCGGACACAGGAGAGTTGATAGAGGCCGCCGCGGCACAATTTCTCCTCCCTTTCTCTCCTGTGTCCGCGTCGCAGTGGGATAAATACGGCTCTCCGTCCTGTGAAAGCATTAAAGGTGGTGACAAAAACGTGGTTTATGGTACAGTATATGGGTAACACAAATATAAATGTTATATAGCATTGTCTCTGATGGACAGTTTGTGTTGACACCACCTTCAATAGCAAACATTTAAATGTTTGCTATGTGCTGCTGTTTAACTGATCGTGTCATTTTCAAGTATATTCTAAAGCGTCTTCCAGTTTGGAAAACCCAAGTGAGGTAATCTCGGGAAGGCTCTGCATTGAACTTAAAATTATTGACAAAATTGCCCGTGTTTTGCTGTTTGTGTATATCTGCAGGAGTTATACTATCTGACAATACAAAGAAGCAAAGAAAAGATGGAGAGAAGATTAATGGAAGAACACCACCAGGTAACTGCAGGATTATAAAGATGTCATTGATGTTTCTTTATGAATACAGCACTATGATCTTAACCGTTTAACTGTGTGTTTGTTTGGTATAGCCGGAGAGGAGGCTAAGGGTGTGTGTGGCCACATGCAATAGAGCAGACTATTCCAAACTGGCTCCAATCATGTTTGGGATCAAATCTCATCCGGATGACTTTGAACTGGAGGTGGTGGTGCTGGGCTCACATCTCATTGATGACTACGGGTAAGGCCGATTCAACTGAGACTTAAACTGACATAGACAAATGTAAGAATGCAAAGAGTAGTTGAACAACTGGCAGTTACAGCTATGCAATAAAAACAGTGAATGATTGATATGTTTGGTTAATTATCTACTGAGATAATGGTTTTGACTTTATCTGCGTGACTCACAAGCTTAGTAGTTGATTGGTATATATTTTTTTTAATTTAATTTTGTTATTGTTTTTGTAAAGGAACACGTATCGAATGATCGAACAAGATGACTTTGACATAGGCTCCAAGCTTCATACCATCGTGAGAGGAGAGGATGAAGCAGCCATGGTGGAAAGTGTGGGTCTAGCCTTAGTGAAACTTCCAGATGTCCTACAGCGCTTGAAACCTGACGTTTTGATTGTTCACGGTGATCGTTTCGATGCACTGGCTTTGGCGACAGCAGCTGCTCTAATGAATATTCGAATACTCCACTTAGAAGGAGGAGAGGTGAGTGTTAAGGATTTTTTTTTTTTATGTAAGTGTTCACACTCAGCATTGATTTAAGAACCGAAAAAACAAAGGCTTAGCTCTAGTTTTAGCTGCGCAGCTCAGTAAACAACCACAGATCATCTTTGTAAATTTGGACATGCTTGGTCATTGGACTTTAAACTTGTTCCCTTGGACAAATATCTTCCCCATAAAAATGGTATCCATCATTCCCAAACCTTTGGCCGCTGCCACCGCTGTACAAAAAAAATTCCTATCTGAAAGATAATTGGAACAGTTCAAACTCTGTATACCTCCTGTATCGTTTCCATCCAATTCTTAAGTCACTCTGATGACTGTATTTTAGGTGAGCGGTACCATTGATGACTCAATCCGTCATGCCATCAGTAAACTGGCCCATTACCATGCTTGTTGCACGCGCAGGGCTGAGCAGCACCTCATAGCCATGTGCGAAGACCACTCTCGCATATTATTGGCTGGGTGCCCCTCCTATGATAAGCTGCTCGTGTCACAACACAGAGAAGACTATATGGACATCATTAAGAGCTGGCTTGGTGTGTGGCTACCAAAATTAATATGCCAATGTGCCTTGAACAAATCTTTTATGAGTGTGTACTTTGTTTTTCAGGTGATGGCGTCAAAGACAATGATTATATTGTGGCTTTACAACACCCGGTTACCACCGATATTCAACACTCTATCAAAATCTATGGTTTAATGCTAGATGCGCTTCTGTCTTTTAACAAGAAGACCCTTATTCTCTTTCCCAATATTGATGCTGGTTAGTCATAAACTACAACTGTGATATTACAAGTTTTGTATGAATAACATACAACATACATTTGCTGAACAGGAAGTAAAGAGATGGTGCGTGTAATGAGGAAGAAGGGCATTGAGCAGCACCCCAACTTCCGAGCCGTGAAGCACATTCCCTTCGAGCAGTTCATTCAGCTGGTGAGCCACGCCGGCTGTATGATCGGTAACAGCAGCTGTGGAGTCAGAGAGGCAGGGGCCTTTGGCACTCCTGTAGTGAACCTGGGCTCCAGACAAACTGGCAGAGAAACAGGTATTGAAGATCTCTTTCTTTTTAGTGTCCCAATGAGAGGACATTTTGCAATGTCAGTTTATGCTGGCGTTGTTAATTATCATCTTGTTTTTTAGGTGAAAATGTTCTTCATGTGAGAGATGCTGATACCCAGAATAAGATCTATCATGCTCTGGAGTTGCAGTTTGGAAAGCGATACCCCTGGTTTGTCAAACAATATAATGGCTCTATTTCTATTTTCTTTTGAATGACAGACCTGATGTGATTTGGTATTGAAAACTTGCATATCCTCCTTTGTCTTCTCAGCTCAAAGATTTATGGCGATGGAAATGCAGTGCCACGTATTATGAAGTTTTTGCTCTCTGTTAACCTGAACAAGCCACTACAAAAAACTTTTTGTTTTCCAATTGTGAAAGACTGCATCTCCCAGGATATTGATCACATTCTGGAAAAACAAAGTGCTCTTGCCATTGATTTGGGAGGGACAAATCTCCGAGTGGCCATTGTTGACATGAGGGTAAGTGGTGTTGGTCTCAATAGTTGCGTTTACAGATGTTAATGCTATTATCCCTCTTTTTAAATATGTTTTTAGGGAAACATAGTCAAGAAATATACTCTGCCAAATCCCAAATCGTATGAGGCTAGAATGAAGCTCTTAATAAATACATCTGCAGATGCCATGCGGGATGCTGTACAGCTCAACTGTAGGATACTTGGTGTTGGTATGAGGATACTTTTTTTCACGCAGTAAATTATTTTGTAAAATCTGTTGTGTCAAAAATCTGGTGCATTACAGGATTGTCAACGGGCGGGCGGGTAAACCCACAAGAGGGAGTGGTTATGCATTCCACAAACCTCATTCAAGAATGGTCATCAGTGGACCTCAGGACGCCCATCTCTGACGCCCTGCATCTCCCTGTCTGGGTAGACAACGATGGAAACTGTGCTGCTTTGGCTGAGAAGAAGTTTGGCCATGGACGAGGAGTAGACAGTTTTGCTACAATAATCACTGGAACTGGTCAATAGGCATTGTAGTTTTATTTAATAATTTTGATTAAATATTTTAATTTCATTGATAAATGTGCCTTTCCTCTCTGTTCTCTAGGTATTGGAGGAGGTATTATACATAATAATGAATTGATTCATGGTAGCACGTTCTGCGGGGCGGAGCTGGGACACATCATGGTTTCCCTGGAAGGGCCAGAGTGTTCATGTGGCAGTTGCGGGTGCATTGAGGCATATGCATCTGGCAAGGCATTACAGAGAGAGGCTAAAAGGCTTGATGATGGTGAGGTGATTTCTTATTGGCTTAAACTGCTTGTCATGTGGTTAAAGCCAATACTGCCTAAACTTAGAAAACCTAGAGCAGTGGTTCTCAACTGGTGCTGCTTCAGGACCCACCTCCAACGTTTCATGACAAGTCACGACCCAACAATAATCTTGATTTCAACTTTTACTTAAAATATTTTGCGCAGTTTGGCCATTTTTAAGCTTTTGATAGCAAGTAGTAGTATCTCTACTTTGCAGAATTCACTTGATTTAAGTAAGTAAGTGAGCGCTTTATTTATCATAAAGTCTATTCCATAGATATGGGCTGACGATGATGATTATTAAGATGGCTATTATACTGCATTGTCCCCTTGACACTCATAATCTTTACCCTTTAAGACTCAAGGACTCTGTTTTTCATGATCATTTTTCTTCTTCAAAAGTCTCTTCAAAAGTCTGTATTTCTATCTTCTCGTGGGATGAGTTACTAGCACCTCACCACCACAAGTTTTCTAACAGTGTCTGGGATACCGTATATGAGCTCTTCTTGTGGCCTTGTGTCGATATGGTGGCCTAGTGCTAAGGAGATCTTTCTGCTTCGTTGACCTCGAGATGGGAAGGTTCCGGACTCCTACCCCTCTGTGTACGTCAGACTTGCCTCAAATAATTTACACACTTCTATTAGTGCAACTAATCTGCTTGTGCAGATACATTTCAAAGTAATGTTCCTGCATATCCTACACAATTGTTTCTTTTGCAAAACTATCCACACAAATTACTTCTCCACTCATAAGGGGTGTATCATTTTATACACTAATTGAGTTTCATGTGAACACTCATTTTTTACTACTTTCCCCTATTTCATTTTGCCTTTAATTTTTACTGGGGTCACACCTTTAATTAGTCCTACATTAGATGGACTTTTATACCATACATTTTTAAGTAAACTTTAGTATCCTTGGGTGCCATAATATATGCTTTTTGTTTTACACAGGATTCTGCTAACCATAAAATTATTTTGTGACTTTTACTCGTCTCTCTGACCAGTAAAACTAACTTTAACAGTTAGTCCTGAGCCGCTGCGACTGAGCGTGCCGCCACTGTGGGCCAACCTGACCAGCATGTTTTTGGAGGTAGAGGAAACAGAGTAGGCAAGGCAAGTTTATTTGTAGAGCACAATTCATACACAAGGCAATTCAAACTGCCTCACAGTTGCATAAAATTACAAGAAAACCGATCAAATCAATCATTAAAACATCAACATAAAAATTAATCAATGACAGTAAAAGGCAAGAGTGCAAATAAAATACAGAGTACCTGGAGAACTGCCTTCGGTGCTCATCTGAAATGGTGCACCGACTCCTGGGTTTGTCCTGTTTCAGAGCGTGGTGTCCCGCATCGGTCAGCTCCTCCACCTCCCCCTTCCTCCTGCGCAAATCCCTCCACACCACATCAGTCTTTCACCTTCTTCTCCTCGTTTGTCCCTTTTTTTCCCCCTTTAGCGCCTCTTATGACGCCTCCACTGTGCTGCAGATGTGGGGGGCTCCTAGTGCCTCTTCAGTGTTTCAGAAGAAGAAATTATTAGAATTAGAAATTGATAAAAAACGATTAAATCATCACTAATAGTGTTTGGCAATGTTTGACCCACAGAAAATAATCCTGCGACCCACCAGTTGAGAACCACTGATTTAGAGCCTGCATTTCTCTATTATAAATTTGCAAAAATATTTAAGTTTTAACAGCAGCAAAATATAACAATGATAAAGAGGTTTTGTGTTTTTTACATGTCTGGAAGCTGTTGTTTTGTGTAAGGGAATGTAAATCTCCAGAACACAGAACAGCCTTTCTTCAGACATGACTCGTAGCGTAGCTCATCTCCATGACGATGATGCTGGTTTTCTTTTGAATACATGTGGTAAAACATGAGGTTTAGAAATGAATGGTCCTCATCCAAATGGGTTTTGTAGTAACTATTGAATAACCTTGCCAGCAAGCTGAATTCTTGCGGTACCAAAATTAAACACTGAATGGATGCGGGGTTCTTAATTCAATCAGCATCAAATTATTCTTAAGTGTATTGGTAAAGGATAAATGGTCTCAACTTGTATAGCACTTTTCCAAAGCGTTTTACAAGAGAGGAACCACTCACCCATTCATACTCTCATTCATACACCAATGTACGCTGAGACTTTTTACAATACAATTCTACCAGGAGATTTAACATTTTCTAATCTGAAACTCCATTCAAACAATTTACACAATATATTGCGCAATATCTAAAAGATATACAATAGAGGGCAGCAGAGGAAGCTGGTCAGATCATTTGACGCTAAACCTACTAATTTCGTTGCATGACCTAAACATTATGCCTATTGTAGAGGACTTGCTGAAAATGGAGGGAATGAAGATTATGGAGCCAATTACTGCAGTTCACCTGATTACTGCAGCAAAAATGGGTAACTCCAAGGCTCAAGCTGTTCTCAACAAAGGTATGGCTTCATCTCATGCTGAGCTCTTTGACACTTTTTTATAAAACGTAAACATTTTACAATTTCAAGTAACTTTAAAATCTGTCTGTCCAGCTTCCACAGCTTTGGGTGTCGGTATCATCAACATTCTGCACATTGTAAACCCATCACAGATCATCCTGTCGGGAGTGCTGGCTTCATACTATCAGGCCCCTGTGCAGCAGATCATCTCAGAGAGAGCTCTGTCCTCTGCACAGAATATCAGGATTCTCTCTTCAGACTTGGAGGAGCCTGCTTTACTTGGAGCTGCTAGTATGGTATTAGACTATACAACTCGAAGAATATACTGAAGGACGAAATCTTTGATTGCTGCATTTGATGTAAATAATATTTTACATTTATAGTTGACAATCAAGATGTGATTCCATTTAGATTTGGGAATTAATAAGCAGATGTATATTTTTGTGTTTAATGGGTTAAATAAACCCAATGAAACACACTCATATCATAGTCCTTGTTGATTGCTGTAATGTGACCAAAAACTCTCTTTTTGTGTTATCTACAACTAACCAACTGTGTAATTATTTGATAATAATGTATTGCCTTGTGTCTTTTAAGTATAAGATACACTTTTAGCAGATAGTATAACAATTCTCTCTCATTTTATTGCCTCAGACGTGAGATGTTTTCTTTTCACATCAATATGAAGTGCACATCTCATCTCACCATATTTTACCTTTTACTTTTAATTTTGTATCTTATTTATTAATATTCCTTATGCATGCCCCCTAAAGCCTTATAGTTTAAAGTTTTATAGCTTAATTTTATCTAAATTCTGTGTTACATGTTTTATGCTGCACACCCGCATCAAGAAAAATTCCTAGCTTGTGAACTTGTTCTCAAACAATGGCAAATAAAATCTATTCTGACATTTTGCCCTATATATTGCGATATTATGTTATCACAGACTTGTCACAACCAAACTGTACATGTTTTGTTATATTAATTGTTTTCAATTGAATGTGTAGGTCTAGTTCTGTATTATTAAACATGAATGATATGTATGAAGTATACGAGTATGAATGATATTAATTTTAATATGAGTAGAAATTATAATTATTGTACAATGACGCTCACTTGGGCACATAGGTTCAGGTGAGCGTGCGTGGTCACCTGACACCTGCCAGGGCGAGGGTTAATTATTAACGTTTCAACTAGCCTACATGGTCGATTTGGGCGTTTTTTCTTTTAAGATGTAGGCCTATTGCAAAACGTAATTCGAATAATTAGAGGATACAATGGGCCTACACTTTCAGCTAACAGTACAGAAAATCACTCAACATAAGCCCATAGCATTCTTATATTAGGTATTTGGTGTTTCTCATAGATTGAGTAATTAGTTTGTATGTATGGTCTATGGGTCTATCCCCCTCCCCGTGCCCCGTGATTCCTTCCACTGTCACGGGACCCGCAAAAGGACAAATTCGGAGAGTCCATTGGTCCAAAGGAATAGATGTGTTGTTCTGGTTGGTGGACTTGGCTGCCCGTCACTTGGCCCGGGTGACTATTGGCTGGGGGTCAGTTTCCGCTTCATTAACGCTGTCTCGGCTGTTCTGAGCTCTTCTCTTCCCCTCGCAAACCCGCGTTTGGTCAACCGCTACACCCGCTCGGTTTTCCTTAACCCATCACAGTGAACGATGGAGGACTTTGACATGTTAAACGCACCAAACGCAGGGAATGGTGTGGGCTCGGAGGAGGACCCGGCTGCTGCGTTTCTGGCTCAGCAGGAGAGTGAAATAGCGGGCATTGAAAACGACGAGGGCTTCAGCATCCTGGATGGTGGAGAGGTGCCCTCGTCCATGGGGGAGCCTAATGGTCAGTTTACTGGGTCTTTCACCTAAACGCGGCTCTTTGACTCGATTACCACGCGCGTATTGTGTCTACAAAATGTATTTCGCAGTACTGTTGATGTTTTGTTTGCTAACCTCAGACTGGCTAGTGTGAGCTTGTCTTAATAATGGTTAATCGTGTTGAAGAACATTGCTTTTGACAGACCATATACATAACGTTTCCCATAACCACATATACATTAGATGATGCGTGGTTTTCATGTTCGACTTTGAACTGAAAGGGATAGGGGGGGTATCAATGGATAGAGAGGGGAAGTAACGCCAGTCGTCGGCCCATTCAACCTGACACTGGGACGTAATGCTACACGTAGCTAAGTCCCAGCCTCAAGTCTCCCGTGCAAACCCAGTGGAGCAAAATGACCTTCACTGATCAACTCCCTCTTTTCTTTAAAGCTTCATAGCGTAACATTTCACACGATTTACAGAATAAAATACAGTCGTTTTATTGTTGAACGATAGCCGTAAAAATAACTAAACAAACGTGTGTTTCCTGTGAGCGACTGAACTCTCCTCTCCTCTGACTTGTAACTTTACTGGGACTGGGGACGTCTCCAGTCATCTCCATAGAGATGTTAAAGCCACAGCATGTAACATTTCAGTCAATAAATAAAATAAAATAATAATACAATAAAAATACAAGTGTATATACAGTGGGAGGAAAAAGTATATGAACCCTCACATTTCTGCCTAAATTGGTTATAAAATACGGTCTGATCTTTCTTTATTCAAATCACAAGAATAGACAAATTGTGTCTGCTTGAACGAATACCACCCAATTACATGTTATAATATTTTTATTGATAAATAAATAAAAAATACACTTTGGTTCAAAGAAGAAAAAAGAAAGCTCTGATGAAGGCTAATGCCAAAACGTAATCACTATTATTAAAATTTGGGACATCGGCTCATGAGTGTGCGATGTTTTTTGATTTATGAAGATTTTCCCCCACATCTGCACCTCGAAGACTATTTCTGGTGTGCGTTGCTTCTCTTTTCTCATAATTTTTATTGGCCATAACATGTAAACATTCACAGGACAGGGAGGAATAAGTAAGTGAACCTCCTGGCTGTTCCATGAGCTAATGTTCCAAGAGCTAATTAGACAAATGTATGCAGAGGCTTAAAGCCACCCTTGCCACTGATAAACAAACACTGGTTAAGAATTGTCTCTTGCTGAGAAGCATTGTCTGATGTGCACCATGCCTCGCTCCAAAGAGCTCTCTGAGGACCTACGATCAAGAATTGTTGGTTTGTATGAATCTGGAAAAGGCTACAAAACCATCTCTAAACGTCTTGTTCATAAATCGACGGTTAGAAAAATTGTCTATAAACGGAGGCAGTTTGGCTTTGTTGCTTCACTTGAAGGAGTGGCCGTCCTGTAAAGATAACTCAAAGAGCTCAGCGCAGAATACTTAATGAGTTAAAAAAGAACCCTAGAGTGTCAGCTAAAGACTTACAGAAATTACTGGCACATGTCAACGTCTCTGTTGACACATCTAAAATACGTAAAACATTGAACAGGATTGGGGTTAATGGGAGAACGCCACAGGGGAAGCCATTGCGGTCATAAAAAACATTGCTGCACGTTTGAACTTTGCGAAAGAGCACTTGGATGCACTACTGGAAAATATTCTGTGGACCGACGAAACCAAAGTTGAAATGTTTGGGTGGGACACACAGCATCATGTGTGGAGGAAAAATGGAACAGCACATCAACATCAAAACCTTAAATTAAATTATTGTGTAAAAAACAACACAAAAGTAATATTATTTTTATATATATGAAAATAAAATTTAAAAAAATATCCATCCTTTATTTTATTTTTTATAACTTTGTCAATTTTAATGCACATTTTTGTGTCGAAGCTCCCCACAATGGGAGGAGTTCTTTTTTGTGTGTTTTCAATGGGATAAAAATATAAATGATATAAAATGATTTAAGATCACCAAAAATACACCCTCTTGGAAAATTTCACTCAATTGGCATTGATAATGTATGAGTCATGCAAAAAATGTGCGTGGGCGTGAAAGACTGTTAAATGTGTCCTCATCGAAAATCCATTCTTTGATTACCCACTGCGAATACAGCATTTTCTATGTCGAGCTGGTTATTAGGAGCATGTTTTGTATTGATGACAACAGTAGAGTCCACAATGTTACGCAGTGTGCCTTATAACACAATTATCAAATGAGTTAATACAAATGTGATATTAATGGTTTACAAAACATGCATATAAACAATATACCAAGCATGTTTACTCTATTTATAACTTGTGCTTTTTTTCATTCCCTCTAGATGGCGCTATCAACGGAGAGCTTCATGGGGTAACGTCTGCGTTTACTTTTAAATTCATTTGAAGAGGATCTCTACTAAATCAGAAGAAAATTAAGCACTTAAATTGATATTTCAATTTGGACTATGTGGCGGGTAATTCACTTAAATTGGAGGATGAATGTTTCATCCTATGCTCACATCATCCAATAATTCTTTCTTGACCCTTTCTGATTTTAAGAACAATGTCGTTGTGGTAATGATGTGTAACGGCTCCTGTTGTGGAGATCTTCAGAAAATGCCGCAGCGACTTCATCCTGTGCTTGCAACATATCCTTGTATTTTGCAACATCAGTGATTTTTCTGACAATCTCTGCTGATAGAATTAAAATGGCGCGTTGTAATGTGACATTGTTGAGACATTCTCTTAAAACATTTTCATCACTAGTTTTCTTTGCAATAAATGCATTATTATCTTACAGGAAAGCAATGGTCCTTCGGATGCCTACGCAGCTATTTCCAATGCAGATCGCCTTCAGGCTGAGCCAGAAAGTCTACGGAAGTGGAGAGAGGAGCAGAGCGAGAGATTGGAAGTTCTAGGTAACCTGACAGCTGTTGCGATTTCAGTAAAATATTAAACCATGATTACACATGTTTTGGGGGTTTTGCCCTTGCAGATGAAAATTCTCGTCAGCAGGAGTCCGAATGGAAAGAGAAAGCTAAGGCAGAACTGGAGGAGTGGCATGCCAGGCAGAATGAGCAGCTGGAGAAAACTAAAACCAACAACAGGTACTGTGACCGGGAGATGGGCTCTCCCTGTAGTTAGACGCTTGGGCTCGACTCGTGCCTTAAAGATTAGACACTTGTGATTTGGGACTTATGAGCATTACATGTCCGATTCATTTGGGACTTTTATGTTTGTTTGTCTTAACGCTGTATATTTGTCCATTTTACAGTTTTGTTATGCCGTCATTGTAGTAATTTGTATAAAACGTATTTGGACTTCCATCAGAGACTTCAATCACTGGTGACAGAACCAACAAAATAAAGAGTAATTGAAACAAACCCCCTTTTTAGAAGTTTCTGAAAATACCTGCTAAACAATATGAATTTTTTTTCTTTTATTCACTAATACCAACTAATATTTTTATAACTCTTGCGCCATTGATTTGACTCCGTTATTATATGTTCACTGTCTTAATATGTTGTAAAAATCTAGGGTATTTTTGAAACTCCCTTTTTACCACTCTGCTCTCTTCACTTTCACTTTTTACAACTCTCCTCTTTCCGCTCTCTTAATGCCGTCTTTGGTGGACGTTGCCCAGGGTTCTGGATGAAGATTTCTACAAGCAGCCCTTCTCTGATCTCATTGGTTACGTGTATGTGGCTTCAACTAACAGCATCTTCCTCCATTTTGGTTTGGCTTTACCGATACCCCCTCCTGGCATCTAACCCTCCTAGTTATTCTTAAGTCTTCAGCCTTAGGGATTTCTTTACTACCCAAACCACCCAGAAGTTAGTCCAGGGATCAATCTCCCAATAAATGTTTATGCTTGCAATAATTTCAGTTTTAATATATGGCAGCATGGAAACTTCATCTTTGCTAACTGTGCATGCATTCAATACTGTCACCACCTCATCAATTAGGTGTCAACAAGGTGTCAATGACTGAACTAATATGTTATGTATCCGCTTGCACAATTGGTTATAACACAAGATGCTTCAAACAGTCAGTGTTTTCTGCTTCAACCCTTCTGACCTGCTGATGCTGTGGAAAATTCATGTGTATGTACTGAGCTACCCATACCCGTGCAGCCTTTGAGAACAACGTGCAGCCTGCTTCTCTGTGTGCATATTTCTTTCATTTTTCATGACAATAATACACCCCAATAGTGCTAGTACAATTTTACTTATAGGTTATGAAAGCGACAGTATACCCTTTTAAACATTATGTGGGTTATTTTATCACCATTTATCTATTTTCTCATTCAGCTACCTACTCCCAATGGCTACTTTAGCTGTATTCCTTGTACATTCAGGATGTGACAATGAATTTGCCCACCCCTGATACACACGTGTGTGTGTGTGCATGGCCAAATATCTCTATATTTCTACATTATCAGTAGAAGTGGTAGTTGTAGCAAAGCTACCGCACACCGTGACAAATGATAGCTTAAAATGATTTGTTGTCCTTTGTTGGTTTTATTTTGAAAAGTTTTCACTTTCTAACATGGTCCGTGTCTTGTATTTGAATCGTAGTAGATACTAAAAGCTGCGTTCGTACAAAGTCTGCACAAAACTCTTAGATTGCTGCATGCTTGCTCTTAACATCTTGACTCAGTTTATTTTGATTTTCAACCCTTTTTCTCTCTCTCCTAAATTCTGACTTGTAAAACTGTTTCTCCCTGTTTTCTTTTCCTATGCACCTTTCAAAGCACACACATTAACCATCCTTGCTACCGCCTAGACCAGTTAAGTAAAAATATAATCCATCCACATGATCAATGTTATTCATAAAAGCTTTTAATTCCACGATCAGTGACTTTTAGCTTCAGAATTATTGGTATTTTATCCGATTTCGTCGTGCTGTGATCCCTTCTATCCCTCTTGTATTTGCTGTTTTGTGATCTATTGTTAGTAAGTGAATACACTTTGGGCATGTACCCAAACTATTAATGGCAAGGAACATGGTAGTGGTAGTGTATTGAGGATATTGTATTATTTTGAGAACCAAACATGTCAAACTCTCAAAACAAATTGCTTTTTTCCAAATGGCAGACTTTCAGCTGCAGCTGATTGCATGGCCAATGGCCAGCTCCATCTTTTTTGGGCTTGGTTAAAAAAAGAAAACTTGTCCCAACTTGGTCTGGTATACTAATAATAAAACCAATACGCTTGACTTTTACTTTGATTTATAGCTTGCTAAATTTACTGGGGACAAGTTTAAGTATGCGTGAGTGCCTTTTTAACCAACCAAATCTGCTTCGGGCTGTTTGACATTTCCCTTTAAGTTGTAAAGCATTGAATCTCTGTAATTACAGCTATCAAATTAGTTTTAGTTAAGTGTTGTTTTTGTTGTTGTCAGTCATTTCTGTCTTGTGATGTGAGGTTCCTGAAATAGACTCAGCTGAACCATCATTAAAAGGTTGAAGCCAAATTCTTATTCTGAATGAATGCAGTTAAAAAATCTTCGTAGCTGTTGGTCATCAGCAGAGGCCTTTTCAGGACTGTCTGTTTTACATGGTTTCCTCTTACCTAAGTTCCTGCTAAATATTTTCTCCATTTCTTTTCTCACTCTGCTCCCCTCTGCTGTAGGGCTGCCGAAGAGGCCATGATTTCAGACCTGGATGAAAACAACCCCGGGACTGAGTGGGAGCGTGTGGCTCGCCTCTGTGACTTCAACCCCAAGTCCAGCAAACAGGCCAAAGACGTGTCCCGCATGCGCTCAGTGCTCATCTCCCTCAAGCAGTCTCCCCTGGTTCGTTAGTCGTCCTAAACTACTCAGGACTCCCCATGTCATCACTAACATTGTGCACTGGTCCACTCGCCTACCTGTATGCAGTGAAAACACAAGGACATTAGCTCCTATATTCATATCTAATTAGTGTAACAATGGCAGGGCTGTATGTACCTATCCTCCAACCAAGCACCAGCTCCAAGTAATCCGAATATAGTTTAATTTAGTTAATGTTAATATTAAAATATTTCTTAAAAGCAGAACAAATTTGAAATATTTGATCATTTCTGGAGCTCGCATCCAGCCTGTCCCAACTATTGTCTGTGTTCCCGTGTAATGATGGGTTCTGGTCACTAGTGATACTTAAAAAGGGAAGAGTTGATTCAGCTACACGTACGTTTACAATTCTATATACATGCAATAGCATTCCTATAGTTGCTGGTCAACGCCAACAGGTCTTGGTGTTCAGTATTGTGTGATGCCCCCGGTCCATTCTCACCCTGTACAACCTTTTTAGACGTTTATTTTTATTTTATGGACCAAACCAAGTCTTCAAGTTCAGTGTGTATTTTGAACAGTGTGTGAAGCCTGTTAATGGCTTATAATGTTCTATTTTCCAATCTATGCATTTATGACATTGATCCAAGTCCAGTTCATTACAATATTGTTTTAAATGTGTTCAAACCTCAGCAATGTGTGTGGGTGCGTACGTACTCTATGTACACCTATGTACATATCCAGGAGTCTATATATAAATATATAAATACAGTATATCAAATGTCAGATTTGATTGTTATGTTAGAGAATTAGATATTTGACAGCTGTTGCTTGACCATGTGCTTTCAATGTCCTTTTGATTTCAATATCATTAAAAATACAGATTTAAACAATGCTGACATGTTTGTTTTTATTCTCATTTTTTAACCACCAAGGTTTTTTTAAAGGCTGATTTTCTTGGGTTATCAGCAGACAACCTTTTGTCTTTGGATATGTTTCATTTGGCTTATTTGGCAGGTGTGAAAACAAATGAGACTTTGATTGTTTTGTTATGAGCTGGACTAGGTAGAACCCAGGGTACTGGCAAAGCAGGTTAGACTTTTACATTGTCATTACATAATCTCAAATGGAGAGTGTTAAGACACATTTTACATATTTCACGTAAAGGACAAAGCTTTTGTCACTACTATGGGAGGGGTAGCCAATGTTTATCTTTTTAGTAAGCGTAATGATACTTCAAAATATTATTCTAGTTCGAGTTAAGCGTACTGTGAGATAGAGCTATGTAGTACTATTCAACTTCAAATGAAATGTATACAGTGGTTTGCCACTGTATCTTGGTTCACTTTTGCAGACACACAGATATTGAACTTGATCCAGTTTTATTGGTTCATGCATGGTGTGAATAGACCCAGTAATTGTTGAGACGTTAACCATAACCCAGTCAAACATCTATAACTTTCAATGTTATGTTACAAGAAAGCACTAATTCTTTGCCCTTGCTTTTCCTTCTTATTGACTCTGTGACTGATATGAACTGGAAGGCGGTGCCTGCCATAAAGGGTTTACAGTGCCTTGCGAAAGTATTCGGCCCCTTTGAACTTTTCGACCTTTTGCCACATTTCAGGCTTCAAACATAAAGATATAAAACTGTAATTTTTTGTTAAGAACCAACAACAAGTGGGACACAATCATGAAGTAAAAAAAAAATTCTTGGATATTTCAAACATTTTTAACAAATAAAAAACTGAAAAATTGGGCATGCAAAATTATTCAGCCCCCTTAAGTTAATACTTTGTAGCGCCACCTTTTGCTGCGATTACTGCTGTAAGTCGCTTGGGGTATGTCTCTATCAGCTTTGCATATTGAGAGACTGAAATATTTGCCCATTCCTCCTTGCAAAACTGCTCGAGCTCAGTGAAGTTGGATGGACAGCGTTTGTGAACAGTATTTTCAGTTCTTTCCACAGATTCTCGATTGGATTCAGGTCTGGACTTTGACTTGGCCATTCTAATATCTGGATATGTTTATTTGTGAACCACTCTATTGTAGATTTTGCTTTATGTTTTGGATCATTGTCTTGTTGGAAGACAAATCTCCATCCCAGTCTCAGGTCTTTTGCAGACTCCATCAGGTTTTCTTCCAGAATGGTCCTGTCTTTGGCTCCATCCATCTTCCCATCAAAATAACCATCTTCCCTGTCCCTGCTGAAGAAAAGCAGGCCCAAACCATGATGCTGCCACCACCATGTTTGACAGTGGGGATGGTGTGTTCAGGGTGATGAGCTGTGTTGCTTTTACGCCAAAGATAATGTTTTGCATTGTTGCCAAAAAGTTCGATTTTGGTTTCATCTGACCAGAGCACCTTCTTCCACATGTTTGGTGTGTCTCCCAGGTGGCTTGTGGCAAACTTTAAACAACACTTTTTATGGATATCTTTAAGAAATGGCTTTCTTCTTGCCACTCTTCCATAAAGGCCAGAGTTGTGCAGTATACGACTGATTGTTGTCCTATGGACAGAGTCTCCCACCTCAGCTGTACATTTCTGCAGTTATCCAGAGTGATCATGGGCCTCTTGGCAGCATCTCTGATCAGTTTTCTCCTTGTATGAGCTGAAAGTTTAGAGGGACGGCCGGGTCTTTGTAGATTTGCAGTGGTCTGATACTCCTTCCATTTCAATATTATCGCTTGCACCGTGCTCCTTGGGATGTTTAAAGTTTGGGAAATCTTTGTGTATCCAAATCCGGCTTTAAACTTCTCCACAACAGTATCTCGGACCTGCCTGGTGTGTTCCTTGTTCTTCATGATGCTCTCTGCGCTTTAAACTGACCTCTGAGACTATCACAGAGCAGGTGCATTTATACGGAGACTTGTTTACACACAGGTGGATTCTATTTATCATCATTAGTCATTTAGGTCAACATTGGATCATTCAGAGATCCTCACTGAACTTCTGGAGAGAGTTTGCTGCACTGAAAGTAAAGGGGCTGAATAATTTAGCACGCCCAATTTTTCAGTTTTTTATTTGTTAAAAATGTTTGAAATATCCAATAAATTTTGTTTCACTTCATGATTGTGTCCCACTTGTTGGTTCTTCACAAAAAATTACAGTTTTATATCTTTATGTTTGAAGCCTGAAATGTGGCAAAAGGTCGAAAAGTTCAAGGGGGCCGAATACTTTCGCAAGGCACTGTATGTGGCCTACCTTGGTGCATGCCTCCTCTCACGTTGTCAGTCATGATATAGCCTACCAATGTTTTTGGCACAGAACCCAATCTTCCCAAAGGCACAGCCGTTAGCACTTGCACTTCACAACTAGAAATATCTGTACGGGGACAATAAAGTACACCTTAACCTTACTTCATTTTCAACCTATTCCTTTCATTTTAGTATTTAAAGCCATGTGTTCGCTAAGTATGGCTGAAAACATTTTTTTACAGAATTATTTTGACTCAATACTGCTGCCTGTCAAAATATTGTGTGTGGATTAAAAAACTAAAAAGATTGAAGTTGTCCACGATGAATAAATCCTGGCCTTTTTTCCCTTCCCTGATTTTATCTCTGAATATGTTTTTCTTTCATGGAGGTTTAGTTGTCCTTGATACCTGAAATGCTCTACAATGTGGCTTTAAAAAAGATAAAAGTAGATTCTCAACAAAAAAGCAGACAGTGTATCTGGAAGTGTTCACTCTTTTTCCACAATAATAATAATAATAATAATAATAATAATAATAATGTTTTGAAAAAAGGAAAAAAGAATAAACATGTTAAATTTGCCTTTCGGAATACATGTTTATAACATAGGCTTAATACTTTATTATATTTACGGTTTTATTTTTAAAACGATCCCGGAAATACCATATTCACCGGAAGTAGTCTTATATCCTTTTTCCGGGGTTGGCTTCATGGATCTATTATAATATGTTGGCTTTTGACATACGTACCTTCAATGATACGTACCTAACTCGCCCTGACTAGTGCCGGTTTTGCCTACGTGTAACTTTACTCAATTTGTGGTCTGTGTCTTGTACTCGTACAGCAAAATGCCTTTAACATTTGAGCTTTGTCCGGATAGAATGATCGGAGGTTCCCATCCGTGCTTCATTATTGCAGAGATTGGACAAAATCATCAGGGAGATATCGAAATAGCCAAGAAGATGATCAAAATGGCAAAGGTAACCAAATATTTATGTACATAAAGAAACTATAGAGACTATGGGCAAAACCGAGGCTGCGTTTTGTGAATTAATTTATATTAACAATTTCTCATGAATTATTGCCGGTTCATTTTATCATTAGGATTGCGGGGCTGACTGTGCCAAATTTCAGAAGAGTGAACTGGAGTACAAGTTCAGCAAGAAAGCTTTGGAGCGTAGTTATACATCCAAACATTCATGGGGGAAAACGTATGGAGAGCACAAGCGCCATCTAGAGTTCAGTCATGACCAATACAAGGAACTGCAGAAATATGCAAAAGAGGTTGGGATCCACTTCACAGCATCAGGGATGGATGAGGTGAGCAAAGTCACATATGTTAATAATATTGTTTTCTACAATTTTCGACAGTTTGGTAACAGGGAGCCAAATATGACTTGTCTTATAGGAGGCTGTGGAGTTTCTCCATAAACTCAATGTGCCTTTCTTCAAAGTAGGGTCTGGAGATACCAATAACTTTCCCTATCTTGAGAAGACTGCCCAAAAGGGTAAGACAACTTGTTAGCATTTGCTACACTATAATATATATATATATATTTGCCACACTATTCTATAAAATGATAATTTTTGATGGACTCATGTTTATCTTTAGCAGTAAATGTTTATTGTGTACCAGGACTAGAAACTTGGTGACAGTGAAATGTTTTGTGACCGTTTATGACAGGACGTCCCATGGTGGTGTCCAGTGGGATGCAAAGCATGGAGATAATGCGGCGAGTTTATCAGACAGTAAAGAAATACAACCAGAACTTTGCCATTCTGCAGTGCACCAGTGCCTATCCTCTTGAAGCAGAGGATGTCAATCTTCGAGTCATTACAGTAATGATTTATATTCTATTTTTATTGTTCCATTCAAGCAACTTTATTTTATGTTCATTATGGAGACTTGTCTGACTCTGTTTAACTGCTCCCACAATGTCATTGCTTTTTTGTTAATGTTTCACCTCAAGGAGTACCTGAAGGAGTTTCCAGATATACCCATTGGTTACTCTGGCCACGAGTCTGGCATCTCTATTTCAGTGGCAGCTGTAGCTTTAGGGGCAAAGATTGTGGAGCGGCACGTTACTTTGGACAAGACCTGGAAAGGCAACGACCATGAGGCTTCATTAGTGCCCACTGAGCTCGCGGAGCTTGTTCGTTCGATTCGTCTGGTCGAGAGAGCACTGGGCAGTGGTATCAAGACGATGTTACCCTGTGAGAAGCCATGCCACGATAAGGTCTTCCATATCTTCACAAAACTATTAAAGTAGATGTTAAGGTGTCTCCCTATTGACTTTTTTTTCTCTCCATACAGCTTGGAAAATCAGTGGTTGCCAAAGTTAAGATCCCCAAAGGAACTGTTCTAACTCTGGACATGTTGACGGTGAAGGTGGCTGAGCCAATGGGTGTTGCTGCAGAGGACATTTTCCAACTGGTCGGGCTGTCTGTGTTGGAGGATGTGGGGGAGGATGAGAGTGTCACACCTGAAGTGGTGGACAAATATGGCAAGAGAGTGAAATCATGAAGACAACAATATCTAACTTGAAGGCACTTATTTCTGCTGGGTAAAAGTTAACATTGTCACTCAGCATTCATATTGAACAGCTCTGCTAAGTGCACAGCTGTTCATACTGTAATTTTCAATGATTCAACACAGGTACCACAGTCTAGAATTTCAAGAGGGGGGGAAAAAGAAAATGAACTTGATCAAAGAAAATAAAATGTTTTTAGTTTGGAGCTCCATGTTGTGCTGTATGTATGGTAAATTTAAATCAAATTGCAAACATTACCATTAATAAGTATCATTAGTTGAACTAATGTTTAAATATCAGTGTTGAAAATACTCAGTACTTTGTGATGACGAGTTACAGAAAAAAATAAAATTACAATAGTGAGCTAGAACTAGACGTTATCGTTCAATTCTTAATGAACCATCATATCGTCAGCCTCCTAGCATAATGTCCAAACTAAAAACCAACACACTTAAGAATCCTTAACATTTTCTGTAGTTTTGTAATGGCCTGTTTAGCTGAGGACACGGCCAGTGATAACTATAGATGCAGTCTTTATTAGAGATTCGATGAAAATAAAAATCTTAATATGGTGACCTTTTCAAATATAATTGTTTCTACAGTTTTATTTAAGCTTGTGACTAACTAGTGTCTTAAACAGTCTATTAATAGCCTTATTAAATTGATCTCAGGAATTAGACAGCCTGGCCAACCAAGCCACCACAATAATATAGGCATTAGATTAGCATGTAAGCTCACCATAAAAAAAAAAATTCAGTCCCTTATTGCTGCCAGTCTGGAATGATAAACTAGTTGTGATCGCATTTATAGAATTACATAACAATTGTACATGTAACTATGTATTTCAACAAATTATGCTTATGGCAATTGTATAAGTTGCTCTAGTCTCTCAAATTATAATTATACAGTATAAATGCTAAATTGACCGCTTGAAAGAACCGATGAGTAGAGTCCAGCAAAAGCCAAAGGTGGTTCAGGTGAGCTCACAGTTATGTAACACCTACAGGCTTTTGTGAAGTGCTCAATATAGAACCCGAGGATTAAGCACAGCGCCACAGTTGATCAGGCCTTTGTAACAAATCAAAAGCCAGGTATGACCGACACAGGCTCCAGCACGTATTGAACAGCATACCAGATAAACAATGAAAGGCTATTTGGCCAAAGACAGTGGTTCGCAAGCTATGGTACGTGTACCACTGGTGGCACGTGGCTTCTTCAGGTGGTTCTCAGGGTCATCTGCAGTTTTAGACTTTATTAATGTGCATTAGTGACCATTACATGTAGTAGGCGGTGCTTCCGTAATGGACTTGAATTATGTGTTTGTTTTTTCAGTTAGACCTGTTTAGATTCTTTTATCCTTTTTTTCCGGTTTAGTCCTGATTAAGGCTTGGATGTACTTGGAGGTCAAATATTTTACGAGCTGGTACTTGGTGTATATGGTTTGAGAAACACTGGCCTATGAGGTTTTAGGGGGAAAATACCGATCATGCATCCCCTCCATTATTAGTTTAGTTTAGTTTATTAGTTTATTTGAACAGTTGCATTATTGCAATGAATGAATAAATAAATGAACAACAACAAAACACACAACAAAAGTGAAAACCACGTTCCCACCTTGAGATTAATGATCTTAATGTAAGTAGCCATCGTTGTACAGTATGTTGCCTGTGAGAGAGTTTAGCGCTGCTACATAAGACTGTTCCTGTTTAATTGGATGAAAGAGCAGGTGCGAAAGGGACAGTAAATCAGCTTGGAATTAATGCAGGGAGTTCTTGTTGTCACCACACATGTTCTTGTTCTCCACAACATAAATCAAGATTATTGTTATGATATTGCATATACAAGACAATATTTTCTTGAATGTTATACAGTGTATATCCTACATATTATTTATATTGATTGCATTTCAGATTTCCCAAGTGTAAGATAAGATAAGATAAGCCTTTATAGTTTAAGTCAACATGTAGCCTAATTATTAAATATTAGAAGTGTTAATATTGCTACGAACATACAAAGGCCTCTATGAGGACACAGCTATATTAAGGCTTCACTTAGGAGCAGCAGTCAGGCAGTTTGCACAGTTAGCTAATGAAGATTAGCTCTCACATGTAAACCCTGAACTGACCTCAACGATTCACATGCTCCAATAGGCCGTGCCATTCCCAATACTGCCATTAGGACTATATTTGATCGACTGTGTATGGTCAATGTAGGAGGGATTGTGAAGTCACCGTTCAGTTTAGAGTGAAAATTAAGTACATGCCTGTCCTTTTCAATTATCACAGGTACAATAAAAATGGTTGAAGTGCTACGCCGGGGTATTTGGATAGTTTTAATGATGACACAGATATGACTGTAGCCTTGAAAAGTGCTAAGCCTCTGAGGAAACATCCTGGGCGAATATGGACAGATGATGTTGGAGGTTATGGGAAAAGGCAATGTTGGATAAAGGCACTAATCTGATCGCTGAGACAGTGTTGTGGAGAGACAGTGTTGTGGGGAGGCATCATAAAGGGGGAGGAGTCCATGGCCTTGGCTTCTGACCTGACGTTCAGGTGCTACACTTGGGCTCTGCAACCGAAACCTCACCAAGGAATTAATGATAGACGCTTCATACTGGATGTTTTACTAGAATTCAAAATTGTGGATTTGGGTGTGTATAGAGACAGAACTGGGATGGGAAATTTTCTTGTGAGGTAAGATTTTGCTTTAAAAAAAAGAAAACAAAATACTTTAAATATTGAATGAGTGTAATCGATATGCACAGGTACAATACTTGGTTGGTTTGCCTTTAAGAAATGTTTATAATGTGTATAAAGCTGTAGACAACTGAAACATTTGATTAATGCCTAGTCTTTTAAGTATTGTGCAATTTACATAGAACACTCTGCCAAACAAAAAGTCTGTTTAGATAAAGGGCTGCTACAAGAGTGAATTGTCTGCTTTATTTGTTTAATTGACAAACACTTGTTTAATAAAAATAAATGTTGACTTTGTGCTGTGGCTTCCGTGAACACAGGCAGAGGCTAATCTAAGTATATCTTCTCAGGGATTAAATAGCCTCCTAATGAGCTTTGACCAAAGTCAGAGCTCCTTTTGAGGCAGGGTTCTCAGCACAATGTTGAGCAGGCCACTAAAAAAAAAAGAAAAAAACCTGTAATGAAACCTGAACTGATAATTTATGCTTTAGTGACCCTCATCTGATCTTGTAATTTAACAAATAACATGTGTTTGTGAACTGTGTTTGTAAAGAACTTTTTGTTTGTTTTACAATTACATACCCCTCATGAAACCGTTAAGCCTATCCATAGAACAAGACAACACGACAGAGAGAGGGTGCAGAACTCTCTTCTGAAGTGTCTGTATGTATATAGGCTCTGTATTTACTTTGCAAATTGCTTACCTTGTTACCTTTTTATCCATCATCAACACATTTGAATACTTTTGATATTTCTTTGTGTGTTGTAGGGAATAATATGAGGAAGCCCTTTGAATGGGTAGGACAAAGACATCAGTGCTTCCACTGTGTTTAGACCAAGTGGCAGCATGCAGACAAATCGGTGAACCACTACGGCCTGTCAAGCCCCCACCCTCCTAGTCGACAGCTCCACTCATCCTGGGCTGTTCACGCACTGCTCTGCCAAACAACATGGAGATCAGGCTGCCCCGGCACAGTCAGGACTTGTGTTCCTCTACCCCGCTCCTGGACACACGCAGCAAGTGCTCTAGGGTGCATTACCATGGAGTCAGGAGGAAGCTGAGGCCCGCACGGATCTTAGGCTTCATCTTCAGCCTGGTAGTTGTCTGCACAGTATGTTCATGGAGTGCCTTGTCACTGGTCACAACTGCAGCAGGGGTGCTACAGTCCAAAGCTGAAGACTCAGAGGCAGCAGTACCCAGAAGGAGTCTTCTACAGCACCAAAACATTACAGAGGACACGCCAGTGGCCATGAAGTCATCTGAGATTGTGATGAACCATGGGGACTACCCAACGGACTACTTTACTGTGGAGGAGAGGCGCCAGGGCTATGTAGCGTTTCATATGTTTGGCATGTTGTACATGTTCATAGCCTTAGCCTTAGTCTGCGATGAGTTCTTTGTCCCTGCACTCACTGTTATCACTGAGAAGTTACAGATCTCAGATGATGTGGCAGGAGCCACCTTCATGGCAGCAGGAGGCTCAGCCCCTGAGCTTTTTACTTCAGTGATAGGAGTCTTTGTTTCGCACAGTAATGTGGGGATTGGTACCATTGTGGGCTCTGCCGTTTTCAACATCCTCTTTGTGATTGGCATGTGTGCCCTGTTCTCCAAGGAAGTGCTGAACCTCACCTGGTGGCCTCTGTTCAGAGATGTCTCATTCTACATAATTGGCCTCCTTATGCTCATCTATTTCTTTTTGGACAATGAAATCACTGTGGGCGAGAGTGCGGGCCTGCTGATGTGCTACACAACCTATGTGACATTCATGAAGTACAATTCCAAAGTAGAAACATTCATCAAGTCCACATTAGGAAACAACCAGGTGAACCAACTGGAGAGAGCACCAAAGGTGAGTATAGCCCTGACCTGTTCCTTTCTTTCAACGTATTTTACTTACACTGTTTCCAAGTATGTTATTGGTGCAGATGTAAAGATCACAAAGAAATGTGTGTATTCTACATCAGAAATTCTCATATTAGCATCAAAGGATGCCAGACTCCTTGATTCCCCTCTTTGCTAATACCTGTGGCTCTTGTCCAAGACGCAGAGGAAGACCTATGTGTGCTGACTAACAGGCCTAATCCCCAGCTACTTAAAAAAAAAAGGTCCAGACCAGAATACTTTGGAGCTCTTAGAACAGGAGTGATGTAACAACACTGGTCAGGAAATCCTAACAGTGAAACTAGTTCTGAAATAGTTACACATATATATATATATATATATAATCTAATATATAGAGAAATTATTCAGACATCTAATCCACAATCCACACCACTCTGCACTTCACATTAAAACCAGGATTTTGAGAGTAACCACTCAGAATAGACAGTGGAGTGGCCCACGAGCTGTCAGGTTAAGGACCGTGCCACATGGTTTTAATTTTCCTAAGGGCCTCCTTAGTGTAACAATAAGTAGCAAAGCACTGATTTTCAGGAAAGAACAAGCTAAATCTTTACATCTTGAAATTGTCTGTCCCTACATTTCCTGTTTGAATGTGCCGCTGGAGTTACGTCGTTTGTAACCTCAATCTCACAACATTCATAGCAGTCAATGTTTACAAAAATGAGCAGTTTCCTCATAGCATAGACAGCCACATACCAAATCTTCAGGGTGCAGAAAGCACATTTAAATACTTAAGTTAACACTTGGTTGAACATAAGCATATTTTTTATTTCAATACCTAGAATAATGGTGGACCTTTTAATGAAAACAAAAAATAGTAGTATAATGAATCAGATGTTCTTTAAATTATTATTTTGATGATATACCAAATATATCTGTCATGATGTGGTTTTGTTTCATTCGGTTTGGTGTTTCTGAAAACGATTCAGACATTGGGAAGCCTCACCTTAAAGAAAACCTTTGCTCTGTGGCTCTACATGTACATCTTTCTTGGCCTCATGTGTCAGTGGTTGCTCAATAATCCGCAGGTTAATGCTTTCCAATCCCATCAGAGCCGCTAATAATAGTGCAGCGCTTTCTGAGGAGCAGAAATCATCGAATATCACATAAGAGGAGCTGGGGGAATCTGTACATGGGACAACTATAAGTCGTACTATGCACAAATCTGGCCTTCATGGACGAGTGGCAAAAAGAAAGCCATTATTGAAAGGAGGCCATAAGAAATCCCGTTTGAAGTTTGCTAGAAGTCATATGGAAAACACAGCTACCATGTGGAAGAAGGTGCTTTGGTCAGATGAGACAAAAGTGTGCTTTTTGGCCCAAATGCAAAACGTTATGTATGGAGCAAACTAGGGCTGGGCGATAAATCGAATTAATTCAATGAATTCATGCTTTTAAAAACAGACCATGTGGAAAATGGCAAAATCGTGTCCGCCGCTGCATGTCCGTCTTACGAGCGCCGTGCTTCCATTTAACGGCGTTTCAGACGCTCCGTAGCGACTCTTTTCGAAAAGGACACCGGCAGAATCCAGCCAGCGACTTTCTAGAGATCTCTGCTGCTTTATAAAGGCCGCGCATTGTGTCTTCTTTGTGCGCGATGGCGTTTTCTTCGCTAAAACAAAGTTTCCCGCGGTCTGCTCTCACGCTGAGCCGCTGCATGTAACTCCGCCCCTTTGCCCTTGAGTCTCCATGGAGACGGTTGTCAATCACAGCTGAGCTCGAGGATGATAAAACTAAAGGCAGAAGTGTTACTTTTGAGAGCAGACAAAGAATATTTAAAACAGAGATAACAATTTTGAATTGGCCTAATTGTAGGCTATATTATGAATCTAAATATTAATGAGTAAGACTGTGTTCTACATATGAAAGAGAAGGAGGCCCTTTTAAGTTTATTTCCAATAAAATCGATTGAAATCGTAATCGTCCAACCTGAGTAGAAAAATCGAGATTGTATTTTTTGGCCATATCGCCCAGCCCTAGCTCAAACCTAACACTGCTCATCGTCCTGAGTGCACCATCCCCAGTGTCAAATATGGAGGGGGGAGCATCATGCTATTTGACTGCTTTTCCTCAGCGGGGACTGGGAAGATTGTAAGAATAGTTGGGAAGATGGATGGAGCCAAATACAGAGACATTTTGGAGGAAAACCTGCTGGAGTCAGCAAGAGAATTGAGGCTGGGGCGGAGATTCACCTTCCAGCGGGACAATGACCCTAAACACAAAGCTAAATCTATAATAGAATGGTTTAAAAACAAACATAATAATGTGTTAGAATGGCTCAGTCCTGACCTAAATCCTGTAGAAAATCTGTGGAAAGACCAGAAAACTGCTGTTCACAAACGCTCTCCTTCTAATTTGAGTTGTTTTGTAAAGAGGAATGGGCTAAAATTTCAGTCTCTAGATGTGCAAATCTTGTAGTCATACCCCAAAACATTTGCAGCTGTTATTGCAGCAAAAGGGGGTTCCACAAAGTATTACGTCATGCTGTATGAATACTTATGCACACCCCACTTTTCTATTTAAAAAAAAAAAACAGCATCATGTATCATTTTGCTTTCACTTCACAGTTGTCTGTTACTTGTGTGTGAACTTTCATTAAAAATTCAAAATAAAACCTTTACGTTTAGGGTTGCAAATATGACAAAATGTGCAAAAGTTCAAGGTGTATTAGTACTTTCGCATGGCACTGTATATCAGTTTTATGAACCGCCCTGCGCTCATGTATTTGGGGGAAACTGAGTAGCGGCTTTACAGGTTAGGCGTTTTTTATTTCATCATTTTGTAATCAAGGCAAATTCGCCTGGGTGCCCAAAGATTTGAGTTGGTGCTCCAGCCCCGCAGCACCCACAGGATCGGCACCTATGTGTTCCTGGACTATCCTTGCTAAAATCCCTAAACTAGCGCTTTTTTTCTGCAACAACAAGATAGCCTATATATTTGTAAAACGTTTTCCGTATTGTTTGGAAAGTACCAAAAACTAGGTTCAATGTTCCACTTAAAGCAACTTTATGGATTAAACAAAAAACATTTTCACCACAAAAAGCCTCCTAACATTTTAGAGGCCACCAGATTTGTAACGCAGACTCGGATACGGTGACGTAATTGACGTCATTTTTGATATCTCTTACATCATTTGCACTAGTAATAACTCCAATTATGGATATCCATAACTCAGTTTGTACCAGTAAATGTCTAGACAAAACATCTGTTGAAGATATCTTGAAGTGATTAAAGACCTAATAAAAATGAATTGTGGATATCTGTAACTTAAAGATATCTCGAACTACATTATTACTATTAATAATTACAGTTAGAGATATCTGTAACTTAGTTTTGACTAGTCACAAAGCCAATTTAAGATATCCATATTTGTTTGAGTATAGTCAAAAAGCAGTTTTGTATATACCTAAAACATAGGTAGTTTTAGATATCTCTAATTAGAATTATGTCTAGTAAAATTAGGTTGTATATATCTCAAACTAGAGTTATTACTAGTCGTAATTCAATTACGACTAGTAAAAATGATGTCACCCATAGAAATGAATGGGAAATATGATGTCATTTGCACTAGTAGAAATGATGTCACGGATATCCAAAATGATATTGAGTATAGTAGAACTATAATTACAGATATCTGTAATTATAGTTTTTACTAGAACTATATTTACAGATATCTGTAATTATAGTTTTTACTAGTGAAAACTGAATTAGAGATATCTGCATTACATGATTAAATGTTAAAAGGGCCTGCCATAGATGTGCAGGTTTACAGCAGATTGCACTAAAAACTCCAATCCTTTCTAATCCCCTTATCGACTGCTTACCTGCAGTGACGACAATAAGCACAGTCAAACATGCTGCCACAGAGCTCTTCTCACTCACTCCAGTCTAGTTCACAACATTTGAAATGAAAACTGTCCTTAAGAGGCAAAGTGAGCAACAGGATTTACTGTGGTCCGATTAGGTTCAGTAGGTCTTCTAAAAATTATGTTACTTTTTTTCTTATAGCCAGACCTTAGTGTTATTTTCGTACCTGACGGTTTCGGCTACAAATGTGGCCTTCCTCAGAGGTTTTACGTGGTGTTGCTGTGACGTGTCTGGTCAGCTGATTTATACAGTTTTTGTCAGGTACGAAGGTCTGGCTATAAGAAAAACAGTATTTACTGTATATCCTGCAACTGGTAGCATTTGTAGCGCTTCTCTACCTTCACTGGTAGCTTTAGATTACAAAACATCCACTCATTCACACATGCATTCATATACAGTGTACGCAAACCCTGCAGGTTAAATGTCTTGCCCAAGGGTACAATGACAATATGCACTGGTGAGAACTGGGATTGAACCACCAATATTGGGGAGAGTGAGATACTGCTGTCTTATTACGAACAAAGGTTGTGTTCACACTTCAAGGACTTGGTGTTCCTGCGATTTTGGTCCGTAACACTGAGTCGAGGCAGTTTCAGATGGCACATTTGTGGGGGGAAAAACAAACAAACATTCATCACATCACTTCAGTCACATGATTTCGTTATGTTTGCCTGTGGCCTATGGCCTTAAGGAGAAAATACAGCTCTCCAATGACCAATGAAGAGTACAGGGCTTTCACACGCAGATTCGGCCAATTAATCCTGCCTAAAGCCAACCGTCATGTAAAGCACTTCTCACAAATGCTTATCCTGTGCATGTTACAAGATCAGGTATCATTTTACACTGCCAACACCTCAAGCAGTATTGAGTTTGAAACTAAATCAGTGAAAGGAGAATGATTTAGATAAATAAATAAAAGTAGTAACTGGTAATCAAATATCATCCAGCAGTGCTTATTTTGTAAATGAGTAGTTTCAGGACACTTTTGGTCTGAAGTGATGGATTCGGGGAACAGGCCAAAACAAAAGTTCAATAGTTATTCCTCTCAAGTATAATGATACTGTGATATAATAGCAGTAAAAGTTTTCAAAGTCATCAACTCGACCGGGTTGGACTCTCCTTCAGGAGCAGGAGTAACTTCTTGGATTAGAAAAGTTTCTTGGTGTATTAGCCCGATATCCTCAACTAAAAACCACCCAGTCTAGTTGATGACTTATATAACTTTTACTACAATAAGAAATAGTTTAAGTCCTTTTTAAGTTTTGAAATCAAACTTAAATTTAATCAAAAGACAATGACATCACACTGAACCAACTGTTTTTGTTTGTTTGTTTCCAAAGGTCGATCCACCAAGTGACGATGAGAACAAACTTATGGTGAGTATACAGTACAGTATTTTCAGTCTATTGTAATTTGAATCATTTCGATAAAGCTTTGAGTGAAATCAAGAACTAAATTTAAAACTAATTAAAGACACCAAAACAGGCCAAACCCCGACTGCAAAGGGAAGGAAGCTGTGCCTCCCTCCACAACACTCTGATGAGGAACAGCATCTTCCAGCTCATGATCCACACTTTAGACCCACTCAGCGGCGACGGTACAACAGAGTCCGTGACTTGTCAAAACTGTGTTATAAATTTGAGTGAACAAGTTTTGAATTACTTTGCCTCAGGTCAATTCAAAGAAAAAGCATCAATCCTTCACAAAATGGCCAAGCACCAGTGTAAAGAGGATTCTGTTAATGCCAATGGTGTGAGCGAGCAGAAGAGATGTGAGTAGCTAAAATGAAACATGAATGACGCCTATTCACTATCGGTTGGTCTTTACAACGTGTCCTTGTTTCTTCACAGCCGGTAAAAACATCCCCAATAGCTCCAATGTTGCAGTTGAAGTCACACCACCAATGAATGGCGTGGCTGGTGGGATTGAGGTACTGGTCTCTATAGCATTGGTCATTCAGTTTATTAAGGTTATGTTATTATTGTGAGTGTGGCTCCATCTTAGGGACCCGAGGATGAGGATGAGGACCAGCCCCTGAGTCTGGCTTGGCCGGACACTGCCAGGAAACAAGCCACTTACCTCTTTGTTTTGCCTATTATCACTCCTCTTTGGATCACACTGCCTGATGTCAGGAGAGAGGTGATGCACGTTTACCTAGAGCACAATCAGACACCAAACAAACACATTACAATTAGCATTTTTAATCACGTTTTCATCTGTAATTTAATCATATAAAATTACCTCTGTATGATCCTAATGTTGTCTCTGTTTTGGTAACTCTTCTCCAGTTGTAAATATGGCTTATGTTTTTCAGACTTCCGCAAGGTTTTTTCCAGTAACTTTTATTGGCTCTATAAGCTGGATTGCGTTCTTCTCATACCTAATGGTGTGGTGGGCTCACCAGGTACATTCTCTTACAAATCAACATATTTTTTTCTGAAACAGATTGTGAATCCTGCATATGGTGGAGTGCAGCAATTAGGAAGTTGGATGTGTGACTGCAGCAGCTAATGCCAGTTAATCTGTCCTGATCTCTGGCAAGATCAACCTGTAACACTCTATTTTAGCAGCACCAGGCAAAATAGGCGCGTGACCGCACAATGCAAGGTGACTGAGACCTCAGATCACCTGTCAGTAACACGGCAGGTGCACTATAACACTTATGGTGCTGCTCGATTATTGAAAACTAATCATCATGATTCTTTGAGCCATAATTGAAATTACGAATTACGACCATCATTTGGACACTTCAAAACAGTGTAAAATATATTTTAGGTCCGTAAAAAGTGCAATTTATATCAAGCATACTCATTTCTGTGAACAAATGTTGAGCTGCCTTACAATCAAAAGCTTGCCTGAGCAAAGAGTTTTATAATTATTAAACTTATTTTTTCTTTTTTTCCAAGCAGGACTAGATAGTTATTGGGGGGGGGGGGGGGGGGGGGGGGGATTTAACCTGGCAAGAGCCGGATTGATGTTACAGTGTAACAGTAGCACGGATGTTAGCTTGCAGGCAAGGTAAAAGTAAAAAGTTTGCCTGCATAGCCCTGCTTTCTTACAAAAAATCCTAAAAAACAAGGAGACCCCAAATACATAAATAAATAAATACTAAAATAAATAAATAAACACATTAATACATAAATACATATATAAATAAATAAAAAATATACATACATACATACATAAATATTATAGAAATAAATATATACACTTATTACAATGCATGCATTTCTTTACAAATTATTTGTTTTATTTAAATAAAAATGCTAATTCATTGAAAATGAATTGATTACTTTTTTATTACTATATTTATTTCTATATATATTTATTGTTTTGGCAGCCACGGTCGTCCATATACAACAGCTCATCTGAACAGGACGGCACAATATTTACAGTTGGCTATTAATTATGTTTAGGTTGGAGAAACCTTCTGGATCACAGAGGAAATCATGGGATTGACCATTTTAGCAGCTGGCACCTCTATCCCTGACCTGATCACAAGCGTCATTGTGGCACGGAAAGGCCTTGGGGACATGGCGGTCTCCAGCTCTGTGGGGTCAAACATCTTTGACATCACAGTGGGGTGAGTGCATCATATCACTGGGGTATTGTAAAGTGGCCCATATAACTATAAACACCTAACGTCCTTCTCTGCCTTCTGATGACTGTTCAGCCTGCCTTTCCCGTGGCTCATGTACAACATCATCAATGACTTCAAGCCAGTGGAGGTCAGCAGCAACGGACTGTTCTGTGCAATCGTGCTGCTGTTCCTCATGTTGCTGTTTGTCATCGTCTCCATCGGAGCATGCAGGTGGAGGATGAGCAAGTCCCTGGGCTTCCTCATGTTCCTGCTCTACTTTTTTTTCCTGGTCGTCAGTGTGATGCTGGAAGACAAAATAATCGTATGCCCTGTGACAGTTTGAGAAAGCCGCCCATGGCAGGACTGAAGACAAAAAGCACATAAACGTACTTTGAACGCTATGGTGGTGGAAAAACAAGTTCGCACAAAAACTCGATGAAACTCATCGGTAGAAAATTTAGTCTAAAACAGACCATTCAAAGCAAACGGCTTCCACCACCGTTCGGAAGAAGGCAGAAACTCATCTGTCTGTGAGCTGGGACTGCAGCTACAGCTACATCAGGTGATTTCTGTCCTTGTGTGGCAGTATGAGATATCTGTTCCAGACATTTACCAAAATGTCCGCCGTGCTCCAAGACATGTGTGTTATATAAACAGATTACTGCCATTATTTATTTGTATCAATCAATATCAATAACAATACACTAACAGTATGTGTTTGAACACTTAGAGCTATGACCAGTTGCTATAGTGCTACACACAGTGTGTACTACTACTGTGTGACCATTTGACAGAAAGTTCAGCTGCCTAAATTGTTTAGCTTTCTAGAGCACTAACTCAAGTCTCACCTGCTTTGTTACATGGTTTAAAAACTGTCACATAAATCAGAGGGATATGATATAAAACCAATGATTGAGGCAAGACTTTCTAATAGGACCAAAAGCACGAGTAGAGGTATTTAAACAAAATACATTGTCATATTTCCTCATTTATTTATTTTATCACAAACTAAAAATGTATTCCAAACATACAAAGAGCATGGATGATGAAACATTGTACTGCTTGGTTGGCCTTCTATACGACACTTTAGAGAGATTACTTCAGTATGAAACTCCGGAGCAAATAACAACATGCAGTACTGGACCACATTAACGTTATTGATTGGTGGTTTGTCTCCTGCATGTCTGGGTTTATTGTTATTGTTGTTAATTATATGGTAAAGTAGATTAGACACTCATCTAGGATTTTGTTCTCACTGCGATAAGCCTTTTGTGATTAACCAGAAGCCCTCAGTAATAATGGAACACTAATGCTGTTTGGTCAACATGTACTGTATGTCAGCAAGTATGGCACAAATGTGGATACTCAACACAAATAAATGGACCTGACTCTATAAACAAATCCCTCTGTGTTTAATTAGAACCAACACCGTTTTTCTTCCTTCTTTCATTTTCAGATACTTATTTGTGTCAGATGCGTATCTATGCCAAACTTTAACGAATGTATTGAACATTTTGCAGTTAAATATCATGACCTGGATTTTGTTAAACCATAAAAACACACACATAAAAAAATTAAATGGATACAAAATTAGTAGGGGATGGGGGGCACAAGCTGTGACCACCACAGTGCTGGAAATAAAAACTGAATTATCTTAGTACTAAAAAACAATCACATTTGTAAGTTATCGTGCAATTTTGTAATTATTTTCAAGAAGTGTACACCTATCACCTTTTCAATTGTTTTATTTAAACTATGGAAATTAAGTATGTCTGGGACAATACAGTATGAACCTAACAGTGACATGTTTTATTAATACTATGTTGACCTATTATTTTATGTATTAATTTTTTGGGGGGAGTAGGTGGCACTTGATGAACATTTTTTCTAAGTTTGGCATGTACACTTATAGTAATATGCTACTTGAATCATGTCGTATACTGCTCCTGCATATAATGCTGGTAGCCCCCAATAATACAAAGACTCAACATCTACAGTAAATATTACTCATCACCTTCAAAGCAATCTTTAACCTTGGCCCGTTGCCACTCTCCCAATCAAGATTCACCACAATACTCACCTCACATACCAACAATCTTTAAATTTGATCTTGTATTTTATTTTGTTATTTCATTATTTTTGAACCTGTTTATACTCGAAGTACAATGTCCATGAGTGTTTTGAAAGACGCCTATGATGTATAATTAAATAAACTTTTTTTTATGAGCTGTGCCACTTAACTGGACCAAGGGCTTTACAAATAAAACACACACACGCGCACACACACACACACACACGCACGCACACGCACGCACACGCACACACACACACACACACACTGTAAGAAGACTATAATAATAGTAGTAATAGTAAAGAATATATTTTATTGAAAGAGAAATTACATACAAACACAAGATTAGGATAAACAGGACTAGTAATGAACAAGCAAACAAGGATTTTATGAAAGAAGAAAATATTTTAGCAAAATCTTAAACAGTAATGCTCTGGGACATGTTTGAAATGTTCACCGTGAACTGCCTTTTAAGTCTTAATAGTAAAATAGTATTGCTAATTTAATTCTTGGAAAAATGTATTGTTACTAGAATGTGTAAAGTATCTCAAAAAGAAAAAGAAAAAAACAGTGATTGCATAACATCCCTCAGGAGGACACAAGCGGCAGTGTCATAGGTCAGTGATCTTCTTTAGTTTGTCGCAATTAAGCCTCTTACAGCAGTTTGCCTGGCTCCGGGCCCTGATACTGTGTTGCAGAAGTCTATGTGCCCACTCACCTGTCTATTGTTCCCACTGCGTGACAGTGTCCCCTGCCGCCTGTGGCAGAGATGAAAGAATTGGAAATAGATATAAAACTTGCTTTAAAACATTTTTTAGAACAAAGAAAGTACAAATCTTTAGCTGATAGAATAGCATAGCATAGTTTACGTCCATAGAACAAGAAAAGAAATACAGGAAAAGATTTGTTTTTGTTAAATACTACTACTATAGATAGATAGATAGATAGATAGATAGATAGATAGATAGATAGATAGATAGATAGATAGATAGATAGATAAATACTTTATTGATCCCGAAGGAAATTATTCATTAGTCTCTTGCTCACATTCACACAAACAGAGCAGGATCTACAAATTTAAAAAGTTAAAAATAATAAAATTAAAATAACACATTTAAAAGAGAGAGAGCAATAAATACAAGAAAAGTTAAGTTAAGGCACTGCTAGATAATGCTCAAGACACATATATATAATCATATTTGGACAGTACTATTTGGTGCCACCAACCCATGTGTCTAAGTTTCTGTTTATAAACAATAAACAAACAAACAAACTGTATTTTTCAAAAGTAGGATACTCAAAGGTATATAGGCTAACAAAGCTTGAATAAACAAAAGCATCTATGCCAATATTAACCTACTAAATCTGGTCAATCACGTCTAAAATGTACGAATATGTTTACCATGTCTGCAAGTTGAATTCTCGCAGTACTTGTGAGTTCTTGCCCGGTTATCTCCACACCATGCCAAATGTCAGTCAACTGTCTACACACAGTCTATGGTCTACACACAGGAATAAATGAACTGACCACCTCATCTGCACGAGCATTGCATTTTACATTCCAAACCTACAGGGGGCGCCAGAGTTGTCACTACAGATTAAACGGAAAAAACACAAGAAACAAGCAGGAAGTGTACAAAATGTTTCGGTCCCAGCCATGGATCTATTATAATAATAGTCCCAGCTGAGCGGACATCTGACTTATCAGTAGTTAGTATGGATCCACCGGTAGATCCTGACCCGCAGCCGGCTCCGAAAGTCGAGCTTTCTGCTGCGATGAGGGCCAAGATTGAACGGAACCGACAACGGGCTCTGATGCTCAGACAAGCCCGCCTGGCGAATCGTCCTTTGTCCGCAGTGGATGGCGCTACCTCCGCTAAAGTGTCTAAAACGATAGACTCGGGAGCCGGGTTTTTTATTGAGGAAGAGGAGGATGCTGAGGAAGAGCTGAGAAGCCGAAAGGTGGTCCAGCAGCCAGGTGTGTGTACTACTATCTCGCGATCATATTGCTACTGTGCGCGGTAAATAATCAACACAAACGTTCCCACTTTCTCAATTTCTGCAGCGCCAGTGATTGAGCCAGACTATTTAGTTTGTGACGACTGTGAAAAACCGTTTATGGATTCATACCTCAGCAATAGCTTTGACCTGTCTGTGTGCGACAAGTGCAGGTACCTGTACAGTTATACACATCTTCAATGGGGGGTGGGGGGTGGTATAAACCAAAATAATATATCAATATTTTGAGATAAAAACATATTCATTCATTCATCTTAATATTGCTTGTCGCTCCTGATTGTCTTGAATATACTACAAAGGTTCAATGCAGTTTTCACACTTTTTTTTTTTTGAAAGATAACTCATTCAGTATATTTCATTTGTATTGTTTCACACTGGTTTATGCAACTTCATTTTGTTTCTTGACATTCGACATATATTTAATATTGTAATATTGCACCGTCTTCCAAACATCAACTTCAGATATTATCTTGTAGACGGTGAATTCTCCACCTCTACCTTCCAACATAGTAGAAGTCAAGATAGATTTAATTATGCACCAATTATCAAACCGTCATCTACTTCTCATTTGCAGGGATAATGAAGAAAAGCACAAACTTATTTCCAGAACTGAGGCCAAACAGCGCTACTTATTGAAAGACTGTGATTTGGATAAGCGAGAGCCTCCACTTCGGTTTATATTGAAGAAAAACCCTCACAACTCTCACTGGGGGGATATGAAGCTGTATCTGCAGTTGCAGGTATTATCATGGACATAACTAAGATTGTAATTTTACATTGTAAAACATAATAATTAAGAGCTGTTTATTTCTGGTCAAAAATGCAATTTGTGTAACAGGTTGAAAAGAGGTGCATGGAGGTCTGGAGATCAGAGGAAGCCCTTGAAGAGGCCCGGGAAGCAAGAGAGGAGAACAAAGAAGTGCAGAAACAAAAGCGATTCAACAAGAAAGTAAAAGGTTTGTTATACATGTATTTATTTATTAGGTACAGTGTATATTAATGAACATCTGCAACGTATGCAATGTAAATATCCCAAATAAATGCAAAGATTCACTAAACATAATTTACGTGACAACAGGACTGTGCCTTTCCTGGGTTGGCAGCGCAGAGGTCGAGGATATTACTAGATAGATGCACACAGATTTCCAGAGCTCAGAACACACAAAGGCAGGACAGAGCAAGATTCCTCAGACATGCGTGAATCAATCAGAAAACCACACAAATGTATGTATCCTAACTACTAGGGCTGGGAACTTCGGTCGTTTAGTCGACTAATTGGTCGATGCCGTCGCGGTCGGTCGACTAGACTTTACTATGCAGGGGCTTTCAATTGCAGCATCCATCCATTTTCTTCCACTTGTCCGTTGCCGGGTCGTGGAAATCACATTGCACCAGCCCCTATAGCGCCCCCTGCAGGTGGTGGGTCCACAGAAGGACGGCCTCATGGTTCTAACCGGGCCTGTTGGTCTCTCATAAGGGGCTTCACCCATTCACACACTCATTCATACACCAGTGTACGCAGACACTGGAGGCAAGGAGGGTGAAGTGTCTTGCCCAAGGACACAACGACAATGTGCACCTTCAGGAGGCGATTTTTGGACCTCCGTCCTTCCGATCATGAGACGACCCGCTCTACCATCTGCGCCACCGTTTTTATAATGGTTTTTAATAATTCAATAGTAATATTTTTTATGTTTGGTCGACTAAGCGCTACATGTCCCATACTGTTGGTCGACCAACCATTTCCTTGGTTGATTACAGCCCTACTAACTACACAGGAAAACCACCCGGCGATTTTGCATAATATCCATCCATCCATCCATTTTCTTCCACTTCTCCATTGCCGGGTCGTGGGGGCAGCTGTTGAAGCGTCCCAAATCACATTGCACCAGCCCCTATGGCTCCTCCTGCAGGTGGTGGGTCCACGGGAGGACGGCCTCATGGTTCTAACCGGGCCTGTTGGTCTCTCATAAGGGGCTTCTGATTTTGCATAATATGTCCCCTTTTAAATACATGACTGATGCAATGAGTATTTAAGATTGAAAACTCCGGGACTTGTTTACAAGTAATACGTTGACAAATTGTCAGTGATGAAATCCAGGGTTTCAACCTTGTTTTCTTCAATGCCTCGATTGTAAGACTTATTTGCGTATCCTTCCTATTGTAGAACTGCGCAAGGCAGTAAGGAGCAGTATGTGGACTAAAGACATCAGTGCTCACCAACACGAGTATGGCCCAGAGGAGGTTGTCGATCCAGATGAAGACCTCTACAAGAAAACCTGCATCAGCTGTGGACATGAACTCACTTATGAGAAGATGTAGGAAACACTGTGTGGACACAAGGTGTTCATATTAACTAGTAGTTTTCTCAAGATCAAAATGTAAATAGAAGTGTAAAGTATAAAACAGACAACTTCAATACCTTTTCATTTCCGTTACAGCATTTTCCGTTTCTTGTGTTTCTTGCTAATAGTTAGTCCTATAATTATTTTAAGACACCGTGGGCATTGATAACCAAACATGTGTAGCAGCATTAACAATGCCATCATCTTTACCAGAACAAAGTTTTTTGTTGTTTTTTTTACAACACTTTGTTAGAATAACTGACGGAAAACATTACGTCACCATTTTGTAGGAAATTATGACATGTACTCGGACCAACTAAGGGCGTTTATCAGATGCTTGAGCATTTTGTGGGCCGACCCCAGAGCAAACTAGTTTTAGCTGCTTTTAGACCAGGGGTTCCCAAACATTTCAGGCCGCGACCACCAAAATACCAGACGAACTCCTCGAGACCCGCCACTGTAAAATACAATTTGTATTAACACGTTTAAAATCTGGTTTATTAATGTCTGTCTAGTATACATTTTGATATTTGGCTTTATCACTAAAAATGCTTTTCTGATTTTATTCACCTGTTGTAGCACTTTGAGGTTTCCTTGAAATGTAAAGTGCAATATAAAGTATATAAAAAAAAAAATCATTGTTGAAAATATTGTCTTAAACTCTGGGAACCCTTGATTTAGACTATTGATACAAGTCCCTTTAGGTCGACTTAAAAAGGTGTCAGTGTGAAAGCATTGAGAAACTCTTGTTTACATTTAATAAAGTGCTTGTCTGATTTGTGGTTAAAAATTAAGTGATGTGGTCTATGTATGACTAGTCAGCACTGCGGAAACAGTGGTTTGGTTGTCAAAATGACTGAACGCATTTCTAACAGACTGCTTTATAATCCAAAAACTTTTATAAACATGTGGAGAGCTTTTCCAGTTTCTTTAGCAATCCTTCAGGTGCACACTTGTGTCCTTGAGCAAGACCCTTCACCCACATTGCCTCGTGACAGTGGTGTATGAGTGGTAACTTGATGTAAAGCGCTTTGAGTGCCTAAAGCATGTAGAAAGGCGCTATATAAACGTGTGATCATTTCGCAGGCAATGTTTCAGCCTCATGGGTGACGTAGTCTTTAAAAATGTGCTCAACCCTCACAGCTCCCTAGGGCCTTTTTGTGGCCTTTGACATTTTCCTTTTTATGGCATTTCTGTGTTCAGTGGATGTTCCTCAAATTTGCCTGAGCATAATCATTTCTGGAGAAGTTCATTTTGGCTATTTCAGTATTTTGAGAATAGCTTCCCAGAGCTGGAGCTGAAGAAAAAAAAAAAATCACACTCAACACCCTAAGGCCCAAAATGTGGCCTCTACTTTCAACATCCATAAAATGTTTGTGCTTTCATATTTTTGTTCTACTTTAAAAACTCAGAATCGTAGAACTACTTCTGCTTGACACATACATACCAAATATTTGTAAAGTTATGATTTTTAACCCTTTATTGGCCAAAATGCACACCGTCATGCAAGTATTTGCGATAATCAGGAAAACTTTTTAAATGCATTCCAAATCGGGTTAGGTGTTTATTTTTTTTACAGGTTTGTTTTTCTGTAGTGACTTAATGAAAATCACACTTCACACCCTGAGGCCCAAAACGTGGCCTCTACTTTTAACAGCTATAAAATCACTATACTTTCATATTTTTTCTACACTTTAAAAACTCAGACTCCTAGATCTTTGTCTGCTTGACACATACCAAATATCTGTCATTTTTTATATTCAACTCTTTGGGCCAAAATGTATTCTTGACTCGTAATCTTTGCTCTTGCAGAGTCAGTAATACTTGTATAACCTTTATAAATGTGATCTAAATTGAATGAGCTTCACATGTTCATTTGCCCTAAGGCTTGGTCATACACTGGTAGTAACAAGGTTACTACGACCAACCCTTAGGGCAAATGAAGCCCATTCAATTTGGATCACATTTATAAAGGTTATACAAGTATTACTGACTCTGCAAGAGCAAAAATGAGTTTAGAATGCATTTTGGCACATCAAGAGTTAAAAATAAAATATGACAGATTTGTTATGCATGTGCCAAGCAGACAGATCTAGGAGTCTGGAGGTTTTAAAGTGAATAAATATGAAAGTATAGCGATTTTATAGCTGTTAAAAGGTAGAGGCCACGTTTTGGGCCTCAGGGTGTCAAGTGTGATTTTTTTTTTATGAAAGTCACTACAGAAACCTGTAAAAAAATTTACCACTAAACTTTGACCCATCCCAAGGCCTAATAAAAACACCCAATTCAATTTGGAATATTTTTTGTGAAGTTATGCAATTATTTCTGCATTACAATCAGCTCAACAGTGAACTTGTGTGCATTTTGGCCAATAAAGGGTTACAAATCATAAAAAAAATTTATTTGGCACGTATGCGTCAAGCAGAAGTAGTTCTATGATTGAGTTTTTAAAATATGAAAGTATAGTGATTTTATGGCGGTTAAAAGTAGAGGCCACGTATTGGCCTTAGGGTGTTAAGTGGGATTTTTTTAAGGGAGCCCTGAGGGTTAATATGGTTTGAGGCGCAACAGTGAAAGCTTCGTCTCCAATAAAAGCTCTGCATCTCCAGCATTCCTATAATTTTAGGAGTTGGACGTCAATCAGGAGGAAATGTGGAGCAGTTAACCCTTACAGTAATTAAAGACAAGCATTGATATTGTTAGATTATGTAGCATTGCAGAATTTTGCTTGGCATCTTCAGAGTTTGTATTAGAACAATTCTACCTCTTAAACCATGTACAGTTTAAACTCACCTAGACCATCTTTCAAAAGTTTTTTTTTTTTTTAATTCAACTTGAATGTGAAAATGTATAGACTCATTACAAAGGGACATGTCAAGCCTTTATTATGGTTTAGTCAATTTTCAAAATACTGTAAGATTTTGAATGTGGGGTTTTTACAAGCCGAGCGCCATAAAAAACTGACTCATTACATGCAAACTAACATTTCAATCCTATAAATTTCACAAGTGTAACATTTCTGTTCAACTTATTCTTATTTTCCAAGTTCCACCCGTATAGTGTGGAACTCAGTAGCATTTGAAGCCCTGGCGCAAAGAAAAGTTTAAAACCCAGGGTTGAGCAGGTCATGTCTCAAGCCACTTCTACACAAACTTGTCCTTGTGTGTTTGGCAGATCAAGTTACAAGCCAGCTGTACATTTAGATTTTTTTTATTTAAACACATTAAAATTCAAAAGACTTCTGAACGTTGGGGCTTTTAAATACAAAAGAATCTGTTGTAGCTTCAACAGCATGAGTCTCAACGTCGTCCTGAAAGATCAGGACACCATTAACTTCAATGTTTAAAATATATAAAAAATATCACACTTACATCAGAAAAGTACTTTTCTATCAAGTTATGAGCAGCCTGATAGACCATTTCATTTTCATGGTTCTGCAAAGTTTCCACTCGATCCAATCCTCCCAGCTCCTCGAAGAGCAAGCACAACTTCTCCGTCTCGCAAAGCTTTTCTGCAGCCTAGTTTTATACAGAGGTTAAGGGACAGAAGATGGCAGGTGTGCATTTTAGAAGTAAGCTTACAATGAAGATGTTGTTGATGGCGTCCAGAATGACCAGGATGACTTTGGAATCCTTGACCTGCAGCAAATTAATGATCGCTTCCAGGGCACCACTCTGTACCAGCTGCACCACCTGCTCCACAGTCCCTCCACTGGTGAAGTTGGTCACTGCCCAGACAGCCTCCCGCTGAGTCTTAAAGTCTCCCTGTGGGGGTAGACATTTTATTGACTTCTAAAATGTCCCATCAAAAAGGTAACCAATTTTTACCGGATTTACATTTCTGAGTTGTTCTATGAGGGGCGACAGGAGACCACAGGTAATGAGCTGCTGGATTTGCAGCGAAGGGCCTGCAGCAATATTGGATATTGCCCATGTGGCCTCTTTCTGCACACTTTGCTTTGGGTGTCTCATGAGTTCTGGCAACATATTCAACACTCCAGCATCAATAACAGCCTGTGTCTGTAGGTCTGAGCCACTCACTATGTTCCCAATGGAACGCAGGGCAGGGGTCTGCAGTGCATTGAGACAGTACACATTACACTGGCTGTTTAATATACAACAGATTGAAAAAGGAAATTTACCATGACACCGAGTTCACTGTGGCCCATCAACTCAACCAACCGCGGGACAATACCAGTTTTTACAACTACATCGATACGGTCATTGTCGCCATCAGACAGATAAGACATAGCCCAGCATGCATCAGATAAGATGTCCTTATCACCGAGGTGCAGCAACTGGATCAAGGAGGGAAGCATCTGGTGCACAACAAAAAACAGTAAGAGGAGCTCAGACAAGTTTAAAAAAAAAAAACAAACACAGCCACAGACCTGTTGAACTGCAGACAGAGGCGGAGAAGGGTTTTTGTTTCTGCACAAGTTGGACAGAGTCCAGGTAAGGTTACGCAAATAGCCAACCTAGAGTTAGCAAATGGTGAATTAAGACACTTGTTATTGTAAACAATTTCTAGGTAAAACCTACTGGTGTATCTGGAGCGATCCGAGAAAGTAAAGCCGGAATAGCATTACAATCAATAAGAACATTCCTATAATGTGGACCGTCACCTGCAGGGAACAGGGTAGTTTATCTTAACCATTGCAGAACCAAAGCAAGTCAAGCTGCTGAATTTTTCCCGTTACCTGCAATGTTGCCAAGTGCCCAGACTGCCTGTTCACTGATGTGCAACAGAGGTGAGGCCAATAAAGTAATGAAAGCTGGCACAGCCCCATGTTCCACCACCTGCACACAAAGAATATAGTTAAAAACACACCCACTGGTTGGATCATCCATGTTCCAGTCTCGATCATTGTTGGCCTACCTGTTGTGTATGCCATGATGTCCCAGAGGCGATGTTTGTAAGAGCCCAGGCCGCTTCAAACTGAAGTGTGGGCTCATCATCCATACTCAGGAAGGACACAAAACGAGACAGCAGTCCCGCAGCAATTATTTCTTTCAGGGGAGGGTTTTGCTCTTGAGAGAGGAGTTTCCTGTCAGTAGTGGAAAAGTAACCCTTAACACTTGGGACTATACTGTTGCCATCAGTACAAAACATGCTCCTAATGACCAGCTTGACGCAGACACTTTCTGCAGTGGGTAATCAAAAGGAGGAATCTGGATGAGGACTTGACCCATTCAAATCTCCAATTCTTCTGACTTTAGTGATCACCATGGACACGAGCTGGAGACGTAGCCACTCTTGGTAAACTTAGTCATGTCTTAGAGAGGTGAGCCGCTCACAGCAAATGCACATGTTTGCTTGTACATTTATGGAGGCATTTTTCAAAAGAAGAAGAAAGTGTCATAAAATAAATGCATGTATGCATTTACATTTTACACGATGTGGCTTTAACATCTCTGCACAGGCAATATACAGCAAATGTGCATAGCAGTCGACATTTAAAATCTCACCTGGCACCTTGACAGCCCCGAGTCTGGGACTCCCTGGAGTCAGTGTTCACATCTTTGACGATGTCTTCAATTGAATAAGCAGTGACCTAAAAGGAAAGTATTTGCTACATTAGCCTATATTGTTGGGAAAGGCTACTATTGTACAAAATAGCGAACCCGCGATTATATCGTACCTTGTCATCGGTGATGTACTCAGGAGACAAGGCCTCGTCATCAGGGTAAGAGGATAGTCTGAGGTTTCGCCTTTTCAACAAGTTTTCATCCTTGTGAGCTTTACGCAACTCAACGTTCACAGTTATCCTTTTCTCTCTGAGTTTCTGTGTTACACAAACGTACATTGGTTGGTAGCCTAAACCTGCCAACGTTTGATTAAAACGGCATAAACTTACTGCGGGGTCTTTGCCTTTGTTTTTGAACTTGCACAGTCGCTGTTCAGTGACATTCTTGGTTGGCATCGTGGACACGTCTGACTGCGCAGCTCTCAATACTGTAGACAACACCTGTCGGCAGCCGGTTATAATGACAATCCGCACGTGCGGCTCATAACCCTAATTGGTTATGCCGCGCACTTGTATACAAGCACGTGCTGCTATTCTAACACGTGGGTCACCATCCGTTTAAAGTCTACTAAATATCCAAGTAGCCTATATGCAAAGATTTGTGTTTTTAGAACGTTAAGGTTTTTTTCCTTTTTAAAGGCGTTTTTTATGGCGTACTTTACACGCTAGATGGCAGCATAATATAGCCCACCTCCGCGGCAATAACTTCGAGGGGGCAACAAGTGCAACGGGGTCGTAAGAAAAGTGTAGTCTGTGAGGTGAGTAGTCAACCAGTCTAGCCTAAGGACGGAACAATAAATTCGTCTTCTTAACACGCTGCATGGCCTTACACCATATCAAAATTATTTATTTATAAACTCTTTCAAAAGTTTTGAAAGCAAATTCCCTGTAAGGTTGCATAACTGTTCCACTGACCTAACAATATGGAAATATAGACCTCTTGTTAGACCTGGAAATACAGTATCAGAGACGGAGATGGAATTCTCCTATGATTTTCGTGTGATTGTCCATTCCCCTCTTCACAAACATACAGTGATTGTATCAATAAGCTCAATAATTATGATTCACTCAATATGGACTATTGAGTAAATTACTATATGTAAAATGTACATTTAGTTTGATATTTATCGTTATAAACATGGGGTACAAAGAGTAAAATGTATCTTCCATACTCACTTTTGTTTAGCCTCCTCACCCAAGCAATCCCCTCTAAACATTCAGTATGTTCAAAAATAGAAGGTGCTGCATAACCTTTTGCCACTACACTAATCAAATAAACTACTATTTTCTGCCTGACTTTTCGGTCTCCCATCCTCCGTAGTTCCCAGATCAACTTGAGGTGTCTATGGGAAATCATTAGTATAGATTGTACTGCAGTGCTGTGTCAATACTCCCCCCTCACTCTGTTGCGGGTGCATTTCATCCAAGCAAATACAGGTCTATGGGGCTTGGTTTATTACACATTACAAGCATCTGCAGATAGCACCCAGTAGTTTGACAGCATGTTAATATATGTAAAGACTATATTGATTATATATATATATATATATTAAATATATAAAAACTGAAAACTGAAAGTTTACTGTAATTGATACATTTTATGTTGATGTTTTATTAATTGATTTTATTTGTTTTCTTGTAATTTTATGCAACTGTGAAGCACTTTGAATTGCCTAGTGTATGAATTGTGCTCTACAAATAAACTTGCCCTGCCTAAAATAACACAGACAGGGAGAAAAGAATAACAGATATCTTGATTATTCCCCCCTGATTTCCTTGCTTTTTTAATTTCTTGCCTTAAAAAAAAAAGTAAACGCTACCGCCGTTGTTCCGTGTGTTCACTTATCTCCACCCTTTCTCAATTTGGGGTCATTAATATTTCATGCTGCTACTGCAATACCTGCCAATCAATAGCACAGACAGGAGCCACCTCTGGCCCAATCCATCATCTTCACCTCTGACTCGGCTGAAAAATAGGCCCCCGTGTTGAATAGAGATTTTTTTTTTTTTTTTTGCTGACGAAGCTCTGAGTCGCAGGCTACCTAATGCAGAGAGATGTTGAGGTTATGTTGCAAGAGATGAAAATAAACGAGTCATAAATTATTTTTTCTGTGGACATAATAATGGCAATGTACATTAACTATTAACTAGCTAACCCTTTAAAGTATATAAGAGGATGAAAATGATCAATGACCAACAACTAAAGCTAAAATTATCTATGCAGAAATACAAGGACAACCAAAATAACTAGCCTTTCACTTTGTTTCATTGTTATACACCAGTGGACCCTCTTTTGGGTCCTGATCCATCAGTTGAGAAACACTGTCACGCACAAGTTCATGTGGAAGTGACAGTTTACCTCCCACGCCTGTTTGATGGTTACAGCTCTGGTAAAGCGGCAGTGAGAAGGTTTTGTGCCATTGCCCCAACTGCTGCCCAGTTAAACAATAATTAACATTAACGTGTGAGTCTTTTTGTGATTTCCTCCACACCATTTTTTTAACAGTTCCAACACTTTTGTGACATGCTGTAAAGCAGTGATTCCCAACCTTGGGGCCTGGAATTGAGGCCCCCAAAACTTCACAGGTGTTCCCCAGAGCTTCTGACAAAAGAGTTTCAAACTCGGTTGATATAAGTTTAGGAAAGGAGTGGGTTTAATGCATTCCATATTGATATTAAGTATATCAAGTGTAGTATAATATCTTTATTAAGAATGAATAACACTAAACTTTAATTTCCCTTCAAAGACAGCTTGTTAAGCTGGAGAAGTGTGCTGGAGTTGGCAATGTGTCTATTGCAAAACGGTAGACGGTAGAAAGAACATTTTTTTAAATCGCTCTGTCTATAGAGAAAAAGCAGTAGTAAAGTAGTGCTGCACTGTTTCAAAAGTGGTTGCATTATCATTACACATTTACAAATTAAAATATAGTTTATATTTTATTTTATTTTTTTAAATCAAGCACATTCTTTCTAATGTGTCTTACTATGAGGAAATGGTAATTTAGGTACTCGAGTGAGTTTTATATTTTCTGAATGCATACTAATGGTATGCATTCACTAAGATATATAAATCCATGGTTCGATTTTAGGCCCAGTGCTTTTTAATCTGTATATGCTCCCTCTTGGTGATGTCATCAGGAGACATGGAGTCAACTTTCATAGTTACGCTGATGATACACAGTTGTACATCTCCGTGTCTCCTGATGACACCAGGCCAATGGATGCACTTTTTAACTGCATTTTAGATATTAAATCCTGGATGGCAGAAAACGTTCTCCAAGTTGCCCAATATGTCCAATATGTGTATGTATATATATAATATATTATGTATATATATCATATATATATATATATATATACATACACATATACATACATATACACATAATATATGTATATGTGTGTGTATATATATATATATATATATCATATATATATATATACATACACATATACATACATATACACACACATATACATATAATATATGTATATGTGTGTGTGTGTATGTATATATATATATATATATATATATATATATATATGCAGGGCGTATTGTTTTAAATGTTGTAATCTGTAAAGCACTTTGTGATACCTTTCGGTAAATTGATTGATTGATAAATCCTCACATTGGTAAAAATGTGTTTTTGGGTCTTTCATCATGAGACTTTGAGGTGTCGGTAAATGTTTTCATTATCGTACCCAGAAATGTCTACATTTGTCCCATCTACTTAGATCTATAGTCCTATCCTACAAGGCAGCTGGGGTATAATCTGTCAGGAGTAGAGAGCAGGGACAATGCAGGATTAGCCTATCGTGCATGTTTTGGGGTTGAATGGGGGAAACTGTGTGCAGGGAAAACCTACAGGCATAGGGAGAGCCTGCAAACGTTACACAGATCATGGGACCTATTTGTGGAGCACTAACAGCTCAGTCACCATGTTCCTTGACTGAGTTATTAGTGTAGGAAAGATACAAATGCCATACACTGACATTTTGTTCACTGAAAGCCCAGAGCTGCTGGCAGGGACACAGTAGTTCAGGATTTTGTAGTCAAGAAGGTCTGGCGTCTGCGACGACTCTGGGCTCAGGGGCCGTGTCTCAGGTGCAGAGAGGCCCTTCACATGGGGTTCACCTGACGCCCGCCACTGGGACAAAGAACACTTCACACACACCATGAAACTTTAGAAGGACTTAATGGCACCAAAATGAAGGGACTTTGGTCACACGAAGATCACAACATGGGGATAAAGACAGGACTGGTCTATATACAGTTGTGCTCAAAAGTTTACATACCCTGACAGATAATATATATATATATTTGGCAATTCGGAGCGAGTGAGTTTACTCTTTTTAAATAATAATGGGGGAAAAAAATACCCTAACGACCCTAATCAAAAGTTTACATACCCTGGTGATCTTGGCCTGATAAAATGCACACAAGTTGACACAAACGGGTTTGACTACTAAAGCATCCTCACCTGTGTTTTGTGTTTGTAATTATTATGTGTGTATAAAAGGTCAGGGAGTGTTTGGGCCCCTGACAGACCCTTGCATCTGTCAGCCAGTTCTGCACTGGTGTTTCTGGTTTCTGAGTCATGAGGAAAACAAAATAATTGTCAGAGGATCTGCAAGAAAAGTTAAACTGCATAAAATGGGAGCGGGTTATAAAAAGATATCCAAGGTACTGAGAGTATCCATCAGCAGTGTTAAAACTCTAGGTGGAAAATGTAGGATCCTGTTCAATGTACATTTCTGTAACATCTGGCAGGAAAATTGTGGGTGAGAAGAAAAACCAAGAGATAACTTCAGCTGAAATAGAGGACTCTCTAAAGTCGTTCTAGTTGCTTCATGATGCACAACAAGGAGGCACTTGATGGAAAATGGGCTGCATGGCCAAGTCGCCAGAAGAAAGCCATTACTTTGCAAATGCTACAAAGTATCCGCTTACAATATGCTAAACAGCACAGAGACAAGCCTCAACATTCCTGAAACAATGTCATTTGGAATGATGAAGCCAAAATGGGACTTTTTGGCCCCAAAAAAGTCCCATTTTGGAGGAGTTACATTTGGAGGAGTCAACAAGGCCTGTGATGAACGATACACCATACTGTGAAACAGAGAGCTGGATCACTGATGTTTTGGGGATGTGTGAGCTACAACGCTTCAGGGAACTTGGTCAAGTTGATTTCAGGATGAATGCAACCTGTTATTAAAGAGTGTCACTCATCAGCCTGGAAGCTGCATATGGGACGCACTTGGACGTTCCAACATGACAACGTTCCAAAGCACAAGACCATGTCGATCTCTCATTGGCTACAGCAGAATAAAGTGAAGGTTCTGGAGTGGCATTTCAGTCTCCTGACCTCAATATCATTGAGCCACTCTAGGGAGATTTCAAACATGCAGTCCATGCAAGACAGCCCAGGATCTCTACTGATACCTTCAAAATCATTGAAGTATCGAAAAATTATATATGTAAAATAATAATCACTATGAAAAGCACTTCATCCAGAGACATATACTAATTAAATATTAAGTTTCATAAAAAATATCACAATTATCTGTTAGAACCCATAACTCATATGGTAAACCTTTCGATTCGAACTAACATCTTTCCAGACTGCTGGAAAACAGCAGTAATAATTCCTGTATTTAAAAATGGAGACAAGACATCAAATTACAGGCCAATTGCCATCCTTCCAGTGGTCTCTAAAATTATTGAAAACATTGTTGCTGATCAGCTTGCTGGGTACCTCGAAAATCATCGTTTATTATATCCACAACAATTTGGGTTTAGACCCAAGTTCTCAACTGAAATTGGTAATTGGTATTTATCTGAAAAAAATAAAAATAAATAAAAGTTAGACAAAGGCTATGTCATCGTAGCAGTCTTGGCCTTTGACACAGTCAATCACACCATCTTACTGCAAAAACTACATCAATTAAATATTTCGACTGAAACTATACTGTGGCTCAAATCTTACCTCACAGGGAGGACTTAATGTGTTAACGTCAATGAGGTAAATTTACGAACAACCCCTTTGGAATGCCTCAGGGATCGGTACTTGGGCCTCTGCTGTTCTCCATGTACATCAATGATCTCCCTCAGTGTTGCCCCAGTGTGTCTGTTCAGATGTACGCAGACGATACAGTTTTGTACGTGCCTGCTAAAACACTGGATTACGCAGGCGTCTATCTGACTTGTGCCTTACAAGCAGTCTCAGAATGGCATACAATGTCACATCTCACGTTGAATATTCAAAAAACAGTATCGGTTTGCTTTACTATGTGCAACAGGATAAATAGTGACTTCCAGGTGACTATTTGTGGTGAGAACATTCACCAAGTCAACGAAGTCGAGTAACTTGGTATAATTCTTGATCAAAATCTTGAATTTAATTCTCACACAAAATATTTGGCAAAAAAAATAACAACTAATTTGAATTGCTTTTGTTTCATTTGTAGATATATAACTCACCATACCGCTAAATTATATATGAATGCAATGATTTTTTTGCACTTGTCATATAGCTCCACCACTTGGTCTCAAGTTTCTTCAACTACATTGAAACCGTTATGGTCTCTATACAAAACAACTCTTAAGGTCTTTGACAAGAAACCCCGACACTGGCATTGTTTTAATTTTGAGAACTTTATTAATTTTAACACTAAACTATTTCTTAAATGTCTGAACTCTGACACACTCCCATAATTGCATTGCTCCAATGTTTAGATCAAGCTTTGGTCTGTCTGCCTTCTCAGCTGTTGGAGCCAGGCTTTGGAATAATTTACCAGACAACAGACAAACAAACAATACCACATTTAGGATGAAATAAAAAACTACTTAAATCCACCCAACATTGTTCTCATGAATAACAAAATGAATGATGTATGATTAAAATGTATGACTTTTGTTTGTCATGTCTTGCATGTCATCATGTCATGTTTTAATATGTACTGTTTGTTGCTTTAATGGACAGGTGCTGTAAATTAGCACTTGTGCTAACGCACTAAAAACATTGCATCTGGTTTGTCCAATGTACGTGATGTCTGTAATAAACGAATAAAAAAAAAAAAGAGGCCCATCCACAACTACCACAAAAGAATCCAAGCTGTCATTGTAATACACAGTACTAAGATTGGGGTATGTAAACATTTGATCAGGGTCATTTTGGCAATTTCAGTTATCATTAGGATTAAAAGTAAACTCAGTTATTTGAAAATGGCTTTACACGACCACTAAAAAAAAGTTTCTATGTAAACTTTTGAGCACAACTTTACATAATATAACACAACCACTGTTACACTGTGTATAAACAAAATTGGACATTACCCTTTCAAACATGCCACATATTTGATGAAAGGATATTATAAAATCAATGTGCTGTTTTTGTTTTTATTTATTCCTATAGATTTTTGTTTCTCTTACCATCTTGTTTGCAGTGATCAGCATGTTGATTTGTCAGATGATTTATCATATGGGCCACATGCTCCATTTATCGGGGCTAAAGACCCACAGAAAGCACAATAAGCCTGACTGTATTATTAAAAGAGAGAAAAAAGGGGTGAATAATCTATGTTGACCACCACACACACACACCTTTTTTATTTTTATTTTAATGCACACAAACATACTGAATTCTACTGGTGTCAAAATCTAGTAATCAAGTAATGATTGCCATTCTTGTCTGACACGACAGATTTGCTGAAATGTTGCAAGACAGTGTGCACTTTTTAAGTGTAACTTCAGCCTTACATTGTATAACATGTGAAATCCCTTTTGAAGTTAAATTCCTTGCTATATTTTACATTGAATTTCTCTATCATTTACAATAGTTAGTATAGTTATTTTCAAATATTAAATTATTAAGTAACAGTGGTCGTAATAACTGATTGCTGTGAGCTGCAAAATTATTTACAGTGTTCATATGTTCGTGCGTGTTCAATGCAAGTGGTGGGTAGGATGGAAAAAGTGGAAACATCAAAGAGTGGTGCAGAGGGGAACAGCTGGTCGGTGCGAGTGTGTATGAAAACACACCTTCAAAGAGAAGCGGGATGTGCCAGCTTCAGCCCTCACATAGGACACACAAACACACACACGTACATACAGAAGTAGGGGTCTGAACTCTGCACTGGCTCTTTGCACATATGTTTCATGTTGGGACAAGTCCTGCTCATCGCAGCTGGAGAAGCAGCCTAAACCTACATGCAGCACTGTCCGAGCTGGAGAAAGCCACGTGAATACATATACTCAACCATTTTTATTTTCATCATTATTCAGGGGGTGAAAACTTTTTCAATCTACACGATATCTGTCAAAATATGTTAGTGAACACTTCTCTTTTGTTAATACATCCCACCTCACATGTGTGGCATATCAAGATGCTGATTTGACCGCATGAATATTGTACAAGTGTGTCATAGACTGTCTACAATAAAAGAACACTCTGAAATGTTCAGTTTTACACACAGGACAATGCTACAGATTTCAAGGGAGCCAGCAATTGGCATGCGGTCTGCAGGAAAGTCCACCAGAGCTGTTGCCCTTGCATTTCATTGTCATTTCTCTACAATGAGCCGTATCAGAGAATTTGGCAGTAGATCCAACCGACCTCACAACCGCAGACAACGTGTGACAACATCAGACCAGGACCTCCACATTCAGTGTGTTCATCGTCAAGATCGTCTGAGACCAGCCACCTCCAGCTGCTGCAACATAGATTTGCTTAACCAAAGGATTTCTGCACAAAGTGTCAGGAACGTCTCAGGGAAGCTCATCTTCATGCCTGTTGTCCTCATGGGGGTCTCCACCATACTGCAGCTCGGAGCTGTAACCGACTTGACTGGGCAAATGCTCCTGCATGATGGAGAGGTATTTTCTTCACAGATGAATCCTGGTTAAAGGCAGATGGCAGACAGCACGTGTGGCGTCACGTGGGTGAGCGATTTGCTGACGTCATTGTTGTAAATCGAGTGGCCCATGGTGCCGGTGAGGTTACGGTGTGGGCCGGCGTATGTTCTTCACAATAAACACAGGTGCATTTATTGATGGCATAGTGAATTCACAGACCAAGTGACGAGCTGCTGAGGCCCATTGATATGCCATTCTCTATGACTATCACCTCATATTGCAGCATGATAATGCATGGCCCCATGTTGCAAGGATCTGTTCTTAATTCCTGGATGTTGAAAACATCCCAGTTCTTGCATGACCTGCATACTCACCTGTCACCCATTGAGCATGTTTGGAATGCTATGGATCGGTGCATACAATCCATTCCAGAGCAGTTCCTGCAAATATCCAGCAACTTCACACAGCCATTGAAGAGTAGTGGTCCATCAACAACCTGATCAGCTCTATGTGGAGGAGATGTGCTGCACTGCATGAGGCAATTGGTGGTCACACCAGATACTGACGTCCCCCCAATTCAATAAAGCAGCATGGACATTTAAGAGCGTCCTTTTATTGTAGACAACCTCTGGCACACTTATATTCATGAGTTGTAATCAGCATCTTGATATGCCACACCTGTAAAGTGAGATATATTATTTCAGCAAAGGAGAAGTGCTCTTTAAAGGTTCTTAAAGGCTCTTTTAAAGGTTTATGTCTTTGAGTTCACCCCCATGAAAAATAAGAACGTTTAAAGGGTTAAATATTAGTGGATACTTAGCCGGAACAGGCCATCGTTTGTTCACACTACTGTACTGCAATTTGGTCCTAATTCCTGATTACATCATCTTTTTTTGACCTGATTAGTGCAAGATAATCTGTGAAAAGACGGTCTGCTGTGAAAACCTGAGATTTCATAACACAAATTAGGGTTAGGAACAGGGATATGGTTAACCTTAGGGTTAGGATTAGGGTTATGGTTATTTATTTAAGTTACGGTACAATAGAGTAAACAAATGAAAAGCTGGTTCCGGCTAAATATCCACTACATTTTACAGTCCAAGAGCTGCAGTCACAAAGTGATGGCAAATATCACTATCTTCTGTTTGCATTATACTAACAGTAGTCTAACTGCTCTGTGTATTAGTGCTCAACCTAATATTGTCTCCACAATTAACATAAAAAGTCTCAGTTAGAATGAAGTAAGCCCCATTGACTTCATGATCAAATACAACAGCGTTTACGTATAAAATAAACACTGCACTGCTAAATGAACAACCTTATGAAACTCCTGCCAAATCTCTATTTCAGACATATTTGAAGAGCCACGCCACCTGATCCCTGTCTGTATCTGTGGATGGATTAATCCTTCCTGATTACATGTTGCACAGAGCCACTAAAGCTCAAAGAAAGGCAGTGTTATTGAAGTCATGTTGTTTTCTGAAATCTTGGCAAGTTTTCAGCAAGATGACCGCTGTCTACACCTCTCCCAGCTGAGAACACATGGACATGTGCACAAACTGCCCCGGCACACTTGAGAAAAGGTGTAATAAAACTTCCCTGTCAGTCTTTCATGTGTGAGGCTTAAGAGCTGTCGCAGGCTTTGATTGTGGCTTCACATCGAACACAAATCTATGCTCAGCAAGCTTGGGCGTGTTATTGGTGGCGCTTTATCAAACTGAACGGTTTCACTGTTGATCTGAAGAGATGCTTAACAAAATGGTTTGCTGTATCATCTGCAAACCTGAAGTTGTGTTCTTGCAAAGCACTTAACCTCTTTACACCAAACATTTTGAGTGAATGATTAGGGTCAGAATAACTAAAACTGTGGATTGTCATTCTGCCCCAAGGCAGCTGTGGCATGCCACTGAGCTTGTCATATTATGTTTATACGGGACTGCTGATAAGGGCTCATTGTGACTGCATTATCAAACATTAACTATATAATATCCTGCCATGTGTCTTTAACAAAGACATGACTTGGTTTAACTAATTTCAAACGCTTTATTGTAACACCATGGTCCAAGCACATGCACACATCCTGACTGGAAGTAATTACAGCAAGTGCAGCTAAATTGAAGAATATTGAACTCATCTCTCACACGCTGCCGCTTCGTCGATAGATTACTTGCTGAGCGCTATTGACCTGCTGCAAAGGCTCCCACTGCAAAACCCTTCTATCTGCAGAGAAGGAACTTTAGAGAAAGGGAGGACATGAACAAAGCAAATAGCAATATGCTAAGTGTATATTGAGCCTTTTTGGCCTCAATCTTGTCTGTGATGTTCAAGTTATGGGGTAAATGCTAAACAGCCCTTACTTCCCATATTACTATCCCCTTGTGGCTGGAGTTAGTGTCTGATACAACGGTACATTTCCCAGACACAACAGAATGTGTTGGATCTTTGCCAAGATCTGAAAAACTTTCCAGTGAAAAAATGGTAAAGGTTCAGGTCTGTGGTCCTCAAACATTTGACTTAAAGTATGTCCTTGAAACTATTTGGCTATCTGAGAACTACAGATAAACATTTTCTACACAAATGATTAAAGTATTATCTATACAAAATAAAGACTAAAACTGCAGAGGAGCCTGCGTACCACCTGAACCAGCCAGTGTTTGGTATTTAAGATGCAATAGACCTTGAAGTCACATTAATAATACCTCAATGGTTCATATCTTTTAGATAATCATACCCCATAATTTTAAGATGCACTGCCACCTTATGTGTCCGAGTCCATACTTGGTAAATCTGCTTATTTTTAGCTCTGGCCTACAGGAGGAGCAAATCAATGCAGTGGCAGAGAGACATTTTGCTTGCTGAAAAAACATGTTCCATGGTGAATGTGAAAAAACAACCCAATGATGACAAGCAAATACAAGGCAGAAGAGCATTTTACCAAGAGACGACAGGGGAGTAAAAGCAATGGATTTTTATTGAAGGGAGGGGCGGGACTCTCTCCAAGGTCTTGACATGACAAATGTGTGTCAAATATGCTGTCGATGGTGGAAGCAGGGAAAGTCATTGCATGTATGTTGAAATGCCTATTCCCCCGCCTGATGTGAATTCAATTGGAGTTGAATTGATTAGCCGTGATATGGGATCAATGCTAAGTGCGTTAGCATCCTCTGTCCTCGCACTGTGACTGAGCAGCTCCTACGAACGTGCAGCTCCTCCACACTTTCTTTTTGTTGAAATCTCCAAACATCCCACCAAATGTGTTGTATGTGGTTTGATATGACTCACAAAGTGGCAATATGTGGAGGTGGGTACATACATTATAGAGTTTCAAATATATGCACTATATTGTACTGTAGACAGCGAGTGCACAGAGTCCTCCTAATTAGCAACGTGAGGTTACAGTGAATCCCATATATGTTAATATTTGTAAATGGGTTCGTCATTGTGTAAAAAGTCCCGCCTCCATTTGTCCAGGATTGAAACTAAGAGCTGAGTGAGTTGTGCCTCTTTACAATTTGTTTATTGCATTGGAAACGTTGTAAAAAATTGTCCATAAATGAATGAAATATTGTTGCTTTACATGTACTGCGGATCGCCCCATCAGTAAATAGCAAAAACAAACCTCATATCTCCCTGAATGTAAATACTTACTGGCCGTGATTTTGCTCTGGCTTTGTCTCATCAGAAATGAATGAAATGACTAAATATGTCAATAATTTGTGTGTGAACATTGATCCCAGGATTTAGATACTGAGAGACGTTGCACCACTGGAAATTTAAATTAGAGTGTAAGAACTGGAGGGCTATTGACTCTCCTAACCAGGAGACGTTAAGATAGTAATCTTAATCTGAGAAACTTTGAAAAGACATCGATGGACGTTATATGACGCTACATGACTGACTGATGTTACATTTTATTTCGTAGTTGTTTATTACGTGTTTTCTTTTCCCTTATGTTTTCTTTTGCTTTTGGTTTCTTATTTGTAGATTATAGAATTATAAATGAAACTATTTAAAAAAAAAAGGCAGATAAATCATTATAACAAAGTCACGTATTCCTGATATGATGACAGCAATTCCTCGCACTGAATGACTTCCACAATCACCGTCTTTGGTTCCAAGCTGTGACAACAGACCACATTATTTGAGGCACTGCTCCTGACTGGTTGCCTGTGGGCTGCAGTTGACCCTTGATGGGAAAAAAACATCAACATATATGACTATAACTGATGAGCATTAGTGCAGCATTTCTCAACCCATCCCTCATCATTGAAACGTAAACAAACTGCATCTTAAGGAACATTTCAGTGAGTCACGCTAATACACATCGAAGGCTAATGGATTTTGCATGGGCTAATGATCAACATAAAATATAATACAATTCTTCAATTTTATCGTTCTAGTTTGAAACTGTTTATTCAGATGCTCTGCTAATACAGTGGGATCATTTTGGGGGAAGCGTTGCACAATCCAAATTGGACCTTGAGGTTCGGGAATCAATGTGTCGAAATTTCAGGTGTCAGAACTTCTTAAATCTTGACATATTGTGATTAATCCGGTGTTTAAAAGACTATGACAAAGAGTTTTGGAAGAGTTTGTGAAGTTGGCTAGTTCTGTGGTATAGTGCAGGGAAAGGCCATCTGCAGTCATTAGGAATGGGGTGACAAACTGACAATAATGACTAACTGTGCACCTGTGAGGCCCAAAAACTCATTACCTTGATGGATGTATAAAGTGTGGAGCTGTAACTCTTTCATACTTGGCTGCTTCACTTCCTGGGCGCTGGGAAATAAAAGTGGGGACGTTTCACACACACTGGTCAAACGGGGGAAATGAAGTAAACTCCCTCAGTGTCCCATGCGGAGAGGTTGTGCTTGGCCAGCTTAGGGGGGTATTCAGCTTAAAGCTCACCTCAAAGAAAGTTTCCTGAACAGGTGTCAGTGGAATCCAATGCTGTTGTTTCCCCCCTGTCACTGCAGGTTCAACTGAGTTTCTCTCTGGCCTCTCTACGTAGAGCTATCAAATGCTTGCAAAAATGGTTGTTAATTGTTGATATATTTACATGTTATACTTGTTAATGTTGTGTAAACCAGTCCGAATGACAGTGCAAGATAGAAAGCCTTAAAAGACTTACGACCCAAATTGTAGAGAAGCGCAAGGTTTCATTCTCTGTCCATATTCATGTCGGACACATGTTGCCTAATTTGTGGTTTGCAGGTTTGTGGATATGAGCAGAAGACAGTGGTTAGATGGGTATTTGCCTTCCGCTTAAAAACATGTTGTACAGCCGCTCCACAACTGTCGATGATGACAGGGTTGAAAATATGCGCACGGCCACTCTTTCATTTAAGGCGCTAGAGAAGACACCAGAAAATGCACATATCAACAATATTTAATGACGTTTATGTATCTTTCATTTATTAACATGCAGTGAGTGATACAGATATCCAGAGGAGGATATCTTTGACATTTCATATGTGCAAAACATATTTATTAGTGGGCCTCTAAATCAACCTGAAAACAAAATCACATGCAATGACTGTCCGTAGAAAGCGCCGTTGACTGGTACACTTTATTTTTAGTGAATGCCCACTTACTGCATGTTATATCAGCTGGGACAGGGGCTATAGTTCAAACTGGAAAAAGGTAATTTGTAATTCAGGTTTTGATGAGGTCATCGATGCCTAATATGTCTAAGAATTCAGAGTTTATCATGGCCTTTTCTCTTTTTGTTTCTGAATTCGCAGCAGCTGAGACACTCCCACGTGTGTCTCTGAGATGTGTTGACAGGACGTGTGCTGAAGGAACACCTGCATGTGTCCCACATCAGTGGAGCTTTCACCTGCCTCTCTCAATCTCAAATACAGAGCAGTAAAATTAGAGCAGTGGTGCCTAACTTGAGGGGTAGGCCCTCCTTGTGCAGGGGGTCCCTGGAGCCTTGTCTGGTCAGGGGGTCAGGCCATAAGAGACCATATTTGAGCAAATTAAATAGTTACCAAAATCATAACTGAGAAAATACTCACATTTCTGTATAATTGTTGTGTTTGAATGCTTGTTTGACATTATTTTTATGTTTTGATGCAATTGTGGGGCCAGGTTTTTGGACTGGGGTGCTCAGCCTGACTCCAACATGCACAAGAAGGGCTTCAAGAAAAAAAGGTTGGTAATCACTAAGTTAAAATATTTGTATAGGTGACCTGACACCTGGTCATTCTAAGTCAGTCTACAGTCTGTTGGATATGAAAGCTCTGTGCTGTGGCTTTTAGATTTTAGATGTGACGGGAAGGCAGAAGGTGTATTATAACATTTAAGGTTTTTACACTAAATCACATTCTGTAGTCTTTCTTTCTATTTAGGACCAGGATGATGATTAAATGTGGAGAACTGTCAATCCCAAAAGGCAGTTTTATACTTTTTAATGTGAATGCTTCTCATTACATAATTATTTACTAGTGTTAGATGCAGGAGATGCACTGGTGGAAACCCCCACAAAGCACTGGGGGTGGAGGTCCTGCACACATCAGACAGACAGCCCTCTAGTGTGGAGAACCCCTGGCTCACCTTCATACACTTGAGGAAGCTGTGCTGACATGAATGCATGCAGTCACTTTGACTCACACAAACAGGCCTCCCCTCCGCTCACACACCCACACACTTCAAAGGAGCAGGGGAACCTGACAGGCCGGCAACTCTAATAACCCACAAATTGTCTTCTTTCTCCCTCTTTAAGAAACCCACCTGTTTTTTAGTTCTGTCTTCTTCCCCATGGACAGCCATCTTCCCCTGACAGGACGTATGCTGGTACTCAGGCTGTCTGTTGTCTTCTCACTCTGTTCACCCCTATCACGGGATTACCCTGCTGTGCCTTGTCCCGATACAATGTGGCTCTCGTCTGTACATCTAGGCAGATGAAGCGGTACTGCTCTGTAATCTTATCTGACACAAGTCGCACTCAATAAGCCTCTATGATGGCAACAATACTGTACATCACACAATCTCCTTGATGTCAGATGTCAGATGCAGCTGGAGATACACAACCGACAAGACATTACGAATCTCCTCTTATTTAGGTTTGTAGGGCTTAAAGACACAAAACCTAATTAATAGAATAATACAGATATTTTTCATTGTCGGAAAATACCATGAAAAGGACACATGTGTTTGCTGTGAGCGGGTCACCTGTCCTCAGACCTGACTTGTAACTTTACTGGGAGCGGGGACGTCTCCAGCTCCTCTCCATGGAGATGTTGTCTTAAGACAGCCAAATGAGATCTAAACAAGTTAGGTCCTCATCCAAGCACATAATTTGATTACCCACTGAAAAAATAGCATTCTCTGTGTCTAGCTAGTCATTAGGAGCATGTTCTATATTGCCGGTGACAGCATAATCCAAAATGTTACACAGTGTGCTTTTAAATAAGGGTCATACAACTTTGACAGAGCTGTCAACATAATTCCAGAGTCTGTCTGAAAACACACAGTCCTATTGTCCGATAAACTGTATTTTCACTGCATTGACACTGTCTTGCATGAATCACTGTGGTTTTTACAACAGAACTAACTTTTCTGTATTCAAGTGTCTTTAACGGGTGTTACAGTTTCTGATGATTTTGGCAGGTGTAGAATACATTCAAGGGTTAAAGTGATCATAAAAAAAGAGAAATGTACATGAAATAATGGGCCTGCCTGTTCCCGGTAATAATCCAATGTCTGTCGATTTGGAGTCTGTTTCTCAGAAAGATTTTATCCTATTTGTTACCCTAATCCTTCAACCTCAAGTTATTCTTATGTAGCTAATTTGTCTTACCATAAAGATGGCAAATAACAACAACTTCGTATTGTATGTTCTGGATATTTTTTTTTATTTTTCTCATAACTGTAAAAATATATTCTCAAAATAAATATGAAATAAATATATTGTATGTCCTAGGAAACAGAAGCTCATAAATAAGAATGTTTTCGGTCCCATACATCCACAGTCCGAGGGAGAGCCACACGAATCCTTCACTGCAATCCACCATCTTGATTCAAATTCCTCCTCATCGCATCATTTTAGCATCACATTCTTCCAACAGTGCTGGTTTTAGAAGAAATAAAAAAATTCTTCTCTTGCATTACGAGATCAAACATGGCGATTTTCCAGTGCATGACATTACAGTGTAAACGAGCCACACAAAATCGTGGATAATGCATTTTGATAAATTAGCAGCCACATTTATAAATAACAAGTATAGCCAGTGAGGAACTGAGAGAAACAGTAAAGATCAAGCAGCTGGTTTCAGGTCCAAAGCTTGTCCCCATGAACATGCAGTTTAGGATTATTATTATAATTATTATTTTTTTTATGGAGTCTCCCTAACATTGTCAGCTTGGCCACCAGGGCCTATGCATAGGCCAATGAGTGGGACAATGGGTGGCTGTCTCTGCCGTTCTCCAGCCCGCCCCCTGGAGAGGCTCTGGTTCCTTCCGTCATGTCAGCAGTGGGACGTGTGGATTAGTGCCCTTCATACAATCCTGGTGGGCCTGCCTCGGAGCATGACCACACTACTTGAGGTGCACTTCAGCTTTTGATTTGAAGCAGCGTGAATCTCCCCTTCACTCTCAGCTCTGGCCTAGAATGTCTCTGTACAGCTCGGGCACCCTGTCGGGATCCACCGGCCTGGGTAAGAAGTGAGTAAACCTTTGGTGCCGCCTGGATCTTGCTCCATCTCGTGAAGTCCCATCTTTATTTAGAGCGACAAAGTAAAAAGCTCCCCTCTCCCCGTGCCGGTATATGTTCGATGAGTAGGTGTTGTACCAGTTCTCCTCAAACTGCTCTTTGAAAACGCATTCGGCAGACAGTTTCTCCTGTGGAAAAGAGAAGAAACAAGGTGTCACATAGTGCGCTTGTTTACTTCCTAATGAAGTAGGCTACTTAAATGTGGCGTGTTACTTACTGAGCCATACAGTTCCCCTTTGCTGTTCATTGCCAAGTAGAGGCCACTGTCCACTCCTCTGATACTGACCAGCCCCACAGCCAGGCTGATGAACTCCAGAATACCTGCACACATAATCACAAACAGTTAAATACGTCTCTTGCCTATAAAGAAATGAAATTAAAGTAATTAAGTACCCTGCATCAAACCAACCATGTCTGGGTTACAATTGCAGCAAATATGTGAATATGTGATATTGTTACATAAAGTGCAAAAGAGGTGGATCTTGCAAAGCTATCCTAGTTCCTTATCCAATCACCCTAACTCAGATACGTATCCATTCACTACTGCCCTTGTACTACAGCCTACGTCAACTGCGCATAGTAGAAAAGCTATGGATAGTTACTCACCGAATCTGCTGTGGTCCTTCCTCGTCCCCTGCACGGTGCCATCGGGATGGATTTCCAGGTGAAAGCCCGTTCTGCAGTATAGTTGCCTCCTTCTCAAAATCCCTTTTAGGTGGCTGAGATCCGTCAGGCTCCGGGACAGCCTCTCTGCGGACGCCAGGTGCTCGTGCAGTCCTGCCCCCTGTCCCCCCATCATGAGTCCTGTAACCGAGTTGTAGTCCACGGCCCCGGCTGGGGTGAGCAGTAAATGAGAGCCAACAGGAGCCGATGCAGCGCCGGCGGAGCCAATAAAGCTGTCCACGAATACGTTGGCGAAGCTCCCAACGTCAGCCGCTGCCCCCATCACAGATAAAGACACCCGGTGGTTTTTGACGCGTTATCCAAAAGGAGGTATGAAGGGATGGAAAAAGAAAAGTTGCGGGTGATGACAATTCCCTCAGTGAGCGCGCGTTTTGGCGCAGTCAGCACTGTTAATTAGACTGCCATCTAATTAAGATTTACTCCCGCCTTATCTCCCAGAGCAGCCCGGCTCGCTGCTGCAGCCTCCTCTTCTCTTCTTGAGCTATTTATCCCTGTGTCCTCTCCTCTTTCCCCTCTGCTGCTCGGGATACTCCCCTTTGCTCCGGTGCACATCAGGGTTTTCCTCTCTCTCTCTCTCTCTCTCTCTCTCTCTCTCTCTCTCTCTCTCTTTCTCTCTCTCTCTCTCTCTCGCTCTCTCTCTCGCTCTCTCTCTCTACCTCCCTCTCTCTCTCTCTCTCTCGCTCTCTCTCTCTCTCTCTCTCTCTCTCTCTCTCTCGCTCTCTCTCTCTCTCCCTCTCTCCCTCTCTCTCTCTCTCTCTCTCTCTCCTTCATTCACTGATGCCTTTCCTTCCTGCACCAGCTCCTCGCTCAGCAGCATTCTACGAGCAGGCTCAGACGCACGTCTATATAACGCAGTGATATTCGCCCCGGTTTGCGTTGTATGCTAATGAGCCCCGATCCTTTTATGGCTTATTGCTGTTTGAAACAGTGCCCTTCATCCCTATCCCTTCTTTGATGTTGACAGTTTCAGTTGAGAGTGCCCTGAAGACTGTTGCTATTTATAATGTTGGAGTGACAGTCTCTGACAGTCATTTGCTTGTCATCAGGCGTCCCCGTATCAAATTAGGGGACGCATGAAAATGTATGCAAAGCCATTTTACCATAAAGTGAATATGAAAGTGATATTACCACGAACCTAAACGTTTTACAACCTCACGCCCCATATGTCTAAATGACTCAGGTGCAAAAAGAGAGACAGAATAGGAAAGCCCCCATTTGCGTAATTCTCGCACTCGCTTGTTGATTTATTGCCCCTTTTTACTAGACCTATTCCCCTCAGCCTCACTTTTACAGCACCCGCATAGACACAGTGAGGAAGACTATACACAGTTACAGAGGCACACACACCTGTGTAAACGACATCACTTGACTGTCAATCCCGGCATTGATCTTTTTTTTTTACCATCCTTTGAACAGCATAAGAACTATAGATCCTTAATTGTGGTCTTAAAAGTCAAATCAAAGACAGACAGGCTTCAAAGTGGAGAGATCTTGTAAGGGGATCAGGCAATAACAACCTCAAGAGGGGAATATAACTGTTTGAACTGCGGAGCTTAGAAAATACCCTGATACATGAAACTAACTTATCATATAGCTTAAACTGTCAGGTATAGTCCCAGTGTTCGTTGGCAACCGATGCGTAACCAACCACATCTCCAATAAAATTATTAAGCCTATAAATAACGATTTCGAAAATTATAATGAATTGACATACGATGTAACTGCTTCCACCTCCAGGACATGACCTTGTCATCAACGTGTGATGTACAGGCCCATCCATAATAATAAACCAATATTGATGATTCTCAAATATAAATAATATAAATGAAATGCGAACCACAGAACGATGTTGATTGAAATAGAGCCAATAGAAACTAAAATATGAATCAAGGCCAATGCTCAAAGTTAGTGATCCTGTGGCTGCACTGTAAAGCTTTATCGGACCACATATTTTGAAGATACTGCATGCAACTCTGAGTTAAGAAAAAAAGCATGACGATTAAAGTCCGCTAATCCGCTGTGTTGCGCCATTATTGGTCCGCCCAGGCTTTCCCGCAGCAGGTCATTTGGTCCATTAGACTCGTGAAACTCTGATGAATGGATCGGGGCCTTTGAGTGTTTTGTCCAGGCAGTTGCACAGAGGGACCATGTTGTTGAAGCCTTGCCAGCTGACATTGATTTTGGCCACTACTGACACGCGCTTAGCTTGAACACACCACGGCACGCGCGCACAGCTGCCCCGTCCCTTGGGAGTCGTGTTGATAAATGAGTGAAAGTGCAGAGGTGTGTTGACGTGTTTGTGCGCGGGTCCATTTTCGGTATTATCACTATACACACATCGTTCCTCGTGCACTCACCTATAAGTGTAATGTTAGTGTTTGCTGCTTGGTTGAAGTTGCCATAAAGCGCTAAGTGCAGCCGGCCGTGCGCGTCTGTGGGTGGCTCTCCTCAGCTGTCCATCACTTCATGAATATTAATGACCCTCGAAGAATAACTTTCTAAAGGAGACAGAATCGATTGGAATCGCCTCCAGGCTGATCAGATCCTGAGGTATTGGATATCGATCCTACCACAATGAAGATGTCAGTTACATCCCGCATTTCCACGCGCACTTTTACGTTGGGCACGTGCTTTCATTGAAAAAAGAATTCCCAATCTTAAGCAAGCTCTGGTTTGTGACATGAAAAAAAAAAGAGTAAGGTCAAGCATGAAGGCACCATATATAGAATTCATGGAGAAGGAGGAGGAGGCGATGAGGCCCCCAGGGTTATACCCACCACCCCCAACCCTACACCCACACGCGCCACAAAGAAATTACAACCTAATCGAAAGCCTGGGTAATGGAATAACTGAATATGTTGCCTAGAGGTTATTAATGCAAGTGGTCTCCAAACTGTGGGGCCCGGGACAAGGGTGGCCTGTTCAAGTATTACTCCATCAAACATAAACAGACTTTTTTACTTGACGAGGCAGCTATTGTCTTGTGCTAAATAACCCAACACAAATAGCCTAATTAATGAAATATAAACTAAATTAAATTAGGCCAATGCGTGTGCACATATTATGTCCCACATTAGGATCCAATGAGAACTACATCACCTGCATGGGTGTTTAAGCCTATCTGCTCGCTCTCAGTTGTCCAGGAATGACAAAAGTGATAAGATGCTTCTCAATATAGCAGAGAATTGTCTTCAAAGCAGCCAACTCATTCAACAATATGAAAAAGATCTCCCCTTGTTCAGGTCATTTATAAGATACTAAACACGTACTTGCTTTTGACATGTAATATGTTGGAGTCAATGAACTTGATTGGATTTAGTTTCGTTGATGATATTGTTTGATCTGGTTGTGGGAGCCGTGCATAATCTGTTAACACGTGATGTTTGTTGAACTATAGACTTCAAAGCTTCAAAGTCCCACAAGTTAACACAGCCTTACAGACTTCAACTTTGATATTTGTTTGATTCCTGGTTTTCTAATGACTTCTTTGATCTTGAATTAAGTTTACAAAGGGAACACTTCGAGCAGTTGATTCTCTGCCTTTATTATTCGAATAGGCAACAATTAGACTAACCTTATTTGAAATCGCACAGCATTTACACATAATACCTTAACTACGTCTACTGATGTTGAATCAGATAGCCCCCTTGCATTTTCTCCGGGACAAACTCTCAGCATCACTAGGACTCCTCCAGTTCTCGCGACAACAACTGCAATAGATGTTTGTTTTTTTTTTTTTTTTTTGCCTCTAGTTTACATTCCTGGCACCACGGCAGCAGCCGCAGCAATGGCCGCCTTTCGCAGAGTGGCAGTCCTGGCTGGTAAGCGAAACCTCTGGTCCGCAGCGAAACGCGAGCTCACGGGGACACAGACGCACGGAGGCAGAGCACGGGGGTGTTTGGCAGCTAGTGTGTGTCTGGCAACTGGAGGCGTCGTGGCGTATTATTTCTACAGTGATTTTACGAGCGACAGGGCCAGGAAGAGGATGGAGAGACGCGACATCAGTGGACAGGGTTTACTGCCCATCGTCGAAGCCAAAGACAAGGTAGTGCTGCTGTCAGTGTTTATATTGGATAATCCATAGGCTACACAAAGCAATACTGTTAATTCATTCTCTTTATCGCTTTCTCTGACCCACTGTCCTGTGAAACTGGCGACAAACAAGTCAACAACGCTGCTTTTATTACAGAGAGAATTATAGCTAAAAGGGAATGGACAAAAGCTTTTGAGTGTTGCGTCATGGTCTAAATTTAACTAACAAAGCGGACACGTGTACATCTGTGCGTTAGTATGCTTTGAAGGTGTGGTTAGACAGCGTTCTTCTGTCTTGGGCAGGATTAATAGAGTCATTCATTCCTTCTGCACGCCCAGTGGAAATACGTCTTCACAGTTTGGCCGCGGACTGCGCAGTTGCAGAACTGGCGCTTTCCACTCGCGCCAGTGCTGAAATCCATGCGCGTGTATTACAGAGATGTGCACATGTAAAGAAACACGGGTTCTTGAAATACAAGAATAAACCAAATCTTTAGATGGTAAACTTTAATTGTTAATTTAATTCAATGTAATTGTTTGTAATTTAATTTAATTCAAAGAGCCCTAAGCTGTTGCTAAAGTCTTCAAGTTCGTTTCAAACCAACGAGCTCAGCCATCTGATTAGTTCAGAAAATGTGGCAATTAATTTGATCAATAGTGCGCACAGAGTCATGGTTAATGCAAACATACATAGTTAGTAATATTGGATAGAGAAAAAAAATGACAATGCTTTACGATCAGAACAGACAGCAACCTTTATGTATCAAATGGCCTTAATGCAGATGTCCATATCATCTGTTTAACATTTACTGTGTCATCAACGACACCGGAACTTCTTACTCCTTACCACATAACAGACGTTATAGTTTCAGTTGGGAAGGGTCCTTTTGAACAGGTTATACATATGTCCCATATTACACATGTATGAATTAGCTATGATTAAAATGTTTATTTAACAGAAAATCCAAGAGGCTCGTAACCAAGCACCGAAAACAAGAGTTTTCGGTGCTGTTGTCAACATTGATAGAATACATTATAATTCAGCAGCAGAGGGAATACACACTGACATAACTCTCTTCAAAATTAAGGCCTAGTCCACACGTAGCAGGGCATTTATAAATCCGCCCCCCGCCTAAAAAAAAACTTGAGTCCACACAGCCTCGTTTTTTTTAAAAACCGGCATTCACACTTAACCGTGCATATGTGTTGTCAAGTACATTAATTGTTCAAATCTCTCCACAAGCTTCTGCAGCACATTCATTATGTTTTATGCAGCTGTATAAACTGTGTTCCCAAATGCACCGTTATAGCTTTACAGACCTGCCAAACCTTGACTATGGCTTTACCTTGACAAACAAACGCATTTAGTTTAGTTTAGTTTAGTTTTTTTTTTTTAGTTTATTTGTTTATTTGAGCAATACACATTGTGCTCAAAAGGAGTGGGCTGAAGCAAAAAGCTTATGAGCCCCCACCCCCAAGTGCAATACATAAAAAAAGAACATTTCAAAACATTTCAAGCAGCTACATTCATACAGACCAACTTACAACAAACAACAAAAATATATAAACTCTTTATATAATTAATTAAACCAACGCACAGCTACAACAACAATCTAGTTTCATATACGATGTCTAGAACAAAGCAAGTCAAAAAAATTTGTTACTTAATATATTGCTTGCATATTTTTACCCGTGATTACCGAGTTACTTTTATGGTATAAAGGTACATTAATAGATATTATAATCTGAGATCTTGATACTTTCCAGTTGTCATTACCATTCTCAGTATAATTTTAATTTGGGTTTAATTATCATCATCATTATTATATATTTATTTAATTGAGTTATGTGAAGTATGATGAAAGCCCTGCATAGTGTGGTGCATTAAAAAGCCAGAGAGTGAGCCAGTTGAAGAGGGCAGTAACTCCCCTTCAACAAACCCCCTAACAGCTGATTTGTAGATGATGTTCCTATGCTGAGTGGTGCATTAAAAGACAAGGTTTAGAGCCTGTTGGGAGGATTCCTCTCAACAGATCCATAACCTGCCAACCCTAATTCTCCGTTTGTGAATTTGAGCAATAGAATGACAACCGTTCCAAGCAGCAACACTCTTCCAGATTATAGAGGAAACAATGCACATAATCCATCCTACTGCTCCCCCTAGTGGCAACACATTTCTTCTTGTCTGTATATTTGAAAAGTCTTTTGTTTGTATTTAAATTTGAACAGGTTGATGTTTGGACATCGTTTCAAATCCATCTCCAGTTTATTCCACATTTCTTTGGTCAGATTAACAGTACAACGTGCAAACAACTTTCTTGAACAGACTGACCAGTGATCGCATGACGATAGACTGACCTGGCACATAATGACTCCCACAACGGCAGGAGCGAGGACAGTAACATTCGTTTCACCGCTTCCTCCGGGAGGACAACTTCATTTATGTATATTTTCTATTTATTTGAACAGGGACAGTGTACAATATACATTAGCCTCAGAAAGGAGAGATGCATTGTACCAGGTTATAGCACTCGTGCTAATTTCCACCTGCAGTCCCTGGGCCTATTGTACATGTTTTTAGTGACACGGGGAGAACATGCCATCTCCACACAGAAAGTCCCCATCCAGGTGGGAATCGAACCCGGACATTCTAGCTTTGAAGCACGAGCGCTAACCACTGTACTACCGTGCCGCCCCTTCATCCTTCATCAGAAACCCTCCTGTCTGGTGTAAAATAGTAGTTTCATCTGTGCGCGGTAAGAGGGGGTGCATTTCTCGGCAGTCATGCAGTTTTCGGCGTAACACCTGTCTGAACCAAACCCGCTGTTACCGTCTTTAAGGAACATGTCGGGTGTGGGACGGTTATTTGCCGTAAAACAACTAACTGTAAAGTGCTCCTTCGTCTGCGCTTCAACGTGAAGCAGAACTTGACCTTTAGCAAAAAACATCTGAACAATCGTTAAAGCCAACACAGTTTTGAGGCATCCCTGCTGTTTCTGATGTAAACACAGCTCACGCTGGCAGTGGCGTACGGCCCAATACTCCGGTTATTTATGTCCACACTCAAACGCATAACCGGAGAATTCCCAAATCTTCACTTTGGCCGGAGTTTTCAGAAACCTTCGTTTTTATCGACAGAAAACTCCGGTTTTGTGTGAATGATAGGCCAGATCTTAGGAAAATATCTTCGGTTTGTGAGATACCCTGCTACGTATATACGGGGCTTAAATTACTAAACTATCATAATAATTTTCCACTCTGTTTATTTTATTTATTAAACATTTACATAGATGTTAATGCCTGGTTTTAATCTGAATCTATTTCCATATTGACGTGTGGTTATAGCTGCTTGTCAGTTGACCATATCTGATTTTGTCTCCAGTACAGTACAGTACAGCGTACTGCGTTGCGTGTATCTTTGGAGAACTCGGTGAACTTAGTCAGACTAGAAGCCACTGGTGGCTCAACTCACACACAGTTGATTACAGTTTATTCCTGTCACAGAGGAGCTGTCCTCTCCTCCCTGTGTGCCCTGAAATACCCCTCAGTGTAGCAGCATCAAAGCCTTATGAATGAACATGCTCATTTGCATTTTAGCTGAGCTGTGCACTGAACCGTGCAGTCAAGGCAGGTTTAAATTTGGAAACCTCTCTGTTAATCACAGTACCTTTATACAGTACAATCTGTCCTCTTCTGCAGCGACTAATCAAGTTAAACCCTCTATTCGTCACACACAGAGATGCTAATCAAGAAGAATGTATTAGCCTCTGTGTGTGTAAGCAAGGGGAGAGTTTAGCTGTGCTCTTGCTTATGGAAAGCAAATAATGTGGCAGCTTTCTGTTCATGATCAAACTAAGAGTTTACTCACGTGGAAAATTAACTTTTGCATTTTATACTCACATAGCATTCTCTCTATTACATAACAGGTTTGGGCCCCGAACACTGTAATGCATGCAATTAAAGTTAATTTGCATTCGTTATTTAGCACTCGTCTTGATAAATAACCCCCAAGTGTGCAATCATTTTAAGAGCCCACTGAAATGAACTGCCTTTCTGTAATGTCAGAATTAATGCTGAATGCTGAATGTTTTTTCTTATTGGGACAGACATTGCAAATAAGCCTTGGCCATGAATATTGTAGTGTGATACATGTTAATTGTACACACTTGTATGTCCCTATCAAATGAAATGAAATAAATGATCATTTTACTTGCACAAAACTGTTAAGGTAAGGTAAGGTAAGGTATACTTTATTGTCCCCGTAGGGAAATTTGTCCTCTGCGTTTGATTTGACCTGTCCTTCGATGCCGCTGAGGCCAACCGTAAGGAGCAGCACAGCACCCATCTTTAGATGTGGAGCCAGACTGATGGTCAGAATCACCTGGCTGGAGGATTAACCTACTATGCATGTTTTTAGTGGTAGGGGGAACCGGAGGAAACCGGCGCAGACATGGGAGAACATCCAAACTCCACACAAAAAGGCCCAGTCCAGATGAGAATCAAACCTGGGACCTTCTAGCTGTGAAGTACAAGCTCTAACTGCTGTGCCACTGTGCCCCCTTTACACTCAGAGTACTGCGAAGGGGGAATTTATCTTCAAAAAGGATTTTAAGTAAGTGCTTTATTTGTCAACGAAATAGTGTTCAGGTGTTAGTCCTGAGCCACTGTGACTGAGCCACTGTGACTGAGCCGCGTTGCCGCGTTGTGGGCCGACTTAACCCGGAGGTCGGGGAAACCGTAGCACCCAGAGGAAACCGGGCTGGCTGCCTTCAGTCTCCTATGATCCTCTGAAACAGTGCAGCGACTCCTGAGTTTGTCCCTGTTTCTGAGCGTGGTGTCCTGCACTGTTCAGCTCTTCCACCTCCTTCCTCTTCCTTCTGCACAGCTCCCTCCGCCCCACAACAGTCTTTCACCATCTTCTGGGAAGAGCTTAGCAGATCATCTGTTTTATTCTCCAGTGAACATCCATTAGCCAGAACAATAGTAGAAATAGAAGGCATGTGTGGCTTAGCTGGGAGTCTTAACTTAACTTAACTTTTGGCTGTATTGCTCTGCCCCATTATATCTTAGTTATTTAATCTAATTGTAAAATAATAATAATAATAATAATTCATTCCCTCTTGAATGTACTCCATAGGTAAAAGTTATTACAGATTTTCACAACGTAGATTGCATTGTGCTATAGGTACAATGTATCAAGGTAGTGTAAAATAAAGTGCACCCATAATTTTTATATTTATTTTTATGTTTGCAGATTAATGTGTTTGACTTTGAGACCGGGGATGTGCATATGTCATCTCACGAACACCGTTTCCGAACGTTCAGCTCTGTTGAATACGAAGGACAGCTCTACATGACGCCGCAAAATTTCATTGAGTCTGTCACCATGAGCGAGCCCAGAAGTAAGTATTGAACAAAGAGCTGTTTCTTTTATTTGCTGCTTGGATGTAAGATATGCACAGTAAATGTGTGTAATGTGTTAATTCGACAATGCTGGGTGTCTAAAATATGCTTCTAAATACCACTGTCACTACTGATGCGTGGGTTGCAGGTTCCCCCGTGGGCCGGGGCGGGTCAAAAAATGCCGGTTGTCGCCACTCATTGATTGCCGCCATACGCGTGTTCATTGTATTCAGCCACGACTCATTCTATCGTCTTTGTAGCTGTTTTTAATGAAAATATGGGATGGATTTTCATCAAATAAGCAGCGTTTTGCTGCTTGTGCATTTATGAGGTTCCTGCTCCCAGTGCTCTGAACAGGAGGGAGTGAGAGCGCGAGAAGATAAGACACGCCAGTCCATTCATTTCAAGTATTAAATGTTTGTACGGAAATAAAGCCATTCAGATGGATCATATTTGTCATGCGTCAGGTCGGGTTGTAAAAATAGAAACAACATTGCGGGGCGGGCCGGGGCGGGTTGGAACGGCTCCAATGCAGGCCCCTTGGGCCGAAAAAAAACCTGACCCATCACTAACAGTTCCTATGAATTGATTCTCTTGAGAGTTACTCTTAGGTCAGACTCCATGAGTGACAGTAACATGACATTAAATACTTTTATTTTCAACAAAAAGAGCTGAGACCACTCTGCACTTCGTGGAGAAAGAAGTCGTTGAAAACTTTATACTCCAGAGATGCTTTTTTCATCAAGTTCGCTGGAGCTGGAGATTTACCTGAAATAACTGAAACATTGCAGTGCACTGGCTGAATTCCCTCATATTCATTTACAACTATTGACATATTTGATATCCACGTGTAGTGCAAGACGACACTGTCATCCATATATGGTCATTTCCTTTCTGGGAGACAGCCACGGCTATAGATGGGAGAAATATTCAGGCAATGGGAGAAATATACAGACATTACAAATATGTTGAAGATTCGTTTCAGAAGGAGAAGGATCAAAAAACAATTAGAATGGTTCAACACAAGTAAAAGATGCTCAAACTTGTGAAAGCACCGACATACTGACAGCCTGTTTCCCGATCTATGCAGCCTTCACTTATGCACCTTTGTCAGGTGAGGACCAACTAAGTCGACCAGGCCTTGTCGTTTACAGAGATTCACACCAGGTCAGAAGAGTGCTACCATGGAGTTTCATTCATAAATATTATTGTGACCGTGTTGTATTGTCAGCCCTCTGTGGCACAGAAAGTGTATGGAAACAGTCGTGCAGTCAAATGTATGTGCGCAATATCAGCCATAGCTTTTACTTTCTGTTTTGCTTTTACCATGTCACTACTGGCAAACTAAGCTGTGGCCTCTGCACGGATCAAAAGCCCCATCATTTTAAAGGCACAGGTGTTGGGCAGCAGGGAAATTACTTGCTTCAGTTCATTTACGTATCTTAGTGGGATAATTTTACGTAACGAAGATAATTCTCCCAGCTCTGTTTTAAACAAGTGCCGGGCATAATAATTTTGCTTCTTCAAAAACGTTTACCAGCTGTATGGCAACACGACAGGGACAAATATGCTGCCAAAACATTGTAAAAATATGTTTTTACTTTGAAGCCAGTGTGGAAATACTGAGTTTAAAGTCATAAATTCTGAAAGAAAGAAGAAATTACAGATTCTCAAACATATATACTGTAACTGAGATTAACAGAGTGGATAAAGTTGTTTTAGGGTTGAATATTTATATACTTTTTTACAATTCTTTTTAACACATTTCACAATATTTGAAATGTATTATTAGTAAGGAATTAAAATTAATGTTTGTAGATGTATCAAACTGCCACATAATAGGTGCCTGTCTTCAGTGTGTCTTTCTATATACAGTGCCTCTTTAAAGTACTAACACACCTGGAACTTTTGCACATTTTGTCATGTTTGGAACCATAAACATAAAGATTTTATTTTGAATATTTTACTTAACGTTCACACACAAGTAACAGACAACTGTGAAGTGAAAGCAAAATGATACATGATTCTGTCATTTAAAAAAAAATAGAAAAAGTGGGACGTGCATAAATATTCATACAGCATAAATTAATACTTTGTGGAACCCCCTTTTGCTGCATTAACAGCTGCAAGTCTTCTGGGGTATGACTACAAGGTTTTCACATCTAGAAACGGACATTTTAGCCCATTCCTCTTTACAAAACAACTCAAATTAGAATAAGAGCGTTTGTCAACAGCAGTTTTCAGGTCTTTCCACAGACTTTCAATAGGATTTAGGTCAAGACTTTGACTGGGCCATTCTAACATTATTATTATTATTTTTTTTTTTTAAACCATTCCATTGTAGATTTAGCTTTGTGTTTAGGGTCATTGTCCTGCTGGAAGGTGAATCTCCGCCCCAGCCTCAATTCTCTTGCTGACTCCAGCAGGTTTTCCTCCAAAATGTCTCTGTATTTCGCTCCATCCATCTTCCCAACTATTCTTACAATCTTCCCAGTCCCCGCTGAGGAAAAGCAGCCCCATAGCACGATGCTCCCCCCACCATATTTGACACTGGGGATGGTGCACTCAGGACGATGAGCAGTGTTAGGTTTGTGCCATACATAACGTTTTGTATTTGGGCCAAAAAGTAAAATTTTTGTCTCATCTGACCAAAGCACCTTCTTCCACATGGTAGCTGTGTCCTCCATATGACTTCTAGCAAACGTCAAACGGGATTTCTTATGGCCTCCTTTCAATAATGGCTTTCTTTTTGCCACTGGTCCATGAAGGCCAGATTTGTGTAGAGTACGACTTATAGTTGTCCCATGTACAGATTCCCCCAGCTCAGCGGCAGTACGTCGCAGCTCCTCCAGAGTTATCTTGGGGCACTTGGTTACATTCCTGACCAGTGCTCTCCTTGTTCGGTCTGTTAGTTTAGGTGGACGCCCGTGTCTTGGTAAATTCGTGTCGCGGTTTGAAGTAGGACCCAAAAGCAGAACACAGACGGAAAATGGTACAAGTGTTTATTAACAGGAAAATAAGGAATAGCAGATCAAAAGGCAGGTAGGCGGGCAAAAACAAACGGAGTCAAGAGTACCGGTTACAGGACAGAGCCAAAAGCGTCTACAGACTGTAGCAGTGAAAACAAACGAACTGGCAAACGGGCGGTGGAGAAACTGGTCCAGGTAACGAGCTGTGGATTGAATGCAGGTGTGTGAGTGACAGGTGGCAGATCCGATGGCTCCGCCCAGGTGAGGAGACAGACAAACACAAAACAGGAGGGAGGGGAGGAGTGGCAACACAGGACCATGACAATTCGCAGTGGTGCTATACTCTTTCCATTTCCGAATGATGGATTGAACAGTTCCATGTCCCGAACGCCAGAAGCTGCGCACGCGGACCAGGTCGTCGAGGCACCTGCCTTCGACTGCCACCCAGTCCTCTCTGCACCCGACCCCTACGGATCCCTCTGCGGGTGGTGGGTCCACAGGAAGGCGGGCCCACGTCGTCCGTTCGGGCTGTGCCCGGCCGAGCCCCGTGGGCAGAGGCCCGACCACCAGACGCTCGCATTCGAGCCCCAACCCCAGGCCTGGCTCCAGGGTGGGGCCCCGGCTGCGCCATACCGGGCGACGTCACGGTCCTTGATAGTATACTGTCCATAGAAGTCTTTGAACTGCTCTTCGTCTGACCCGTCACCTAAGACCTGTTTGCCATGGGAGACCCTACCAGGGGCATAAAGCCCCAGACAACATAGCTCCTCGGATTATTCGGGCACTCAAACAACCCCACCACGTTAAGGTAGCAGTTCACGGGGTTGGCTCGGATTCGAGCCGCTACTCCTCCACGTCGAAAGGAGCCAGCTGAGGTGGCTAGGGCATCTGTATCGGATGCCTCCTGGTCGCCTCCCTCGGGAGGTGTTCCAGGCATGTCCTATTGGGAGGAGGCCTCGTGGAAGGCCCAGGACACGCTGGTGGGACTATGTCTCCGTGCTGGCCTGGTGTCGCCTCGGGGTCCCCCCAGAACAGCTGGAAGAGGTGTGCGTGGATCGGGAAGTCTGGGCATCTCTGCTGAGACTGCTGCCCCCGCGACCCGGCCCCGGATAAAGCGGAAGAAAATGGATGGATGGATGGATGGATTGAACAGTGCTCCGTGAGATGTTCAAATCTTGGGAAATCCTTGTATAACTTAACGCTGCTTTAAACTTCTCCACAGCTTTATCCCTGACCTCTCTGGTGAGCTCCTTGGCCTTCATGATGTAGTTTAGTGACCAACACACTCTGACCATAGCTCTGAGGCCCTCACAGAACAGCTGGAATTATACTGAGAGTAGATTACACACAGGTCTTTCCAACCTATTTAATGGTTAACTTTCAGTAAAACTTTGTGTAAACTTTCAGTAAAAAATTCAAAGTAAAATCTTTATGTCTATGGTTGTAAACATGACAAAATGTGCAAAAGTTCAAGATGTATTAGTACTTTCGAGAGGCACTGTATCTGAGGGTCTGTCAATGCCTGCGTGATTAACACAAATAATGATTTTTATTTGTGAAATATTTGACCCGTCTGATAACTAAAATTGAACTCCATAAACCACACATGTTTGAACTACTGGGTGAAGCACATTTCTCGGGAGCTGTCAGTTATAAAATATCACTCCTGGGCAGCCAGCCTCCGAGCAGATGGCTTTACAGCTCTTGTTTAGTCTAAGGTTAACATTAGACCAGCCCACTCTGACATGCCTCTGTACCTCCCCTACTGACCGTATCAAACTCGACCGTCTCATTTTGCCAGAAACTAGCTAAGTTGTAACTTTAGTTTTGCTATTTCCTTTACTGAATAGCTGAAGAAAAAGATTAACCAGACTCTCCTGCTCTGTGTAGTGCGTGTAATTGTATTGCGTGCAAACTGTGCACCTGTATGTGTGTGTTTACGTCTGCCCCTACTCCCTGACATACGATACGGCCTCACAAAGCCAGAGAGGCAGCCGACATCCTCTAATGCGCCCTTTGAAGTCGAATTAGATGAACCTTGTTGTATAAAACAGGACAAAAGTAGTATGAGCTTTTACTGGGACATTCCGCTCACTACAAAGCCAAGCACGGGGCACTTTAGACACTACAAATGGGCCCGTAATGATGACAAGTGTATACACTGAAGAGCTCTGTGTGTGTGTCTGTTGTGACTGTACGCGGCGCATTAAAACCCATTTCTAGATCATACAGATGCTATCAGAACAAGCCCACCCAAACTCTCTTCTCTTCTTTCTCTCTGGCAGACAAGAGGCCCTGGAAGTCCCTGAGCAAGCAGGTGGGAAACGCACTACAAACGCCTCTTGGCTTTTTCCCCCCATGCCATTGGAATCCATTGCATTTACATCTATTGAAGGCTAAATGTGGACCACAAACACATGGCATTTTATCTGCAAAATATGCAAAATTACACCATAGCAATAACCTCCCTTCACATTTGGGGATTTTGTGCGGATGTGCATAATTTCCGCAGTTCTTTCCCAGCGCTTTACGTCAAAGAACCGCCAATTCTAATACACATTCTTCACATGGACAATGTGGAAGCAAGGCTGGTTAAGTGTCTTGCCCAAAGACACAGCAACAGTGGGAGCTGGGATTGAACCATTGACCCTTGGAGTAGCTGAAACTTTGTTTCTTACTCAAACAAAATACCTGGAAAAACAATGGGGTTTTACACATGTATTCACCGAGCAGTGGATTTCCACTAGTGGGTCCAGACCCAGGGGAAGCTGAACCAATTTCAGTAGGTTTCAATTGTTTTGAAAGTGTCAGCCTTATTATCGCAGAATCTAAACACATATGTAGGAAAATATGGTACTTTAATATTATAACCTGAATAATAATGTGATGTTTCGTGAAAGCTGAATTGGTGAAAATCTTGATTTGGGCCATAACTTGTGATGGGCGGGTCGCCATGCCTCACAAGTTGAGAACCACTGCACTAAATTACACAGTTCACACACATCTATATATGTTTTAGTAGTTATATATTTATATTTTTTGTATAAGCATTGCACGTGTACAAACCATGTCAATCTGACCTCCCCTTTATCCATTTTTATCAGCTCAAGATCTGAGCACCCTAATCTCAATCAGTACATAATTGTGGTTGATTTAGTTTGTTTTAATTTGCAGGAACTGGAAAAGATTCTCACGGACACTCCCCCCGTTTGGAGAGGATCCTCAAAACTGTTTCGTAATCTCAGAGAGCGAGGTATGACCAGCTCCACCCTCTCACACGACTAAATACACGCTGTACCACGCAGAGCTCCTTGCACCCAAACACACCTATTGTATGAATGCAACTCAGCCCAACGAGAAAGTAAACAGCCATCAAACAATGGTGACTAACACAGGGCTGAAGGTCATTGTAAAGAAACTCACACAGCACAACATTTTCAAATCCAAGTTAAATCATAAAGACACATTTCCTTAGATTTACTTTTTAGAGCTTCTTATCAAATACCTGCTAAATCAAATCATAGCTCTGCTTTAAAGGTCTTTTGTATAAGATAAGAATATTCTGTGTGCAATGGCAGCAACATGCTTTAGTTGATTAAAAAGCAGCTAAACGATATTGGGCCTCATTCATGAACATCTTCTTAAGAAACTTCTTAAAATCTGTACTTGCGAAGGCCGTGTCAGGAAACCAACAAAATCCCAAAAGAATCAAATCTCAGCCATCAGTGCCATGATGGCTCAGGGACCCACTTAAACCTTTGAACACGCAAATTAGCTCTCATTACAAAATGTTTAAATAGATATAACCTGTACATCGCGGGTCAGTCCTTTAAATAGATGCAGCGGTGACAATGTGCCACTCTACTCGCTTGGCTCAAAGTAGAGCACGCGCCTTTGTAATCACAAGGTTGTAAGATCGAGGCTCACGCACGTCTTTATCAAATAACGTTAATGCAGCGCATTTAAGGCTTTCTGTGAACAGCGGCTTTCAAAAGTTTGAGCAGTAATACAGTACATCGGTACTTTACTTGCCATTAATCATTTCTGAAAAAACAAGGTATCTGTAATTTATTATAATTATATTTACATGTTTTCTAGAATGAATTAAAATATGTACAAATATATATGACTCAAAATGTTGGGTTCCTCCAGACTGTTCTTAGGAGTTGTTCTTACAGAGGAACGTTTTCAGCTCAGAACAGGTTTTTTGAATGCCAGAAACCTTCTTAAGAAGGCCTTAAGAACAAAGGTGTGCGTAAGAACGTGTCGTGAATGAGGCCCATTGTTTTTTGCAACAATTCACCTGCACCATATCAATGACAGGAGTATTTGAGTCTTCAAATTCTTTACTTTAGCAAAATGTTTAGCAAAACCTCCTAGAATCTTTTTGAGAATGAAGAAGCTCCTCCTTTTTATTGCAGCTTATAAAAACATTTATTAAAGGTCTTGTTTATAGTGTAGTACAATGCAGTATCCTGTGCCAGTGTAGCGCATATTGTATAGCTCTGTGAGTGTGTGCGGGTCCCGGTAGGTGTCTTTAATCCAGGTTTGGAGTCATGCTGTCCCTGCTCCGAGCCAAACTACCTGCTGAAAGGACTAAAAATAAACCTTCTCTCCTTTCCTCTTTTTAGTCAGGACAGAAATACTGCACTATGGAGAGAGGCAGGAGAAAGCCCCTCTCATTAATGCCTTTGCTTCAGGAGACTGTGGAGCACGAGCGTCCCTGTAGTGATAATTAGCCACACACTTTGAGTTAAATATAACTCGTAATGTGCAACACAGCTCCTGTTTTTCCATGATAACATGATATACGGCTAACCTATGCGCAGCTGAAAATAGTTTGTTTTGAATATTGACTTCAGAACCAAGAACCAAATTTGCCATTGAAATAGTCAGAAATGTCAAAATCATCATTACAAAAAAGGTTAAAAAAAATCAGAGCTGCACAATTCATTGCTAAATTGTTCTTATCACAATATAGGTGATGTAATTCATGCCACAATATCTGAGCAAACTCACGGAGGTCTTGCGAACACAGCCTAAAATAAAAATGCATTTACAAATGCCATGATCTCTTTGATTTTCCATGTGGTCATGTTTCGACTCAAGGGGCCCGATCTTGTGTTTCTAAACGCAGACTAAAGTGATAATAGAATGTACTTATTACTATTATTATTATTTTTATTTTTTAACTATCACAACAATATAGTTATTATTATGGTTTATACTCAACACAATGATGAAATATCCTTTTGTTCTTCTCATAATGTGCAACTCTATTAATAGTTGAACATCTTTCCCTTTATCGTCCAGGAACTCCCACATTGCTGGGATGGGACACCAGCCTCACATGTCTTTCTTTCTTTCAACCAAGTTCTGCCATTACCACGCCCGGCACATCGCTCTTTACCGTAACCTTTACCACATTTAAAAGTAAAATTTTAACTGAATAGAGCTAACTGAACAAGCTTACGAGGAGTGTTGTTCTATGAGAATTCACAAGGACAAGGTTTATGGCACACGTCTGTAGGCTTTGAATCAGACGACCTGACGAGCTCATTCACAAGGCCACATGTTTGTTTAGTTAGTTAGTTAGCTTATTGTTTATTGAAACAGGGATAATGTACAAAACCATTAGTCTTTACAAAAGAAGAGATGATTTGTACCAGATTTAGCTAAGTAGCTATTTTCCATCTGCAGTCCCCGGACATTTAATATTGCATTTGTTTTTATGACCAAATGCTATTTACTTTATACTCAAAAAACAAACCATAATGTTAAAGCAGCTCGATGTCCAATTAAAGAGACAGTGATGGAGGCAAAGGGGCAAAAGAGGAACAAAGAAAAGAGTAAGACTATCCAGTGTCTTTTTCAAAGAGAGGGACATTGTTCGGTTCAGTTATTTGTGGCGTCAAGCCAGGACCACACGCAAAAGCTGACGCAAACATAAACCATTCTTTTATTCTCCAATTGTATTATTTCCTTCATGGAAACTATTTGTTTGTTCTCTCTTGTATCTTGGTCCAATTTCTTTCTTCTTTCATGGCTCGTTTTCTTCCCAAGCCCTTGATGAAGGAGGGCAGAGAAAATCCTTGGATGAGCTTCACATTTCTGAGATGCTGTGTGTCATTGAGAGGAATGCACAGTGTTGTCTAAGCACTGCTGACTGTGAATGTTTGTGAGTGGTATCCTGGCACTATGAATGTCCGTAATGTTTTGCTGAACCTTCACTAAAGTTTATGAGCGTGAAGCAAAGAAGAAGGTGGCCCAATGTTAAGGCTCCATTCTTTTGTATTAGATAAGATGATAAGCAATTCACTGCACCAGGCGATGGAGCAAATAGCTTGGGGACACTGCCAATAACAAAGATATTACCTCCAGCCACAAGGGGTCAGTAAAGGAACAAATCATAATTTAATTGATTTGTTAAACTTGAAGGGAAATTGCTTGGTTACAGTAGCTAAAAATGGTAACTAAAACAGTGGCTCAGTGGTTTGAATATTTGTTCAAAGGTTTTTTAATTCTGACTCCAACCGGTGCATACTAGCATTGTGTCCTTGGGCAAAACACTTCCCTCTCCTTGCCTTGAATGTGGTTTGTTGGAGAGTCTTTTTGATCAGACCGGCAGCTGTGCTTCCTTCAGTCGGCTCCAGGACGCGAAATGTGGCGCTCACGCCTACAAAACAACTTTTGTAAACTAAACTATCAATATGTATTGGGTAAAGTTTGGGCTAAGAGAAGGTTAAGGTTAGTTTGTAAAACCTCACTATCCTTGGGGTTAGGATTAGGATCAGGTATACGGTTAGTTTGGATTATTGTCATTAGTGGATTTATTTGTCATTGTACAACAACTGTACAACAACATTTGTCTGGCCAATCAGGGAGCGGCTTTCCCATTCAGGCATTTTTTTTTTTATAACTTTTTCACTGAAGGAAAATTAGAGTACGCCTGTTTTGTAAGTTTCAGAAACCAGAGTGGGTAGAGAGTGTGTGACTTCGGGGCTTCACAGGGAAAAGGGACTTTGGTTCCAGACCAGCTCCTCGGGACAAAGCGGTCAAGCATCAGGAAAACACAAGGCGCACACTGGTTTTTACTGGTGTCATGTTCAGCTACACTCACATTGTCGCACATGGGAAAGCAGTCTCCCGTAACACTCAAGCCACTCACCCCGAACTATCTGAACGATCAGACTGAAAGCGAAAAAAAGGAGTTCCAAGAGAGATGAGATGGGGCTACAAAGATTCCTAAATGGGCCCGAGGCAAGAAAGGATCACCTCCTAAAACATTTTTCACTTGCTTATCCAAACATACACAAACCCAAACCAATCTCTCTCTTTACTTTGGACACTCGGGGTGTAGGAAACGAAACGGTGTGTGGCCAAATGGCTGTTGGCAGCTTGAGAAGACACATTTTAAGATGCTATCTTCATGAAAGGAAGGATTATGTGTGTGTCTTAGGGATTCTGCAGCCTTTGAACATCACTAAACATTGTGTGTATGAGCCGTAAGTGACCTTTTGCTTTTACCCTGTCGTTACCAGGCATCATCTCCTACACAGAGTACCTGTTCCTGCTCTGCATCCTCACAAGTGAGTCCATGCAGCAACAGTAATTAAGTGTTGCTGTTAGAACATTTATCACACACTAACTGCGCACGGTTCTCCCTTAATGTAGACCATCAGGGTCAAAAATCTAGTGCCAACATGTTTTCCAAAAAGATTTTTGTTAAAACAAGCTAGACCTCAAAACTGCTGCGTATAGTCCCTTTAACCACATCCCTGTCCCTAACCCTCACCTTAGCCAGTTTAACTATTCCACTCATATATATTTATTATCACAATCACTACTTTAATATGACAAATATCACACAGCAACCACGAAGTCTACGGAAGTCTCCTTTTAAACCATCTTCACTTGGACGAAATAATCAGAATTCAGTGAGTCCCCACATGCCATTTTATACCTTATATAGTTTATCATTTTCAGGCTTCATTATTTGACAAAAATGTACTTTCCTATTATCTTAAAGTATGCATGTGTTATTTAGTGTTGAGTCTTAATTGTATTCTATGCGAGCTGCATCTGACTGACAAATGCCTCAATTGCACCAACTTTTTTTTAAACCAAAACTGTAGTAAAAAAAAAAGATATATAAAGCTAAATGGAGGTAATTGTCACTCATGATTAAAATTGGGTTGCACCGTCAAACCAGTTGTGACCCAATTCTATACCATGGTTTGTGATTTTAAAACAGATTTTGCTCATGTGCGCTCTTGCCTTGTGTGCCTTCTGCTCCTGTCCTCCAGAGCCCCATGCTGGCTTCAAGATTGCTTTCAACATGTTTGATGCAGACGGTAACCAGATGGTGGACAAGAGGGAGTTCTTAGTGGTGAGTACCTGGCACCTTGAGAAAAAAATACTGCTTGTACATACTGTAATACCAGCCGTATGGATATAGTTTGGAAGAGAAAGGAGGATGCATGTCTGTTTATGTTTAGAGAGATACAAAAAAATGTACCTTGTGATGTCACAGTATACAGCAATTTGTGTTGTGGCTTTAAAGTGATAGTCTGTAAGATTGCAAAATGAGGAGATACATTAATTTCAACTGATTCCAAAGTCGTGGGGCTGAAACAGAAAAGGCACGGTCCCCATAAAGTTTACGCTGGGTCACGAGAGGAGCATAGGGCTGATCAGGTTAGTGAGGTAGGAGGGGGACTAGGCCCTTTAAACATTTAAAGGTAAATATTATGGCGGTCAATCATATGCAATCTATTACATTTGTACAACATTTAACTTTCAGATATCGCTTTATTGCAATAAAGTGCTCAGTTACTGTAGCCGGAGGAACTTGATATGAGGTATTTGAAATGTATTACCCTGTGTTTCTGCTTGACACTTAAGCTTCAAGAAATATTTCGGAAAAAGAATGAGAAGAGAGGGAGAAAAGGCGACGCGGAAAAATCAGCGCAGTTGGTAAGAAAACAACCTTAGAAAATTCACGCAAGATGTTACAAATAGTCCAGAAAATGTCAATTCATTGTCATAATTCCGTGATGTCAGCAAAGGGCACATGATGATATACTGTATAACAATATCCCACAATTTAATGCATCCACATGGAGCGAATAGCTGACTGCATCACCAGCTAGATTTTATTGTGGTTGTATTAAAATGTCTCCACTTCATCCAAATGAATGAAACTCATTTGTGTAACGTATTTCCTAAGTGCATGCTGCCCCTGCTGTTTACTCTGGCGTATTCACTGTCGAGGTGTATATTGGACACACTGCAGGACAACACTGGTCTCAATGATAAACACATATATTAATTTATAATAGCATGATTCAGGATGGGGAAGGCACTTTAAGAAAAGGTCTAAAGCTGTACATAAAGGAAGTGATTTTTTTTTAATTCTGAGTTTATCATTGCAATAATTTCCAAATGATAATTCATGCCATTTATAAAATAATTATAAACATAATGTTTGAGACAATAACAATAGATGGAGGTGTGTGCTTTAGAGAAAAAAAATACTCATGTAAACTCATGAAAATCGCTTTGTGATTGATTGAATTTCCAAATAATTATGTACATCAAGGAAATCTTTCTAGCTGTCAAACGTGAAGCATTTAATATTTACAACCAAAGTACTTTCTAATTTACTCAGTTATCTACAGAATATAATTTACAATAATAGAATGGAGACACAAAATCAAATGAGAATAAAACCATTATCAAAACCATTAAAACATATTGCATGATGATTTTGCACGCGGCTGACATTTTGAAATAATAATTTAGCTCCAAACTCTGTGTCCCAGAGGTGTTGTGAGTGACACATCCTCCTGCAGAGTGTATCCACAGACTCTGTCCCGGCATGTACTAACAAGTCTCTGCCTTCTCTCCTCCTCCTCCCCGTCCCACTGTGTGAACGCATGCCCTGTCCACCTCTTCCTCGTGTCTCTTTCTCTGTGTTAGACTATGCAGCTGTATGGATATCAGGTTGCCCCCGTGAACAGCGTATGTATCTCAGACCATATAGTGTCATTCTGTTTTTATCTAAAGCAAACGAAACATTTGACTGTGTGTTCAAGAAGTATTCACACCCCTCTGTTCATTCCTGTATTCTTGTTGTCATGTTGAACAGTCTCCACTCAGGCTTATATAGAGGCTGCATCTTTCTGTATCAGAGAAATGAATAGAATCTAACCCAAATATGAACTTTTATAAATGTTAAAAAATAGCTAAAATAATAATGATAGAGAGCAATAAAATAGGTCTTGAGTTGTTTTTTTTCCGCTTATATTTTGTCAGGGTAATCATTGTACAATTTTGACCAAAAGAGAATAGGCCATACGCACACAATAGACACAATTAAAAGAGGTCTGAAACTTCCTGAACCTACTAAACATTGACCAGGCATAACAAACATGACCACCCACCTATTACCTTCGGCTTAGGAAATGGTCTTACAACCCATGTTAGCCAACACTGTTTTATCCTTTCCAAAAATACTCAGGACAAGTTTATTAAGCATGTGGGACAACTGGAAGTCCCACATTTTGTGATATCTATTCTGAGATAGATTTTTAGATAGATTTTTAGGTAGAAACAACTCTGCTTTTTAGAAAAATCACGCACAACAATTAACGTACATATGGTTACTCTTTGATGCAAACGCCTGATTTTATCATCATGTGACGTCACAGGTTAACGATAGGATGAGGCTGATGTCTGGGGCGTGTTTTTCTTTCCTTGTGTCAGATAACCCTGTCCAGCTAACATGTCCATTTTGTGGAAAAACATATATTCTTCTTTCAGTCGTCTGCAACTATGCCTGATCAGTGTATATGTTTTGTCAATAGTCGCCAAAATTAAAATTAGAGTAAAAAAAAATAAATGCAAACGCTGTGTTAGCCAATTGTACAAAACAAAAATTTTCTTTATTACCTTATCTGTCTAACTTACCTGAGGAGTTATTGTATTATAGCGCTTGAAAGGCCTTACTTAATGCTGACCCTTTCTTGTGTCCTGGGCCAGACTTTGAACCGGGTTTAACCCTGACCTCTCATTGGCAGTCAACGCTTGGCTCAATGACAAGGACTCAATGAATGAATGAACGAAAGAATGGAGGAAAAACAAGAACTTTGTTCGGGATGAAAGCTGCCCATCTGTCAGAGCAGCTCAGGGAGAGATGGCTGGATGTTGGGTTGAATAAAGAAATAGATGGAAAAAAACATTTAATGCACACACTTATGGTTTCATAGTACAATGAAACTACATTTTTAGAAATAGTTACATTAGTTTTGTGATTTTGTTCAAAATAGGCCGTTTTGAAGGGAAAAACTAAAAGCACATTTGACGACAAAACTAAAATTTGGCATGCTGCAGTTTAGCTGACAGTTATAATCCTCAATTTTATTTTATTCCCTGCTCCAATATTTTTAATTTATATTGTTAATGTGCTTAAGTCGTCTCAATGCGTTTTTTTACTGTTCACTGCTCGTTCCTCATACACTTGACTGGGATTCTCAAATTATACAAAAAACATATGAACATTTAAAAATGAGCCATTTCCCAGAGCCAGACCAAAAGAGAGAGTGGCTTTTTCACCATGTGTCCGCTGATGCAGATGCACAGACGCACTCGTTGTCCTGTCACAGAGGTGATGGATAGCTGCATTGTTACGTTGAAGTTAAGAGTGAAGCAGGGTCATGATAAAATGGCCGCCGCTGCCTTCTCCCTGGAGAGACTCACAAAGTGGGTGGTCAGGGCCTCAACCGAAGACACAAAACATCAAGTCAATTTTTTCAGAAATACGCACTTTAATTTGAATAATACTTTGAAATGCAGAATAGATCTGCTGTCGTTTACTACTTGCGATTGCTCGTATTATTTTTTAGTATTTCGGAATTTATTCACATTATGAAACTGGGATATTGTTTTACCCTTAAATTTGGTGTTTGTTTTTTCTGTAACATCCACGGTTTCAGAACAATTGCCCTTTTATTTTATTTTATATTGCTACACCAAGAAACCGGTCTTAAATATATCATGACAAAACAAAAATATTAATTTCAACTTGTGATTTATGATTTTTCTTTTTTTTTTACCATATTAAATATAAGAAATATTTCCTCTCAAAATTGTGTTGATTCAAGCATTGACCATAAGGAAATCTGCCTTAAAGATTTAGAAAAGTCCCACTGAAAATGGACCACTTTTCGGTCATGGTCCACCAGTTAACAGCCAGGAAATGTACAATACGTTATTCTCAAATCCACAAACCTTTTTATGCCAGTTAGAAATAAAATCCTAGCAGTATATTTTTGGGATGATTTTTCGTTGATACGTGGGTAAATGTTGCTCAATGTGAAAACACTTTTGTCAAATACAGTATGTATAGAGTTTATTTTTCCTGCTGTGGTTGGAAATACAATGACCTTGCTTAAACGATCCCACAGGTGCTAAAAAAAGAGAATCAGGAGTTTGTGACTCGAAGTTACTGGGACGTTCTGAGGCGAGGGGCGAGTCAAGTCCTGTTTTCTGACCTGGCGGAGGTACCCAGCTGTCCTCTGTCCCATCATTTGTGTCCATCCCACATTTTTTACATGTTATGCCACCATTTAATTCATCCCTGTATTAACAGCATTAATGTAAGACATTTGCGGAATAAAAGCCAGGAATCGAAAACATTCAGTTCATCGGTTTATGCTACATCCCACCCAGAGCTGTCAGCGCCATTTTGGACCAGATAGCTTTCAAAAGACTGTTGAGAATGTTAAAAAATAAAAATCTTAAGGTTTGCCTTTACTGCAGCACTACAACCTCATATACCCAGAATCAGAATAGGTTTTATTGTCATGGTTTGAGAACAGGTTCACAAACTAGGATTTTTTCTTGGTGCAAACGAGCGACATAAAAAATAGGGATATACAGACGTTTTCAGACAATTGACCTTTCGCAAAACCCCGCCCCACAACGATATTTGTGCAATCATACCAACATAGCAATTGTTGCTACCAGCAGCTTCAACTGCTAACTTCAGACTTCAGGTCAGACTTGTTTACTATCCATCTTCGTCGTTTGCCACAGTTTCATGAGCTGTTGTTACTGGACATTGTTGCAAAAAAGCTGTTTCTCCCATTGGAACATCTGGCACGTTTACTTTTTAGTGCTGCAGGATGTGTTTAGTTGCTCTCAGCAGAGCCTTGATATTTGTTATTGTCACTGCTCTAATATTCCCCGGACATCGCAGCTGGAGAATCATGACTTTTATGCAACTTTGTTGAGCCATGGCCACGCGGGGGAGACAAAGCCACTGCAGCCTCTTTCCGCTCCATGGCCAGTAGCAGCAAGAGCTGTCCGGGCGTGGGCAGACTCCAGACTGGCCATATTTCAATCAATACTGATAGTTTCATTTTTGTAGTGTCCCCTTCGTTGCATATTTTCAATACATTCCATTTTGCCTCAGTCTGGCAATGCACCAAAAAGAGTCCCTAACACACACTTCTCCCCCATTATGACATGTGTTCAAATCCACTTCTTGCTGGACCTAGGGGGCGACTTTTACGAAAGGTCAATTACACATCATTTATACGTTGCTTGAAGATGGTGAGTGAACTGATGGACCTCACCTGTATGCTAATCACAATTGATCATTTGCATTTTAGGCATAATACAGGCTATTATGCCTAAAATTAGGTAGTAATATCGACATCATGTTTTAGGTTGGACAGTACAGATTGTAGTAATCCCTGTTGCCCCATTTGATAATTGTGAGTGAGATTATGGAATTTGAGCAGTTAATACTCAAACCTTTGCCATTTGTTTGCATTTGTCAGAAGGTTCAATATGGCAGTGGGTGTCACGTGGTCGGCATATAAACCCGATGCTACTGTTGCTACTTTTAGGAGTGTAATACGGTTACTGGCTTTTATTCTGTTATTTTGGTTCTTCTAAAAACTAACCTCTACCCCATATTTGATATAAAAAATCTCCATCAGTGCCACCATGTTCCATGTTTAGAAAGACATATTTTATTCTAGATATTATTGCAGTGCTCTTACTACCTATTTTGATAATGATTCACTCAATTTTGTAAAATGATCAGAAATTAAATGATTGGAGCATCTTCCAAATCTATTTTGTGACATTAGTAAATAATTGTCAGTATTGAAAATTGTGTTTTACTATACATTTCTTACTTAAGTGTATAATTATGTTTTCTCATTGCGCTTATTTTTGTGAAACTGTGCTGTGTTTTGGTGCCTTTTTTGTGGCAAATTTTGTTGTCATTTATTTTCCAGTGTTTTGGTGTAAACATGTCTTAAAGTTTGCAAATTATTGATGGGGGTGGGCTGAGAGGGACTGGCTGTCCAAGCTACTGTTGGTGAGGCTCAAAAGATGCAGCCTGTGATGATTAATGATGGCTATCACAGAGCTAGCATGTTAGCTTGTGTGTTAGCAGCCTAATGATAGGCTGTGTGCGTTAGTGCTAGCGGAAACATAGGTGGAGGTAATGACAGTGGGGGGTAATGAGGTTGACCTTGTACTTACTCCGCATAGCCTTTCATGAGCGGCACGACAACAAACGAATCAGACAAAGGGGGAGGGAGCGGTAAAAGCAGTAGTTTGTAGGAAGTTGCGTGATAGTGATGCCTTTTGGTTTGTCTATGCTGTTTGCTATCTTTGTAAGTGCAGCCTGAAACCCAAAATCCAGTAAATTTAAGAGAAATCAACCATAGTCCCCCATTTGCACAGTAAGATGTCGCTTATTGCTGGCATGCAGGACAGGTGATAGACTGAAAATAATATTTATGTACACCTACAAGTATGACAGTCTACCTGCCAAAAAAAAAGGGAAAAAAAGAAATGTATGCTGTACATTTAATTGTATTGAAAACGAATTGTAACTGATTTATATGCATGGTATCAACTACAATGGGGCGACGGTGGCGCAGATGGGGGTCGTCTCATGATCGGAAGGTCGGGGGTTCGAATCCTGCCTCCTGAAGGTGCATGCAGTTGTTGTGTCCTTGGGCAAGACACTTCACCCACCTCGCCTCCAGTGTCTGCATACATTGGTGTATGAATGGGTGAGAGGTTCCTTGGTGTAAAGCGCTTTGAGTGCCTAATGTAGGTGGAAAAGCGCTATATAAGTTGAGACCATTTACAATTTGACATAATGATTTAATAATTAATTTATGTGTGCATAATCTTAATGATAATTGCATAGGCCATACCACCTTTGCTATGATATGATACCATCAAATCTCAGAAGCTAAGCAGGGTGGGGATGGATGACCGCTGGGGAACACCAGGAAGCCTGGGTGAATGTGGTATGTGAGTGAGGGGCTGGTTGTGGTCAGTCTATACCAGGGCAGCTGTGGCTATACCTATGTAGTTACCATCACCAAGTAAAACTGAAATGAATAATTACTTTTCAATACAATAATATTTCATCCAAGTGGCTGACAGAGGAGACATTGACCTTCCAGACAGTCTCTATTTCATCTGGATAGGCCCAGTTATTAACCACAATCTGACTGTCAATTCTACCATAAATGACCTCCCCTCCATGTCCATATGAATCTATAGACTCTCCAAAATGGTATGCCACGAGAAGGCAACCTATACAAGTGTTCCCAAAATACATACATGAAATAGTAAGATCAGATGAACTCAAGGCAACAAAGTGGGCAGAGGGGGGATCGGGAAGTGCATTTAGGGGAAACAAGCGTAGCAGCAGCAGCTTGTATTTAGAGGCCGAACTGTTTACTCAACAGATTAGTCACCATTACCATACCTCTGAGCCTTTGTCTGCAGAAGGAGGGACTGAGTGACAGCAACTCACCTGTGTGTTTGTCAGGTAAAGGAGGCCCTGACAGCTAAAAACGACAGCGCCACAAAGCTGAAAAGAACTCTGGGTAATTTGAACCGGGCCAAGAAGAAAGGGAATGAAAGAAGTGATAAGAGCTAAAAGAAATAGTTGGTTGATAGGAGGGTACAAGGGGAGAACAAAGCAGGTCGTGGGAAGCAAAAAGATGATGTTTTTAATCCCTTGAAGGTGTGACTGACTGCGAGTGTGCGCCGCAGTGAGTGCCTCCTCCTGACCTATTACGCACGGGAGGGTGAGAAAGACCATTTCGTGCTTGCATCAGTAATTACTGTTTTTTCCGCCGTGATCAAAGTCGCTGGAAGCCCCTAGACACTCGCGTAGATGGACACAGGCGTAGACCAGGTGTCAGCTCATGCCTTGTGGGCGTGATAAACATTACGTATATAGTCGCAGTAGTCAGGTGAGGTCACGCAAGTGCTGCCACACTTCCAGGAATAATAAAAGTTATGAAGCAACAACACACTTCACTCATAGGATTTAGGCCGCAGAGAGATGAGAGGGAGGGATATTTGGAAAAGCAACATCTGAATGCTGTCTATGTTGCCCGATGTGTCACTTAGGCAGAGAGGTTTTATTTTATTTTGCGGGACATGTAAAAGAATGAAAGGACAATGAATTATTGATATCAGGTTAAATGGGTGGCTGTAGATGAGTTGTGCGCTACATGAAACAGAATTATATTTTAAATTGGCATAATAGGAAAGAACCAAACTTTGTATACTCGCCCATAATAGAGGGTATGCAGATAGCATCCCATCATGCAGCCAAGCAACAGAGCCAAGCGAGTGGCAGATCTGGATACTTGAATTGCCACTGAGTACAGAATGTTGAGGGTTAGATTTGGAATGACATCTATTCTCATCAATCGTGCAATAGATGTGAAGGATTTTTTTGTTGTTGTTGCTTGCACACAGTTTAAAGACAGTGACCACAATTGTATATTCTACTTTGCAGAGGAAGGCAGAGTTGCTTGAAATTTTTACTCAAGTAAAAGTAAATTTACTTTTTTGCATTTTACTCAAGTGGAAGAAAAAGTAGTACAAAAGTACAAAATAACAAACAAAACTTAAAGTTCTGCAACAATCCAGATAATCCCAAAGAATACAATAAATAATTCTTAAGATGAGAGACAAAAAAATTAAATACAATACCATTTTAAACTTTGCCACCATATGTTTTACTCACGATGTAAAGAGTACTCCAATGTTTGTTTTGTTTTAATTAAAAATAATATTACTCAAGTACAAGTAAAACAAAAGTACTGTATAATAATACTACTCCAAAAGGAACAGTTACTTCAACTGTACTGGAGTAATGCTGCTGAGTTCTTCCCACCACTGCTACTTTGAGAATATACAAAATCCCACTTACATTTCTTTGCAGTTTTAACATCTGTCAATGATGTTAAGTTCATGTCTTCAGTGATACAAGGTTTTCTTTTCCCAAGTGCTGACATCCTGTTTGACATTTTCTTCTCGTCCCACATTGGACTGTAGGATTTTGTCCTTGAGGTAGAACCACGAATGGCATCGTGGTGACAATGAAACCTAACGCAGACTGAATAATGTTTATGGAAATGGCATAACTGCTCTTAGACACCTCAGAGGGCCATGATGTCCCACCCAGTCTTTCTTTTTGTCGGCATGTCTGAATTGACCGGGGGCTGTGACTGGGTGGTGTGCGCAGTGCAGGAGAGAGAAATATGACTGGCACTCTTTTTCTACTTACTGTATTCAACTTGCAAAAAAACACTTTTTCTGTCATTTTGAGCATTTACTTTAAAATTCTCAAAAACATTTTTGTACTATTTGCTGTTGTTGACAGAAAAGGTGTGATGTTTGCCTCTGTCTGCTTTGCGTATAACTGACATCTTGTCTTGTGTTTGTAGCATCAGTAAAGGCATGCCTTTGATGTGTTGGCTTCATATTTGTCCGTCTTGGGCAGTTTTAGTATTTACGTATATTTACTTCTTCTTTGTGCTGTTTGTCTTCTTTCCAACTGCAGCTCACTGTTTGTCGCTTTACATGTGCCATCTTTGTGCTTTTGTAATCTGTAAGTTGTTTCTTGCTTTGCTTCATGTTGCAAGGTTTAAGACTAAGCTGCTCCTGATAATGCCCCCCACCCCCCAACAAAGAATTATATTATCTAAAAATGTTATCAAAATATTGTGCTTATTGCTGCCTAGACCTGCACGTCCAAAGCATTAGGCCTTTTCTCTCCTATTTGCATCTGTCCTGCTCGTCTGGCACAACGGTTCCATATTGGTGACCTCATCCTGGCCACTACTTGTTGTAATGATGAAACTACGAAGTACTGACTGCTTTCTGTCTCTTTTCTGGCGGCCCCTAGCGAGCAGATGAAAATATGACTATCGACACAACACTCCTGGTCCATTTCTTTGGGAAAAAAGGAAAGGCAGAGCTGACGTTTGAAGACTTTTACAGGTAATGATTAAAATATGTCAATTTTGTGAAAAAGGGGGAGCTAACAGGTTGCTTTTGAAATATTGATTAAAATACCAGTCTTTGGTTGATTTGTGATAACCTCCACTTGCACAATAATGGCGTATAAGGTAATATCATTATATTTCTGTTCAGGTTCATGGACAACCTCCAAACAGAAGTGCTGGAGATTGAGTTTCTGACCTACTCAAAAGGGATGACCACAATCAGTGAGGAGGACTTTGCAAAGATATTGCTGCGCTTCACCAACGTTGAGAATATCAACGCTTATTTGGAGAACGTTCGCCAAGCCATCCCAGACGAAAAGGTAATTATCAATGATCGCAATCAGTTTGTACATGAATAAAACTCCCCTCGCCGGTCCTAACGTTAAAATGATCCACATTTTCCTTCAGTATCAAAGACAGTGAGCTACAGTTGCAGTGAATTAATTCTCATCAACACAGTCTGTTACACAAAAGCTATAATCGTCCTCATGCAACCCAATGTGTCTCTGTGTTCCCCTCTTTTCATGCGGTGGAAGTAGCAGGTTTGTCTTTGTGTCGTCATGCACTGCCTGAAGCTGCTGCACTTTGTCACTGAACATTTTATTTATCGTTTTAAAAACAGTTTAGGGAACAGTAATATTCCACTTTCCATTTACACACCTTTTATCAATGAAACGTGAATGGCATTTGTTATTTTAACTCTCTTTGAAAATGAATCTCAAAAGTTTGTGTCATTGCAGATAAAGTCTACACTTTATTTTGGTAAAAAAAACCTGAAACCTAATCCTTTCATCTCATCCGCAGCATTTTGTGGAAACAGTGTCCTTAGCATCGCCCCAGGCTAAATTGATTTAATGCAACTCATGATTTTTTTTATTCCGGCTAGTGATATTTTCATCATCGCTTCTCACCTTGACTGACTTTTTCTTTTTTTCTGATGACACTCCAAGTTTGATAACGCAGGCTTTACTTTCAGGGGATCACATTTGATGAGTTCAGAACATTCTTCCAGTTTCTCAACAACCTTGAGGACTTTGCCATCGCTATGCAGATGTACAATTTTGCAGCCCGTTCCATTGGACAAGGTAAACAGAGAGACATATATACACTTAATCCTCACCTGAACCGAGCACACTATCTCCAGTTTGGCTTTACCCAAACCTAAAAGCTTTTAAAAAAGCATCAAAATAGCGACGAAAACAAGGATGAAAACGCAACAAAAAGTGACAAAAGAGAGCGACAAAACGCTCGGCGGAAAAGCAATGAAAATTTGCCAAGAACGTGGCGAAAACATGACAAAAAACATGATGAAAACACAACCAAAAAAAGCAATAAAAAAGCTATAGAAAATGACAAAAACATGACAAAATCGCAACAAGAAAGTGACAAAAAAGTGACACAAAAAACGTGCTTGAAAAGTGGCAAAAAAGCTACAAAATTGTAATGAAAAAGTAACAAAAAACAACAACAAAAATTACAAAAAAAGAGACGAAATCACGACAAAAATGCGGCGACAATGTGACAACAAAGTCACGATCACTTTTGTTTTTCATTCCATTTATTTATTTATCAGGACAATGTACAATGGCATTATGCTCGTGAGCAAAGCGTGTACCAGACTGTAGCTTTTTCAAGCTTATTTCCATCTCTAGTCCTAGGGGGCAAACGCAATATATACAGTGCAAATAATCATTCAGTGGTCACCATCACATCCATAACAGAGGCTCAAACACATCATTCCTTTTTCATCTTCATAAAATAGACTCCAATTATCACACGCAGTCGTCACGTATACAGACCGTCAATACTCCCAAACCTTACAAAATATAAAACATCCTGTCCTGGTAAAAGAACTTTCAAGCACGTTCTTATTCTTTACATTTTAAGCAATACAGTTAATCTAATTAAATGAATGCTCACATCTCTGGTTATTCATGAACCATGTTTTCGCTCCTTTAGTTAAAGCTCTGAGATCATCTAAGCTCAGTATTTCAGAGGAGAGCTCTTCCATGTCCTTATGGCAACGTAAGGGAATGCGGACTTTCATCAGGGAATACTACACTGCCCCCTGGAGGTTGTTCGAGTTACCCTTGTTGCTGTATCTTCTGCCTGATGCAATGAATTCTTTGAGTGTAGGTGGGGCCAGGTTACGGACAGTCTTGAAGACCAGTTGGACATGAGAAAGAGAAATAAAGTTATTGAAGTTAAGCATTTCATATTTGCTCAGAAAGTGACAGTGGTGGTATTGTTTGTTATTGTTTGTCCAAGATTTTAGGAGCATGTTTGTATAGAGATTCTAGTTTCTTTATGTTGGTTTTGTTTGCTTGGGACCAGCTGGTAATGTAGTGGGAGAAATTGGACAGAACCATTGTGTTAACAAAACTTTTGGCTGCTTCGATTGAAAGGGAGTTTCGGACGCTTTTTAAAGTGGCCAAATTATACTTTTTTAGACTTTTTTTATGTTTATCATAGATATTTATCACATTTAGGATTGTTTTGCCATTTACAGTTATTGTCGGATAAGTAAGGTCTGTTTGTTGGTAAAGTACATAGCAGCAATTTGTCAATATTGAGTCTAAGGCAGGAGTCTTCCAGCCATTGAGCAACTTTTTCCGTACCTGATGGGAGTTTAGTCTGCCACATTTTTCCCGTTTGTGTAAATGATCATGTCATCAGCGAACATTTGTATTTTTACATTGTCACATATTGACGGCAGGTCATTAATGTAAATTGTAAAAAAGTATTGGGAGGCCTGTATTACAGGGTCTATGCATTGATGTAGTTTGTTGAATTTGGACTAATTGAGTACGACCAGACAGATAGGATTGTATCCAGTTTAGCGTGTTTACTGACATATTGTATTTGGATAATTTAGAGAGCAGTGTCATATGATTCACTCTGTCGAATGCCTTCCGTAAATCAAGAAAAATGGCCCCCACTATCCCCCCTTTGTCTAAATATTGTTTTATGTTTTTGATGAGGTGACAACACGCAGTGTCTGTAGAATGTAGTTTCCTGAATCCGAACTGTATGTAGCAATGCATTGGCCTCCAGATATTCTACTAGTTGTGTAGCCATCACTTTTTCGACAGCTTTTTCTAGTACTGGTAAAATGCTTACGAGTCTATAGTTTGTAATTTATAATTTGTCATCTGCTTTATAGAGAGGAATGACCACGGCATGTTTGAACGAATTTGAGAATTGACTTTGTTGAAGTGAGGTGTTTGCTAGTTTTGTTATTGGCTTTACCAGAGCTTCATGGTTCTGTCTAATGATTGCGATGTTTAATCCATAGATGTTTACAGTTTCAGATTTAGAGCTTTTTAGATTTTGTTTTTTCAAATGAGGCATTACACTGTTGCCCTCCAGTGGAAACGCTTTTAGATGTATTTTTTTAATGTTTGTTTTATTTTTTATTTATTTTTTATTTACATAATAAAATAAGACAAACTTTAAACCCCCCACCCAACCCCAGCCTTTCCCCCTTGCATTCATATCACAATCACAACCACAATCATCCACACATTCATAGTATTTTGACAGGAACACAGACTATAAACAGAAAGGAAGCACAAAGCAAACTCATAAAAAAGCCAAATAAGATAAAATCACTAATATCAATCAAAAACCCATAATGCCATATAATGGGCAACATTTATGACATAACAAATGGCATAGCAAGTACAAACAATATTTATATCTCTAATTCGCTTTTAGATTTGGGTGAAGCCGAAATTGAGAAAATGCACACGGTTCAAGTATTGGGTAAGAGGTTAATTTAATTAATTTAATTGAAAATAATTTGCTTCGTTTGTCAGATGAGTTTGCAAGGGCAGTGTACGTGGCCACAGGTCTGAAGCTTACCCGCCATCTCGTCAACACCATTTTTAAGATCTTTGATGTTGATCATGACGATCAGCTGTCATACAAGGAGTTTATCGGCATCATGAAGGACCGTCTACACAGGGGGGCAGGGGTAAGAAATGGGTTCAAATTGCTTGATATTTGAGTAACAAGTGGACCTTTTGATTTGATGCAATGTCCTTTAAGCACATAATCACTGCTGAATGTTTTGTTTTACTTAGGGGTATAAATCCGTCGAGCGCGCCACTTCCTTTAGATCCTGTCTGAAGAAAGAGCTGGCTAACAGGTCAGTATTATATTGATCTTCTACTGAATTTACAACTTCATGGCTTTACTTTGATTGTCCTGTTCCTCGTACACCAGGTAAAAGTTCAGCATTTGTCCATCCCCTGCTGAGCAGATGACAACCAGCTTTGTGAAGAAAGAATGAAGGAAAACCAAATATATATTTGCATACAGTATATATTTATTTAACTGAAGTAAATACTTTTTGTTTATATAATTATGGAATTTAAAATATCCAGAGGTGGATATTTTAAATGTTGTTTCAATTGCCATTCCACATTACAAGGAAAATTGGTATTTTGGATGATGATGTTTAATTTTTTGTTACTTTAAATGCTCATGCAAACTGGAGTGTACAGTAATTTGTTATCACTTATAATTGCATTGAACATTGATTTGTTTTTCAATCTTAAAAGAAAAAAGACACTTAATTTACTGTTATTATTTAACTTTTGATCATGTGGTCTCAGATAAATTAAGTCATACAGCAAAAAATGAGGTTTTGGCCGACAACAATCCATTGTTAAGTCTTTTCTATAGGCTCTGTTTAACAACAATATATATTGTGCACTTTTCCTGTTTCAAATAGGCCTAAATAAATACATTACAACTAAACTTACAATAGACTACATTATACTGGCATGTTTCTAATGTAATAATATATCAGTTGCTCGATCACACAAAAAATTAAATATAAATAAAAAAATGTATCAATGCAACAAATACATTTCTATACAAGAACCAGAGCAAATATGTTATTGATTCCATTTCTGCTTTCTTCATTAATCATAGAATATTTATGCAAAACCCCTTGTAATATGCACGTTATTAAATTAAATTAAATATGGTACTATTTATTTTGGCCAATGGGAAACCCGTCATCAGAGATCTCTTGTGAACATAGTTTTTATATATATTTAATTTAATTCTGTATTTGCTTGTTTTAATGCCGCTACATACATGTGTTGTATGTAAAACGCATGAATAAAATAAACATTTATGCAATGGTTTTATAGAGCATGCGCAAGTGTCTATTTCATTGTCATCATCATCATTAACACACGAGGTGGATTTAAAGCTTCGTCGATTATTTAATTTGTTGGTAAACATATAACATATATTAAGAAAATAATCTTTTGCCATCAAACTAAATATTTTAAAGTGAGTATCAAACCTATGACTCAGATTAAATTGTATACCTAAATATAGAGAGTCGACCAAACTGAGCAATCTTTAGTTGGAGATTGAAGTCGATAACCATTTCTTGCTACGAAACACGGAACAACACATTCTGAAAGAATCAAGTATATTTACCTCCAAGTAAGTCCTTATTTTATATATGTTGATATTGTGACATGCATTTGAGTTATTAATAGGCTAGTATAGCTATGGTATATCGCTACAACTTCTTGTGCTTCGTTATTAGTCAAATGCTGCCATCTTGTGGCTACAGTGTACATGCGCACTTTAAAAAACAAAACAGATATTGGATATTTCACCTAAATCGTAGCTTTGTGGTTATTTTGTACTGCATTTCAGGCTGATGTCCCGACTCGAGAGACATTCATTGTTGTGTGTAATGAAGGAAATGTCAGGTAAGCGTCGTTTTGTTCTGTGTAGCAAATCCACACAGTTACATTAATGAGGGGCGCGCTACATTTATTGCGTTATTATAGCGTTAAAAAAACATTCCTATGTGTCACTTTACATTTCGGCTCTCTTTCCCCCTCTATGACGACATATCCAGCAGTAATTGAATGTCGTTGAATGTCGTAGATGTTGTTGCAAAGCATGCTGGGTAATATATTAACCGATTGAAATGAGCAGTTTAGTCAAGTCTTAAGAGCTTTGCGGGCAGATCATTTGTGGTGTTCAGTACTTAAACTTCGTAGTTTCTGTTGTGGACTTTTGCTTTTCTTTTTAGACGTCATCACGTAAAACCCTGACCGTACTGAGTGTCTCTGCGAATATGGTCCGGTCTGGTTCCTCTGTTTGGTTAAGACTATACTTTCAGGGATCATTTCTATAGTTCTTGACTTGAGAAATGTGTTTCTAAAGTGTTTGGTCTCGCTAACCACGATGATGAGTCGTGATGTTCTCCTCTGAGCGTGAAGCAGGCAGGGAAAAATGATTCGTTTCATATGTTTCCTGCCATTGATGAACGTTCACTGTTCCCTCGTGGAGCTTTGAGGGGGAGAACATGTTCAGAGTGGTTATCGTAATGACTGTAAAAATCAATCAAGGCTTCTTAGATATTAAATCAAGACACGATTCTTGCTATTAATTTAAAATGTATGGTCGGCCAACCCGTCCCCCCGTAACCCCGTGCTCCTCTATTATAATAGATCCATGGGCCGATGGTCCAAACCTTTTTTCCATGAGGGCCACACATCAGTGGTCACTGTAGTGAAACAACATTGAGTGCACTTAGGAGGCGTTTCATCAATTCCCAACACCTTTATTTAGGCCTGGATCGTTAATGCTAACTCTGTTTCTTAATTAATTTTTTGTTTTTGATGTTTTAATTGTGTGGAAATTTGTAGAAAGTACCATCTCTGGCGATGTATCCACAGCAGTGTTAATTTTAACAACATATTTTTAAATAGTTTTAGCCTTTTGAATGTCATTTAATTTTAGTAGAGATTTAGTCACATAATTTTCTTCAATTTTAGTATAGTTTTAGTCGACTAAAATTGCATGTAAATTTAGTCGACTACATTTATGACGAATTTAGTCGACGCACATTTATAATATTTATTATAATCATATTTAATCGCGGTCCTTCATGGAGCGTCTCCCACATGAACAAAGCTCAGAGCTGCTCCTTTGGCACTAATTGTAAATAATATGAGGCTCTTTCAAACTGTCATTGGAAGTTTGGATGATTTTAGTTTCTTCTTTTAATTTTTATTTTAGTCATAGTTTTAGTCTCATAAAAAACGTTGAATTTAGTTTTAGTCCAATTTTAGTCGGCAAAAATATTACTTTGACTAAAATTATGACTAAATCGGTGGCACGGTAGCACAGCGGTTAGCGCTCTTGCTTCACAGCTAGAAGGTCCCGGGTTCCATTCCCACCTGGACGGGGCCTTTCTGTGTGGAGATCCCCGTGTCTCCCCTACCACCAAAAACATGTACAATAGGCCAGGATGAGTGAGTGAGTGGTTGGTGGTGGTCAGAGGGGCAGATTAGCTGCCTTGCTTCTGTCAGTCTACCCCAGGGCAGCTGTGGCTACAACAGTAGCTTACCACCACCAAGTATGGAGTGAATGAATAGTGCAATGTAAAGTGTCTTTGAGTGTCCAGAAAAGCGCTATATAAAACCGATGCATTATTATTATTAAATATTTTGGTAGAAGAAATTATATTCTTTATAAAAAGATTTTGTAAAGGACAACGAGTAAAATATAGGATGTGACTGGAGCAGGTTAAAAACATTACGTGGTAACGACTTCATTGGAGGAAACCTCTGTGTTCGTAACGGTGGGTGTTTTTGTCTTGACACAAAATAAAAATTTAAACTAGTGTAAAGTTTTGAACGAGTCTGCGTAAAAAAAAAATCAGCCTGTAAGTATTTTAAATTGTTGTTTACATGTTATATTGTAATTATTTAACACAAGCCTTTAACTGTAAATTCAGTAGAAGCTCAATATAATACTGACCTGTTAGCCAGCTCTTTCTTCTGACAGAATCTAAAGGAAGTGGCGCGCTCGACGGATTTATACCCCTAAGTAAAACAAAACATTCAGCAGTGATTATGTGCTTAAAGAAATGCATTCATTATTTCATTTCATTTATTTATTTATCAGGACAATGTACAGTTACATTATGCTCGTGAGCAAAGATGCTTGTACCAGACTGTATAGCTTTTTCAAGCTAATTTCCATCTTTAGTCCTAGGGGACAAAAGCAGAAATACAATGAATATATACAGTGCAAATAATCATTCAGTCGTCACCATCACATCACATCCATAACACAGGCTATGACACATCATTCCTTTACATGTACATAAATTAGACTACAATTATCACACCCGGTCATCATGTATACAGTCACACAGCAAAGCAATGCTCTCAACCCATTACCTTACCAAAATCTAAAACATCCTGTCCTGGTAAAAGACTTATGAGCAGTAATTGTCTTTACATTACATTTTAGGCTATACAGTGAATCTAAAAAATGTATGCTCACATCTCTTATTCATGAACGTGGGGCGACGGTGGCGCAGATGGTAGTGGGTCGTCTCGTGATCGGTAGTTTGGGGGTTCGTATCCCACCTCCTGAAGGTGCATGCTGTCGTTGTGTCCTTGGGCAAGACACTTCACCCACCTTGCCTCCAGTGTCTGCGTACATTGGTGTATGAATGGGTGAGAGGTTCCTTGCTGTAAAGCGCTTTGAGTGCCTGATGTAGGTGGAAAAGCGCTATATAAGTTGAGACCATTAATGAACCATGTTTTCACTTCTTTAGTAAAAGCTTTGCGATCATCGGAGCTCAATATTTCCATGGGGAGCTCGTTCCACTTTTTTATGGCTATGTAAGAGAAAGCAGACTGCGCAAATGCAGATTTGCATCTGGGAATACTACACCGCCCCCTGGATGTGGTTCTAGCATAGACTGTAAAAAATAATAGACAGCTCCTCCTCACTTCTCCCCGTTTACCAAAATGACCACGTTCGTGGGGGAAATCAAGGCGGATTTACAGGCTCCTCCTCTCCAGCTCTGACGAAGCATGTTCCTAAAAAGGGCATAAGGGAGGGATCTTGACTGTAGACCCGGCCCTGCTTGGCCCTCGCGGGGCGTGTATTTCTGTTGTAATCGCGCCCATGGCCAGTCAGCGACGTAAACAGCCTGTCAATCAAAGTCAGGCCCTCATTAATTATGCAAGATTTCTAAAATGTATACTACGATAACCAGCCCGGTGCCCCATATTGTTTTTAACCCAGCGTAATCACAGGAGGAATATCTAGCTCTAGCCACTTCTAAACCATTAGGCACCGGGCATTAAAGTTGTTTTTAACGTGTCTAAAGTCCAATGCATTCCAATGGGGGAATAGCGGTCATATGGTGGTACTACAGCAAAGGTGTAGCAATGGCGGCCTCCAGTGTCGTGGTCAAAAATCAGAGTAGTCAGCGGCCATTGGGTTCTAGTTACCCTTGTTGCCGTTTCTGCTACCTGATGAACGAATTCTATGAGTGGAGGTGGGGCCAGGTTATGGACAATCTTGAAGACCAGTTGGACATGAGAAAGAGAAATTAAGTTATTGAAGTTAAGCATTTCATATTTGCTCAGGATGTGGCAGTGGTGGTATTGTTTTTTTTTTTTTTTTTATAAGACATTCTAATTTTAAGAAAACGTTTGGCTGCTTCAATAGGTCGCGTTCACGATTTAGAGTTCCATTTCAGTTGGAGGGCAGGTGTCAATACAACTCTATGGGAGAGAAACAGTTTTTGAAAGAAATTTCCAAAAAGAAAACGTCCAAATGTTTTCTCTGATCATCAGTTGATAGTGATTGGATTCACAAACCTGACATGTGAATTTTATGGCTGAAAGTCCTTTCTACTGGCCAACATCAAGCACATGTTTTTGAATATTGTCTCCACTTTTGGACGCCTTTGTGAAGAAATAATTAGACATATGTTCATATGTGCTGGAAGATATGACCTTGAACTTTGTGTCAGTTTTTGTTTCATGTGAATTGGCCTCAGTAATTACAGAGAAATTAGCAATGATTTAAGACTATAAATCTGCATTTTGAGCGTTACTATGGTTACGGCCGTGGAATTTTCAGTTGCCCTCCACCTCAATGTTAAACTATAGGCTCTTTAGAATGTTGTGATGTCACGTGAACGCTACCTATTGAGAGGGAGTTTTGTATGCTTTTGAATGTGGCCAAATTATACTTTAAGGTTCTAGGCAATTTTTGTATAAGTTTATCCCATTGAAGTATATTGGTTTATCCCAGTTAAGGAAGGGAAAACGGAAAATGTATGTATTTATTTATTATTATTCTTTTTTATTTATTTATTTGTCCACCAGTAGGAGACAAAAATCAGGTACCGTGCCTTTAATATCCACTGAGTACAACATATTCATCCAAGCTTTACTTTTACAAAGGAGGTAAAACCGGAAGTTGCGTTTTACGTAAGCTCACGTAATACGTAACTAAGTTGGTCAGCCTTTTGCTGCTTACTCACAAGGTTGTTTTTATCGCTTTCTTTCGTCTACATTGATTCCATGGCTGGTATAACTTACTCATTTATTAGGGGTAATATGAAGTTGAGTTATTTTTAATGTCACACGGGAATATATAATGCGACGTTCTACTGGGGAGCTACCTATAAAGCCAGCAGCAGAATTTCGATATCAACACGCTCCGAGTGGCTAGCAAGAGTTAGCATCGCAAAGCTCTCTCCATACAGTGGGCTACTGTCTTGTAGTCTTTTTTTTAGTACTTATTTGAAGGGATCACAGTTTCTGTACCCTGTACCCACCGCTGGTTTCGCCACAAGAGGATGAACTGGCTTTTTCCTGTGTCCAAAGGATCTGGACCTCTCCCACCTCTCAACAGCTTACAGCAACAAAGACAGCGGCAAATAGAGTCCCTTAAAGCCGCACACCCTAGGTAAAACATTGTTTATTGTACATTGTAGGCAATTCCTTTGGAGTGAACGTTTAAAATGTCATCCATGTTTACTTGTACAGCTGTTGTTTACATGGGGTCTTTGTTGACAATTACTCTTTGGCACTGGTTCGAATAAATTCAACAGCGTTTCAGTTTTAAAACAGAAACGCTACTGATGCCTCTGAATGTTTTTATAAAAGCATGAACCCGATGTTGTCACCAGTTCCTGTTACGCACATTATAGATGTGTCCTGTGATCGCCCTCGCGCTGGACAGTCTTGCTTGTTACAAGCTGAACGTGTCCCTGTAGTGTCAAGCGACTGAACTAGCTGGATAATCACATACAGAGATTAAAGTATTAGCATTTGTTTATTTCCCTCTACTCTCCACCTGTGATTGTTTTTTATTGTTTGTTTTCACATGGCCATATGGGGTCAAACAGCATGTTTATATTGCACTATAACTTTACTTATGTATATCGCCTTTTTATTACTAGCCTTGCAGAAATCCAGAAGGATGTGGAATACCGAATACCATTTACAGTCAACAACTCTACCATTAGTGTTAACATGTGAGTACCTATTGACATGGCTTACTACAAAATGCCCTGCTCTACATTACCCTAATATAACAACACTCATCCAAATAATGTACTGCTTTAGAGAGAAGCCACATGTAAAAACAAGATTTCTGTGTTACCTGTAATTTTTGTGAATCTCTTTTTCAAGTTTACTGCCACCGCAATTCCCTCAAGAAAAACCAATGGTTACTGTCTACCCTCCAGTTGGGCATCATTTAGTCGACAGCAATAATGGGACTATTGTCACTTGTCCATTAATTACAAATGTAAGTATTTCTTTCTTTCTCTTTTTACATCACATCATTTAGAAAGGCTCATTAATCAGAATGAACTTGCCATTGTCAGTCCTCTTACTGCATTAAAGAAAGTGGGTCTGATGCACACAGATGGCAGGTTTCTGTTTGGCAGCTGAGGCGTACGATACTCACTGCATGGCGCTGTTGTAGTCCTTACTTGGGATGTTATGGATTTAACGATACCATTACTGTTATCGATACTCCTTATTGATCCGGTTCTTAAACAGTGCTCTTATCAGTACTTTAAAAGCAACACATAAATAAATATAAATAATAGGGCTGTGCAATCAACACAATAGCAATGTTAATAAAGTGTAGTCATTTAACATTGCTCTTATGTTGCAGTTTGGAATGCATTCAGATCTTGGTAAGGTCATACAGAGTCTGTTGGATGAGTTTTGGAAGAGTCCCCCTGCCTTAGAATCTTCTGGCCCAAGTGGCTTTCCATAGTAAGTCCCACTGACTTTAAATGTAAATCAAGAATGAAAATTAAACACATCAGTATTCACATCTTTGTTGAATCTTTGCAGTATGTACAAGTCATCAGGCTTGGCTCCTTACCCAACTCAGGGCTTTCATTATGGTCCTCGCCACATTGGCCCAGGACAGACTCCAGCGGCTGCTCCTTCACCAGCTCCTGCTCCCATGTCCCACCCTGGATCTGACTCTATGCATGGTCCTCCCCGAGCACCACACCCAAGTGGATTCATCCCTGACCTGCCCATGCCTGTGCCCACAGGAGACTTGCAGGTGCATTTCATCTGCGTTAGGGCAGAAATGAACAACTTAAAACTAAGCAAAACTGTGATAGTTTGGGTGTGAATATTAAAGATTAGTGAAGGATTGTGCTCAGTGGCTTCTTTTTCTTCAAACACAGGCAGGCCTGAATGGACATTTGTACAAGATGCCAGAGATTCCAGAGGCTTTTCCTGAACTTTGTGAAAAAAAGTAAGTATTTAAAGCAGATGTATTTAAAAGTTGCCATTGTTATTTATGCTCAAATTTCCACCAATTTCCACCATGCCTTTGTGTTTCTATTCTAGTCTAACTCAGTTATCAGAAATGTCAGAAAATGAAGACGTGCTGCTTGAATTTTTTTTGACTTTGCCACAACTTAAACAAGTTTCAAGCGATAAAGAAGATCTAGTCACCAGTATTGTTAAAAAGGCCAGTAAGTTCCAGCTCAGCTTCTGTGAAATGTATATATTAATATTATGCCTGCAGCATTCTCAAATTCCATTTTCTGCCATGTTTTGCAGAGAAAAACCTGCAAATGGAGCCACAGCTGGAGGGTAAAAGACAAGAAGTACTGTGCAAAGTATGTGCTTCTCACTTGTGTGCCCTGACCACATCCAGTCATGCTATTGTAACCAGTGCTTTTTGTCTGTCAGTATGAACAGCTAACTCAGATGAAGTCAGCTTTTGAGACAAAGATGCAGAGACAGCATGAATTGAGTGAGGTAGAGCCAAAAGTTTTGCATTTCTCTTCTCATATCACTTACATACGGTACTGCAAGTAATATGCACAATATGCATTTCCCCTAATCAGAGTTGCAGCTTAAGCACTCTTCAGGCTCGACTAAAAGTTGCTGCTCATCAGGCAGAAGAAGAGTCAGAGGAGACGGCAGAAAACTTCTTGGAAGGACGTACAGATATAGATGAATTTCTGACCACCTTTATGGAGAAGAGAACTGTAAGAGGCCTAATGTGCTGATTCTGTGGCAAGAAGCTGAAGATGGGCACTGTTTGGTTTGTATTAACACATGTTTTTTGATCTACAGCTTTGCCACAGCAGAAGAGCAAAAGAAGAGAAGTTACAACAGTCCATCAATACACTTGGACAGTTTTCTTCCAGTCACTGAATACAAGGTAGTTTAGATTGGGGGGGGGAAAGCAACCTGGGTACACTTAAACATGGGGCCATAATCTTTATAGCTTTCTGTAACTCTTTAAAAAGAAAATGCATTTGTCCTTCTATTTTTATTTTCCAGGTATTTTCTCAACCAACTGCTGCCAACTAAAATATGTACTATGTCGGAGGAGATGTAAAGCACATAGAGGGACTTTCGGACACCACACTGGGCAACTTTTGCAGAAACAAGTCTGAAAGTGAAGTCAACATGCCGAATTTTTGTTTCAGATCAAACACGACTGATCACACTTTACAGTATAGGGATTTTTCGACAGTCAATCATGATGTTTTTCTTCTCATCAAGAAAGTCACATTTGTGTGGACCTTAATGGTCTCTTGAAAGAGGAATATGATGTAGATATATGGCTTCCCTCAAAATGCCATGGATTACTTAAAATATGGGGAAAGTTCATTTATGAGCAACCTACGGATAATTAAAATGTGGCAATGTTAACATAAGAAAGACCTTCATGCACCTCTCAGTATGTTTACAGCTGTATCTCAAAGTCAATAACTAAAACCACCAAGACTCATTGAGTACTTCGCCATTTCATGGCATGTCCCCTTTACTGTGCAATTTTTACCAATGAAATTTAAATGGTTATGGTGTGTGTTAAGTTTTACGTGGCCGTTGGTTTACATCTTTATTGCGAAAGTAAACATGAGAATCAAGTTTGCTAACCTAAGCGGTTTGGATACGTTCACAAATGCTGTTGATAAAGCTGGTTAATGTCGGTGTGAACATACTGTTGATGTTTTGACAAAAAGATCTTAATGCACCTTGTAAACTGGATGTCTCTTTTAAAAATGAATCAGATGTGGTGGGAAATGGGGAAACTGATTACTATTGGCTTAATTTCTGCAGTAAATCTCTTCAACATTGGGCACTGTATTTAAATAATGTTAATAAGTTTTATTATCAAAGACTTTGACACCTTTTATCATATATTATTATTTAATTTGGTAGAGTAATAAATACTTTAGAACAACTTGTTTGTCTGATTTCACCTCATTCTAATACATTATTACATCATATAATTGACCAAATGTCCCACCTAGTAATACAGTTGTGATTTTGTCCGTTGTCAAACTATGTGTATCCAGTAGAGGGCGCCCAAGTGCCTGAAGGAAGACGGAAGTTGTAAACAACGGAAAGCGCGACCTCGAAAACTGCCCTCTTAAAATAGGAGTTTTATTTGCTTCGGCTTTGTTTCTTGACTGCCACACTTTATTCTCTTTAAGATCATGGCACGCCAGTTGGGAGATAGCCATCGCAGGTTTCTCCAGGCAATGATGTCCGTGAGCGTGATGGATGAACAAGAGGCAAAGGCACTTTATCAACATTGTTGTGATGTTCATAAAGGTAATTATGGAGATTATTTTATTATATACGTATTGTATAACGTAAATAAACACATTACGATGTCGCCACAGTGCTATGTTCCTTATTTTGGTTTATCATTTTTACAGCACCGTGTGCTCCTGACAAGGTGGATGATTTTATAGACACCATCAATGCAAAGCTGCAGCCTATGTTCATGCAGATAAGGAAGGGCATGTCTGAGGACAATGGGTTCCAATATTACGTCTTAGTAAGTGTGTAACTCTTATGTGAGGTAGTTTGTAGTTCATTTCAACTGGACATTACCATTTTTCTTGTGTAGGTGAACATGGCTGAGACTGACGTTACTAGAATGTCATCTGATTATGCAGATAATGAACTGGAGCTGTTCAGGAAAACTGTGAGTAAGGCGAAATGCATTGTGGTTTAGGTTATTTTCTTTAGCTGTTAGTCTTATTTTTATTTTCCTTTTGCAGATTGATCTAATTGTGAGCTCTGAAAATGGCAAAGTTTGTTCCACTGATGTCCTGAACATTGCTGATACTCTGACTACAAAAAAACTCAAGAAAAGTGAAGCAGAGCAGGTTTTGAATCGGCTAGTGCAGGATAAGTGGATCAATGAGGTAGCACATACTTTGCTCTTTATTGGGGTTTTAACTAAATAATGCTTATTTTGGAATTGTTGGTCATGTTTAATCAGAAAAGAGGGGAATTCTCCTTGTCCACGAGATGTATCATTGAGATGGAGCCATACATCCGAAGAATGTATGAAGATCAGGTCAAAGTGTGTCATATCTGTCACAATATTGCATTACAGGTAAGTTAAACATACACTCCCAAAGTTTAAAACCAGATGAAAGATGGTAAAATTTTACATGGTTGGATGTTATCACGGTTCCAAGTAACTGGAAGAAGTAATGCGAGTGAATAAACCTTTTATTGAAAAGTACAATTAAACTGAAACTGTTTAAAAGTTTAGGACCTTTTAAAGGGCCACATCTGTGCAAATGGTATGTATGGATTCATTTTCTGTCAGGATTGCCATCAGGACGTCCTGATGGCAAAGGCACAAAAACGTTCTCGTGTTAAATGTAGTCGGGTTGTTGAGCTGCACTTGCATGGCCTCTTTCAGTATTTGCATGGGCTCTCTCAGCGCTCCCATCGCTGCTGAGGTGGGACACAGTAAGAGAGTCATTTAAAATTTCTCGAGAGATCCTGAGGGTTGTGGATGTGGAACAAAAAAAAGTCGCGTGGAAAACCCAAAAATGTTCCACAAGCACTGAGCTGGAGGATCCGATTGGCTGTCCGTCAAGACACTGGACGATCCTCAACCCAAATTAAGGCTGTTACTGGAGCCAACTGCAGCCCAATAATCATCCGAGGGATCTGCGACAGAAGGACTTAAAGACAACAACAATATCTTCAAAGGCCTGGTCTCCTTAAACGCCACAGAACTGCCCATTTAGACTTTGCAAGAGAGCACCAAACCTTTTAATGTCCCATGCAATAAAAGGTGGACCAAGATGTAACCTTGATAGTCCTGATGGTTTCCAAATTCCAACGTTACAGCATCACAAGCCGATCCACCTTGATCTAAATCCAGTTGAGAACCTTGGGGGTTTACAGGGAAGTTTACAACAACAGTTCCAGACACAGACGGTCGATGCCCTTTGTTAGGCCGTCTTCACCACCTGGAGAAATGTTCCCACTCACCTCCTGGAAGCGCTGGCATCAAGCCTTAACGGATTTTTTAGGTGATCAACAATAACGGTGGAGCTACACCGCCCAGTGCCCACTGCTCCTTGCGTGTTGCCCCAGTGGCATCGAAGGATGGGTCAAATGCAGAGGACACATTTCCCTACGGGGACAATAAAGTACACTTTAACCCTTGGATGGGTTTTGAGGATTATCTTTTGAGGTGTGGTCCTAAACTTATGATCAGATGCAAACCTGCCTATTTCCGTTGAATTGTTCTTTTCAATAAAAGGTTAATTTAATATTCTCTAATATGAGGGTCTAATTCTTTATTTTTGCTTTTTCTAGTGCCAGATCTGTGATAGTCCCACGTGTGGAATCAAAATACATAATCCATGTGTGGCCAGATACTTCAAGGGTCGAGTCGAGCCCCACTGTCCTTCTTGTGATCAATTTTGGCCACATGAAATCCCTGGTATTTTAACTTTTATTTATTTTTGATACAAATGTAATACTTGTATAATGTATGAGTGTGTGTATATCGATAGATGTTATGTAATATTAGGATGAATATTAACTTTATTTTTTTGGTTTACAGAATTCAGGCGACCAAGATCACAGTCCCGAAGATGATTATGTTTTATAATGTGTATTTTAAAGGAGTTATTATTAGATAATACATTTTTGTATGGGTGACGTAATTGTAAATAGGAAAAATTCTATCTGCGTGTGCGTTGCATAATTCCGCATGCAATTACAGAAGGAAATCTTCAAAGCTCACCTGCAAGACTTTGATTTGAACGCTAGATGGCTCTGTAGCTAAGCCAATAACTGAGCCAAAGTATTATAATAAACTGGATTTCGCCAACTGTTGATACTGAAAGTGGCTTTTTTTAAACCTGTATGGACTAAATAAAGGCAATTAATGAAGTCGCAACATGACAATGACTCTTTTCTAATCTACTAGAGATCATCTTATTTATTAACTTATTTTATTTGATATGCATTCCGATTGAGTCAACTTTTTTCTTCACTTTGAAAAGAGTTAATATATGCAAACAGAAATATTCTCAAACGTCGAAACACAATTTGTCCGGTCTTTTATTTTTTTATTTTATTTTTTGCATCTCGAGAAAACTGCAGCATGTCTTTCTGTCTGTTCAAAATGAAAGCTTTACCACAATAATAGTCATGCCTCGTCTCACTGTGATCTCATCCGATGCGCCTTGCTCGGAAGGTGGTGCAGGACAGACTCGGTGCTGATTTGATGCGCAGTGCCGCCGTGAATCACACATCACCACGGCAACCGGCGCGTTCACGGCCAGTCCCACAGCATCCGCGAGTCCCGCATTATATCCACCGCGACAAGGGGGCCGAGAGGACCACAGCCACAACACGTAAGTCCCGCCGAGCTCATTCTATCAACTGCGCTTATGGATCAGACTGTGTGATTCAGTAGTGTAGGGACAATTAGGCTGAATTTTAGAAGCAATCCAGGCTTAAGGTCTTTGTTGGTCATATGGACACTGTCCCAAGACCGGAATTGCATCCCTACTTTAATATTGCCTATCCTGCTGAAGCTAAATGTAAACAAAATGTAATACATTCTGAATTAAATTACGTAGTCACAAATACCTGATCAACATTGTGTTTTAGTTATTGAAGTGAGAGTGTGTGTGTTTGTGTGTTTTCAATGCAGCAAGTTCTGGTATGGCCTGCTCTTAAACATGGATGACCAATTAAATAACAATCAAATCGTTTATCTTTGTTTTATTTAGATATGGGTTAGTAATTAATTAACTAATTGACTGAATATTTTCTTGGTAGCCTGCATTATCAGTGTGGGAGCAGTAAGCTTGTTCACAGGTTCTTGATGATTCACTGCATGCACACTTTGTTCTCGGAGTATGGTCAGCGCAGATGACCACCCACACACCACCAAGACAAGTGTGTTCAGGCTAATTAACATTATTGTTATGTGCGATTCTTATTTAGACAGAGACGAAGCTCATTTATTTGCCGTTATGACATACAACTCGATGGAAACATGTAGGCCTATTTGTTGATGTATAAGCCTACCTTCTTTAGTACATCTGTGTTAGAAAAATGAAAAACTGAAAGTACAGAAGCCCATTGCCTACAGTGTTTGAGAGTGAGTCACTGACATCTGTGTGTCGAGGGCTTCGCAGTGGGATATTGCTATACTTGCACTGTGTAATAACCTCTTCACACATTTACATGATTGTGTAAGAGATGGAGAGTTTTTGGAGGAAGATATTATTCAATGATAAAATATACAGGAACAATAATAGGTTGTTATAATTACATTTTATGGAACTGTTTTAATTCTTAATTCCCACCACAGCATGTAGGATCTCACTTCAGCTTTTTTTATTATCTTATCAGACCCTTCTGTAGCAGCCATGGTGAAGCTTGGAGCAAACCTGTCTGAGAAATTGGACAAGCAGCCGTCAATGGACGATGGCTTTGATAACATTCCCCTCATCACTCCTTTGGAGGTCAACCAGCTGAAGCACACATTCACAGACAAGGTTGGAATATAAATCCATATGGTTGTTAAAACACAAGGAGCATGGTGTAACTTCACTGGAGATCCTTTGAGCTTTTGGAACTAGACTGTTTGAACTATAATGAAGGGATGGTATTTTAATGTATTTTATATTTTATTTATTTTTTTAATATTGATTCTTCTATATCTAAAATATAATAATTACTATTATATTTTATTATTACTAAGTTTCCTTAAAATGTAGTTTGTCAGATTGGAGCTTTGGGGTCACTGATAGAGGCCATAACCCTGTATATGAATTTGAGAAATACTTGGAGTGGGTGAAAATGTAATTTAAAAAAGGTTTTGTTTCACTGTTACATCCAGACATGAATAGTTTCATGTTTTTGTAGGTTGTTGTGAAAACGTCAACACAGTACCAACTGCAACAGAAGAAGAGCCGATTGTTCATGCCCAGTATTAAGAGGCTGAACATTCACTTCTACAGAGATGTTTCAGAGAAAGCCAAGGTATCGAACAAACTAAATGTAGCTTTAAACATTGCCTGAAAGTTTTTCCAACATGTATGACTACAAATTACCTGAGGCAAATTTAAAACGTTTTCCCTTTACGTTTTATTAGGTAACATTATTATGTTTTGTTGCAGATCACGGGGCTAGTTCTCATGACGTTGGCCTTCCTTACCAGTCTGCTCCTCCTGCTCATGTACAAGGAAATGTGGTACGACCAGCTCACCTGCCCAGAGGGGTTCATCCTCAAGGTATCTCTCTGTTCAGAGGATGTTCATTGAAGTAGGCAAGGCAAGGCAAGTTTATTCGTAGAGCACAATTCATACACAAGGCAATTCAAAGTGCTTTCACAGTTGCATAAAGTTACAAGAAAACAGATCAAATCAATAAAACATCAACATAAACATTAATCAATTACAGTAAAAGGCAAGAGTGCAGATAGAATACTTTCAGTTTTCAAGTACTCAATAATGCGGTTATTTCTATTTGCACGTCATCACTGTTACACTTTTTACTTTTACTTTTAATGTTCTACTAACACTTAGAGGCAATGCTATTGAAATACATAGTTTTAAATGTGCAAAATGACTGTAAATGAGTTGTCAGAGTTACCTAAGATCACAATTAAGTCTTCTGTGTCTTCAAAGCTTAGCTCAAATAACTTAGACAAATTGTTGTGAGATTAACTTTGATTTTTGTGCGAATGAGCAGAGGCTTATGTCACCATGGGACTCCCTTTGTATATGATCCTAGTATTAGTCTCCCCCCCCCCCCCCACTGCTTTACCTTATACCTATTTGTTTCCCAGCACACTGTGACTTGAGTCATTTGGGGAGCATTCTTTGTGCTGCGAAACCTGGAAACCAAAACCCATTATCTGTACCTCACACCTTTAGGGGCATTGTACGCATGTTAGTTTAAGAGTCTCACAATTTAGAATAAGAGGGAGGTGGAGTAAGGAGCATCTGAGCCCGCTTTCTGCTCAGGCACCGAATGGGACGCCCGCCTGTGAATCCAAGGGGCCTTTAATTAGAGCTGAGCGTGACTAAACTGTGATTAAAGGCTTAACAGTGGAGGGGGAAGCGGCCGGGGAGAGAGAGGGGGTCCTTCCGACGAAACGTTTGAAGTTTGGGCTGGATGCTCTATTTATTTTTCCAGAACGAAATATGACACTTTTTGTTTGTTTTTTTGTTCATGTATCCAACTAAAGAATGAAATTAAACAGAAGCAGTTTTTTTAATGTGGATTTTAGGAAACGGGAATTTTATATTTTTAATTGTAATGATTGTTTGGGTTTTTTTGTTGTAAGATTCTCCACATTGAAATGAACTCTAGATAATAAAATTGAGGCACCTCACGCTGACACAGGGGTAGTCGTCTTTAGGGCAATGGGCCTGCCTCAGCATTGTGAGTTTCAACCCCCAGTCCTCTTTTCCATTTCATGCTGTTCTATCTAATAATGATGATTAACAATAGTATTCGAAATTTAAAGTCAAACATAGGTGGCGTTTTGTGTCTGCCTCCGCCTTGACCTCCTGTGCCCCTACAGGAGAAACACTGCAGCCCGGCTGCCTTGGAGATGTACTACTCCGAGCAGCAGCGAGAGCCAACCGCAGACCTGAGCAGAGACCAGGCCGGACTCCTCTCAGCCCTGAACCAGGTCAAGAGAACTGAGCTCCCATCACCATGGAGACCAGTCCTGAGTGCCCTGAAGGAGGCCCAGAATAAACAAGCCCTCCAAAACCCCATGGACCAGGACAAGTGAGGGTACAGGGGAGGACCAAGAGGGCAGGTCAAGGGGCTTTGTCTCTGAATGTCTCTGTGAATATTAATCACTTTAAAAACCTGGATTAATGGCCTTTACTGATGCCACAGCCTCAACTAGAGGTATTTGGTCGTTTGTGGCGTAAAAGCAGTCTGTAAATTCCTAATGAATTGGGATTAAAGGGAGTGTGATCTAAAGGCATGGGACTGTATAATGAAGTCGGACTACGCCTTTTAAAGCATGATCATGTTTCAGAAATGTTATTTGTTTTGTTGTAGAATGTAGTGAAATCAAGTTATCAACCAAATGTAAGCTACAAATAATGGCAACAGATAGTTGCCATTTTTCTTGCTCATGATGCTCATCAGTTTATTTCCCTTTGATGAGGGCTAGGTCTTCTTTTTGTTCTATTATAATTTTAATCGTTTTTTATTATAATTTTTATTTTGCAATTGGATACGTGGAAGGAGACTGCTTTACCACATTACTATATTTTTGTTTTGTTTTAGAAATTGTGCAATTTGCCTGTTAATAAAAATGTTTTGGGGAGCCAATACATTGCTAACTAATTGAATGTAAATGTAGTTAAATGGCTACAATCTGCTATGTGCAATGTTATAAATTCTTTAGATATGTAATATGAATTGAAGTATATAATGTAACATAACCATTAATTTCTCCACCAACTTTACAAAAGTAGACAACATATGCACAAATCACTTTTTATTTATATCTCTTATTTAACATTTATTTTTTTGTCTTTAGATTTGTGCCTATTGTTGCTGGCGTGTTGCACATTGGCAACAGTTTGCCATCTGTTCCCAAGAGCCATTTTTGCCCACTTTGACGTCACTGAAAATCTAGATATATCAGCGATGCAGAGAGGTTTATGTTTACAAGACGACACATAATGTTTGAACTGGGATTTCACAAAGACCGGGAGGATCACCAAAAGTTGGCAACAATGATTTCATTTGGATTTATAAATAATTCTTGAGCAAATGCTCTTGGTATGATCACAGAGTCCAGTTGACAGTAAAGATCACAAAGGTTCTAAATCTGACTATAATCTCGAGCCTGGGTACTGTTGCCCCGACTTGATTGGTAGGGGTAACCGGATTAAACATCCACTTCCTATATTAATAAAATACACTCTAAAAGTTAAATTTGAGAAAATATACAGGTAATGTTACCAGAAATTAGTAAATATTGTCATCAATAATAATGGAAGATAAGGTGCACACAGGGTTATAACGTAAAGTGTGTTAATAATGAGTTGGCAACACAAATTGAAAAGGGGCATAAGATCAATGTGGGCCTAATGTACCTTTTGTTTCATCTAAATAAACAGACTTTGCCACAATGTTCTAAGTTGTCCATGTGCATCATTTACTCTAACTTTATGTTAGTACCCATAAACACACACACACACACACGCACACACACACACAGTTCGATCCTCTAATACATAATTGCAAACTATGAATTCTACATTTTCTCAAAGTTTACTTTAGCCAAGCCACATCCTCTCTCCATCTCTGCGTCCCTCCTGCATCTCATTTACACGCGCATATTTCGCACCATTGCCCTGGAACGCGATGATGTGGGGATGAAAATCTGCCTTGGTGTGTGTTCACTGTTTAAAAAAAAAGGCCTGTTCACTGTATGTGTTGTTATATCTGTGTTTTAATGGCTTGCGTGAGTGTGAGAGCCCCAGCTTGTTAATTAAATCTACATTACGCCCCGTTTAGCCTGTGGGCTTCTTTAGCTCCCCGCTGCTCCCCTGTGACATACTTTAAATGTTCTTGGCCCAGGGCATGGAACCAAATAACGTGCTAAAGAAATTTATTGGGGCATTTACAGATCCTATGCTTGAACAAGGCATAACAAACTGTGCCAAAAGGCTTAGATATAGGGCCAGGGGAAAATCACATAAAATCAGCCTGCTCTATTTTCCCAACTTTATAGCATCATCAGATCTGAACAGTGAAATAGCAGGTTGGAGGTTTAATTTGTCCTGACCGCTTGGAGTCTCTGCTGCATTCCTCCTGACGCTTGCCAAGAGTGGTTTAGCCAATAAGGTCGACCAACAGCGAATTCCTCTGATGTCACTCAAATGAATGGAAGGGTTGGTCGAAAAACAAATGATGCCGCAAATTACTTCGCGATTTAGAGATATTTTTGAATAGATTATAATCAAACCTTGTAATTCTGGTGCATGCTGTCGTCGAGTCCTTGGGCAAGACACTTCACCCACCGTGCCTCCAGTGTGTGCGTACATTGATGTATGAATGAGAGTGTAAAGTGCCTAATGTGGGCGCTATATAAGTTAAAACTATTTACCATTTAAACAGAAACTTAGCAGCTTAACCCCGACCTGAACAGAGCACATTTTCTCCAATTTGGCATTACCCAGATCTAAAAGCTTCTTGAACAAAGTGTCAAAATAGCCACAAAAACGAGGATGAAAACGCAACAAAAAAAAAGTCACAAAAGAGCGACAAACACAATTAACAAGTGACAAAAACACAACTAAAAAGTGACAAAAGTTTGACAAAAACACAATTAGAAAGTGATAACGGTAGTACAGCGGTTAGCGCTCGTGCTCGGTTAAGAGGTTAAAGCCACATTGCACAACATTCCAGGTTATATGTTGCTGATATGTCTTAAAACGCATGCCAGCGAAGTGTGGTTCTAATAATAATCAGCTAGACGCCAACAATCATTTTGCTGTGGGTTGTCAAAATGAAGCATTTACACCCTGAGCAAAGAGACCATGAAGATATCCCACTCCCAACAAGGGCTGTGCAAGTAATATTTTTTTTTCAATTAATTATGAATATTACAGCCAATGTTTACTAAAATTCCACAATCGAGAATAAGTGCTTTAGTTGTCATTGTACAAGCGTTGAAATTATGGTTGAAATTAGTTGAGGCCTAACTGGTGGCTTGTTTGTTTACACAAATGAACAAACGGTGGTATTTAGCACAGCATTATTTATCTGTTGTTGTCCAAGAATGCTTTATGTATGTAATTATAGTTAGTAAGTTAGTTTTATTCGGTGAAAAGTATGTATCCATTATTTACATTTAATTCAATATATACATCTTCAACATAACTTATACAAACAAATATACATATAAATTAGAATATTTACCAACATTTCTCAAATTTGATTTATTCCAGGTATGCCTAAAATAATTGTAATTAGTTTGACCATGATTGAGCTGCCCTGCTCCTGGCAGAGTTACAAGTCTGTTGTGAGGAGAGATCCACACAAACTGGCCCGTAGAATCAACATACGTTTTTAGTTGTTTTCACCTAAAAACACTGAAAACAAAATGAATGCTTGTATTTTATTCAGATAACATGTTAAACCATATGGCCTTAATATTTATATGTAAAAAGTATAGCCCAAAAATGATGTGTTATTCTATTTATGGCATTACAAATTCTCTCTGTAAGTTAAACAAAAATAAACCGGGATGGAAATAAGTGTGCGCGGCAATACTTTTAGAATACATTAGATTTAGGTTGTAACCTAATTCAGCATCATATCTCTGTGTATTATTATCTCTGTGTATTTTAGATTTAGCATTGGTAGAGGGGGATTGTGGAGGATATGAAAAAGTGGATGCTGGAGATAGGACATCCCGATGAGAAGCTCCGGTCCTGGGAACAGTAGTGGGGCGGAGGTGGGGCGCAGAGGCAGGCCCTGACCCCTGTGTCTGTGTGGGTTGTTGTGTGTCTCAGTGGGTTTCCTCTGCCCTGGCGCCAGATGGAAATGCCGGCACTAAGCAGAGGCAGTACAGCCATCATCCTCTATTCAGAGTCATACAACAGCCTTTGATGAGGGTAACTTTATACATACACTGACCGCCTGACTGATCCTATCGCTCTGCTGTTTAAAGGCCCTCCACCAAGTCTCATCATAACTTATCTATCCCCCTGTAGCTCCTCAGGCAACCTCAAATAAAACACAGCTTTTCAATGGCAGTAATGATGCTGTAACTGTGTTTCAGGAGGCACACTGCCCCCTAGGGGTCATCTCCCTGGGCTGCGCAGAAGAATGTCCATCCACTACATGAAGATGATTACAGCAACAACTCTTGATAGACGTAAGTGCAATAAATCTCTTTAGAGGCTATTTACATCTATTTTGTGAAACTATTTACTATCAACATTCCTTTTTACATTTGCTGCAATATTTATTGACGTATATCTTCATTCAGACAAAACATTTGAAAAGTACCTGAAGAAGAAGAAAAAACCCTTATTGTGTTAGATGGTGCATTAAAGTAAATCAGAAAAAAAGGTGGATTGGCACAAAAATTATGTTGCGATTTAAAACGACCCATTATTACTATGTGGAATATCATGGGTATAGATCAACCTTAAAACGTTAGATATTGTGTACAACAATCAATGTAAAGGATGATTTGATCTGTTGGGGTATGACTCTTCCTCTCTACTGCACTGTCAAACGAATGTGAGTGAACGGATTTTCCTATTCAGTCAGTGTCAGCGGTGCAACAGGATGTTCCCCGCTTAAGGGCCATAGTTGTTTGGAGAGTCACTTATAAGAACACGTGATGAATCTTTACAGACTGGGCAATGCACATTATTTTGCAGATAGTAAACAAATACTTTATTGATCCCGAGGAAAATTGTGCAGCGTCTGTCGTTCCCATTCACTCGAGCCCAAGGTGTGCACCTGCATTTGTCTCACTTACATATCAAGGCCCAGAGAAATGTTGCCATGTAGCAGAAACTATAATGAGGTGCTTAAGCCGCCCTGCTCGTCTCCATGTCTTTGTTGTTGTACGTGCTATCAGATTAGTCACAGTCTCTCATTAAAATAATCCTGATGATGGCCTTGTAAAAATGACTAACAGCCATGAAATTAGTCATTAGTTTGTTATGCCGCTGTGATGTTGCTCTCATGCAACAAAGAGTGCACAAGTAAACAATTATTTAAAGAGGTGAGGTCCCGAAGCTGTAGTGCAGACATGCCGTGAGAAATCAAAACAACCCGCTCCTCCAGCTCACTGTGCCTGCTTTGTTCTGGTCATTACGCACTTGAAATATTGTCATTACTCATTGCCCAAATCATTTTACAACATCCTGTGATTAAACTTTGGGCTAATGGGTTAACGAGACAAATGCAGTTTGAACACCGCGAGTTGGTTTCTATTAGTGAGGGTTTTGCAGAAATGCACTGTTGCATGCCCCACACAAAACAAACAGTGGAGCAGCCTGCTTTGATTTAGCTGTTGTGGTGGTGGCGCCTCAGACTGTCCCGGGACCTGAGCCGGTGAACCTCAGCAGCCCAGCTCGGACGGCTCTGCAAAGCTTCAACATGAAACCGTTTAAATTGGGTTTAATCTCTGTTTTGCTTTACCAATTATCGTCCAGCAGAGCTATGGCAAATGGGGATGGATGAGCTGGTTGAGAGGGAGGTCAAATGGTGATTAATGCTTATCTTAAAAATCCACAAATCAGAAATTGACAGCATTTATGAAGAAATGTTGATCTGAAATACCCTTTACTGCACAATCTGTAAGGAAAAAGAGTATTGCTCCTAACCTTATAAAACCTCTCCATTATATAATTCTGTAAATGTATCCCCTTACTGTATTAATGGAGCTTAGGAAGATTCCCATGTGCCCGATAGCAAATACGAGTGTAAAAATAGAACGTCAATAAAAAATGTGCTCAAAAGTGAACATCAAAATGAGCATCTAGCACATTTGAAGTCTGGTGCCCCTTTGCTCCAGGACACTTGGCGGGTTAATAAAAAACACAAACAATTTAGTAAAACAAAAAACAAAACAAAAGACGTTTGCAACTTTACACTTTTTACTGCATACGTGTTGTGGCATATACAGTTAAATGTTCTGTGTTGTTTCTGTAATTAACGGTAATTATCCGATCATTTATGTATTATTTTCATGTCGATTATTTGTTTCAATAAATCCTCCCCACTTAAGCGCCCATTTAATGCGGACTATGGTGACAGGCAGAAAGAAGAAATAGAAAACGTTTAAGGGAACGCAATAAATCCGAATGACAATGAATAGCTGTCAACAAATAATGACAGTAGCTATTAAAACACGAAGAGACACTCTTGACTCTCGTCGCTCTCTCTCTTTCGGAAAGGAGGAGCAGGCCAAGAATAAATTGCTTGTCTGTAGTTATTTGAATGCAACATTTAGCTGTGATTTATGTGAAGCACAAAGGCATTATGACCAAACTTTTTCCAAGTGCAACAGCTTGCAGCAATTTACATTATATGGGGGGAAAACCACTGAAACAAATATTTGAGCGGCCTCCACAATGAAATGAATATATTTATACACAACAAATTGAGTCAAAGGCTGTGTAACAAACGTGAGCTTTCTCCAAAGAGCATTCCTGTTGTAAACATTTTAGTGATGCTACAGGGGCCTGGGACCAAACTTATTAGAGCCATAAGTCTCCCAGCGGGTTGCCAGATACCACGATAATCCACATGAAGAGGGAGAAGACACGCTGCAGGGAAATCACTGCGCTGTTTGTCTCCGTCTCAAAAAGCCACTCCGAAATTAACAAATTTGATTTCAATTTGAGTCTGTTTAAACCAGCACAAGCTGCAGTTGGTTTAGCTTTGCCTCACTTCCAAAACAAAGTGTGCTTCTTGATTTATCCTCCCATCTCCCTCTTGGCACATGGGCACACGAGAAGGAAAGAATTACAGTATCGGACTGTGCCAACTTAAATAATGGCAGCAAATGCATTAATCAGTGCCGAATGTTGGATGACAGAGTCCACACGAACAGTGTTATTGTTACGTACAAGTGCAACGTACCACTGCGCAATTTGGAAAACAATATCTAATCACACTTTTATTCTGACAGGCACTGCGATTGCAATTAGATTTACAATTGATATGTTGACAATTCACAAAAGCCCAATTCAGTTCACAGTGCACATGATAATTTGAGAGAAGACTGAAATATAACTGCTAAACTAATACACACTAATCATTATATTTAACATGGTCACACAGGTCAAAACTATATGTTATTTTTAAAACATATTAAGAGCCCATGGAACCATTTAAATTACATTGTTTGTTCAATTGATTAGCCCTGCTTAAACCAAATGTTATTAGCCACGACTTGTAATTTAAACAACTCCACTAAAACCTTTGAAAAGGCTGAGGGAATGTCTAAAGATTACAAACAATTCTGGCCCAGTCCCATGTGTGACAAAAGTGTACAAGACCACAAACTGTTGCCTTTGTTGTTACAGAAAAGCACAAACAATACATTATGAGTCTACTATTTAAATATAAAGGTGAAACTCAAAAGTTAGTTATTTCTGTAATTCAACTTAAAATGTGAAACTAATATATGATACAGACTCATTATGCAAAGTGACATATGTCAAGCCAGTCCATTTTCAAAATATTCCAATCTTCTGAGATTTTTTATTTAATTTTTCACACGAGTTTCACCTGTACAAGAGGGCAAGATTTTTTCCATCTATAATTTTTTTTACATTTATTGTAAGTAATAATTTTAAATAGATTAGATAAACACTTTATCAAAGACCAAAAAAAAAGATTAAAGTCTGCTCCATCTATTACTATTCATGCACAATCTAAAATGTATTACTCCCAAACCGTCGGTGCGGACAATAACACAAAAGTGGACATTCACGAGCTGGGAAATGACCAGATTTTGTGAATGACGGGGAAAGCAGTGTGATGGAAGGGAAGGAGAGAGTTCAGTCTCCCGACAATTGATAAACTGTCATTCAGTCGGCTGGACCTGGCCCGTAAAAACCTGCTCCCTGAAAGCAGCACACTGAAGAGCCTGCCGTGCGAAGGGCTTTTGATTTACATGAAAAGAATAAGAAAATCAAAGGTGACTCAGTATATCTCATTTAAATCACCATTTCGCAACATTTTTTTTTTTTTTTTGTAGTGCACACTGTAGTCACTTGCATTAAGTCAGTACTAACAGCCTTGCGTTTGACAAGGGAGCATCATGACCTCAGTCCCTTTGAATGCTTGGCTCCGGGCCGGTTTATTAGCAGTGGAGGTTAAACGCTGTATATGGGCCACAGTCAAATTTCCAGCATGACTCATTTTAGGCTATTGTTCTAAATCAGAAGCCTGGATAAGTAACAGATGATCCGGTTTAGCATAACTGCGCAATACGCTGCTAGCCATTTAAAGGGTTTAAGACACGAATGCGACAGCCCTAATTAATATGTCACAGCAAAAATATTTTAATGGTTTACAAATGGCGGCGAGTGCAGTCTGCCCCGGGCCATTTATTTACAGTGAGTGTGAGACTTGATGGCATGAGGCAGAGCGTACAGCAAATTCTTAGACATCTAAATTAGAGGGGGGCCCTGCTGTCGTGGGTTTCGGATACATGTGCGTGTCCCACAACCCCCCCACCCCATACATCCCGACCTTCTCCTTTGCATGTCCCCTAATCAGTGCCAAATGGAGGATTTTTGGGCAGCGAGAGGAAGGAAGGAAGTCGTCGTATTGAATGAGACCCTTCCATTTTTATTTTTTACAGCCGCGTCGCATACTGTTAGACCCCCTCTACCCGCACCGACGCACTTTCATGTGTCCCAGCTCGTGGTTGCACGGCAAGGAGGGCCAATTGCTCATAATTAAAAGCTATTTTGTTTAGGAGCTGCAGGGCGCTAAATTCTTCATGCACATGGCACCTAACTCCCATCAGCCAGCTCGTCAGAAACTCCACGCAGACATTTCCCTATAAATGATGCAAATATCCAGAGCAATGGAGGAAGATGTCCTCAGGATCTTTATTTAGCTTCTTAACCCCCCACTTTGACCGAGCGCATTTTCTCCAGTTTGGCTCTATCCAAATCTAAAATCTTCTTACAGCGTAGCGCCTCATTTGAAAGCTAAGACCTACAAAACTGATCTAAGAAATTCCCTTGTGTTTCGCTTTTTTTGTCACGTCGTTGTTGTGTTTTTGTTGCTTTTTCATCCTCATTTACGTCCGTTTTGAGCTTTTAGATTTGTATAATGCCTGGATACCTGGATGAAAACAGGAGAACATTTGCTTGTGTGTGGGATAAAAGGTAAATTTGACATTCATCTACTGCACGTCTATTAAGCAATATATCAATATAGGGGAGACCAGGGCTATTTGTCATGTGGGGTAATTTGTCAAATTGCTTTTTATAGCCACACTAGAGGGCGCTGTATGCTGGTACTGATATATAATATGTGTATTAGTATTCTTCTTCTCTTCCAATAATCTTCTCATTTGGACTGAAGACCAGATTAAAGATTATTTTTATGCCTTTTCCCAAACTTTAATGTCTGGATTATTTCTGTAATGAGAGCTTTCCTTTTGTTTGTGCCTTAAACAAAAGATACTGATCTGAAAGACAGAGGTTTAGCTTTGATTTGAACCGTTTTAGGTTCAAGATGCCGACCTTGATATTCTACTCTTTATAGTCTCTTCTAATTGTATTATATTTTTTATTTTATTCTTTATTTCTTTATTGTTTATATTTCTGCCCCTTAAGACTTTTGCTTTTACTCATACGTACATAAGATTACTCTTTTTTTTTACTACTGTAAAACTGTTTGCATATTTCCTGTCTATTTTGCACACCCTGAGTGATCTTATTTAGTGCCGAATGCAAGTAAATGTCTCTATTGTGAGATCAATAAAGGATTTTCTTATCTTAACTTATCTTTTAGAGCTAACATACTAACGCCGTTAGCTAGCTTACAATGTTTACAATGTTCGTAAAGTGGACACTTTGGGTTATTTGTCACAAACACTGAGGGGTTATTTGTCACATTGGTAATACATGGTGGGACACTTTTTTCTTTAGTGTCCAATATGTTTTTATGATCACATTATTTTGACCTGAGTTTTTATAGAGGCTGTATGTTTGTAAATTTTACAGCATTTTGCATAAAAAAATCAACAGTTATTTCAAATGACTGTTTAAACCATATCTGGCATTGCAGTACAACTGTTTTCAATGTATTTTGTCCTTTTATCTCAAAAAGCAAAAAACAAGTTACAAAGGTTGACCAAATTTCAAGTTAACGTCAAAAACTCAATTTAAAACAATAGTGACAATCAACCCCTTGCCTTGTGACAACTTGCCCCGCACATGGGGCACATTGTCACAGTCGATTTTCTTCTGTTTTTGACGGTTAACAACTATTTATTTCAATATGACAGAAAAAAACAGTGTGAGGTTTACTTCAAATCAAGGGTTTAAGCTTTCATTTAATGCAGGTCTGACTCTTGTGGGATTCCCTGTTGATGAGCAGCAAAATCTAGATGAAAAAAAAGTGTGACAGATAGCCCCGGTCTCCCCTAGATTCCTGATACCTACAATTTGAACCTGGTGACTACTTTTACTTTGTTACTTTCCTCCATTGATCGAGAGTTTATCACAAAACTGCCCTCGCTGCACTTTCGAGCCCATTTGCACCATTGCAAAACAAATTCCACACTTTTCCAGGCATATGCTAGTAATTATTAATTCGGTAATAAGAGAAAAAGAGCCATAAAAAATAAAGCCTCATACCGAAGTTCAGCCATTAAAGTTTACTATGTGTTTGTTTTTCAGTAGGGTTTTAATGCCGCTAATGTGACCGCGGGGAAGAGCTGGAGCTGAACAGACAAACAACATAAGTGAGAATCAGTGTCATCATAGAGAGAGTGGATCAATATGAACAAGTCTGCCCACATTTGATACATTCGCAGACTCATCCCTGTTTTTCCACATATAGCCATTTCCAAAAGTTCATATAAGAGGGTGAAATATTGCATTATGTGGATACAATAGAGTTGACGGAAGAACCCTTTAAGACTGTACTCGTTACTCGCCTTTTGTGACTCTTAGAACGAACGGTTTGATGAAAGATCTCTTGTAGAAAGTGATTTAAGTGCCTACATTTCATTGCCGCACAACAATATTGGGATTTTTATGACCACTGACAAACCAGGCACTGGAGCCCCTTTCATCGAGCTGTACGTTTTGCTCCTCCTTTTAGTTATTCCCTGACAGTGGGTTATAGTGCCACAGGGCCTGTCTGGGTCACAGAGTCAGTTGGCACCAGAGCTAATGGTCCGGCCCCGTCCCACAAAGAGACGGCCCCTGGAACATGGAGCCGCGCGATGACAGGCCCATGGGCAGAGCACAATGCGGTGTAATTTGTGAGGGGCCACGCTGTGAGAGGAATGATGGGTAATTAAGAGGAAGACACAGAGAGACACCGGGGGGCTCCTGACGGTCGACAGGTTATTGGCTGTGCGCTCCAACAAGTCGACAAACAAACCCTCAGTTTTCCTCAGTAATTTGTTCATTTACCCTGCAATTTGCCGCTGCTCATATGTTTGAACGCGCTAAGAACATTTCCGAGAGAAGACACTAAAACAGAGTAAAACAGACCTCTATGTAACTTATAATATGACTCTTTGGGTTCAAACACTTTTTTTCATTACTGCTTCAAAATATTGCTAGCTGAACATTAAAAGTAAAATTGTACTGTTTCTAAACTTTTGAGCAATTTCTTGGTTTCATAACACTTTTAGGAGTTGTATGAGAATAGTTTTTGAGCTAAGGGCAAAATGTATAGTATCGCAATGTCACTTTTTGAAGTTGCAGCAGTTACAGCACCCGAAAGTAGCATGCTGTGCGTCGTTGTATTGCACTTGACTTCTAACTAAAATATTTAAGTTGAAGTCTTGTCATTCATCGTCCACTCACGGCGGCACCAGAGCTGACTACAGTAAGAGCCATTAGTAAAGTGATTATGGGCGGTCGTAACCTCTCTCTCGTGTTTCGTGCCAAAGCCACTCTTTGTGATGATCATGTCTAGTATCACAGGGGCTTTGTAACAGATCTGTGGTCTCCTGCTGCGGCACAACATGTGTACAAGTGCAATACCACACAATTACACCACTGTGAGGACACTCGGATCCTGATGCCTTTACTAACGCTGTTGCTGGAGTTGGTTCAGTTAGTGCCACGGTTTTCCAAACATTATAGTACATGCTTGTTTTCCATCCGCGTGGATTGAGAATCACCTTCCTTGCATTTGTTGACACACAAAGAAAATGACAGAAATGCACTAAACTAACGCATGGGGCGAAACGGTGCAAAATTCATCAACAATAATAGAGGAAGAGTATTCATTACATCTGTGTGCTAGAACAAATGTGTAATACAAGGTAACTATAATATGGAATTTTGAGACTTCTGTGTATTTTTATATTACATGGCTAGAAGTGTATATTTGAAGTTTGGGGCAGAGAATACACAGATTGAGAATATATACTTATGTTATTGTACGTTTTTTGATATTGTATAATTTTGGCAGTTCCATGAGTTCATTTTAAAGCATTTCTGATACCTGGAGCGGAGGTAAAATGAAAATGCCATTCTCTGACAAACTCTAATTCGTTCCCTGTGTTTCTCCTCTTCTTCTCGAGTCTTTTCATCTTCACCACACACTACATACAGCAGGGGCTTAAACCGCAAGCGCTTATCCTGGAGGTACTCCCTGCCCACACTATTTTCCCACAGACCTGTACAGGCATTCATATCACTGCACATCTCCTGCACAGCCACTAAATCACCAACACACACCCCAAACCCCAGAGCGACTGCGGACTAATTGATAACGGGAAATTGAGAGTACATAATAGGAACAATCGTGGGATAGTTGAGAACAAGGTAGGAGGGAGAACTTGGGACTGTAAAGAACCTTTAGGAACTTTAGCACAGGCAGAACGTTACATAAGAAAATAGACAGCTGTATACTAACTTTTCCAAATGTATCCGCAATGTGAAGTGTCTGGAAACTATTATCATATATATCAGGACATATCAGGATTTTGAAAATGGTTGTCCCCCCGAACATTTCAATTAAGTTTATATTTTTTTGTCGGTTGCACACATGTAATGAGATGTGAGGACACTGAGGTGAATTACATCTTATACTTTTTTTTTTTATCTTTTGATTGGACAGATACATTGAACGGTCCTACTGTATATACCAAGGGTTCCCACACGTTTCATTAATTACTTTTACTGTTATTTTACCTCAAGTGACAAATCTATGGCAAATACTGACAGTGAATCTGATATAATTCTTGCTTGAAAACATCAAGTGAGATTTATATCAGATTCACTGTCAGTATTTTTCTGTTTTATGTGTTGAAATCCTCTTGGGTCCACTAACTTGGTGCTCGCGACCCCCTGAAAGGTCCAGACCTCCACTTTAAGAAACACTGCTATATTCTAACACACTCTCGTAATGTATACATATATGATCGGTTCAATGGAGCTACATTGTCAGATGAGAAAAACTCTGCACTATAGTGATATTCAGTAACTGTGTTGAAATTGCAATTTGTTAGTCATCAAATTATGCCAGAACAAGACTCAAAGGCCCTATACCTGATTTTTTGTTTTATTACAAACAATAAAGGAGGAAGCCACTAAATTAAAACGTTAGTTGTGTCCAAACTCACTCCTAACTTTCCTAACATAATATGTTAGGAAAGTTAATGTCCCCCAATTCTTCACAGACACATTTCACATTTTGCAGCGTCACTGCAAGTTCATGAAATAGATACAAATGCTAATTTTGTTCTATTACAAGATAGAAATTAGGTATAGTCCCTTTAAATAAATACTGAATCAGGAACAAAACAAGGCTAAAATGTAACTAAATTAGGAAAATTATGACTAAAACTGAACATTTAATTGACGATGCATTTTTATTTTAGGCTGCTAGAAAAGAAAAGTGTAAACTAATCTATTGTGACTTTTTGCGCCGTGTTCTGTGCAGGACTACTCTTGGGCATAAATAAGTGAGTTTGTTTGTCTTGTTGCAGGACATGGAGGGGGGACTGAGCTGGACGTCCCGCAGGAGGAGGGTGCTGAGGGGCGAGGAGAGACTCTTTGATCTGGGGCATGTCTCTGCCATGCTGTTTTCCTTCAAGGCTTCCTGGTATGTTTCAGTAGACACCAGCGAGTCCGGCTCTAATGGATCAGTTAAAGGGGTCTATTCTTTACGGCCGGGCTAAGTGTTATCATGTGGGGTCAAAGACACTGACCACGAGCGCGCTCACTCTGATAGCCGGGCTGCTCCCCATGGGATTACAGTAGACCCTCAGCCAAGGCCACAAGCCAATTGAAGGAAAGTGCCTCTCCTTCTGAGTTTTGTTTGGCTTCATTTATCTCCCTCACATCTCCCCTTTCTTCTTCTGCTCTTGTTGCCCCCCTCCCTTGTCCCGCTGTAAAGCTCCCATTGCTGTTTGAAGCCATTAGTCAGCCGCGCAGACAGAGAGCTGACGATGGATTCCAGAGGCGGAGGTGAGGCCTTTCATATTCGTAGCTTTATCCTGGGAGCTGTCAGGAGCAGAGGGCCTGCACAGGACCAGGTCTAGATAAGGATCACAGAGACAGGCTGCCCCCGTAAGTGAGCGTTCAGACCAGTGTTTTTGTTTAACGAGCCCTGCGTGGCCTGGATTGACAGCTCGTAGGCTCGCTCTAATTGAAAGTGATAGATCTCGTCATTAAGTTAATTGGCAGCTGGTTTTGATCAGGGTCCGTCACACTCGCTCGCAGACGTTATGGCATCATTTCTGTGGTCGATTGAGAAAGCTAAGCGGCCAATAGTGGCTCTGTCGAGAAGGCAGTGGCCCTCTGTGATGAGTGCTTTCATCACATTAGGCTGAAGCATGCTCTGGATGGGCAGCAGGTATGTGTTTGCTACAGCATCAGGCCTCATTCTATGGTCATTCAAAGTGCAAACTGACATCATAAAGGCCCATTTTCTCCCTCTACTTTATGGTGGGATTGTTTAAAGATGGTCCTGGTTTGTGTTGTCATAAAGATCTGATACTAATCCATATCTAAAATGCTATATCACATGCCACATTTTCCGGACTATAAGTCAATCCCCGAGTATAAGTCGTACCAGCCAAAAAAATGCATAAAGAAGAAGAAAAAAAAAACATATACAAGTCGCTCTGGAGTATAAGTCGCACCAGCCTTATTTGCAAACTGTTCCTCTAGCTGTGACCATCTAGCTTTTAGCCCACGATACGCTTTTTTGGTTTTTTGTATTGCTGTAAGAGTAACCTCCGCTTTTCGCCAGTCACTCACAAGTTTCTCGCTCACTCCCAACTTTCTTTCCGCTACTCGATTACCGTTTTTTTTTAAATCTTCAGTGGTACAGGAGCAGCAGGTACTAGTACACAGGCCCAGAGCTCCCTCTAGACGCTGTCAGTGTGAAAATAACAAACATGTGAAATTATATATTTTGATATATAAGTTGCACCTGAGTATAAGTCGCACCCCAGCCAAACTGTGAAAAAAAAGTGCAACGTATAGTCCAGAAAATATACGCTAATCACTGTAATTTTCTAAACTACATAAAATTGACCTTTCTTTATGTTAGTGAAAACATTGGTGTTGTTTACCCTCTTTAGCCATTAAAGTAGTGATAGTTATTCTCAGAACTGGTTTCAATGCATTGTGGGCCACTGCATAAAACAACATGGGCCGCCTTAGGCCCCCGATCATAAAAGTACTTACTTCAGAGAGTGCGGTCAAACGAACTATTGATTAATTAACTATTAGTAGCCCATATCTGAATGCAAAAATCATTCTAATTATTGATCTACTATTTATGCCTGGGCACAGTGATCTGAAGAATGTTTGCAGAAGTCAAAATATGTTAAAGCCACATTGCGTAACGTTTTACCCGATCAATAAAAGTAAATAAATGCTTTTATTTCATTTCATTTTATCGGTTGAAAAACACACACAAAAACATGCATCTACTTTCCTCCTTTAGATCAGTCTTGTAACTTTGCTGCTGGTGACGCATCCCCACTTCATAATGACGGTACAGCTTTGCTTTGATTCCAGGTGGACAAACGTGGCGTTTCAATTCAGTTTAGACACGGTAATCAAAGTCCTCACCTTTTTTGTTTTCTTTTTCCCTTAAATAATGACCGCATTTATTCCAACTGTGATTTTCAGTCCATGTACACAAATATGTAAAACTGACTTCCTCTTTCGCCACGTGAGCTGCGCAATTTCAGTATGACCATGTCGGCGCCTTGTTGCACACCTTCACATCCGAGTGTAGTTGGAAGGCGGTCGTAAAATAGCCCGTAACACGTGTTTCAAATTGGCCATTGGTTATAGATTGGTTTACAAGGCTGGCTGCTTATCGGGCCAGTGGCATTTCACCGTGTTGATAAAGCACCAGGGAGTTGTGGGTCAATTAGTTCACCACAGCCCAAATTCCTGCACACTACCCAATTAAAAGCAGTCACTCTGATGTCGCGGAGGCCTCGCTGCAGCTCGCCCCAGTCCGATGCCGTTACGTCTGAGCATCGGGGCAAATTTCCACAGTTAAGGCTAGAGCTAGAGCATGTGTTTCTGTTCTGTAATGACTTGGTGAGGCATCTGCCAAAGGTAAACACAATATGTAAAGAAATAAACAAAATCAAAGGGGATTGAGTACAGTTCAAAGCGGCGCAAAGACGAGCGCTGCGGGCCAGAGCGGTGTCAGATAAAACAAAAGATGATTGCACTGAGTTCATTTTCCACTCAGCTCAGTTTGTCCCTGTCACAACTGAGCATTAAACGTTTTCCCCTTTTTTTTTTTTTTTAAATCAAAGCGCTTACTCACACATGCTTTTATTTTGAAGGCTTTTGTCCATGCACTTTTTTTTTTTTTACAAATAGTGAGATGGAACTGTACTGTTTGAGTGTCATTTTAAACATCAAAACCGCATGATTACCAGAAAACTTCATTTTGTAAAATAGTTGCATGTTTGCCTGTCTCAAGTTAGAGTACGTTTTCTGTTCCTCATGAGTTATTGCTCTAGTGGTTCCCAAACATTTCATGCCAAGTAGTTTAGTTTATTAGACGGGCACCATGTACAAAATACATTTATCTTACCAATCTTATTATGTAAACACTGAGCTGTCTTTTGTTTTATGTAACTGTGCATGTTGATATGACATGCCTCTCTTTCACAGCACTCTAATTGACCTACGGATACGAATACAGACGCCTAACCTAACCTGAGCACTAACACCACTGAACCAGGTTACATTTGGGCTCATTTGTTCTTGAAGTGGACCAAACTGGTCTAAAATAGAACTGACCTTGTGACTAAAACAATTCTTAGGACTAATGCCTAAAAGAGGGCAAAAACATATCAAATGATTGTCCTGCATTCTAGGGCCCACGTCTGCGAAAGGCATCCGTTAAAATGACGAAACTGTTTTTAGTAAAGAGATCCCGGTGATGCTGAGTGGTCTTGTAACCTGTCTGCAGTCCATAGTCGCTGGAAAAGGCTCGAGTCGGCATCTCTGGAGCACATCACAAGTGCTTTCTGTCATACATGTTAACTTCTCCTAAAATTGAGAAAAGAGCAATCTACTGCACTTTGAAACTGTATCTGTATCCACAGGTTGGTGTGACTCAAATCTATTTTCACACAGTGTCAGACTTCAGACAAACCATATAATGTGATCAGCCCAGTGTCACACACCTTGTGCCTGCTGTCCGCTGCTCCGGGCCCTGTAGTTAACGGCGCTTCCTGGGATAGCTGCCCTCCCTGCGGCCACTCCACTCCATGCAGAACCACTTATGGTGGCTCCCTCAGGTATGCAGACTCTGTGGCAGTCAGCTGATCCGCTCGGACAGGCACGGGCGGCGGCGGCACCCTGGGACAATCTGCCTTTAAAGCCCAATTACAGCCCACCGTTTCAAAGGCCAACGGTAGAAGAAGATACTGGCCCCGATAAGGGACACATGGGTTCCATCACTCTTAATTGAAGCAGGGTCTCCTGAAAATGAAAGTGGCCCGAAGCAACGGCGGAAAACAAACATATAGAAGGACATGACAGGCAAGTTTAAAGTGGAAAAGGATTTAGCTTACAGTCTTCTTTTTTTTTTTTTTTTACTGGACAACACCGTGTCTTGGAGAGCAGGTCCGTAGTCCTCTCCAAACCTGATTACTGCTCTGCAAAAACCCCAGACAATGCTGTGGCCAGCGCACAAACACACACAAACCAAGAGCCTCTCAGATATGATGCTTTCAGTGTTGGCTTTTGTCACTTTATTTTTCGTATTCTAAAGTCACTGAAAGCACGTAGTATATCGTATTTAGCAAAGCATTTAGAACAATCTAATTTGTGGAAACAGAATGATCAGAAGTTTGTGTGATGAAGGCCTGGTCAATAAGGCATATTCTGTTTACAAAGTGAAACGACACTATAAATTACCGCGCAAAGCATGGTGAAACTTTAAATACTTTAATTGAATTCCAGGATATTTTTGAGGATTATTTGCTTTGGCCCAAAAGAAAAATCGAATCAGTGCTGTAACTTTGTATGAAAAAAAAATCACCTCTTCTTCCCAGAAAATAAGCTAAATTGCTTTATTTCTCTGGTTCCATGTACATGTGTGTAGCAGAGCCTCTTTTTGTGAACTTGTGCATTTTTGTGTACTGCATTGAGCTGCGCTAAGGATCGCTATAGGTTCTAGCGAAGAGGATTGATTGATTGTTTATTTCGAGCAATAGCATACAGATGTGTAATACATCACATACATTTACTGTCCACATAGATACAGATACAGAGTTTACTTGAAAGGGAGTAGGGAGAAGTAAAAAACATATTTATCCCCAAACAATCTTCAATTGAACTGTATGGTTACCTATACCTACACCATCTTGTTATTATGTGTGTCATGCTATTGTCAGTCATTCATTATACATTTTACATAATATATATATATATATATATAATCTAAAGATAGAGATGGAGCGTAGTCTTTGTGAAACCTGTATTGTGAAGGTTGCATGAGGTTGCATTTGCTGTAATTTAGCTATATTGACACGTGGTGGCAACCCTCAAGTGGAGAAGTTCAGTTTGAGAGAATTGAAGTTCAGTTTGAGAGAATTGAAGTTCAGTTTGCATCTAAACGAAAAACGCCACCTGTGTGTACGGATGTAATTAAAGTTTGCACAATCTCCAGTAGGAAAGCTGATCTAATTTGTAGAAACATCCTGATGCATGATTATGTCAACACTGGCACAGGCAAACCTCTGTTTACAAAGAGAAGCTGTAAATTAAAGCATACATTTATAGAAAGCGTGGGGGAAACATGAATAAATATTTGTAGTGAATTCTAGCCGGATGTATTTTGAGGGTGATATATTTATTTGCTGCTGCCAGGCATAAAATAAGGATAATTCTGTTGTTTTCGTAGTTGCTGTTCTCAAGACACTAGGCCCCTTTATGCAAACTTGTTGTATATTTTGGTGGAGGTTGGACTGAGCTGCGAAAACGATCGATACACACACAGAGAGAGATTTATTTATTCAACAATGTCCTGCTCCCCGTGTCCGCCAAAAGTAGCAACCAAAACAGTGTGCGCAGCGTGTTGCCTGCTTAAATTGAGGGTTGCATGAGGAGAGACATTTGCTGTAATCCATGCTAATTAAGTCAGCGAATGCTATTTAAGCCGATATGCCGTGGCAATCCCAAAGAAAAAAAATAGAGAGGAGTTCAGTTTGCTTCTGAAAAGCAAACCGTATATGAAATAAAGTCTTGCACAGAAGCTCCCTGTTCCTCAGCCTGCTCCCATGAACCGTAGGATGTATTTAGCATTTACAATTTCTCATTTAGGGGTATATTATTACCTCTCTGGCACGAGGCCCCGCTGTTTGAATCCCTGGGCTTTAATGTTAAATCATGTGGACATTAAAGTCTTTCGTTGACTTACAAGACATGACATTTCTGGAAACATACAACCCGGGTCAAAGATGGAGCTTGTTAGAGGATTGCACACAACCACAAATTCACCACGAGAAAGAAAAAAAAAAAAGTTGAGATGAGGGACAAAGACGATGCTGTGCTGGATTCCTTTGTCCAATTTGCTCTATCATGGCAAAAGTTTGTGTTTGTTATTGACAATGGCTCCTAACAAGCGGTGCAGGCATCAAGGGGATAGGAGAATGAGGAGATAAACCCAGCGGTGCAGCCCTCCTCTGATCTTAAATGAGGAACATGTTTTGTTAAAAAGGTCAGATATGATTAAAAGCTGGTGCGCGGTGTTTGATCACGGGCTGCTATTCGTGATTGTCTATGGCACCTATACAGTCTCATTCTGCGCTGTTCATCAAACGACTCCCTGGAAATATAATCATGTTTACGAAGGCTATGTTGAATTGAAAATGTCTTATTCTCCTCGCGGTCATAGTCTGGCTCTTATGGTCTGGCTCGAAGAAGTCAAAATAACATTATTGTTATATGGAAGAACTTAAATAAGAATGAACTGTGTTACTTATTATTATTCATTATTCTTTGTGCATAGTAATATAACTGTCTTGCAGCGTGAACAGTGATTATTGAAACAAATGATCAATCAAAAGCTGCATTTTAACCTCTTACCTTTAACCGAGTGCATTTTCTCCAGTTTAGCTTTACCCAAATCTAAATGCTGCTTGACTGGTGTTTACAGGCCAGTGTAACGCCTCATTTGAAGCTAAGACCTACTAAATGGATCTAAACAGATCTTTTCCCTCACCTTGTTGGCGTGTTGTCATTGAGTTTTTTTCTTTACTCTTCTGTGGCTTTTTAAAAAAAAATGTTATCCTCGTTTTTGTCTAATTTTTGTCGCTATTTTGACACTATTTGCAAGAAATGCCAAACTGGAGAAAATGTGCTCGGCTCAGGTGGGGGTTACGAAGTTAACATACGATAAGATACGATAAGATACAATACAATACGATACGATACAATACGATACGATACGATACGATACAATACAATACGATACAATATGATACAATACAATACGATACAATATGATACAATACAATACGATACAATATGATACAATACAATACGATACAATACAATATGATACGATACAATACAATACGATACAATATGATACGATACAATATGATTCAATACAATACGATACAATACGATACAATATGATACAATACAATACGATACAATACAATACGATACAATACAATACGATACAATATGATACGATACAATACAATACGATACAATATGATACAATACAATACGATACAATATGATACAATACAATACGATACAATACGATACAATATGATACAATACAATATGATACAATACGATACAATACGATACGATACAATATGATACAATACAATACGATACAGTATGATACAATACAATACGATACAATATGATACGATACAATACAATACGATACAATATGATACAATACAATACGATACAATACAATATGATACGATACAATACAATACGATACAATATGATACGATACAATATGATTCAATACAATACGATACAATACGATACAATATGATACAATACAATACTATACAATACAATACGATACAATACAATACGATACAATATGATACGATACAATACAATACGATACAATATGATACAATACAATACGATACAATACGATACAATATGATACAATACAATACGATACAATACGATACAATATGATACAATACAATATGATACAATACGATACAATACGATACGATACAATATGATACAATACAATACGATACAGTATGATACAATACAATACGATACAATATGATACGATACAATACAATACGATACAATATGATACAATACAATACGATACAATATGATACAATACAATACGATACAATACGATACAATATGATACAATACAATACGATACAATACGATACAATACGATACAATACGATACAATACGATACAATATGATACAATACAATACGATACAATATGATACAATACGATACAGTATGATACGATACAATACGATACGATACAGTATGATACGATACAATACGATACGATACAATACGATACAGTATGATACGATACAATACGATACAATACGATACGATACAATATGATACAATACAATACGATACAATATGATACAATACGATACGATATGATACGATACGACAGTGTTTTTCAAGCACTGTGCCACAGCACACTAATGTGCCGTGAGATATTGTCTGGTGTGTCTTGGGAAATTCTTATTATTTCACCTCTCTAAAAAAATATATATATATAATAATACAATTATTAACCGCAAATAATGTGCCATTGTAGAGTCTCTGTGCTGTCTAGTGATCAGCAGAGTAACCATGTAATACTCTTCCATATCAGTAAGTGGCCGCAGGAAGCTCATTTCTTTGAGACAAGAGAATTAGTGATGCGACAGGTGGCGGTGGCACCCATGAGTCATAAAAACATCAGCTTAAAAACTAGCATAAATTAAATAAATAGGACAGTAAAGAGAATAAATAAAAGTTATGTACAGCTATCATTCCCATTTAGCTCCTCCCATCCAAAGATTTGTTATACTTGCTAATCGCTCATATCAGCTTACTTCTTACTACTTGAAATGAGTTTAAAATCGTTGCAGACAAACTGCTTGTGCAAATGTTGACAGATAGCCTATCATACAGACATGTTGATTGCACTCCTATTAGCCTGAATCATATTTTAAGGTTTTTTGAAAGTAGAGAAACCCTCATAATAATGAATACCGTTTTTTGTTCTTTTTATGTATAATATACATAAAAAAGTCCCACTGAGATTAAGAATCTTATTTCCTAGAAACCTGGTGTACATGTTTTTGTGGTAGGGGAAATTGGATGAAAAAAATGACAAAAAACACTTCCAAAATGTGACAAAAAAAGTGGCAAAAGAGCGACAAAGACGAGTTGGAAAAGCAACAATAACAACAACAAAAAACAACAAATAGAGTGATGAGCGACAAAAAAAAATCAACAAGAAAGCCACGAAAGAGCAACAGAAAATGACAAAAATGCAATGAAAAAGTGACCAAAACACGACCCCCTCGAAAACAAGATGGCACATCGATAAACTAAACTATAAACAATAAAAAAAAGAGGCCAAAAGAACGCTGACAAAAAAGTTCTGATCAGTTTTGTAGGGCTGAGCTTTCAAATGAGCAGTTACTCTGGACTATAGGCTGTGAGCTCCAGTTGAGAAGCTTTTAGATTTGGATAAAGCTGAACTGGCGAAAATGTGCTCGGTTAACGTGGGGGTTAAGGGGTTAAAAGGATCTTAAATCGACCTAAATTGGATTAAATGGTGTCTCTCTTATGAATCCAGTCTAAAATGACGATTATGCTGAGGTTGATTGTGTTTTAAAGTGAGGTGAGGGCAGAGCCATTGTGCAACTACATATAAACTAAAGGTATCATCAATAATAAGCTCCGCCAGGGAAGCAGCTGTACTGTTCACGTACGGAAACATAAAACTTGCTGTACCCAAACATTTCATAAAATGCGGGGAGACAATACTTCTCTCTTACCCTAACTGCCATAGCTAATCTGATTAAGTGAAGTTATACCCACTTAACTACGACTTGCACTTTGCTAAACTTTGAGTTCAGAGGACAACTTCAGTTACAAGAAGGGAAGATATTCAGAAATAAACTGAAAACACAAAATGTGCTCGAGGCCACATTCAGGGCGGATCGTGAAACACTTCATTTGCTGTACTTGTGATGATGCAGTGTCAAAAGCACTTGTCTGAAGGGCGACCCTAACTGCACTGATTATCAAAATGAATTAGCCTCTTTGCTGCGGTAAAATCCAAACACCGCTCGTTGCCATAAGGGTACAAAGCAGGTTTTGAACAGACTCGTTTGGTCTTCATGGTCTCACATGCAGCTATGTCTCCAGCTCTCTACTTGTCTAATTACGTGCACTTTGTTTGCCATTAAACCGGGCCGGAGAGACACTTAATGATCTCACAGAGGAGCAAATTACAGACTTAATATTGTGATCTTTAATTATACTTTACTAGCTACCTTCCCATTTGGCTAAGTTATTTTAAAGTCCTATTTTTCCGAATAGACAAGGCGAGCCCTCTGCACGCTGTTTACACATCCCACAACTGCTAATACACTTGGAGAGCGCACCCCCCCCTTTTCGCCTCAAACCCTCTCTTCCTTAATTGCCCAACATCATGAGGCAATTTGGGTTTTTTAATCACCGTTTTAGCAGTTATAGCGCGGCTGTCCGATTTCCTGCATCTAAAGTGTGTAGTGCCATTATTGCGAGTTAATTCCACACAGCAGGCCGGCAGTTGTGCGTGTGATACACTCAGGACTCAAACAACAAGGATCACAATGGAAAAGTTGAGCTCACGGCCTCAATCACAGTGCTTTGTTGTGGCTGTCTTCACGTTCTCTATAGAGATTGTTGGTGAGACGTATCCCTACATAATGACTTTTCTTGTAAGGAATCCATTTGAACTCAATTTCAGGTGTTTTCAATGTAAGGTGAAAAACATTAGTTACCACAGCAAGCCATCTGTCTCTGAGTGGATTTTAATCATTTGTCGATGGCCTGGATTATGACAATCTAATATCACTACCTTTTAAAATGATTGATTATAATAACATCAAGTCCTTCTGCTTCACGAAACGAGCTCTAAAAGGCAAAGCATTGACATAATTCATGAAAGCACAAACAAAGTTTATTTATTCTAGCAACCCTCTGCAGATTGTTCTCCGGGAAATCCACAACGTACCGTATTTTCCGGACTATAAGTCACTCCGGAGTATCAGTCGCACCAGCCTTGGCAACTATACCAGGGCATGGAGGCGTAACTGCACCGTTGACGAGCCTCTCCCGGCAGCACGTTGTTCAAGCACCCATTTGCGAACTAGTTCCTCTAGCTGTGGCCATCTAGCTTTTAGCACGCGATTCACTTTTGTTGTTTTCTTCATTGCAGTAAGAGTAACCTCCGCTTTACTTGTTCACTTCAAACTTTTTTTCTGATGCTCGATTACCCGGTTTTACATTTTCAGTTGTACAGAAGGTACACAATCCTGGAGCGCCCTCTAGCGGCTGTCAGTATGAAAATAACAAACATGTGAAATGATATATTTTGATATACAAGTCGCACCTGAGTATAAGTCGCACCCCAAGCCAAACAATGAAAAAAAGTGTGAAAATATGGCGCATACTCAACTTCACGTGTGTGCAATGCGTAATAATGAGTCAAGACACAAGCCGTTCGGGGGGGACTCCTTAAAAGGGTCCAAAGGAGAGTTTGACAAGGTGAGCAAGGAGCCTGGTCCTGGGATACTTTGCTACTGTGTCACTGCTATACGCTCATCCAAGGTCACATTTTTGAGGTGTTTGTATAAAGAGCCCACTGTGTCTCTTCACACAAATCACTGAGTGGAGACAACTGTATTTTTACGTGCACTTAGTCCCATATGCCAGACTACTGACACTGCACCACCATTTTGGCTCTGAGCCGCACATTTCAGCCTTTAAGTCAAACAAGCACAGTTGCCCAGCGGGTCATATATTGAAAATCATGCACTTACAGAGTGAAAAGAAAAACACAGAGACTTCTTGTCCCATTTTAAACATTGTCTTATATAAACGTAGCGGGGGCTGGGTGATATCTGATAAAATAGATCAAAATTACATTATTGGCTTTTATAGCCCACTGAAAACACAGCCCCAAGGTATGCTGTTTGGCAGAGAGTGGCTCGTAATATGTCCAAGAATTGTTACCATCTGGCTCCACGGCAGGGAATACTTCTCTCTTAAAAACCTCAAAGTCAAAATGATACAAGTCAAACGCAGCATTCATAACCAGGTTGGCTTTTATGGATGCCTGTCCACTTCGATACGGCTCCACTCAGTCTTGGAGATAACTCGGACAATTTAGAAAGCTTTTTTTCTCTTAAAAGGGGGTTTGCTGTTACTTTCTGGCAGCGCATTGAGAATACAACTTCATATTTCAGGTCATTAGGGGGTAATCTTTTTCATAGGACCAAAGTTCAAAACAGAACAGAGACCTTCAAGTGCGTTAGTCACATCCATGCACAACAAAATACACAATATACTTGTCTGTGTCAGGACAGGAGAATGCTCTCCCTTGACATTTTAACCCCTTTTTAGGAGCTACACCCCTCTAATCACACTCCTGTACACAGTTTCGACCCCATTATCTTATTATGAGATTACAATGTCAATGCGCTCACAATTGTGACAATTACAGTAAGTGGTGCAGTAATTTTCAGCATTAAATGGGCTCTTTGTGCAGCGCAGCTCTACAGACTGTCACCGGTTGAAGCCCTGTGAATCACATGCACTTTTATGTGCACAATAAAGAGTATAGGTATACTTATGAGGACAGTGGGCCGGCTGACAGGCTCTGGGCTCTGCAGATGAAACATGAGTGCTGTTTAGTGCTGTGGAGCGGGGGAGTTTTCTCACTGCCTCCTTGACCTGTCACTATTGATGATGTGTGTGAAGGGGACAGCGTGCTGATATCCTCTGCCCCCTCCTGCACCACCACCCCTCCCTCTACTGGCGCCCGCTATGAGAGAGAAAGCTGTTGTTAATAAAAAGTTTTCAAAGAATGGGATGAAAAGGAGGTGAAATTGAGCGGCCCTGGCTGTATTATTTCTTCTCCGTATGGGAGCTGGCCTCTCGCGGTCTCTCCGACGCTCTCAGACCCGGAGGGGGTCGCTGGCTCGGTGACCATTACTGCCCCGAGGCCAAAGCAAATCATTTGCCTCTCTGAGGCTTCAAAGGGGAGCAATTACACTTAAGTAACCAAATGAATAGATAGCCCAGCTTGGCAGCAGTTTGGGGGAAACAGTGGAGGCCTTTGAGAGAAGAGGCACCACACCTTTGGAGTAATATGTAACAGTTCGCAACATAGAAAAGAGAACCAAAGTAAACAGCACACTGTTTCCTCACTGAAGAAAGAACAAGAGGAGTTGGTGAAACGTGTCCAAACCAAAACAACAACATCGTTTAGAGCGGTTTACCAATCCAGATGAGAGCTTTTAGACTCAACTTGAGCTATTAAGGAAATAAAGAGCCAACCGCTGCAGTAAGCACCACATTTCACACACAGTTTATGTGATGACGAGCGAGAAACACATTCTACGCAAGCATTTAGACAGATTTAATTTAATCAAAATATACAGGCAAATCATTGTTTATTTATGCTAATTCTTGTCCACTGTAGATGCAACAGAGAAAACATACGCAGGGGAGGAGCTGAGTGATAAACACAGATATAAATCACTGATCCTGAATCAAAGCAGGACCATGGATAAAGGTAATTGCGGTGTAGAGGGCTTCTGCTGCTGCTAATGCCTGAGAAAGGCCCATTGAACAGAGCGGAGACTGGGAGCTCACCTGTGGAGAGCGCTCTATAGCAGCAGAGACAGCACAACAGCTGCCAGGGTTGTAAGTCTAGGCACCTACTGGAGCCACTGCATGGCCCTCTTTCAAAGCACTGCCACTTAGTAACAGAAGGCATGTGCCAAACTTGCAGAAAGAGAAAGAAAAGTCCCCCTTCGGAGTTCACTAAATATCAGCGGCTCTCTCTTTTTGAGCCCTCCCCGGTCCCCCCTGCCACTGCCCTTTCTCTCCATCCTTTAGTCTATTATAATTCCTCCATAAAAGAACAATGGTGGAGTGAAAGACCCCCAAAACCACTCAGATATATCAACAATCGGCCGGGTAGAAGGAAGAAGGGGGGACTATGCTGAAGTGTGGAAGCCATCAATTACTGTGGGCCTTAAGTTAACATCCCAGCAGGATATGAGCATTAGAATGCAGATATGGGCAGACATTGGGCAACAGATGCCGAGCGGAGCGGTCAAAAGAGCAGAACATGTGCAGTGTGGGACGCTGCCTCGGAATCTACAGAAGAATGGAAAATTAAGTTGAATGATGATTGTAGCAGTGGCTGAAAAGGGCTATTGTGTGGAGCAAACTGGAATTATGGTTTTGAGATGAGCCAAAAACCTCAGTAATGTCCTGTATGCAGAAGTCTGTTTGCAGCAACAAGTGCCTTCGACTTCACTGCTCAATTTCCAAACGCACCGTGATTCCTTCAATGGCTTCGAGCTAACAGGATTTTCCTATTTCTCTATTCTCAGCGCTCAGCAAGACCCGGCCTCTGGGCTTCCTCCTCGCGCTGCTAATTTACACTAGCCTGCAGGCTTCCTTCACAGCCAGAACACTGCAATTGTATTTTCAGGCTCATTAAGCAATAGCACACCAACGGGGGCGACGCTGACCCCCCATCTACTTTCCCGTCCTCTCCCAGTTGGAGCAATGGCGATATAAACAGTTAGATAATAAAATGCACCTTAAATACATGTACGTTTTGATTCCATGTTTGGGCCGGGCTGTCAGTGTGGGATGCTTCTGACTGAGAACCAATCCGGCTGCTCCGTGGAAAAGCCCCATTCAGAAGCGGGCCATGCATGTTTATTTGAAAGAGACCCCCGCTTTCTTAACTTCCCACCCGGTGCCATTGTTCCATTTTTCATGGGGAGGACTTTGAAATTGTAATCTCAGGATATTCAAACACTCACATTTGTTGTGACCTCTGGTGCCTGCAATAACATTATTACCATCAGACAAGCTCTGCCACTTCGGATCCCGGCTGTTTTGTCCACTGTGACTTTAGCAGAGGAAAGGTTTATGAAGCAGTCAGTTTATAAGACAGTCACACATATTTAAAATGAAAAGCTATGATATCCACAAAAGCATTAAAAACTGCATGTTGAGTGAATTTGTATTAACAATATTACTTTTACCTCAGACGGGGCACCTATATTTTACAGTATGTGTAAAAGGCTAAAAACAAATCAAGCAAAAAGAAAATGACACCACAAATGAATTAACAACATCAACATTAAAGCTCTAGTACCTGATTTTTCTTGCAAAAATGTGAAACGTTTAGTTCGGGTCCAAACTCATTTCTAGCTCTCACAATCCCTCCTGCACACCAGAAATGTTTATGCCAATTAATTATATGAACGTATATGAACGGTGGCAAAGTGCAGCGGGGGAACCACCCGCAAAATACTTTGTACTTATTTAGATTGTACTTTTATCTTCCATCGCTCAATACAAATTTAAGTGACGATGATGCAACAAGGTCTGTTTTTTTTTTGCAGTGTTTACAACATACTCTGTGGTGGCAAAATAAATGTAGTCTTCAACAACAAAAGATCAGGTACCCTAGCTTTAATGATTACATTATCATATTACATTAGTAGCAAATTTCCTTGCACTACATGGTCTACGACATAGAGTGCAACTTTATTTCTGTAAATATTTAGAAAACACAATCTACATAAAATAGTACAATTCCAAAGCAACTTACTGTATATGCTGCAAAAAAAAAGTTTCGTTATAAAGGTTTGGCCTACGTCATCTATAACAACAAGCAATTGTCATCATAATGCAGCAGTATATAGCCTCATTGTATAATGTTTTATAATGTTGCAATTGGTGTAACTTCAGGACCCAGGTTCAATCTGTCCCAGCCGTGACCTAAATAAAACAAAAGATTCTCTTACAATATAAAAATTTAAAAAATTGAAACTTGGCCCGTTGAGTATAATCAATATCAAAATGCTGTTTTCAAAAGTGTTTTGTTGATTATGCATTGATTATGTAACGCATAATCTAAATACCGAGCACAGCGATTTTCCAACCTCAGTGCTGTGGGTTTGTTGAGTCCTGGCTCCAACAGTTTGCTGAACGTCTCTCCCTGCTCCCGCTTGCAGCCCCGTTCCCCCCAATGCTTTCCTAAATTACCTAACAGTCATTTCTGACCACGGCTCGTGTCCTGACCCACCAGTTGATGCTCACGTGTGTTTTTATTTTATTTTATGCATTTATAAGAAAATATGGACCAAATTGCTGTCATTTATCTCTCAGCTCAGGGCCTGGTGTGGAGCAAAGCCAGCAGTAAAATCAAGCCCTCGTCTCGCACACTTGCTTTGGGCCCTGGCTGTGAGCAGTGTGTGTGTGATTGTGGCCACATTCTTGGTTTGGCGAATGCGACCGCGGAGCCGCCGCACAGAGCTCCTAGTGCACAGTGCTCGACCGAATTCGCCCACTCGTATTGTCTACACACTTTCCTCAAGAATGTGTATTTCTATGGCCATCGGCAGGCCAGGCGTAATTGCCAATCGCATTGTCACCTCTTGTGGTTTTTTTTCCCTCCTCTTCTGTCTGATTGTAGAAAATATCTCTCTGCTGTTTGTTACAGTTGAGCTAAATCTAAAAGCTCAACGGGACTCTTTATTGCCTAATTGCATTTTTACAACCCCCAAAAAAGAAGCCATGATGGAGGCAATTTGCTTGGTTCACTTGGAGAATATTTCCCTCATTACAGTGGAACAGAGGGCACGCTGATGCCGCAAGAGGAAGTGGCTTTGGCAGGGCACGTCAAACTGGCATTTAAGTGCAGGATTCGAGCGGGTCTGATGTGGATGGGATCAACTTGTTAAGTCAAATGAAAGGTCAACATATTTTCCGTAGCGTTGCACAAGGCCCAGGTTTAAACGCCGCAGTTAACATGCCACGCTGTATGCCTCATGTGAACCAGGATTTAACAGTGATGAGGCAGAAAAGTGGAATGGGAGAGTTTTGCCGTTACATTTATGGGAGGCATTTTTTGCGTGTGCCTCGAGTCGTAGCATCACAATATGAAACTCATGTGTGACCAGCGCTTTACAACAGCACCAACTAGCCAAATGCAGGAAGGTTTGGACAGTAAGTCCGCTACTCTCGGGTTTTACGCATACCTAGAACTAAAAATGTGTCGTCGGGAATTTCTGCTGAACTGTTACAGAATTATAAACCGTATTTGTTCATTATACATGACACCCTCATTGCTTTCATTCTTTTATTATGTAAAAAATGTAAATAATAAACAACATCTTCACAACTAATTCAGTTGCGGCCAGTAAAGCAACGCTGTGGCAACAAAGGACGTCAGGCCTATGAATTTTCTCTCCAAGTGATTACACGCAATCTGATTTTGGAGAAAACTTTTGAATGTGCTGAAATATTCTCTTTGATTGCTAACTTTCCAGAGTGTACGCCGTTCTAATCCCACACTCAAGTTATCAAAGCATAAGTAGCTCTTCTGTTTTTATTTGCAAAAGTATCTCAAAGTAGTACATGTGTGGCTTGTTTTACATTCATCCATGACCCTTTTACACATTGTGAAGTGTCTAAGTGGTCCAGTCGAAACATGAGCGCTCTTGGACATGTGAAAATCTTTAGGTCTGTGGTGGCAGCTGAGGGGAGAGCTCGTCCCATGGAGTAACTAACCTTGAGGCTCAGATCTGCTTTCAAACTCCCTAACACCTCATGACACTGCTCACCCGCCTGCACGCTGTTACAGAAATGTCTTTTGGCCTGAAAGAGAGGGGCGAAACAGGGGACAGGACGCCTGGGACGCCCAGGTATCCTAAGTATAGATCTGTAATGTATGTTATTCTGTGTGGGATGTGCACCGTAGGCCGATTAGATTGAAAGATTTCAGGGCAAACAGACGAGAGACCCCATGTGTCACAAAGGAAATGAAGCAGGGAGTAAAGCATCACCCTTGACTCAAGTTGACTCACTGACCTGAACCTTGTTCTTAGACTTAGCTACAGAGACAACTGGAGTGGCCTATCTGTTTGTCAATTGAGCATAGAAGTAGAACAAAGCTACACTTAAATGATTCTGTTTTGCTCTAAAACTTTGCCCATTGCATCACAAACAGTGATTTACATTGTGTGCAGTGGCATTCTGTAGTGCCTACTTCTTCAGGTGGTATTCGGGATCATCTGCAATTATATTAATTTAAGATAACTCAATTTTGGCTTTAAAAATTAAGTTACATACTTGCAGTTTGGACATTATGTAGTTCCGTTTCGGTTTATTTAGGGCTGGTTTAGTCCTGATTTGATCTTAATCCAGTGATATAGTGGATTAACATCAGTATAGCGGTCTGGTGGTTTTATTTCATAAATTTGAGGCTGATGCCCTCCCTAGTGGAACTCTTAAATTCATATATTTCAACCTGGCACAAACTCAGTGTTGGGGAGTAACTAAATACATGTGTTTAGAATACTAAACGGTACTGTATTCTGGTAAAGTTACACTTTCATTTGAGAGTATTTAGAATAGTTACTTTCCAAATATCAAGGGAATACACCCCAGTTCTCATTCAATAAATGTTATTAAGAATAATGTTGTGCAGTATGGGGGAAAAACAGGTAAACGTTGACCTGTGTTTCCTCCTAAAATAAAATAAAGATTTAAAACGCCACAGTTCATACAAACACTGCACTCTTCATTTGTGTAACTATACACCATATTTACACATAAATATAATGACAATAAATGTGAAAGTATTCTAAAAGTGTTCAAAGTATTCAGAATACAGTATTCTGATTAGACAAAGTAATGGAATACGTTACTAAATACATTTTAAGGCAAGTATTCAGTAACTAAATACAATTTCAAAGTATTCTCCCCAACACCGCACAAACTTAATTGTTCAAATTAATATTTTCAATTGTAAAACATTTAAACACACAGTGCGGGTCATTGATACTACAAGGCATCTGGATTGATGAACTGTAATGCTGTTGTTGAAGCAGTGAATCAGTCAGTGAGACTAATTTGTGTCATTGTGAAACTGGTGATGATAGCCATCAGTTAAGGTGTAAACAAATTGGCCGGATCTGTTATTGATCCGATCGTGGTGCAGGGTGAGTCCAAGAAAAAAGCACATATACCGAAGCAGAATAGCATCATGGTTCACTTTATAATTTAAACATGGGAAAACACTGCTCAGAACCTCGGCGCGCCCCCGCTTCCTGCACTACACGCACTGGACTATGAAATATCTGCAGGACAATTGGTTAAGTGGAGTTAACTGTTCGCCTCTTTTATTTCCCCTCCTCTCTTTCCCCTCTCTCCCCGCGAGGTATATCTCCGTTTTTTTGATCCTGCCGAGTCTGGCGCCTCGCACAACACAACTCGTCTGGCTTATTAAATGCTCTGACCTGGAGAGAGGAGAAACGCCTGTTGCTTCTCAACTGGGGCCATTGTGCGGGAGACGAGCGAATGACAGCTCCTAAATTGCTGTAATGTTGTGTGACCAACGCTTAGACCTAATCAATTTCTGTCGCTTTTGTTTGGTTTTGGAAGTGTTTATAAATGTGGGTCGATGCCGCGGGCCACTCTCTAAATAAAGTTTGTAAATATTAAACCGTGGTTGTCTTCAAAGGGCGCGCCGCTCTGAAGTGCGATAGAAGTAGTCCCGCTTTGATAATGTCAGTGGGGCTCTTTAGTTCCCATACAGTAGGAGAGGACGTTGCTCCTAATGGATGGAAATGGCAAGGAGTCCTCCCCACTGCTTAATTGCGCTAAAATTGGTCTAAGCCACTTTTGTGAGAGCCTTGAATGGGGGCGCGCTGCATGGGGTCTGTATGATTAACTTCTTCTTCCTTTCAAAGTCCTCTTGATGTTCCTTTTGCGAGGCAGCGAGCCAATCAGCGTCGAGCTCTTCAACGTCATGAAGTCACCAAGTGCAGCTGATTGGAGGTTTTGGTGGAGTAAAACAACTCCTGCCCTTTTATAGACGACCCTCGTCCGGTCAGGGCTACTGGCAACACTCACAAGGTTGAACACGGGATTCATACAAACTTCACTGAAGGGGCCAACACGGACGTACCTGGCCCGTTTCCTTCGCCTCAACATGAATAATGGACAGGAGTCACCGCCACGAGAAGGAAAGGAGGACACAGACACCGAGGAGCCCAAAGACATGAGCGCGGAGAAAGGACCTAAAGAGCCTCGGAGCTGCCTCCCGTTCAGCGTGGAGTCGCTCATCGCTAAGAAAACCACCTGTCGAAACTCATACTCTGGCACAGACTTAACGCTGGCTCTCAATAAGTCCGGGACGCAATCACCACAGCAACAGATGCCGCAAAGGACTTTTTATGCGGAGAGAAAACCTGGAGACAGTGCGCACAGCGCATCCTCCCTCTCCCCAAGTGAAGACAGCGCGCAGTTCAGCGACAAAGACCAGAGCACTTGGTTCCAGGCGACCTCCTTCTCCTCTCCTCCACGTAAGTTCATCATGCAGAACAATAGCTACTAAATGTAATGGACTTTTTGTTTAATTTAATTGTTACAATGCACATAGCTTATTACGCATGCTTTATTAATGGACTGATGAATTACGCACACAGCTTCAACTTCGAAATAGCGTTAAAAAGTGTGCGTGCAGTCCAAAATGACTGATCAGAAATGTGAAAAACATGTTATTGTGATTTTGTGCAGCCTCCCTTATTTTATCAGGCCTAATTTTTATTTTATTTTATTTTAGAAAAATGCTATTGCTAAGTTACCTCCATGTTGTTGTATTAATCAGGTTACTTTGCTGTTATGATGGGCTATTGATCCAACTGTTTACCATCTCATGCTAATTAGCGTCTTATAACCTTTTTCTCCTGTCGCAGGGAGCTCCAGCCCAACGCAGTGCACTCTGCGCAAGCACAAAAACAACCGCAAACCTCGAACGCCGTTCACTACCTCTCAGCTCCTGGCGCTGGAGCGCAAGTTTCGCCAGAAGCAGTATCTGTCCATTGCCGAGCGGGCCGAGTTCTCCAACTCTCTCAACCTGACCGAGACCCAAGTCAAGATTTGGTTTCAGAACCGCAGGGCGAAAGCCAAGAGGCTGCAGGAGGCCGAGCTGGAGAAGTTCAAGCTGGCATCCAAACCCGTGTTACCAACTTTTGCCTTGCCTTTCCCAATCGGAGCGCACGTAGGATCCCCGGCCTGGGGCCCGTCCAGCGGCTTCCCGAGGCCCAGCGTGCCAGTCCCAGGACTGTTCAGTGGACCTGTGGCCTATGGGATGTATTACCTGTCCTAGTTGGCCTATGCCTTCAGTGTGTGGAACAGACTAAGAATAATGCCATGTGTTGCTGTTATAGTTCTATACCAGTTGGCTATTTGAGGACATTCAGAGATTGACCTGTCCTTTTTGTCAAATTCTCTGCGATTTTGCCTTAAGAAAATATCCACGGGTTAATCAGGTTAAAGCCACAAGCCTTAAAGGTCTCACTGTGGATGTAAACTCTTTGCGTAATTACGGACAGGGAAGCTTTAAGCAACAAAGTACTTAAGTGGAGTCACTTGAACTCCTTCTGTGTCCCAGTCACTGTTTCGAGCCTGTCGTTTAAAATGGGAGATAATATGCTTACACTTGTGTAGGCACTCTCTGAGCGTCTTATATGAAACTGAACACAGGCCATGCATGTGTACTGTGGAGGAAGCCTGTGCCTCTGTGATGCGCACAGTGGTATTAATTGAAACTGTTTGTATCTGTACTGTGTACATACTGCTTCTGTTATGCTCAGCAAATTGTAAAAATAATTTTAGTAAAAAATAAACATTATACAACATGAGACTAATGAGTCCTATTTATAAATATGTGTATTATGTCAATGCATATGTCAATGCATATGTGTTTCCATGCTTATATATTATAAGCATGGAAAGCAACCTAATGTCTGCATTTTTTTAATAATAATTATTTTAAAAAACATGATAAGAATTATTATCATTTAGAAAAACCTTTTAATAAAGTCAACTTAAGATGAAGGTTCTTATCTATGGATAATTCCTATACGTCTGAGAGCTTACGCAGACAAAAGTCAGCTGAACTTCCCTGCGTCGTGCTTTTGTAAATTAATATTTCAAAAACGTATCTTTATAGGAGAAATTATTAATTTTCAATATTTGCAAAGGCGAGTAGAAGTCACATTTACTTAAGAACAGGTGCTTTAGTTACGTTTTAAAGCGATTGTACTTCTTAGTACATTGTATTGTACTTTTTACATATGAGTAATATTATAATTCAGTATATTTACTCTTGCTTAAGTGAAAAACATAGTTCCACAGTGAGTAAATATTTGAGTGGCAAAAGATTCATGCTGATACGTAAAATAGACAGGCCTAGCTTGTGTTTCAGAATCAGAATTGTTTTTATTCCATTTAAAGTTCACAAACCAGAAATTTTCTTCGGTGCAATTGTGCAACATGAAACACAACATAAAACTTGGATGAGATAAATAATTAACTATAAAAATAAATAAATAAAAAATCTATAAAACTATAAGGGCATGTATAAAGTAATTAAAATTAAAATGCACTTTATTCTTCAGGGGGAAAACACTTTCTGTATATTTTCACTTTTTTACTCTTGAGTAATTATTTTGGTCACTACTTTTTACTTCTTCTTGAATAAAATCATTTCAAAGTACCCGTCTCTGACCATATGATAGTGAACTAACATGCGACACACAGATAAATCACTCCCTGCTGCCCATAGACCCTTGTGCTGCCTGATGTGGCTCCGTTGGTATTCTGTAGTACCCCACGTGTCCCGCAGAGGGCAGAAGTGCACCCACTGCTGTGGCGTTAATCAGCGAAGAAGGTACATTTCCAGCCCTTAGTCCTGTCAGAGACGCTTATCGCAGCGAGGTACGTGCTATATTTGTTTGGTTTATGAATGAATGCTGATAATAATTCTTTTAAAACGTACTGTAGGTTTAAGTGCGCAATTATTCTGTATACACATTCATCTGATACGAATTAAGTTTACTACAAAAAACGACCTTTATGGAAATCTTCTCTGACCTTGGCTAGCAAGCTAACGTTAACTAGTTAGCTTAAGGCGAAGTATTCCTTTGTAGCTACGCAGCAAACAATGTTCTAACCACAATTATATGCCTTAGTCAAGTGCATATTTCTAATTTGTGTTGCATAGCACTTACTTTCTATTGTGTCATTAAAATCATTGGCCAGAGTGCAGTGTGAGTGCGGCGCCGTTAGCAGGTCTGTTGGTGTGACTTGTATTGTTGCATGGACGTGTATTGCCTGCTGCTAGTGCCTTTTCCACCATGACTATTTTAACACATTTAGCTTTGTAGTTATTAGTATTAATATGGTTTATTGTGTAGTCACTCATTTTGAGCCAACAGAACATTCTTGTGCCACATGATTTGAAAATTGTGTCTAAAGTATTGTGTTTCTGTTATTGTCTTGCAGTAACAATGGCAGGTCGCAGGGTGGCACTTAAAGCCATTGACTGGTTGGCATTTGCCGAGCGAGTGCCACCTAACCAGAAGAGCATGTTCAACAGTTTGAAGACCCGAAGTGATGCAATTGCTGCAAAGTAAGAAAACATACAAACTTATGTGTGGCCAGTTCAAGGCATTGTTCATTCTGACAAGTTGCACTAGTGCAATTCTGTTTTATAATTAATTGTATTACCCAATACCCCTTCTGTTATTTTACAACTTGTATGTCTTTCCCACAGACTAGCTTCTCTTCCTGACACTCCTGCTACTATTGACTGGAATAAGTACAGGAACGCAGTGGCTGTGCCAGGCCTGGTTGATGAGTTTGAGAAGAAAGTAAGTAAAAAATTAAGCATCATCTGTATAATAATTTGACATCTAATTTACATTTTGGTATAAAACATGCTTTGTGTATCAAATTATCTGTTTCAGTTTTCAGCACTGTCAATCCCTGAACCTGTTGACACACAGACGAGCAGCATCAACTCCCAGGAGGCTGAGGCTGTAAATACATGTTTAACATGCATTAATTAACTATTATAGTACAATTGTATTTCCTGATATTATCCATTCTTTTGTTCATTTTATAGAATCGCTCTGCTTTAGCCTACATTGAAGAGTCCAAGGCTCGCATTGCTCACTATGAGAAAGAGGTGAACCATAACTAATACATGAGTTGTATATTGTATGTGACTGTAATACTGTATTACTTATTGATTGTGTTGTTGGTCCTAGCTGGATAAATTCAAGAACATGATCCCATTTGATCAGATGACCATAGATGACCTCAATGAGACCTTCCCTGAGACCAAACTGGACAAGGTCAATTATCCATACTGGCCTCACAAGCCAATTTCAGAGCTGTAAATCTGTCTGTTTCTCCCCAAATAAAAATATGTATTTTAAAAATTAATTGATTTTGTCAGTTTTATCTTTTGCGACATATGTAACTCCCTTTTAGGGGCAATGTTATTTTAAAATTGAAGTCAGATTTCATTCTGGTCAGGAAATTTGGAGGATATTAAAAGTATCCATAGTAATGTTCTCCAAACATTACTATGAGGCGTTAGGTGTTTCCATGATTGCCATAAATATATTAAATTAATATTATGAAAGTGTTTTATTTCTAGAGATACTGTGTTTTTAGTAATTGTGAATATCCGTACACTTAATTCTATGAAACCACGCGGAGTGTTTGGTCCCCGGACTCCAGGGTGTCGGATATGAAGTTGCATTTGGAGCAGCCGGACCTCGAGCGACACAAAGGCGGGGCTTAGCGAAGATGATTTCCGTTTGATCTTATTTACAGCAATCCACAGCAGCTCGCGGAGTCCATCAGCCAGGTAAAATATTGTTTTATTGGGAAACAAGTCTTGAAATAAACGTAACAGTCGTAGTTGAGACAGGACCGATTAAGACATGACATTTACTCTGGAATCTAACATGACAACTGCTCTTAAATAGCACGAGCGAAAGAGGCTGTGGTCTCAGATTGTCCGTAGAGGTCACAATGAAAGGCATTTTAACAACGATCACTTTTAGACGCCTATGTATTAGATTTGTGGTTCATATCTGCTGTGTAGGCATCAGTCTTTTAGATTGTGCTAGCTAACATTAGCCTCCACGCAGTGATGTCAACATACGCGCCTGCATTATCAATTCAACTTGCTCATCGTGTGGTTATATTTCCATGGACTCCCATTTGTCGCCATAAAAGTGTTGTTGTGTAATGACACACCGTGATGTATGGTGATGTTATTGGCATCGTTTGGCATCGTTTTGCGCGTCCGTCTCTATGTGGCACTGCGTCAAAACACCCTCTGTCGGGCACATTCTGGTGTGCAAAGATGTAATAACATGGATCTAACAAGTGCAGGCCACTAAATGAACTTTTGAATTTAATATGCCTCACAATGTTTGTTATTTGTAATTTAAATAAATGACTGGCCAGTGAAGTAACACTGCGGGACGTAAATGTTGTGCTCAACTATTTTGGCTTGAGGGAATATGAGCTTGTGGTTCTTAAGTTCACCTTGGGCACTAGTTGTAGGCTAGTTAGGAACATGTTGTTTTAAAAACTACATAAACACATGTGTTCCTCACAACTTTCAGGCATGTTTTCCATTTTCATTTTGTGTAAGGGATAACAATGATAGTAATCTGTGTTTGTCTCATTCTAACATGCAGACTGTGTTGGTCTTGTCTGCCCCTGGGTATCATTAGGTCACCAACACAAGCTTTATTGTTTTGAGGGAACAATGGGAGTAGGAGTAGGCCTGTCCCGTGAATGGAAGCAATGCTTGGCGCCTTGAGGTTGACAAGTGTCAGTCAAACCAAAGGCTCATTGTTTTTTCAACACACAAGGCTCACATGTAATAAGGGCACATGCAAATAGATATATCCATCATATTCCACAGAAAACCTGCCTGTACCAGCAACTGTCAACACAAGGGGAGCCCTCGGGCCCAGAAACCAGTGGCATCTGCAGAAACCACTGGCAGCTGCCAGATACCGATTTTGGATCTCGCCCTCTCTCATTTAAAATGTTCAGTCCTTGAAGATTGGGGAATTTGTTTCTTAACCCTCTTGACAAAGAGCTGAGGTTGGTGTTGCAATGAAATTCAACATGTTCAAAGAGCAACATCATTTGTAGTACAAAGGTAATGTTGTACAAGGGATTTTCACGTAAAATCATCGAATTGTTCTGAGTGAACATTAATTTTGTTTATGTTTGTGGGACTCGCAGGAAATACTTCATGTAACAGGACTCTACAGAGCCTTTCATGGTTGAATTTCGTCCATACAGCAGGATTGCCACGGTCTCTCTGCCCCTGATGACTCTCACTGCAATGAAAGTACTGATTGTGTACATTACCGGCGGTACTCATAGGTCCGGCTTTTATAAGACAACAGGAGAACACTACTATGTCAATGTATAATTGGGCAACATCTTTAAGTAAACACATTTTTAAACATATAGTTGTGTCAACGCACACATGACACAAACACTACCAAGTGTCTGTTAGAAAAGAAAGCATGGTCACATTAGACACAAATCGAATTCCAAATTCACTTTCCTTGAGACGGTAGCTAAAACTGATGCAGGAGGTCTATATGCCACCCTGGAGCATGCTGTTGCGCTGTTGTTTCCCCTCTTGTGGCTGGGATTGTTGTGAACATAGCTGTTTATATGTCCATACACTGAACAAGGTTGTTGTCCATCTACAGCTCATGGCCCTGTGTCAGCCGAATTACCCTTTGTGGGCATCAGTGTGGTATGTGGCTGGACAAGATGCTTTTAAGTATTTGCTTTGAGTTGTTAGATGACTTTAAAACAAAAAAATAAGTTAAACTTTGCTGGGAATGTTCTTGCAGATCAGTTAAGCCTCTTTGTATTTGCTTTAATAAAATCGCTTGGTGTAAGTATCAGTAGTGTCAGAAGATCATCCTTTGGGGAGGGCAGTGATGAGGGATAGATGAATAAAAGTTCTTACCATCTGGTTAGGGTTTATCAGGGCAGATACAACCCGCCTTCCTTTTAGTCCTCTGCATGGCTCCCCTGCAAGATGGGAAACAGTGCCTCTCAAAAGTACTAATACACCTTGAACTTTTGTACATTTTTGTCATGTTTACAACCATAAACATAAAGATTTAATTTTGAATTTTCTACTGAAAGTTCACACACAAGTAACAGACAACTGTGAAGTGAAAGCAAAATGATACATCTGCGTCAACCGAAAAGTGGGGCGTGCATAAGTATTCATACAGCATGACTTAATACGGCACGGTAGCACAGCGGTTAGAGCTCGTGCTTCACAGCTAGAAGGTCCGGGTTCGATTCCCACCTGGACGGGGCCTTTCTGTGTGGAGTTTGCATGTTCTCCCCGTGTCTGCGTAGGTTTCCTCCGGGTACTCCGGTTTCCCCTACCACTAAAAACATGTACAACAGGCCCAGGGACTGCAGGTGGAAATTAGCACAAGTGCTATAACCTGGTACAATGCATCTCTTCTTTCTGAGGCTAATGTATATTGTACACTGTCCCTGTTCAAATAAATAAATAAATAATACTTTGTGGAACCCCCTTTTGCTGCAATAACAGCAGCAAGTCTTCTGGGGTTTGACTACAAGGTTTGCACATCTAGATACTGACATTTTAGCTCATTCCTCTTTACAAAACAACTCAAGCTCTGTCAAATTAGAAGGAGAGCGTTTGTGAACAGCAGTTTTCAGGTCTTTCCACAGATTTTCAATAGGATTTAGGTCAGGACTTTGACTGGGCCATTCTAACACATTAATTTGACGATGAGCAGTGTTAGGTTTGCTCCATACATAACGTTTTGCATTTGGGCCAAAAAGTTTAATTTTTGTGTCATCTGACCAAAGCACCTTCTTCCACATGGCAGCTGTGTCCTCCATATGACTTCTAGCAAACTTCTATGACCTCCTTTCAATAATGGCTTTCTTCTTGCCACTCGTCCATGAAGGCCAGATTTGTGTAGAGTACGACTTATAGTTGTCCCATGTACAGATTCCCCCAGCTCAGCGGCAGTACGTCGCAGCTCCTCCAGAGTTAATCTTAGCACTGGTCAGAAATGCACTTGGTTGCATTTCTGACCAGTGCTCTCCTTGTTTGGTCTGTTAGTTTAGGTGGACGCCCGTGTCTTGGTAAGTTCTCAGTGGTGCTATACTCTTTCCATTTCCGAATGATGGATTGAACAGTGCTCCGTGAGATGTTCAAATCTTGGGAAATCTTTGTATAACTCAACGCTGCTTTAAACTTCTCCACAGCTTTATCCCTGACCTCTCTGGTGAGCTCCTTGGCCTTCATGATGTTGCTTAGTGACCAATAGACTCTGACCATAGCTCTGAGGCCCTCACAGAACAGCTGTAATTATACTGAGAGTAGATTACGTACAGGCGGCCTCTATTTAATGGTTAGGGCAAGGTGTGAACATTCTGCAGTCATTAGGAATGTTATAAAGGCAATTTAATGCACTCAGAAAATGCTGAATTAATACTTATGCACGCCCCACTTTTCACTTTTCTATTTTTTGAAAAATAACAGAATCATGTATCATTTTGCTTTCACTTCACAGTTGTCTGTTACTTGTGTGTGAACTTTCAGTAAAAAATTCCAAATAAAATCTTTATGTTTATTGTTGTAAACATGACAAAATGTGCAACAGTTCAAGGTGCATTAGTACTTTCGAGAGGCACTATAATGGAGGCATGCTAGTGAATGATTTATGATTAGGCCGAGGGACCAAGAGCACAATGTAACATTCTTACCAAGAAATTAGTGTCTTGTTTTGTTTGCAGTAGATGTTGATGGACCAGCCCTATGAAGAAACGGGTTTACAATGGGACAAAGTACCTCGGAACAAGAGGTCCAAGAGGCGCCACAACCAGATACCCACAAGGTTTCCTTCTTAACCACTTCCTATTACATGTAGTAATGTTGTAATCAATGCATCTGCATATTTAAAATATGTATGTGTGCATTTAAGAGTAGTTATCTGTTACCCTGCCCTATCATATATTCTTGGTGTCCAGCGTAAGTTTTTTTTTTACTGTGAAAGACCAGGCCAAGTCTTATACGTTAATCAATAACTACTGATAATGGACATGTGTCAGAAAGAACAAGCCCAAAAGCTATTACCCTCCTCTCTGATAGTTATCATGCCTTGAAACATACACATTTATCTCAGAAACTCTTATAAAAGTTTCATCATTTAATCTTGTTTACCAAAAAGGGGCAAATGTGAAATTAAAAAAATAAACAAAATCTATTGATCCACGTCTCATTATAATAATTGTATATTTAGTAATTTAAGTGCTTAACATAACTTAATTTAATTGGTTTTTTTGTTTTGGTTATTTACAATATTGAAGAATGTTATGCTGCATTATGTTAACAACACATTTATTTTTGGTGGTTTACAGTAAATTGCTATTTGCAATTTTCTATCTTTGCCACAAAGCAACTGAATTATCATCTAGCAAATGAATGCCCCGATTCAAAATGAGTGACCCTTTTCATAGGGGTCATGAAGCCAAAGCCTTTATTCCCACATTCCATTACACTTCAGTGGTTTAGGATCACAAGCCACAACGTTAACTGAACAGCTTTTTTGATGTGTGGGAGTCTATACATTTGTATCTATTAAATAGTATTTTCTTTGTTTAGGATGGGTTTAATGACATCAAGTCTTTGGTGGAGGAGGAGCTGCAGACGAGCATGGTGAGATTAGACATGTCAAACCATCAAGGGCGAAATAATATTTTATGTTAATTTTCCTGTGTGTGCTTTTACTTCTCAGATGGTGGGAATGGTGATTGGTGCTGGCATTGCCATAGTTCTCATTGCCATTTTTATTTTCTTTGTCCTTCGGAAGTTACAACTTCGCAGTCAGTATTACTGTACACATCTACCATTTACAAAACAGTTTTTATTAATACTGAGAGGCTGACGATTCTAACTCTTGACAGATGAAGAAACTGAAGAAACGCCAAAGTATCGTTTTCGTAAAAGAGACAAAGTTATGTTCTATGGCAGGAAAATTATGCGCAAGGTTTGTTCCATGAGAAACAATATACTGAACTAATGAACTGAGGTGTTATTTTAATTCATGATCTTTGCCATTATTTTCCAGATGTCACAGTCTACCTCTTCCCTGGTGGGTACATCGTCCTCTTCTCGTCCCCGTCTGAAAAAGAAGCAGAAGATGATTAACATTGCCAAAAAGTATTTCACAAAGCACCTGTGGACATTATATCCATATGACATTATAATCCCGTGCCTTTTTGACTGTCCCTTACAGGATTCTGCGCTTTCAGAAAGAGGTGCCCATCTTACAGGCCAAGGAGCCCCCTCCCTCAGTGTTGGAGGCTGATCTCACAGAGTTTGATGTGGCCAACTCCCACCTCCCTTCAGAGGTGCTCTACATGCTCAAAAACGTCCGGTAGGTGCACTGTGTGACAAAAGACAAGTTTGTGTTTAAAGTCTGTAAAAAAACAACAACAATTCTCCGTCTTAAAGGGTGCTGGGTCACTTCGAAAAGCCACTTTTTCTGGAACTGTGTAAGCACATGGTGTTCCTGCGCTTCCAACAAGGGGAGCATGTCTTTAGACCAGGCCACCCCGACAGCAGCATCTATGTGGTTCAGGAGGGGAAGCTAGAACTGTGCCTTACTGGACTGGTGCGTTAAATGTTGGCACACTTTTTACAGACTTACAGATTACTCACATAAATATGGACATGCTCATTGTTGCTTTCTTTCAGGATGGCAAAGAGAGTGTAGTGAAGGAGGTGTATGCAGGAGACAGTGTTCACAGCCTTCTCAGCATCTTAGACGTCATCACAGTAAGATACATATTCTTTTTGTTTTTTTTTAAAGAACGCTGTTGGAAAAAAAAGATTAGAATGTGATATTTTGCATCAGGGCCACCAGAAGCCTTACAGGACGGTGTCGGCTCGGGCAGCAGAGGTCTCCACTGTTCTCCGTTTACCTGTCGAAGCCTTCCTCTCTATCTTTGAGAAGTACCCAGAGAGCCTTGTGCGAGTAGTGCAAGTATGTTCTTTCAGTATCTAAAGCTTTTTGTGACCATTGTTCATTCGCGAGTATAAACAGCACGCATGTGTTGTATGTTTTTAGATCATAATGGTTCGTCTCCAAAGAGTCACTGTCCTGGCCCTTCACAACTATTTGGGGCTCACCAATGAGCTCTTCAGCCATGTAAGAACACGCATTCACTAGACGTCTTATGTAAACATCTGCACGGACTGTGGTTTGGCATTGCTTTAGGAATTCGGGCATCATTAGTGACCCGTAAAACGTTTTGCTGCTGCACACATATTTTAGATTTTTACTAAAAAATTTGTTTTTGGAGGAAATGCAACCCAGTCGTCTGCCACCTCCGTCGCCCCACCCCACCCGGACCAGCCCAATACGCCACGGGAAACGCTTCAGTAGCCTGACGGTACCGGAGGAGCACAGAGAGGCTGCAGTCAAAGAGGCTGCAGGTGGAAAAACATGCTTCAATAATATGAAATCATGGCTTAAAATATGAAATGTAATTTATTAGAAATATTTTTTGTCAATCAGGAGACCATGGGAGGGAAGGCTCAACGGTGCCAAGTCTAAGCAGAGCAATTTCCATGCCTGTGGATATTGCTGGTAAGAGTTTTTGAAAAATGATATTGAAATACTAAACTACTAAGTACTAAGTAATAATAATATAGTAAGGTTTATAGTAAGTAGATAATGTATGAAAGTCATGGTTGAAAACTCTGCTGCTTTGAAAGTCTGAGCATGTTCATTAAAATGTATTTATTATTTAGGGACGCAGCAATTTTTTTTGCAATACAGCGAGCTCAAAAGGCAAAAACTAAACTTAACTGAGCGAAAGATGAGTTATATAAAAAAGTATACCAACAACTATCACATGCCTGCAAAGTGTGTCAGATAGTTGTTTTTCCTATTAAATAATGTTATTTCAAATTCAGGTATTCAGAAAAGTTTGAAATCAGACTTTGACATGGCGTACGAAAGGGGCCGTATCTCGATTTCTGCAGAAGACGGAAATACTCCTCCCCAAACTTCAAAGGTAAGTGTCTGTGAGTAAATGTGAATGAGACAGTAACCTGAAGTAATGTATTCTTAAATGTAACTCTGTGATGCTGTATGTGTGGTGTGCCTCAGGATCTGCGGGAGCGTAAAGTGACTGTGGACGACGTACCTTCAGGGATCTACCTGTATCCAGAAGAAGAGCACGGAGTGGATACCATTTTTACCCCTGTGTTTGCTAAATCTAGTGCTGCTCTTTTTGAAGACGCTCAGAAAGAAGTCCTCAAACTCATGCGGCTTGAGGTTAGCTCTAAGTTGAGCCTGTGTTTTTATCTCTGTACAGCTCTATTGTGATACGCATTGTCTGTCTAAGCACGCAGTGAAGATCTATTATCTTTTCTTCTGCATGAATGAACATATTGTCCACAGCATTAAGCATTAAATCCACGCCAGATTAAGATTATAATACTGTACCGTGGAGAATGTGGGTCAGACACCTTCTACAGTTTGCATGTACTATATATTTATAGATTAGATAGTAATATGTTTTTCTGCATTTATTTAATGCTGATCAGCCCATTGTAAAATAAAGCACTATTGGATTTGGTATGTTAACTAACCTTTTTTCAGAGCTTTTTTCATGTGTTTTATTCATTGCTGTAGGATGCTTCCTTACTGAATGGGAGAGTAACTCTGCATCACGCTAAAGCTGGTGCTGTTTTAGCCAGACAAGGCGACCAGGTACCAAAATATAAACTATAACTAACTCATACCATTTTGACACATACCTCTAGTAATTAGTTACTACATCTTATTTTGAAATATTTTTTCAGGATGTGAGTCTGCACTTTGTCCTCTCCGGGTGTCTACATGTGTATCAGCGGATGATCAACAAACAGGAGGCGGTGTGCTTGTTTGTGACCCAGCCAGGGGAGATGGTGGGACAGCTGGCTGTGCTCACAGGAGAGCCCCTAATCTTCACCATCAAGGCTGTCCGGGACTGCACTTATCTCAAGATCTCCAAGTCAGACTTTTATGAGTAAGTCACATTAGACTGGCTTTTTTTAAATTATGACATAAGAGCAGAAATATCAATCCAAAGTGACGAGGTGCTCATATTTGCTCAAAGGGATGAAAATGGTTGTTCTTCAATCTGAGAAAGAACATAATGTGATGGTCTCGGTGTAGCGGCGGTAATAAAGTGCTGGCCTCTCCATGCTTTAGAAATGTGACCGACACTCAGCACGTGCGCTCCCCCCGCCGCACCCCCCTCTCCCCTTAAACTAAGACAAACTAGAAACAAACCATATACAAAAGGAAACTCAAAGCAAAGTTTAAACCAGTTTTCCCCCCTCTGCCACATGGTTCAGCCTGAGATTTTAAAATAGCCGACAAGGACCACGCCTTCCCTTTGTTCCAGCCATATGGTACAGGTACGTTTGTATACAAATAAACAAAGGACAATCTGAAGTATAATCATCAACTTAAACAAATGAATGAATCCGGTGGGTTATTGTTAGCTGATGGATATGGCAAATGAAACAAAGTGTCAAATAAATACTGGGACAAACCCACTTTGTCACACTATTGTTTACTGTTACCTGCAAACTTGAATATTCTATTTTCATCTCTGTGTTGGCGCTATACATTTAACATTGAAGGGTGAAGCCTTAAAGAAATCGGGGTCATAAAACGTTTAAAATACTTGACAAACAAAAACACACTTGTATATGTCAGGATCATGAGGGAGCAGCCTAGTGTGGTGCTGAGTGCGGCTCACACAGTGGCCATCCGGATGTCGGCCTTCGTCAGACAGATGGACTTCGCTATCGACTGGATGGCTGTGGAGGCTGGGAGAGCTCTGTATAGGTACTGTCTCACTGCAAATGATCCTACTTTGGTACTGATAATATAGTGTTTGACCAGACTTAAAGAAATCACACTGTACTTTGTGTCCTTTCCCAATTTCAGACAAGATGACAAGTCAGATTGCACCTACATAGTGTTAAATGGACGACTGCGCTCAGTCATTCGCAAGGCAAATGGGAAGAAAGAGCTTGTTGGAGAATATGGCAGAGGAGATCTTATTGGAGTGGTAGGAATCTGACTTAGTATTGGACATATATAGTTAATAACAGTTTTTAAATTTTAGATAAATAAATTTTTCTCTCTTATTCATGAGGTGGAAGCTTTGACCAAACAGCCGAGGGCCACCACTGTCCATGCAGTTCGGGACACAGAGCTGGTGAAGCTGCCCGAAGGAACGCTCAATAACATCAAAAGGCGATATCCACAGGTAATTAATCTGGATTTCAAAATCATCTTGCTTTATGTTTGTGTGCAGTTTGACTGTTGTTATCTGTTCTAATCCAGGTGGTGACACGGTTGATCCACTTGTTAGGCCAAAAGATTTTGGGGAACCTTCAGCAGGGACGAGGGCCTTTCACAGGTTAGGAGTTATAGCATGTAAAATCTAAAACTTTAGTCTTAGCTGTACCGCTTTCAACATATTTATTTTGCCTCCCAGCCTCTGCTCTGGGTCTGACCAATGTCGCCACCAGTGCAGACGTGACCAACCCGTCCAGTAACCTCTCCACTGTAGCAGTGCTGCCTGTGTGCGACGAGGTACCAACCAATGCCTTTAACCTGGAGCTCAGCCATGCCCTCAGTGCTATCGGTAAGGACTGTGTTTCATTAGTACATGTGCATCTTAAAATAATAATTCTTCTTCTGTTATTTGTAACTAAGGGCCGACGTTACTTTTAACGAGTGACATAATTAGAGAGCGACTGGGTGCATCTGCATTGGACAGGTATGATGCACACTCTCATATTGTTCTTTCTATAATAATAGAGGTCTATGGGCGTATACAAAATATTTCTTCATCCTCAGTATCCACGAGTACCGCCTGTCCGGCTGGCTGGCACAGCAAGAGGACATCAATCGGATTGTCCTGTACCAGGCCGACAACAGCATGACCCCCTGGACCCAGCGCTGCATCCGACAGGCCGACTGCATCCTCATTGTGGGCGTGGGGGATCAGGAGCCCGCACTTGGAGAGGTGGGTTTCTCAGAGGTATGGAATATAGAAAAGGTGGAATGTGGCAATAACCCTCTTCTATACTGTTAGCTGGAGCAGATGTTGGAGAACACCGCAGTTCGAGCGCTCAAAAAGCTGGTGATCTTACACAGAGAGGACGGGCCAGATCCGGCCCGAACAGTGGAGTGGCTGAACATGAGAAGCTGGTGCTCGGGTCACCTGCACCTCAAGTGTCCCCGCAGAGTCTTCTCTCGACGCAGCCCCAACAAACTGGTACAGGCTTTAATAATGTGGACAATGTGAAGTGTTTGTGTCTGATGGTACACTCTTGATTCACCAATAGAGAGAGGTGTATGAAAAGGTGTTTGAGAAAACAGCAGACCGACACAGTGATTTTTCTCGGCTGGCCCGAGTTTTGACCGGAAACAGCATCGCCCTGGTGCTGGGAGGAGGCGGAGCCAGGTAACAACAAAAAATTAATCCCTCAATTTAGAAATATAGTTGTAAGGCTGGCATTAACATTCTTGTTTGTACAGAGGCTGTTCTCATGTAGGAGTGATAAAAGCCATGGAGGAAGCAGGAATTCCAATTGACATAGTTGGAGGGACATCAATAGGATCATTCATTGGTGCACTCTACGCTGAGGAGAGGAGTGCTGTTCGGACCAAACAAAGAGCCAGGGAGTGGTCCAAGGTGCACAGTTCATATCCAGCGACCCACTCATGTGCAGAACATGTATAGCATTTAGATACTAACGCACCATTTACTTACAGGCGATGAACTCTGTGTTTAAGACAGTTCTTGATTTGACGTACCCAATTACCTCAATGTTTTCCGGTTCTGCTTTCAACACCAGCATTTACAAAGTTTTCCAGGACAAGCAAATAGAGGTAACAGGAAAAAAAGGCAATGATGAAAATGGAAATGTATGAAACAAAGACAAGGAGAGAAACGTTTTTTTGTTTGTAGGACTTGTGGTTGCCATATTTTAACGTTACCACTGACATCACTGCCTCAGCCATGCGAGTTCATCAGGATGGTAAGTGAGCCTTTAGTTTTACTCTGTCACTTAATTTATGTCCATTATCATTATTGGCAACATATACTCATCCAGATGACATACATTACGCAACCAGAAATTCACAGAATGCTTTATATTTACAATTACTGTGATTGTTAACTTGTATTTCATAACCAAGTCTTTTTATATTTCACTTCTCTAAAAAAGCAAATGTCTCTTTTGCATGTTATACTTTTAGCATGCCCTAAGCAGACTGCTCTAAGAAATACTATTCTCTAGGTACTGCATGACTGAAGTGCAGTGAAAAGTCTTGAAGCTGAACTGATTTTGGGGTCAAACTGTGGGTTATATGTGTATCTTTATATTGGCCTATAAGAAAACTCAATAAAGATAAAACACACCCCAAAATCAGTTTGTGAGTTTGCAATGTGCAAGGGCTGTGCAACATGTGTAAGAACAGAACTTTTGTTCATTTTTAAGTTAGGCGGCCTTATTCTTTTAGGTCATATTTGCAAAAGATGTTGACAATCTCCATCTATGTGGATTTTGTATTGCCTAATATTGCAATAACAATATATTGCTTTTTAAAGCAATATATTGTGCAGCCCCACACAGTGTATTCTGTATCGATGTTTAGGCTTAAACCTTTAAAAAGCAAAATGTGACTTATATTTGAGCCAATCAAACGCTAATACTTAATATGTTCAAACCACAAGCCTTTTAAATCTGCTTATTGTTATAAACCGTAAGAAGCCAAAGAAACGGCGGGATTTGGGAGGCTTGTTGTGCTGGCACTGGGCTGGCATGTCTAGTTTGTGAACTCCATAGATTGCATTGTGGCATGTGCAGTACCTTTTATAGAGCAAAGCCTTGTCCTTTCTTAACATCAAACCATCTTCTTTTCACTATATTTTACTTTTCTTTACAGATTTTCGTTCTTCTGTTTGTCTAATTACTAGTTACTACTACTCTAGTAGTACTAAAACACACCTAAATACTGCTGTATTATTGTCATTAGTTTCCCCCTCCCTTCAATTGGAACTGCTCTAACCCATCATCATACTTGCTAAACCATGCTAAAGTCCCTCTGCACATCACAGAGCCGTGTGCTGTTGAGACTCATAGACTGTTGTGATTCTGTCCTGTGACTGTCGACATGTAGGATCCAGAACACCTGCCTTTTCTCTTGCTTTAAATAACACTCCTCGCTCCTCCTTCACCTTCATTTCATTCTGCTGCTTATGCCATTTCAATTACACTATGTAGTTTTCTGTTAAGCTTCTTTTTTTTATCTCTTCTTTCTGGCAATGACTAGTATCACTGTGCTGTGAGATGTAGCCCCATTGTCCCTTTGGCCAGTAGTTTTTGGTCTTTGGTGATGGATAGACAAAAAGGCCCAACAACATAAAGTGATGGACACTCTTTGCTTCTCTACATTTCTATCTCTTTCCTCCCTCTGCTTGTCCTCTCTCACCTTGTTGTGTGACGAAGCAACCATCTAACTTTTCTAATCTAGCTAATCTAATACTGACACATTTACAGAAATGTTATAAACTAATAATAAATAATAATCTAATGTTAACACAACATAAACCAATTACTATATTTTAACCTAAAACTATATATATTTATATATTTATGTATTGTCGTGACTTGTTAGACCTAGTCCTAGAACATCAGTCACTGCCATGTTTGTTGTTTGATTGTACAAAATCCTTTTTAAATGCAGGACAACATGGCTCACTGTGTGTGTTCCTCTCAGTCGTGCTACTCTCTCTCCCTCTCCCCCTCTCTCTCTCTCTCTCTCTCTCTCTGTCCCATCTGCTCAGTCCTCTGAGGCTGGCCCATATGTGACGTGTTGCTCCTTCTCCATATCCGTGTCCCGACAGGTTGTGCCTGGCGCTATGTTAGAGCCAGCGCCTCCTACACCCCTTATTTACCCCCCCTCTGCGACCCCAAGGATGGCCACTTGCTTGTGGATGGTTGCTATGTTAACAATGTCCCAGGTCAGATTTTTAAAACCCACTCACCTCCCCCAAACGCCCCTCTTACTAAACCCCCCCTGACCGATTGGACATTGGTAGACCATGGTTTGGAAGGACATGTTTATTCCAATAGTTGAACTCGGGTTTGCCTGTAGCAACACTTTGACAAAAATTACCCAAATTATAGCCCACACTTCAACTTTGTTAGCACTGATAACTTTCAAAAGGGGTTTCAGTGTGACTTTCCATGCATGTCTATACTCTAGTAACAGACAGATGCATGATGTTCCTAAATCACTTTCAGCCAACTTTATTTGCTATTGCTTTAGATTATCTTCCACTACTTGTAAACTTGCTTCATCTAAACAGATGAGTGAATCCTACAGTAAGAGTGCAGGCGAGTGAGTGAGTATGTAGGACAGTAAGAGTATGAAGACATCTCGTCTGTGTTGTGTGGCTTTGTTATTAGCTTAAATGTTTTCATCCTGTGGTCTCAGTACACTCAGTATGTCATGTATGAGCAGAGGCTTGTTCAGTTTGAACCATTTCCATCACACTGTCCTCCTCTCTGGGCTTTGCTTGCTTTTAAAAATGCACGACAGCATCAATATATTTTACAAAGTTATATTGATGCCTTGATTATCTTTTGGGTTTAATGTGTTCTGGATCCTGCCGTTGTTTCTGTTCATGAGTCCAGCTCATTCACATTCATCCATTACCACAGTCCATATACACTACAGTGGCACCCTGACTTTTCTCTGGTGCTCCTTATCCTTCCAACCCATGCAGCGACCTGCTCCTGCCCTCTGTTGGCACTGAAGGGAAGAGCAGGCTGGCTGTGCACTGCCATGTTCACGGTGAGAGATCTTTTAAACAGGGTCACAACAAGATGCTTAAATAAACACTTGAACAATTTAAGATAAAAGACAATGGTATTGATAATATTCTTTTGTGGAGTGTGAAGCATCATGTTGGTCCTAGTTTAGAGATTGACACTGCCTTTGTGCTCTGTGATGATGCCATGTCATTTCTTACCTGCTGCACTGTATGTGTGCGGCAGTGAGGTGTGTAGTGGTGGATGCAGAGTCTAAAGGTGGGCAGAACCACAGGACGGGCCCAGCTGGACTCCCCTCTGGACTGGGCTCGTGCTGTGGTCTGCACCTGCACTAACTGGTATTGCGATGTTACTCCCTTCCTCCTCCTCACTGTGCCAGGCTCACTGTGGCGCTATGTGCGGGCCAGCATGACCCTGTCAGGGTACCTGCCACCCCTGTGTGACCCCAAAGACGGAAACTTACTAATGGATGGTGGCTACATCAACAACCTGCCAGGCAAGTCGGGGTTCCACAAACCTCAGTGTCCCAGCCTCCAGAAATAAAGCGGAAGGAGAGGTGGGGATTATTTTAGGGTATAGTAGTAGATGGTGGTAAGTATACATTTTAGGTTTAATTTTATGTGAAGCTGAGATTAAAACTCTGAGCCAATGCAATGGCGGTACTGCATACTTTGAAATGAGAATAAATCTAGGTGTCACTGGACACTAATTTATCAATGTCCAAACTAAAGTTAGCTTTCATGATGTATGTACTGAAAGTGAAAACTCGTGCTCCTGCCCTCAAGATGCAAGTGTCACTCTTCATTTTAAATGAATGTGTAATAAATGCAACATGTTTGATTTGTCTAAGGTTTATATATTTAATGAAACGCTATTAATTTAATTATGTTCTTTTCCTGAAGCAATTACTGCTAGATCAACTACAACCGCAATTTGTAAAAAAGTCATGCACCCATTTAAATTGTGAGTAAAATATTTCAGCTTGAGGGTTTGTGAGCGCTGTCTGTCCGTTATTCGTGCTTTTTATCAGTGGACATTTGTGTTCAGTCCCTGTACTTTAAATCTGGATCTTGTCGGTGTGTTTTTATATGTTCTGTTTATAGTTATAGTTTGTTGTTAAAACAAGCTGTATTTTGCAAAGCCGTTAAGCTTTGCAAAATGTGCCTCTGTTTTTCTCAAATGCAAATCCAATAAAACAGGAACTCACTTATACAATGACCATTGAAGTTTAGCATTTCCCTGTAGAATTGGCCTCTGTCAGCTGTGTGTATATAGTTCCTGGTTCAGTGGATTTGAGCTTTGGCTTTGGGATGCTTTCCGCTTTGTTTTACGGCTCAACACCACATAAATGTTTATCTCATAGACTCTTTATTTGAATGTGGACAAATGGGAAAGGCCAGTTCAAAATAAATGTAGATTTCTTTTCCCTTGTTAAATCACTACTCTTTGCACACCAATTTATCTGAAGTGCACTAAGCCAGGGGTTCCCAAACATTTGTGGCTGGGACCCCAAAACTGGACACGAAAACAACTCAGGACCCCCATGTATAAAGTTATTGCATTTTATGCTACTTTAGGGAAGAAAAACATTATAAAAACAAGTTAATGTGTATTTAAACAGTTTGTTTTAAGCATTTGAATGATTTTGCACAAAAAAATATACTACTTTTCATTTCATCTTCTCTTGAAATCTACTGGGAACACCCACCCAAGGCCTCGCGACCACCCCCCAAGGGGTCCCACCCCCACTTTGGAAACCACTGCACTAAGCTACCAAACACAAAACGGAGACTATTTTTGTGGTGTAAAGTCGCTGTCACCTTTTTTTCTCCCGATTCAAAACTAATGATGAACTTTTATAATTTTTTCGTTGGATTCCACCGGGTGTCTCTGTCTGTGCGTTTGGACTCACAGCGGACATTGCGAGGAACATGGGTGCCAAAACCGTCATCGCCATAGACGTGGGGAGCCAGGATGAGACTGACCTGTGTAACTACGGCGACTGCCTCTCCGGATGGTGGTTGCTCTGGAAACGCATCAACCCTTGGGCTGAGAAAGTGAAGGTATAACACATAATGACCATCTGTCGGTATTTGTCTGATTACAAGGGCTGTTCATGAGTTGAGTTTTGTCTGATATGCAGCAATACTATACAGTGCAATGACCCGCTATGCTGCATTCATTCAGAACCAATAGTAACTCTAGGCTCGATAGGTCAATATACGTTTATATAGCTTATTTAATTACCACAGCTTTAAGCGTTGCAGCCCTTAACTTCAGCGACTAATCTTATGGTTCATAGGTCTATCACACAGTTGAAGCACGGAGAGTTGAAACTTATAAACATTAAATATTTTTGAGTGTTTTGATCTGGGGGCCAGGGGATACATCCTGAGTGGCAGATTTTGGAACCGGGCCTGATGTAACCTACCCCTGGTCTATGGTGTTCCCAGGTGCCGGACATGGCGGAGATTCAGTCCCGGTTGGCCTACGTATCTTGTGTGCGGCAGTTGGAGGTGGTGAAGAAGAGTGCCTACTGCGAGTACATCAGACCACCCATCGATCGCTTCAAGACCATGGACTTTGGAAAGTTTGACGAGATCCACGTACGTAAACGCAACCCTCGCTGTTATATGTATGACTCTGTATATTGAATTACACTAAGAATTAATTAAGTCCTTAACATTTGCATAATTGGATGTCCATTATGGCTGATAAGAATGTGCCAATTTCTATGATGTTGTTTAAATGTATAATGTGCATTCAGGATGTGGGCTATCATCATGGCAAACTGCTGTTCACTAGCTGGGGTCGTGGCGACATCATTGATAACATGCTGAAGGACCACCGCTCGGCCGACTACAACGACAGCAAGCAAACCGATGTAAGACAGGAACACAAAACCAGAGGAAATCAAATCAAACTTTATTTATAAAGCGCTTTTCATACAAAATGTAACACAAAGTGCTTTACAGTGCTTAAAAATCATTCAAATTGTCCCCACCAGCAAAAATAAAAATAACTACAATCCCCACCTCCCCCCACCCCACCCGCACACACAGACACACAGACACATATACATACAGACAGCCCAGCAGTTAAAAGTCTTAAATAAAAGTGGACATAGAGTTGGGTACATAAGGCTGAGTACAGATGGACCGAAAGAGGAAACATCTGTATTCAGATGTGCCTTTGTGTCTTTGTTTGTTATAATGTATTTTTTCTGCATTTTAGTCATGCACATGTCCGGATGCTGACTTCACTGACCTCGCAGAGATAGTATCCAGGATTGAGCCAGTTCAGAGTTTTGTTGCAGCTGAAGGTAAGCAATGGCTTCAAGTAATCAAATTTTACATTTCACTTTGATGCTAAATATATAAATTGTTTCATACACCTGGACAGGGCTTGACTTCATGTTTTTTCCTTAATGAAACATTATTTAATCAATTTCATTTATTTGATTGCGTGGTGTTTTTTGTTGGTGAAAAACTTCTCTAAAAATACTTCAAATTAATTGAAAATTGGATCAAAGAAAATAAGTTGATTATTAATGTTGCGAAGAGCAAATGTATGGTGTTGGGATCTAATCATCTTTTACAAGATTCCCCTGCTCTGAACTTGGTTGTTGGTGGTTCATTGAACAAGTGGCTGAGGCCAAGTTGCTGTCGACAGCAGGTTGACCTGGAACGCTCAGATAAAACAAATATTGAATAAAATGGGCAGGAGTATGGCCGCGGTTTGGCACTGCAGAAAATGCATACAGAATACAGAAAACTTTGGTGGAATCAATAGTTCTGTGTCATCTGGACTATTGTTCCATCATTTGGGCAACATCTACAGAGAATAATATAAACGGATAACAGATTGCACAAAATAAAGCAGCTCGGCTTATCCTAAACTGTTCTTTCAGAACAAGTATTAGGGACATGCACAACCAGTTAACATGGCTGCGTTTAGGCCTTACTCTACAGTCATTGTGACTTGTGCACCTGGAGCTCCTGGTCATCTGATCAGAACAGAGCTGGACAAATGTTTTCAGTGGTGGAGGCGCAGTATTATTCAAAATTTTAAAAACTAATCGCACATTTGCGTACACAATTAAATTATCAAAGTTAAACATGCTGTATTTTCCAAGGATCAGACAGTGATGGTATCGCCGTGGCTTTTTGTCTAGCACTTTAACAGATTGATTATACAGAGATTTTAGAGGTTTTATTGTTGTGTCACTCGTCTGTGACCAACAAGAAATACAGTAATTAATATGAGGAATTATCATTGCCTCCAAGTACATTTTTGCAGCATCATGAGTCAGTGTATTCCTAATATGTTTAAAAACAGACAAACTGTATTTTAGTGTGTTGCCGATTTTCTTAACATGTTTTTTAAAACTAAACGATGAATCCAAAACAAGGCCTAGATATTTAAATTCCTTCACTACTTTTATTTGACTCTGGTTTACATAAATGCATGGGAAGGAGGACTTCAGTTTTTGAGTTTTGGTAAAATACATTGCAACGGTTTTATTTACATTAAGTGTAAGTGAGGCAGAGGAAAGCCAGTTTGAGATGTAATATTTATGCAATTAATAATTACTTTATAATGAGCTATAGTAACTTTTTTTTATTTTATTTTTTTTACATAATAACCAGACGGTGGCTATATTTTGTGTAGAAGAGCATATACTGTATTCTTATGTTATGTATGTATGTATATGTGTGTGTGTATATAAACATATAAACATAATATGTTTATATGTGTGTTTATATGCGTGTATAGGTATATGTATGTATGTATATATATATGTATATATATATATATATATATATATATATATATATATATATATATATATATATATATATATATATATATATATATGTTGTATTGTATTGTCATGTTCTTTATATATGTGTGTGTGTGTGTGTTTGTGTGCACTTCTGTGTTTGTCTTCATTGTTACACAGCTTTGATGTATTATCTGTTAAGGAATAGCTACTGTTTTATTTCAGTAGCTAATGGGGATCTAAATAAACAAACAAACTCTTTACTGTGAGCGAACTCGTCTCTCCTCAAACCTGACTCGTTAGGATCCAGATGAAGCTGCTTTGATCTAACTATATGAAGTCAAATATTAGCTTTAAATATGTTGTGTCCTTTGCAAAACCCGTTATTGTAATAACTTACTCCAAATATTGATTTGTTAGTGTCTAGCTGAGCATTAGGAGGGTGTTTGGTATTGCTGCCATGTTTAATCAATGTTCGTACGCTTTATACCTCCTGAATCTGGAATGTTCCTACTGTACACTGAAATGTTGCGTCTGGTTTTATGTCATGAGTTTTTTCTAACACAACTCCATCCATCCATCCATTTTCTCCCACTTGTCCGTTGCCGGGTCGTGGGGGCAGCTGTTGGAGCTGCACCAGTCCCCTATGGCTCCTCCTGCAGGTGGTGGGTCCACGGAAGGACGGCCTCATAGTTCCAAACGGACCTGTTAGTCTCTCATAGGGGGCCCATTCACTCTCTCATTCATACACCAGTGTACACAGACACTGGAGGCAAGGAGGGTGAAGTGTCTTGCCCAAGGACACAACGACAGCATGCGCCTTCAGGAGGCGGGATTCGAACCCCCGACCTTCCGATCATGAGACGACCCGCTCTACAAAACAACAAATGCTGTCCATTGACAGCATTTGTTGTTTTTTTCTTATTATACCCTAAAAACTCAAACAAAACATTATAAATTCAGGATTACCTCGGATATTGGCCAAAGTGGCTTGTGAGAGTGAAAGAATTAGCCCAAAACTGAAATCTACAGCATTTGTCCCGTGAGCTTGTGATGATATAAAACCCTGCACCTGTATTTAAAGCCCTCCAATGCCCTTTTACAGTTATGTGGGTTTGATGTTGGTGATAAATCCTGCTGTGATTCACAGACTCACACACGCTCTATAGCAGATGTCCAGACATGTTTTATGGCCACTATCCACAAATTGGTCCCTGGGATGATGAATCTCGCTGCCCCTCGCTAATATGTCCCATAATTCTTTGCGTTGAGCAGAGGAGTCGGACTGTCTGACAGAGTACGAGGAGGACGGGATGGACACAGTGCGGGAGGAAGAGGGAGAGGAGGAGGAGGAGACGGACGACCACTCGCCTGGAGACTGGGGCTCGAATGGAGTCTTTCAGACGGTAAATATATAGAACATTCAAAGGTTTGTGTGAGCTCTCAGTCGTCCAATTTTTCATCGTAGTAAATGTTTTTAAAACCTGAAATGGGCTGTTTGAGTTGGGGACGTTGCCTTCTCATAGCTCTCTTCACGCTCTTCTGAAGGAGGTCAATCAAACAAGTTACACATCATTGGAAATGCATCAGAAGCTAAAGTTTCTTGCCACTTGCTTTTTTAAGTCTCTTAAAGAACTAAGTAACTCACTGGTGCGGTTTTTTGCTCATTAATTGTCCGTGAGAGTAAATACTACGCTGACAGAAAAGACAAAGGGAGAGAGGGATATTGTACATCCATTGACACAATGGAAATATTTTCTTTCACTCAAACTTGGCTGTAAATACTGTTTAAGTGGCGCTAGCCCGCAGTTAGCTTTGCCCATTATCCTGCTAGCTTGTTCTTCGTGATTCTGTTAGTGTGTATTGGGGCCTCTGACCCGGTGCAGGGAAAGCTGCAAGGGTGGTTTTCTGGCCAGAGACACCAGGGGGAGATGAAAGACCCTCTAATCATCCCATTAACATTTGTATTACCCCCAGAGGGACTACGAAAAGGATTTATTAAGGTAAACAAGTTACTTGGTACTGCTTTGAAATCCACTGAACCAGTCTGCCCCTAACCTTCAATTTTACAAATGAGTAAAGGTTGAGGGCAAACACATTATGAAGTGCTTTCAGAAGCCCCCTTAATACTGTACATATTAGTACCTTTTAAGTGTTACCTTGACTTTGCTGTTGACATTCTTCTTCTCCTTAGGATGAAGAGAAATCTGTCCGACAACGCCGGAAACTGGCCAGTGACTCCAACATGTCGGAGGTGTCAGACTGCTGATCCAGACAAACTGAAGTGCTTTTAAACCCCAGAGAGGAGTTTGATGCAAGGTCTTCCTTTCAGCTTTTGAAACGACTGCACTTTGAAGCATCTGTGCTTTTTTTGTTTGTTTTATGGAGAGCCCCATTAGCTCCTGATGAAGTGCAAGGGTGCCTTTCTGGAGCGACACACTTTCTCCTTACTTTGATTTTTTTCCTCCAACTGGTCTTCTTGCAAACAGTGACTTGCATATGGTTTGTTAAACGAATTATCCAAACATGGGACCAGTACGACTACAAGTGAATTGTGTCCTCTTGTGGGTCGACCAGAGAGAGACTCAATATGTCCTCACTGAACACCTGAAATTACAGACCGCTACAAACTAGTGGGGACCCTCTTTGGTGTGAAAGGGACCGAAGCCTGCATGGTTTGTCTTTATCCAAAACATTGCACTCCATTCACTCTCTGTTGTTAGATTTTTTATGTAATGGATGCTGCTGTGAAGTAGTAGTAGGTAATTACACTGGACCTTCTTTACTATTGAGACCTTTGTACAGCTTAAAGACAACACAGAGCTTGATTTTTTCTAACATAAAAGGACCATAATATCTTTACGCGCACTATATAGTTGCAGTGTGACTGAGTGAAAGAAGACTGGGTGCTATATACAGTTTGTATCCATTGATAAAACACTAATGCCGTTCTCAGCCCCAATCCACAAAAAGATTGAATACATTTCTCTAAACATGACTCTTTTTAACAAAACCTTGAACACAATCCATAGTCTTAACACAATTCCCAAAATCGTAAGGCCAATGCACACCAGGACGCGTTGATCCATCACTTTCTATGAGAGAACGCACACCGAGGTTGCAGTGACCCGCGGCGATGCTTGACCCCACACCACGATGTGCGTGTTTGCTGTGCTATGTGTTAAATCTGTTTTTGTGTGCAGATTTGTACGACACAATTCACATTTTCAGATCAAAGTGCCCGTTTGTTTCAGGAGTGTAGTGTAGGACCCGACTGATGTGGGCCTTTGGGTTCGAATACCAATATTAAGGTGGTTGGAAAGGCCAATATATAGATGTATTTTTTTATCTCCCATAGATAAATATGAAATACTTTACTAAAGGTATCAATCATATATATAACACTTGGCACTTTTGTAAAAGAATTTGTTATTGGCGTTTTTTTTTTCCGTTTTTTTTTTACATCCTATTGCAAAGCCACTTCTTAAGCTTAAGCTTTAAAAAACAAGTTGTTTTTGGCTCTAAGCATTTAAGCTTTTGGGCTTTCATCACGTCACTTTGTTTTAAACTTAGAGCAAACTCTGGTCCCTTTGGAGTTGTAAACATTGTTTTCAGTTGTTAACTTATCTAGCGGTTAATTAAATATGCGCAAAAATACCAGTGGGCCAGTAAAGTTGAATCCTGCTGTAGCTCTTTGTGAGAATGGACCGTACTTTACGTCTAGATTGAGAAGCTACAATAAAGAAATAACCTCAAATGTATGCGTTCATTGCCCTTTTTGTCATAATTACCACCAATATGCATTAAGTTTCACTATTATGGTACTAATTTAACTATATAGTTGCTAATTTATTGACAGTAACATAACTCCTTGCATTCTCATATGCAGCATTTTTAACAACAATGACTCCATACATTTTCCTATCATGCTCTTTGAACAAAAACAGAACAAGATGACAGCTGATCAGTGGATAGATTTAGAAGATGGAAAAAGTGTCGATTTATACAAGTATCAGTGATGCGCGGGTTGATTTGAAATGAGTGGGTGCCTGCGATTTCATACAGCTTTCCAGAGCTCTAGGATATTATAGAAGGGCTCTTTTTTTAAAGCTCCAATCCTCTTTTTTTCCAGTGCAAAAAACAAAAATCACTTCTTGCTCTGGAGATATTAGCAAAAGTCGTCGGCAAGTTTATTATCAGTTTATTATTAGAATTTGGTCAGAATCAAGAAAATAGTATGCAGTCTTTAGGGAAATATGTGCTACTGTACGTGTCGGGAACAGTGTATCCAGTTGAGAAAAACTGTAACACTTTTATGTTTTTTTTTTTTTATGATGCTACAACAAGACAATGCCTTTTCAAGAAGTATTTCATTACAACGCGAGATACTCAGGTTTTCTGCTCTTTGTCTGATGATCTAAAGACAACTGAAACATGTAAGATAGTGTTAAATATGTGTATATAGAAAACATTGTTATTGATTTTATGTCTTGAATTGTGCAGAAACCCTGAGTAATCTTTTATTATATTTAATGTACGTTCAAATTCCTCAATTATAGACTGAATGGCTTAACTGAATAACAAGGGTTGTGATGAAAGAGTGGACAGTTGCCAGTTTTGCTTTTTGATATTATTTATAAAACTACTGGGTTTTAAATAAGGTTTACTTTAGAATGTTACTCGGATAACTTGTCTTTAGCCGTTTTGCACTGAAATGTTGGAGGTATTGCTTTGTTGAACATGTTGCCCTCTGAGGGTAACCTGGGAAACTTCAGAATATGGGGGAAATATTACTTATTGGAAATGCATAATTTTAAATAAATGTAAATTGCAACCTCACATGGCTTTTTTAGGCTCATTTTTATTGTCATCATATTGTGTTATATTGTGTTGTGCAAAACAAGTACAATACATCTATTTTAAAGCATCATTGGATTTGCATGTTTCATTATTTCACAGGCTTTTTTTATATATATAAATATATGCATAGTACATGCACATCCATAGCCAAACATTGTAGCAAAGGCTCACTAAAGGTTGTCGTCTGGACTAGACCTAATGTAGGTAGAAAAGCACCATTTGCAGCAATTGGCATGTCAACTATTTATAAATTACAGTAAACAAAACGTAGATAATAGATTAGTACATACATAATAATGAAAAAGTGCTTTGATGGTGATAATCAGCTGCATGAACGTGACAGAATGGTTTTGATCAAAGAGTCCTTGCTGAGACGGCCACGGCTGTTTATTTGGAGTTGTGCACTGTCACACGTTCTTACTACAACCCATTTTATACACACAAAATAAGTTGAAGAAAAGCATTTCAGTATTTGTAGAATAACAAGTATAACAATTTTACTTATTAATATCTATATTCAATGAAGGTTCTTGAGTCGTCTTCTGTGGTTGAAATGTAGAACGGTTCGCTTCTCATCCAGAAGGCTTCGTCAGCGAACTAAAGTTTAAGCTCAGCCCACAGACTAGATATAGACCGCTGGGAGGAATTTCGCTTGGCTCAGTCCCTCCCCTCTATTAATCGTCTCTCTCACCTGTGGGTAAACATCTTTGTAGTTCTAAGTCTTTGTAAGTCCTAACAACCTTTCTGTCTGAACAGCCCTACTCTCAGCTGATCACTGCCTATTGATCTGTCTCATTAGCATGACCGAGCTCTCCACTTTTCCCACAAGACCCTAACAGACTGACATGCTGCTGTAGAGTCATCAGAAAATATTTTGGGCATTTCTTATCAATCATACGAGGGAAAGTTTGCATCTGCCTCAGAGGGGCCAGTTCACACGCGCCATTGTCCGAGGGGGTACATAAAGATGCTCGGTGTTTGGAAACTATTGCTCCTTCTGCTCTGGTCTCATCATGGACATCCCGTGTGTGCTGTCCTGCCTCTGTGCTCTGCTGCTGCTCTGCTCCGCTCAGGCTCAGGTGCCCAAACACTGTGGTGAGTCACTGCTCTGGGACAAGGCGGTATGGATATTTATGTACAATGTTGAGGTCTTTCCTGCCTTGCTTGTTGGTTGAATCATTTTCTCTATTGCAGATTATGCAATAAATGTAGTCTCTATTCTAATTGAGATTGTTATTTAGTCTGAAAATTTGGTCTTTATTTAATTGAATTATTTAGCCCATGGGTCAAGATAATCTTAAATATCTTTATATTAGTAGTTTACAGTAAGACCGTTAGTTGCACCAGACTGTATTCTGGACCTTGTTTGTTTTTGCTCACAGTATCTCCACCATTAATGTCGGGTGCCTATAGTCTTGTGAGTGTTATCGATTCTACATTTTGACTAATTTGTTTTCACAATCACATAAATCTCATGCCTCTATTTGCAGATGGGACCAGATGCACTTTTCAGCTGAAAAAATCACCTATGACAACTTTGCGCAGAGTGCTCGTGTTCAGTACACTGGCTCCTCTAATGGCACCAATTTTAATATGGAGAGGTAACCACATCTCTGTATTCACTATAAGGTATTATATTTATGTCTATACTTACGGCAGGTGACATGGATCAGAATATGTGTCTGTATTAGTTCCTAGATGTCAGAGTTCAATGAAGCAATTATTTAGCTTAATGGGGTTGGAAAGTGACCGTTGTTTGTTGATGTAGAGCATTAAATTGAATATACAGTTCATAAGAGCTAGTGACTCATGTAAAATGAATGATGTGTCAATATCCTTCCAGAAAGCGTACTATGAAATCAACAGGGAAAAATGTTTCTGTAAAAAGAGGGAGCTGGATGACGCCTTTGTTCCCATGCAAGTGCCTTCTGACGCCAAACTGATGGGCCAGGCCATTATGGGCTCCTCCTCGTCCTGGGGCATGGGGATTCTGGTCAACATGTGGTACGGATCTCTGCCTGGAAATGGTGAGAAGTCAACAAACTAAATGTACAATCCCTCCCCCAGGAAAATAAATGTTCATCTTCAGTATTTTTAGTGCTTTTCAAACTGGTAGGAGAAAAACTGCTGCATGTTTCAGGCTCATACTCAGTTTTTTACTGAGGTCGGCTGCATCCCCTCGACCTACTCTGGCTACACCCCCACGTCTGGATTCACCACACTCAGGTGATTTTATTGATTTATTTTTTAATATACTTTATTGTCCCCATAGAGAAAGTGTTCCACATATGAACCACATATTGTTTACACAAGAATACAAAGTCAGTACAGTAAAGTCTTTCCACTTCAAAGCCAGAGTGTCAATATTATTTTTCTACATCATACATGCACATCATGTGTTCAGAACGTGTTCAGACTTCTTAATTATTAAAAATGTATAGATACTGAAATCATACAATGTTCCTGGCAATTGGTAAGATTTGGTTTCCAACAATAATAAGTTAACCCCTCAACCCCCACCTTCTTTCTCCAGTTTTACCCAAATCTAAAAGCCTCTTGACCAGAGCTTCCAGATTATAGGCTATTTGAAAGCTAAGACCTGCAGTACTCATCTAAGCTTCTTCCTTGTTTTTGTCATCACATTTGAGTAGTTTTTGTTCATGTTTTTACTGCTTTTTTGACACATTTGTGTGTTTTTTATGTGGCATTGTTGTTGCCTTGTGGCACAAATGTGACCAAAGTGTGTCAAAAAAGCCAAAAGACGTGATGAAAACAACCAAAGTGGACAAAAACGTGACAATCATTACTAAGAAGGAGCTTATCAGTTGTGTCCGTCTTGGCTTTCAAATGAGGCGTTACACTGGCCTACAGGCTGTAAGCTCGAGTCCAGAAGCTTTTAGATTTGGGTAAAGCCCAACTGGAAAAAAATGCGCTCGGTTAAGGCAACAACAACAACAACAGACATTATAAAAATAAAATTAATTAATTAATAAAATAATAATACAGTAATACATGTTCATAATAACACAGAAGTATTCAGACTCATTCCATCATGATGCTAAATTAAACGTGCCCCTGACACAGAAAGGTGCAGCTTTTAGAGATAGATATAATCTCTTCTTGAACTGTATGTCCTGCTAATCCTAAACCTGCCTGACAGATCATTCATGTGCCTCCTTTCAGCACTTTCAAATGGGTGTTTGGCTCTGTCGACCCGATGCAGTTCATCCTGTGGTTCTGTTCCACACACAAAGCTGCTGAGGCCGAAACCCCGAGCTTCTTCTTCCAGGTTTTGGGGGATTTTGCAAAAAATGTCAAGAGTGAGGAGTCCAACTAGGACAAGTGTTACGTGACACTTTTGGGCAACAGCTTGCCAAAAAAATAAGTGAATGAAGCGATAAGTCATTGAAAGAAATGCATTGAAAGAACATTATGTCAGTCTCAATTTGATCTATAAACAAGCAAATGCCTCTTGAAATAAATGTAATGTTGTCACTCATGGTTATAGTCACAAAAGGTAATGCAGGCAATACATGAATCATGAATGGGCCGATGGAGCGAGGGTAGTGCAGTGTTTCATTTTTCCAGTAGATGGAGATATGACTGCATTTTTTGCTCCTCCTTTGAATTTACGGACTGGTTTGTAGTATTATTTCTAAATAGTAAATCCTCATCGCAATGAATGCGGTGATTGTGACGCAAAAGGCTAATGTTTACATCTCCTTCTATGGTGTTTAGGAGTGGCAGAGTGGTTAGCATTGCTCTTCTGATTTGAGGTTTCCATCCTGGGCATGTGCACTCGTTATTTCTGAATTTGAGAGTATTTATCAGACAGTCTTTGTGTCACTTCATGCTTATATTTATTTATTCATTCATTTTTTATTTATTCCGATGACTCCTCTAAGATCCATGGTTGTTATGACAAGCTGGTTCAGACAACCCTTTCAAATTATGGCATAAGTCATGTACATTAATCTCAGGATGAGTTTCAAAACTGTGAAGACTTTGTACTGCAGTGTCGGGGTGGGTTTCTTTGCAGGCGCTCCTATTTCCCACATCTATATATATTAAATAATAACAAACATGATGGGGAGACCGAGCTGTTTGTCACGAGGGTTGGTTGTCACATTGCAATTTATAGCCACGTTAAGTTTAATATCCTGATTCCCCTGCTGTAATATGCTTCCATTCACACAACAAAACATTACATGAGGAGAGGATTTGTCTCTTTTGGGGGTCTGACCAATTTTTCAACTTTTTAAGAAATTAAAAAGGAGGCGCGTTTTTCTGTCTTTATTTCACCCCGTCATTGGCCGCTGCCGTCTGTGTGTTCACTGTGGGGACGGTCAAATCACCCGTTTCTCCTGTGCGTCCAAAATCGGGCTTCAATATCAAACATGTTTGATTTCCTGCGACTGTAGTCCAGTTGCGTCTGACTGCTGCCCACACTACACGATTCAAACGTGAGTCCATCGTGACCCTCCCACACTACAAGTCACGACTCTCTGCGACTGCTTCGACTAGACTCGACTCGGGAAGACTCGGAATTGTATCAAAATCGGACATAAAAATCGTGTAGTGTGTGCGGACCTTAACATGACAAAAGTGGGCACAGTAAACGTGAATACAGCCACTATCATCACTGTAGGAAACCTACATGAAGACAGAAAGGTAATGTTTACGTGTTGTAGCCTTTAGCCTGTTAGAAGCTATGCTACGCTAACAAATTGAAAGTTATACATCTGGCCACTCACCACTCAGATGTAGCGACAATCCACCAGAAAAAGATTCACGTTAATCCTGACTCAAAATATCAAATCAAATCAAATCAAATCAAACATTATTTATAGAGCGCTTTTAATACAAAATGTAACACAAAGTGCTTTACAGTGCTTAAAAATCATTAAAAATAATAAAAATCGTCCCCACCAGTAAATATACATAAATAACTACAACCCCACCACCCGCACACACAGACACATATACGTACAGACAGCCCAGCAGTTAAAAGTCTTAAATAAAAGTGGACATAGAGTTGAGTACGTAAGGCTGAGTACAGATGGACCGAAAGAGGAAACATCATCCAAGGAGCCGTCTGCACCAGGAGCAGCCCATCGGCCACAGCCACAGAGCGCCAACTCAGGGGGCCCGGAGTAGGTGTAGGAGAGACGTCCTACCTCCATCCAGGCACCCCCAGGAGAGCGCCCGCACGGCCACAGCCAACCAGCACTCCCGGGGCAGAGGGCTCCCTCAGAGGAACCACTAGGAGAACATAAAAAATTAATGAATAAAATAAATAAAAAATAAATATTTAATAAGAGATACATTAAAAACAGCTAAAACTGTGCGTGAAATAGCACAGGATAAAAAGAGGGAAACTAAAGAAATAATAGAACTAAAACCGGTAAATAAGGTTAATATAAGTAAATATTAGTTAAAAGCTAAGCTAAAAAGGTGGGTCTTGAGCCTGCTCTTAAAAACATGAACGTTCTCTGCGGTCCTGAGCTCCTCCGGCAGGTCGTTCCAGAGGCGAGGGCCATAATATTGGAAAGACGCCTCGCCGTGAGTCTTTCTGTTGACTTTAGGAATAACTAGGAGACCCCTGCCAGAGGAGCGAAGGGACCGCGAAGGCTCATATGGTAAAATCAATTCTGAAAGATAAGAAGGACCAAGACCATTAAGACATTTAAAAACCATTAAAAGAACTTTAAAATGGATCCTGAAACACACGGGGAGCCAATGCAGCGACTCTAAAACCGGTGTAATGTGGTCCCGCCTCCTGGTCTTCGTCAGGACACGAGCTGCTGAATTTTGTAAAAGTTGTAAACCTGAGATACTCTTTTTGGGAAGACCAGAAAGCAGGGCATTACAGTAGTCAATACGACTGGTGATAAAAGCATGCATGAGCGTCTCCGTGTTGGCCCGAGAGAGAATGGGGCGGACTCTGGCTATGTTCTTTAGATGGTAAAAACCTATCTTTGTGATATTCTTAATGTGTGGAATTAAAGTCAGCTCAGAGTCAAAAATCACACCCAGGTTCTTCACCTGTGAGGAAGGATTAAAAGACAATGACTGTAGTTTGGGTAAAAGTTTCTCTCTCTGGGCCTCAGGACCGATGACTAAAACTTCAGTTTTGTCCTGGTTAAGCTGGAGGAAGTTTTTTGCCATCCAGGATTTGATATCTAAAATGCAGTTAAAAAGTGCATCCATTGGCTTGGTGTCATCAGTAGACATGGAGATGTACAACTGTGTATCATCAGCATAACTATGAAAGTTGACTCCATGTCTCCTGATGACATCACCAAGAGGGAGCATATACAGGTTAAAAAGCACTGGGCCTAAAATCGAACCCTGGGGCACACCACATGTAATGTTATGGACCTTAGAGGAGCAGGTATCCACACTTACAATGAATGTCCTGTCTGTGAGGTAGGATGTAAACCATTTGTGGACAGCACCAGAGAGGCCAATGTGTTTTAAATGAGTTAAAAGAATAGTATGGTCGACTGTATCAAAAGCGGCGCTCAGATCCAGTAGAACCAACACTGTCAGCCTTTTGGAATCATAATTTAATCTAAAATCGTTTAAAATCTTTAAAAGGGCTGTCTCGGTGCTGTGGTTTACCCTAAAACCAGACTGAAATTTCTCAAGGACGTTATGTGCATTTATAAAGTCGCTAAGTTGGGTAAAAACAAGTTTTTCTAAGATTTTGCTTAAAAATGGTAAGTTGGATACCGGTCTAAAGTTGTTAAAATCATTACGGTCCAAATTGCTCTTCTTCAGCAGGGGCCTCACCACCGCCCCCTTAAAGGCAGCAGGGAAGACCCCCGTCTGAAGAGAGCAATTCATCATGTGTAAAAGCTCATCTCTAAGAGATCCATAAAACGTTTTAAAAAACGGGGTTGGGACTGGGTCTAAAAGACATGTGGTGGGCCTCACTGAGGAGAAAACTTTATCAAGCATCTCAGCATTAACCTGGACAAAACTGTGCAGTGTTTCCTCTGGAACAAGTAGACAACCAGATGTATTTAAAACCGTGTTACTTTGAGTAGATAAAATATTACATCTGATAGTGTCTATCTTTCCCCTGAAGTGTTCTGCAAACGCCTCGCAAAGGGAGTCACTTGGAGTAAAATTGGTCTTGTTAAAATCAGGATTGATCAGATGTTCTATTGTAGAGAAGAGTACCTTGGGATTGTTTTTATTATTGTTGATCATTTTTGAGAAGTAGTTGTTTCTTGTGTTTCTTACTGTGTTATTGTAGGTTGTTTGTTGTTCACGGAAGATTTGGTAGTTTATGGTAATTTTGTTTTTTCTCCATTTTCTCTCTGCCACCCTGCATTGTCTATAATAATGTCCTTGGAGGCAGTTTTAGTCCAGTTTGTAACAGCAACTTGTGGCTCTGTATCTCTGTGTTGTCCAAGTGTCCGCTCCGCTTTACTTAGTAAAAAACATACTTTCTTTTCGAGACGTGTGAATTTATGCTGGAGTTTATTTATTTTTAGGAGCCACTGTTTATTTCAGATAATATGAATAAACTGTTCAAAGATCGGATATTTTCCCATATCGGGCCGATACCGATATGTGAAAAAATGGCAAATATCCCTAAAACATCCCTAAGGAAAATACATAGTTTTATCATTTTTAAACTCCGTAGTCCTTTTAAGTAATAAAACATCTCTGAACCTTTGATGGACATTGGACACTCATTTGTCATTATAAAACAGCATGTATCTGATGATGTTAACACTGATATTTAGAGAAAAAGATAATGGGCTATATATAGCTTTGAAAGGAATGATAATTGAGCTTTCGAGCTTAAGTCATGTGAGAGCTCAAACCTTTTGTTAGATGGTCAGCTGGTCGTCTCAGGTGGATCAGGGGGTGGTTGTCACAATGGGAAATAATGGTGGAGAAAAGTTGTTTTTGTCTATACATTCATGATCATATACATTTTAAACAAAATCTGACAAGAACAAAATACCAATTCCCCAAATTATATAATTAACATTACTCAAGCAAATCATTCGAAAATAACAAATGAAACAACGAAAAAACAAAGAAACATAATTACCAAATTTTACATAATTTGTGACCAAATAGAAATTATGACAGAAAATATTAAACTATTGACAAAACCAACATAGGATTTAGGCTCCTATACTAGCAATAGCCAACCAACCCCACTCATTGTGACAACCAACAATTGTGATAGATCGATCGATAGATAGATAGATAGATAGATAGATAGATAGATCGATAGATACTTTATTGATCTCACAGATGGAGAAATTCAGTTCAATGAGAGGCAAGGCAAGGCAACTTTATACTGCGCATTTCGTACACAAGGCAACTCAATGCGCCTTGTGAGAGCCTCAGGCATCAGGCAGACCTGTGAAAGAACCTGGGTATCGTGGCTAAATATATGCTCAAGATCGTCACCGCCTGGTTACTCTGTCCAATTATTGCTGTGATGGCTGTCAGTGTACAGGAACTGGGCCATGGGGGCAACAAGAAGGAACGCTAATGTCCCTGGTGAGGAGACGTAAACATTTTGCTAAATTTAAACTATAACCCTTAACCTTTTACCTGATGCAGCCAGGCTGTTTTTGCAGATTCGCTTTCTCTTGCTCTTTGACTGGCAGCTGGCAGTAGTGTCAGTGAAAAGTTAAGGCAATTTCAGGGCTTTTTGCTTTAAGTGTTTACCAGAGTGACACAAACAGGACTAAGAAAAAAGCTGCCCCTCAGTCGCGATAGTGGTCCATGAATAATTTCAATGGGTTCAGAACAGTGGTTCCCGACCTTTTTTTCTTGACCCCAATGCATGTGCTGTTGTCATGGTTAAGCTGGAGAAGGTTTTCTGCCATCCAGGATTTGATAACTAAAATGCAGTTAAAAAGTGCAGCAATTGGCCTGGTGTCATCAGGAGACATGGAGATGTACAACTGTGTATCATCAGCGTTACTGTGAAAGTTGACTCCATGTCTCTTGAGGACATCACCAAGAGGGTTAAAAAGCACCGGGCCTAAAATCGAACCCTGGGGTACACCACATGTGATTTTATGGACCTTAGAGGAGCAGGTATCTACACTTGCCATGTATGTCCTGTCTGTGAGGTAGGATATAAACCATTTGATATATTTGTATTAATTTATTTGTTTATAAAAGTGATGGAATGATGCTTATTAAATGTTAATGTGCCAGATTGCAGTTCTGGATACTTTTCCATCCAAATTAGAAAGGGTAAGAAATGTTGATTTACTCTGCAACTCATATGGGTGGTTTTAACTGAATGTGGTCCGCCACTCCCTTGTACAGAAAAGACTAGTCAGCTGACCTGGCTCGTGGCCTCTGTGCACCAAAAGTTGGCCAAGAGAGGAGCTTTAAGTAGAAGACCGGTAACTCTGTTCAACCAGTGATGGCCCCAGACAATGTTGATTGGGGGGTCAATGGGGGGTCCTGATCATTTCAAGGGGGTCTCATGAAAATAAAAAAAAAATGCAGTGGACACAGCAAATAACTGCATATTACTGCTACTAAACAACAAAAACAACAAAGCACATCAACTACTTTGTTTTTAAATAATTAATCAATTGCAGTTTGCAAACAATATGCTCAAACTTTAATTAACATAGCCACAACAAACATATTTACCAAATAGTATCTATTCTCATACTCTCACCACCTTTTGATTGCCCTACTTCTGTCCAGTTTCCCCCTGGCATCATCTCTGCCCCTCTTAAGTCTCCAGTCTGTGTAGCACCAAATTCTGGGCCCTAGGTACAAACTTTAACCTTAATTGTGAAATGTCTAAATTGGACCAATCTAGTAGGCCTATCGAAATGATTAGTTTTATGTAGACCTTAAAGATATCACATTAAACAGGGGGTTGTACTGGGGACGCAGGTATAATAGATGTAAGAAATAGGCATTAAAATGCAGAGAGGGACAGGGTCGCCTTATCCACTGGGCTTGACTGGGCTGGAGACCAGGAGCCCAGGGAGCCTATGGGCTTATGGGTAGGTTAAGTTGGCCCTGGAGAGGGAGGCACTCGCCTCAGCTCATGTTTAACTGTAATTTATCACAGAAAGTTACATCCCAGGCCCGCTATTATACTGTACAATAAGAGCCAAGAGCAATCGCAAGACTATTTATCTTTCCTAACCCTGTGTCTTTGCATTATGGAGCTCACCTTCCCAGTGCTTAATTTGTAAATTAGTAGTTTCAGGAACACTTTTGGTCTGATGTGATGGATTCGGGGAACAGGCCAAAACATTTGCTGGAACACTCTCACGGGAGGGGGGGGGGGTCAAATTAAGCACTGTACTTCCCTCAAACACACGCATTTGAGTTGAAGCGCGCGGTGCTGAACGCCGCAGTGTGGGCTAAACCATTTGACACATTTTTAAAGGGGTGTCAGGGCCCTGAGATATTATTCACCATTGTTCTTTGTGCACAATTATGAATAGAAACCATTGTGTTTCAGCCTGGTTGTGTTCAGTTAGAACATGTAGACTACACCACTGGGTGGGGGGTCAAGGCATTTTTTGGGAGGATATTGAGACCCCCAAGTCCCCCCTGGTGCCGCCGGTGTGTCCAACCAATATAGGGTGCTTCAAAATACTGAATAAATCTATTGGATCTGAAGCTGTACACTATTTTACCACTGTATCCTTTGTCCAAACTGGTTATGCAGCAGAAGTCTAAATTACAATTCAATTCAGTGTTTACGGATTCTCAGGGCTTTCATGGTGAAGGGAAGATTAGGTCTCTGGTGGAAATGCTGTACGTCAATCGCACATTTAAAATAAGCCTGTTTTCTGCCATACAGACTTTTATCTGCCTGGCTTTGTATTTCACTCATTCAATTTTACATTGCATCGGCTGTGTATGCCAAAGAGAAGGAGGCACTCTCCAAGGAACCCTAAGAAGCTCAATGCAGAAACGAATTGCCCACCTTCCTCATGCATGCGATACAGGCTGTTCGCACTACCTCAGGGAATCTACCAATAGCACTCTTCAAGGTACAGACCGGTTTATTTTGTGTCGACCCATTTTAAAATCAAAGTGGTATTTTGAAGGCCGATAAGTGTATATTGTTTAACACTTATTATTTAACTGTTAAATGCCCCACATTAACATAACCAGTGTGCTGTAATAATGTCTCTTTCCTGATTTATTTGTGTATAATTATCATATCCTGTACAATGTAAAATGATTCTTAAAAGACACATTTTGTTAACATAACAGATTAAATATTGTACCATGGTGGCACAGAAGGAAGAGAAAGAACTACAACATATTTTTAGATTTTCATGTTAATGCATCAGCCGTTGATGACTAATCGTGCCTGATGGCTGCTGTAATTACAGTGGTGTAAGGTAATGGGCACTACACATACACGACACATTGGACCTATAGGCGTGTGTTTCCGTGGCTCCATAGGGGTGAGCAGAGGGCACTCAATTGTTTGCAGAGGAATTCATGGCGCAGTGTTAGTCACAGCCTCTCCCCCAATTGAGATGAGAAGATGGTGAAAGGGTCAAACAATTAGCGTCTCCTATAAAATATGACTCATTTCCTTCTCACTGGTGGTTATCACATGTATGGAGCGTGTCATGAGCTGTCATTCCGTTTTGAATAGTAGTATTTTTGTGTTGTACTTTCAAACTTTCAACTCGCCCCCTGCAAATCCTCTGTTTAGTCCAACACTGGCACTGCATTCTGTATAGTGAAGCTCTTTACAAGCACATATTCTTAACGGTTTTTTAAAATTTCCATCCATGTTAATTTTTAGTGTCCTCGAAGAGGGATTTGTTTTTCATTGCGTCTAAAAAAAAATCCAGTTTCATTACATTGCATATTGCAGTTTTTGTATGTCAGTATAGTTGAGTCTGGAGGTAACAAAAGCATCTGTTGAGAGAGTAGAAATGTTTCTTTCTTTCTGTTAATGAATTGTAATAACACCTGGAGCACTTCGATGTCCGCACAGTCAAGTGAGATATTACTGCTCGGACGTCGAAGTGCTCCTATGTTATTACGCCTTACAATATAGTACCCCTTTTTATCCGCTGTGAAAATCGGCATGTTTAATTTTGTATAACTATGCTTTGATCGTGTAAAGGCTCACGTAAATAAGGAAAACATGGAACAGCTTGGTAGCTTCAACTTCACCCCAGTTTGGAGCTATACCTATGCTGGGAGAGGCTACAGTGCCTTGCGAACGTACTAATACACCTTGAACCTTTGCACATTTTGTCATGTTTACAACCCTAAACGTAAAGGTTTTATTTTGAATTTTTAATGAAAGTTCACACACAAGTAACAGACAACTGTGAAGTGAAAGCAAAATGATACATGATGCTGTTTTGTTTTTTTTAAATAGAAAAATAAAAAGTGGGGCGTGCATAAGTATTCATACAGCATGACTTAATACTTTGTGGAACCCCCTTTTGCTGCAATAACAGCAGCAAGTCTTTTGGGGTATGACTCAAGATTTGCACATCTAGAGACTGACATTTTAGCCCATTCCTCTTTACAAAACAACTTAAGCTCTGGCAAATTAGAAAATCCACAGATTTTCAATAGGATTTAGGTCAGGACTTTGACTGGGCCATTCTAACACATTAATATGTTTGTTTTAAACCATTCCATTGTAGATTTAGCTTTGTGTTTAGGGTCATTGTTCTGCTGGAAGGTGAATCTCCGCCCCAGCCTCAAATTTCTCACTGACTCCAGAAGGTTTTCCTCCAAAATGTCCCTGTATTTGGCTCCATCCATCTTCCCAACTATTCTTACAATCTTCCCAGTCCCCGCTGAGGAAAGGTAGCCCCATAGCATGATGTTCCCCACACCATATTTGACACTGGGGATGGTGCACTCAGGACGATCAGCAGTGTTAGGTTTGCTCCATACATAACGTTTTGTATTTGGACCAAAAAGTTCAATTTTTGTCTCATCTGACCAAAGCACCTTCTTCCACATGGTAGCTGTGTCCTCCATATGACTTCTAGCAAACTTCAAACAGGATTTCTTATGGCCTCCTTTCAATAATGGCTTTCTTATTGCCACTCGTCCATGAAGGCCAGATTTGTGTAGAGTACGACTTATAGTTGTCCCATGTACAGATTCCCCCAGCTCAGCGGCAGTACGTCGCAGCTCCTCCAGAGTTATCTTGGGGCACTTGGTTGCATTTCTTACCAGTGCTCTCCTTGTTCGGTCTGTTAGTTTAGGTGGACGCCCGTGTCTTGGTAAGTTCTCAGTGGTGCTATACTCTTTCCATTTCCGAATGATGGATTGAACAGTGCTCCGTGAGATGTTCAAATCTTGGGAAATCTTAGTATACCGTAACGCTGCTTTAAACTTCTCCACAGCTTTATCCCTGACCTCTCTGGTGAGCTCCTTGGCCTTCATGATGTTGCTTAGTGACCAATACACTCCGACCATAGCTCTGAGGCCCTCACAGAACAGCTGGAATTATACTGAGAGTAGATTACGCACCGGTGGCCTCTATTTAATGGTTAGGGCAAGGTGTGAACTAGTGATGTGTCGAGCGTGTCGAGGCTTCGAAGCGTGTGCCGAGTAATCTAGGGGCGTGTCTATTGAAGCGTGTATCGATGCGTGTGTTGACGACGTGTGTGGTGACGTTCGAAGCCTCGGGAAGTGGCCGTACCACGTGACTGATTCAGGGAATGATTCGCGGGTGTGAAGCGCGATTCGAAATAAAAGCGTCCGTGAAACGCAATGGATTCCCCCTCACACTTTGTGTCTTTGGGTTATTGCGCTTCTTTTCGTTTTCTATTTGAGCTTCATTGTTTTGCGATGGAACCAGCTAGAAAGAAGAGATTTTCCCCAGTTTGGGAGCATTTTGAGCTCATCTCACCTAATAAGGTTAGGGTTAGCAATAATTATGTAATAATAGATTGCACAACTATGACAACACAGCATTTTTATTGTTCACATTTTTCTGAATGCTTCTGAATACTTTATTTATTTATGCACTCCTGCATCTTCTGTGCCCTGTGAAAGAGGCGAAATCCTTTGCAAAAAAAGAAACCGCCTGAGTCCAAATACTTTAAAAAAAATATTATTTCTAAATAAAAATGAATAAATTTAATGTTTGTCTTTGTTAAACACATTTACTTGTTGCATAAGCACAGACATAAGCAAAGTAACACAAGCACATTTTACATCACAACTCTCTAAAATCTCAAATTTTGTCTTTCAATGTTATACATTTTTTTGTCCACATTATGGCGTAGTGGAGCAAATAAAGCACCTTGATGCTTCGAACCGTGTGTGACACAGTTGGCTGCGACGCTTCAGCGCTTCATGGGGCTTCATTTTCCCATCACTGGTGTGAACATTCTGCAGTCATTAGGAATGTTATAAAGGCAATTTAATGTAGTCTCGCCAACCAGACCTTCTTTACAGCAGAGGGTCTGGCAACGCTCCGTTGGGCCCTTCAAAGGAAGTGACGTTGCGATATGGAGCCTACCGACCAATCAGAGCAGCTCCCTGACCGAGCGTCACGTTCTTGCGCTTTTGTTTTGTAGTTTTTCTACACAAGCAACCATTGATGCCATCCTCCGTAGTACACTGAGAAGCTAAGCTACCAACCGTGCAAGCGACCACAGCAGAAGAACGTTTTACAGCAGCTCTCTCGTATGTGGTAAATAACTTAAGCATATCTTTGAACAACATGGACGTGTGCGGAGATAATGAGCTGCTTCAGCGCAAATGGAGCGAAGCAAAACTATAACTTAAAGCTATAACTTAAAGCCAAGCAAAACTATAACGTACTAAACATTTGTAATAGAGATGGCTCAGCCGCGGTCTGCGGCTGGACTGAGCCAGGACTAAACCAGGTCCAGGACTTACACCGTCGTAAAACCCAGAGCTAAACTAAACCAGTTATTATAAACCAGGACTGAATAAGAAACTTGAGTTTTTAGGCAAATTGAAAAACAGAACAGAGCAGTGACAACAAGAAAGACGTGTTTACCTTTAGCGACAGACCCGGAGGCTGAGTTTACGGGCTGTTGTTTACAACTTTACAAGCAGCTGCAGTGAGGGGAATGTCAAAGATTGTTTGTGGAAAAGTGTGAGCGCTCACTCTGTATTAGACATTTTTGGTACAGTTGTTGTAGATTATTAGTGGCAGAGTGAGCGCTCACACCATGTAAGGATCTTTGAAGGGTGTTTTCGCTTCGTCAAAGCGCAGTGTGTTTAGAAAAGTTTATCCGAAAGAAACCGTGTCCTGATGTGGATCTGTCTCTGCAGCTCAGGAGGTAATAACGTCCTTTATTTCTTTTTATCGCTGCTTAAGGGGAAATTGTGCTCAAAACACGAAGTTACAGGTGACGCTGCTGCGGCCAGTGGAGCTTCTCTTTTGCTGTTTTAGGACTTTTTCTCGAACGACACTTTTTTATACACGTTATTTTTAATTGAATTAAAATGAAATAGGCAGGTATCGCTAAAGTAGTGGTATCGAAAAAAAGCGAACGGTGCCCATCCCTAATGGTGACTACCGTAGGCATAAAGTGACTACGGCTGTGTCCGAATGTCCACACTATTCCCTATATAGTGCACTATATAGTGATCACGCCATTTTGTAGGGGTGTCCGAATGTCCAGAGAGAAAAAAGTAGTGCACTCAAAATTTCCCACAATGCATTCTGAAAAGTAGTGAGCATCAGCGGTCACTAAACGGGTCAATATAGCCCACAATGCATTGCGAGAGTCGGAGAAGAATGCCTGACAGCAACAGGTCTTTGAACTAAACAACACGACGGAATGAAATCAGCTGTTTCAATCGTGTGTTGCGTATTTCTCAGGAATAAATGACTTAAATATAAACAGTTACGGTGAAAAATGCTAGCGTTAGCTGCTTACCTTTAGCTCGAGCTGTTAAATGACCGATAGCTTCCTCTCAAATAATCCAAGCCATGTAAAATCCATGTTAAATATATCTGACTCGTATTTATCCATAAATAGTCCCCTGTTTCATGAGTTTGGTTGATCTTTATCGCAGAAATATTTTTTTTCCGGAGTTTAGCGAACTTTTAGCAGATGTAGTGCACTCATTCTGCTGGCGCTTCGGACACCGGGCTGACCTACTTTCTGCACGTCTTTGAGCTAACGCTGGAGTGTTTTTTTTTTTTTATATGATAGTTTTAATTTTAATTTAAATGTCAAATAAAACGCCTCTAAAAGTGCCAAAACTGTCATTCTGTTTCATAAAATAAACGTTTGTAACAATAAATAAATTCAGAAGAAAAAAAAAGAGGGGAAAAAATCTGCACGCCGCAGCGCGCCTGACGTCACGCAGCTCGGAGAAAGTAGTGGGCTTCTGTCCGAATTGCCAACAGAATCAGTGGACTATATAGTCTACTATATAGTGCGGGACTATGTAGTGAATGAGGGGTTAGGGACTACGGTGGACATTCGGACACAGCCTACAACTTTCTTGTCGCATTTTCTGTCGTCACATCCGCTATGTTCTCATTGGCTGCTATGCGGGTCTTTTGGCCCACATTAGTCCCGCCTCAAGCAGTGGCTTTGTTACGGCAGGGTCGCCAGACTAGTCTCCTGGTTATTAATTAATAAACATCGGAGATTAGTCTGGATGCCAGGCTAAATTTAATGCACTCCGAAAATCCTGTATGAATACTTATGCACACCCCACTTTTCACTTTTCTATTTTTAAAAAAATAACATTTTATAATCATTTTGCTTTCACTTCACAGTTGTTTGTTACTTGTGTGTGAAGTCTAAGCTAAGGTAAGAACATATCTCAGTATGGAAAAACCTTGGCCTGTTCCTTTTAAGTAATAAAACATCTCTGAACCTTTGATGGACATTGGACACTCATTTGTCATTATAAACAGCATGTATCTCTTAAACGTTTGATGATGTTAACGTTGATATTTAGAGAAAAAGTTAATGGGCTATAACTCCCTTTATGGCTCCACTTAGTGCTTGTTGGGCGATGTGCTTATTTCAAATGCCTTAAGCGTGGGGCTTGGCATATGGCACTGAATACATTTATGTGTACTCATTTTACAGATAAGTCTAGAATAAATTAGTTAATCTGTGCACACTTACATAAGGAACATGGTGTATCGTGCTGGGGCGCTAAATGATCTGTGAAAGCCATAGGTGAAGAGACAGAGCATGTCAATTGTTCTCTCCCTGGCACAGAACGAAATGTCCAAAGAGCCCCTCGAGAATACATATTGTTCTTTGATTTGACATGATCCTAGAAAATCTCCCCACATAAATAACCCATCTGAGCCCGCACCTTACACAGACGGTGACTTTTACTAAAAAGTTAAGTAGGATTACATGGGATTTTCTTAAGGCATACAGTTAAGGGCTGGCATGAGGAAAATGTGCTGACAGAAGGAGGTAATCCCATAACATGCCAGTTTAAATGTCAAGATCTCTTAAGTGACATTGGAAGCAGCCAATGAAAGAGAATGAGTAATACAATAAGGAAATAAGGGGGCAGTTTATTATGGCACAGATTTAGTGTTTGGTTTAATATTTCATTTTGGTTCAATTTAATGAAGATGTTTAAAACTCTTCTGACTCTAAATTAGCCACATGTGCAAATCAACATTTTCATTTTTCTCTTTAGCTTTCCTGAATAGTTTGTATGACTTGAAATAGACCTTTCGAAAAACCCTGCCCCAAAGCAGTCATATATGTGAGCAGCGTCTACGTTACTCTTGTGGGTGAAGTAGAAGCTCTCATGCTTTGAAATGACTGGGCAGAGACATTTTCTCTCTCACAGAACTTGATCTGTTGCGTCAGATAATTCATAGAGAAGGCGGTTAATGCTTTTAAACTGAGCAGCCAAAACCCACTGTGATCATTACATGTCAGTAACATTTGCTTGTGTAACTTTTTGGCTTGGTTGGTTTATAATCTCATTACAGCTTCATCTTATTTCTGTCCCTTTTAGATTGTTATTAAGTGAACTTTATGCAGCTGACCATGTAGTTTTATTGATTGTGAGAGCAAAGTATATATGGTTCACTCAGCTGCTACGATATAAAAAAAATAGCAGCTATGACTAGCTGCTATTGCTGGCTTTAATGTGCGTTTTAAGACCGAGAAAATCTTTAAATAGGCCAAACACTGAGCACACTTAATCAACATCGATTAAAGAAGTCACAAATGGCATGACACGACCACTGTGTGGAGCTATTTCCTCTATAGTGGCCTTGAATAGTAGCAGACCATAAACTAGCGCATATATTTTTCCATGACAGTGAATTGATGTGTTCGCAAGCAGAAGTGACTTTTTCTGTACCACTGGTTTGGAATATTTTATTCCCCAGAACGAGAAATGATCCCAGATCCCAGAAAGTAGTGGAGCGCTGCATGGTTTCTCCCCTTTCAGAGCCTAAAAGAAGCACTTACTAACTATTAAGCCAAGGTATAGGTTACAAATTTACCTTCTGTCTTGTCGTTTGCCAAGAGCTTTAAGGGCTGCCGTTGGTGGACATCATCACAAAAAAGTTGTTTCTGCCAATGGAATTTCACATATCTCATGTCAAATCTGGGACTTGCGCCTACCCCAGACTGGTCGTCCAAGTTACACTTAGATGTAGGGCACAGAGGGCTTAAGCCTGAGTGATCACAGATCGTAAGAATGAAAAAGTCATAACTTTCAGATTTTAATCAGACGTGCACTCTGCTCTTTGGCAAGCTAGCCAACTTAACAATAACGCTAATACTGTATTTTATCAATACTAGACTAAGAGAGAACTTTACTGGTAGCGCAAGCGCATGACAAGTATACACTTGAGATATACACTTGGGATACTTTCCGATTTCCAATAGTTGTAGTGTCCTCTTTGTTGGATATTTTGAATATATTCCTCCACTGCACATTACATCCCATTTTGCCTCTATCTGGATGCTATTGTGCTGGCATTGCACCAAAATGAGTCACTAATACGCACTTTTTCCCCATTACGACATATGTTAGACCCCACTTGATGAGTTACTAACATTTGTTTGTGAAAGGTCAATTGATCAAACTAGTTTTCACTTTAATTGTGCAAAGGACAAAAATACAAATCAGAAAGTTTGACATGGTAATGGCAAATTGTACTGTTCATTATGTCAGAGGCGCTGATATTCATTGGGACATGATTCATTGTGATAAAGTGGTGTGATTAACTGAGAAGAGTCTAGCCTCGAGGCTGATTCAGGCGCTGCATTACCGGCACTGGACCTTACCCATCCTTTTCAGATATACGGACATAAAAGCCCCATTAGCCTTCCAGTAAAATCACTAATCGATTTACTGAATGTGGCCAATTCGGATCAAACCATGTCATTATCAGTGCTAGACTCACAAGGACAAGCAAGCATCACTAAACAACACTCATTATCTTTGGAGGCTGCAATAATCCTCTAATTAGCTCTGCAGTAAAGATTTAGTTGATGTGAATAGAAAATGTAGTGGGGTGAGTTTTAACCACCAAGTCAGCCTACAAAAGTATAAAAGGTCAATAACTGCGGAGGATGCTGCGGGAATCATGAGTGTGAGTTGAAGTTGTCTCAGTTTGTAAGAAAGTCTCGGCGTATGACTAATGCACGGTGTTTACTACTACCTGTTGGTAACCCGACTGGACCTGTTGCGTGTCCGTGGAAAGTGGAATGTGACGACTGCAAGCGCCTGGTATGATACGTTTAACACTGCTCAAGTCTATTTAGTGTGTCCAATAGGTATTCCTTCTGGCGGAGGGTCTCCCCTACAGTATGTGTGCTCCTTAGGTTAAGGTGTAAACAATTGTCCTCTGCTGCTGGGCCGACTTGGGCGGCCTATCGGAGCCTCGGCCGACTGGTTTCCTCGTCCTCTCTGGGCCCGGTCCAGTCCCAGGGGAGCCTGATCCATAAGTGGTTTTGAGGAATTTTATGGACATCAATGGACAATTACTGTACTGAAAATAACATGCACCCAGCTTAGGGAATGGACTACAAATGAATGGAGAAGTGGTTATAAAAATGAACTTAAACTGAGGCTGCTTTTTTCAATTGCTGGGCGAACTAATTATAATGTCTACCATTAAATTAAGTGTAAATGTATTGTCTCTGTCATTCAGCCAAGGGACCTTAGTGCGGGGTAATCGTAAAATCTTTTCTTAAATAATATGGCGATATTGACATGGGTTAAATGGAAGAAAAAAGAAAAAACACAACAACAAAAAAAACAATCATTGCCACTTGGTCACAGAAAACACAAAAAATACACCGGGCGCCGCCGCTCCCTATACTGATAACGTGTAGGGCACCACGTATCTGAGGGGCAGAACAGCACAGAATCTGTGGCCCTCAAGATGATTTTGAAAAACATTATTACACAAATTATTACACACACAATAAAGAGAGTACTTTAACATTAATGGGAGAATACAGCACTGGCATGACTTGAATTAACCCTCACAGCTCCCTAGGGACTTTTTGTGTACTTTGACATTTTCATTTTTATTAATTATAATTTCTGGAGAAGTTCATTTTGGCTATTTCAGTATTTTTACATTAGCTTCCCAGAGCTGGGGCCGAAAAAAAATCACACTTAACACCCTAAGGCCCAAAACGTGGCCTCTACTTTCAACATCCATAACATTTGTGTACTTTCATATTTTTTTCTACTTTAAAAACTCAGAATCATAGAACTACTTCTGCTTGACACATACATACAGAATATTTATAATTTTTTCAATGATTTTTAACCCTTTATTGGCCAAAATGCACACAAAAGTTCACTGCCATGCAAGTATTTGCGATAGGTGAAAACATTTTTAAATGCATTCCAAATTGAATGAGATGTTTATTTTTATTAGGCCTTGGGATGGGTCAAAGTTTAGTGGTAAAATTATTTTTTACAGGTTTTTTGTTTTTCTGTAGTGACAGATTTTCATTTTAAAAAAATCACACTTAGCACCCTAAGGACCAAAACGGGGCCTTTACTTTCAACAGCCATACAATTACTATACTTTCATATTTTTTATACTTTAAGAACTCAGAATTAAAGAACTACTTCTGCTTGACACGCGCGAGGCCGGTTAGCGGGAGGAGCAGCTCCTGTAGCCGGCTTGACGAGGGTGCAGAGCGGCCTGGCCGTAGACCTCACCGGTGCGGACATCGTGTAGCTGGAAGAGCGGGCTGCCGGTGCGTGTTGGCGGGAAGAGAGAGCTTGTGGAGCCAGAAGGAGAAGGGGCCTGGAGCGGCACTGCTCAAAGCTCCATTGTTGCACGGGGGATGCGGTAGGAATTCCTTACGCAGATAGTAGCAGTGAGTGGAATATTTTCGCATCTTACGCATATATCGTTTCTCGGTGTGTTGCGCCCTCAGACCATGTCTGACAGTCGACAGTTTCAAACAAACTGAGATGATGAGGCTTGGCTTGGTATATAATAGCTCGTAAGTAATTGTGATACGTTGAGGCGTGGTCCTGCTTCCGAACCTAGTCAATAAATACAGTGCCTTAAACGTAAAGATTTTATTTTAAATTTTTTACTGAAGGGTCACACTCAAGAAACACAAACTGTGAAGTGAAAGCAAAATGATACATGATTCTGTTATTTTACACAAAATAGAAAAGTGAAAAGTGGGGCGTGCATTAAAATGCCTTTATAACATTCCTAATGACTGCAGAATGTTCACACCTTGCCCTAACCATTAAATAGAGTCTACCTGTGCGTAATCTACTCCCAGTATAATTCCAGCTGTTCTGTGAGGGCCTCAGAGCCATGGTCGGAGTGTATTGGTCACTAAACAACATCATGAAGGCCAAGGATCACACCAGAGAGGTCAGGGATAAAGTTGTGGAGAAGTTTAAAGCAGCGTTAAGTTATACAAAGATTTCCCAAGATTTGAACATCTCACGGAGCACTGTTCAAGCCATCATTCAGAAATGGAAAGAGTATAGCACCACTGCGAACTTACCAAGACACGGCCGTCCACCTAAACTAACAGACTGAACAAGGAGAGCACTGGTAAGAAATGCAACCAAGTGCCCCAAGATAACTCTGGAGGAGCTGCGACGTACTGCCGCTGAGCTGGGGGAATCTGTACATGGGACTATAAGTCGTACACTACACAAATCTGGCCTTCATGGACGAGTGGCAAGAAGAAAGCCATTATTGAAAGGACGCGATAAGAAATCCCTTTTGAAGTTTGCTAGAAGTCATATGGAGGACACAGCTACCATGTGGAAGAAGGTGCTTTGGTCAGATGAGACAAAAATTTTACTTTTTGGCCCAAAGGCAAAACGTTATGTATGGAGCAAACCTAACACTGCTCATCGTCCTGAGTGCACCATCTCCAGTGTCAAATATGGTGGGCGGAGCATCATGCTATTTGACTGCTTTTCCTCAGCGGGGACTGGGAAGATTGTAAGAATAGTTGGGAAGATGGATGGAGCCAAATACAGAGACATTTTGGAGGAAAACCTGCTGGAGTCAGCAAGAGAATTGAGGCTGGGGCGGGGATTCACTTTCCAGCAGGAAAATGACCCTAAACACAAAGCTAAATGTACAATGGAATGGTTTAAAAACAAACCATTCCATTCCTGACCTAAATCCTATTGAAATCTGTGGAAAGACCTGAAAACTGCTGTTCACAAACGCTCTCCTTCTAATTTGACAGAGCTTGAGTTGTTTTGTAAAGAGGAATGGGCTAAAATGTCAGTCTCTAGATGTGCAAACCTTGTAGAGTCAAACCCCAGAAGACTTGCTGCTGATATTGCAGCAAAAGGGGGTTCCACAAAGTATTAAGTCATGCTATATGAATACTTATGCACGCCACACTTTTCTATTTTTTGTAAAATAACAGAATCATGTATCATTTTGCTTTCACTTCACAGTTGTCTGTTACTTGTGTGTGAACTTTCAGTAAAAAATTCTAAATAAAATCTTTACGTTTAGGGTTGTAAACATGACAAAATGTGCAAAAGTTCAAGGTGTACGTTCGCAAGGCACTGTATTAACGCCATACAATACAAAAGGTAGTAAATTCACTGCAAACTTAAGTTCAGATGTCCTGAAAGAACATAGTACATGTAGTGTTCTCTGTTAACCCCTCTGCAGCCCTTGCAAGCAGCATAACAATCATATTTAAACCGATTATTGCTCTTTATTTTATTCCCATTTTTAAAGGTCACAAATCTGGCAGCAAAAATAACACCAACATTTTTATGTGACTAATGTAAACCATTAAAAAGATTACACCAATATTACTGTGATCAATCCAACAAGGCCAAGTGTTTTTTTTTAAATACAAAAAACCTGTGTGTTGTCTAAAGTGAGGGTTATGGTAGAGTTGTGCAGTAATATTAGTCAGAGTGGTTCTGTAAGCCGAATTCTTTCGATTATTGACACAGAAACAGAATTAAGTGGTCACGACAAGGTTGGTGGGATAATTTCAAAGTGACTCAATATAAAAAGTCTCTGTTGGATTCAATGGCCTTGTTCCTACTGTGGCCTCATGCACCAGTGCAAACAGATCTATGTTTTCTTGGGTGTGCCTCTCGATGAACACTGGACAGTGACGGGAGACGCTGATGTGTTTGCGTGGTGTGTTTGTATTTGTGCAGAGTCTATTTGAACATTATTGTCTTTCCTCAGTGTTCCATCAGTGTAACACTAAGCACATGTTGTCACAGTGCCACCACACTTTATAACATTTACCCAACTCAGTGAACCAAGACAAAGTTTGCTCTCGTTATTTGCAGTAATTGAAATAGTTACCACAGAGCATCTAGTCCAGCGTGGTACGCCAAAAACTAGAGAAAATAAAGCAGCTAAAAGAAAACTATAATGGCTAATGTTGTGCTAACAGCAGCTAATGTTATTTATCAGCAGACTGTGAAATCACCTCATACACAAAAGTGTTATTATGAAGTGAAATATATTGATGAAAATCTCTAATAAAACAAAATATGACACCATAACCTCTAAATGATCATTGGCTGACTCTAAGTTCATGGAGGTATTCAACAACCTCATCATATTTCTCAGTGCAACCTTGTGCGACTTTTGTTTTAAGAACATGAGGCAACAGAGACCCGTTTCGTCTCCTCCAGACGTCACTAGGGCTTCGGACCAAATCCAAATGCTCCCTATTACAAAGATGGCCACGTAAACAGCCCACCCCGATGGAGGCAATAATGGACTCAACATCAGCATCCTGCCATTATCCACTCGTTACTGGTTGTTGGTGTGTTTAAAGTCGTGTTTTGGTGCCTACCTGTTTGTCCTGATGCTAGGCGCTGCAGAAATGGCCTGCTGAGTGGATGTGTAATGGGGAGTCAGGGTTAAGGATGCTTTGCACCCATTACACTGTTCTCAGGTTGGCTGGTTCAGACGCACTTCAACAGCTGACGTACTGTATTCACTGCCATAATGGACTGGTCCAAAACAGGTTGGTTGGTGGATGGTGTTGTCTATTAATATCACCCGATATTGGTCCAGCCTCCGAGTGTCATAGCAATAAGGTATATAAGTCCAGAAAAGTACAGTTCTAGGAACAGCAAAAATATTAAAGCATTAGCGAACCACCTCCATATTTCACAGTAGGTGGTGCACTTTTAATCATAGGCCTTGTTGACAACAACTTATATTTTGGACAATGCTATTATTTCTGTATCATTTTGGGAGCTCAGCCTGCTTTTAAACGAAAAATTGCCTTGCGATCAAGCAAAACTTGCGTACCCCTATGAACATTTGCCATTGTAAAATCTGTTGTCACCCCAGAAATTATACCTGACCCTGCTTGCAACCCTATTTTTTTTTTCTGGATCCGCCCCGGCAATATTATCCTGGAATGTTTCAGATTGTGGCTTTAACATTGTACATATTCATTCCTGTAATTAGCACATCACGTTCATTTGTAGAGCACAATACTGCAGAGCATTTCAATGTGCTGTACTGAAATTGCACAAATGCTATAAAGATAAAAGGATGGTGGAGGAGCAGATATAACAATTTCAAAGGAAAGTTTAGTGAAACTGACTTTACAGGAATATTTAACATTTGCAAAACCTAAAAGTTTATCGAACTCCAAGCAGCCACAAAGTTCAATGTTGTTTTTTCTGTTTATTGTTTAAAACCCACAACTCAAAAACATAACAAGCAATTCAACATTTGCTTTCACATTGCCAGAAAGATGCCACCACTGTGCAGATGGTGCCCAGTCCTGCAGTGAGGCATCATGCATATTCATCCTGGTTCCTCTCATGTGCCCAAACCCTCTGCTCTGAGACATGGCCACCCACTCAAGGTCCACAGCCAAATCAGCAACATTTACAGGGAAATCACCCACCTGTACTCTCTATCCAGACACAGATGGTTTTTGCTTGTCTTTGGTACAAAATTGCAGCGTTCTCAGCATTTTGCCCCATCTTTTCTTGTTAAGCTCTATTTCAGATTTGCAACATAAGATGGTGGTATTTATTGAGAAACATGATATAAAGAGAGCTAGACTAAAGTATCTTGCTTCTCTGTTTTTTCCACATACCTTGTGCTGATTCTAAATTACTTTGGGGGGAATCCTGTCACTGTAGTCCTGATTAATTCTCATAGGCCTGCTATTTCTCATAGCAGCTGAGAAATTTGCACAAATGTGAAAGGCACAATTAGAAGTGACGATGCTTTGAAAATATGTAGTCCATGGCAGATATGTTGTCGATTTTGCTCCTGTTTCACAACTGGGCTTTCTGTGTCTTTTTAAAGCTTGATGGTCTGGTCAAATTCATAGTAAACTTCCAGCCTTCATTCTAACCTCTATTCTGACCATGTTTGCGTTGTAGCGATTGTTTGGACTTGATTTAGTTGCTGATGTAGAAATATTATATTTACCTCTAAATATTAGGCCTGATTCAATTGTTGATTTTTTTTTTTTTTGTTATTTTAAAATGTATGTTTATTTAGCAGACAGAAATAAATTCAATACAATGACACACACAAGAGTCAATACAAAAAACAAACAACCAAAAAAAAAAAAAAAAGAAGAAAATAAATAAATAAAAATTAACATTTTGATTTTAGCTGGGTCAAAAGTCTGAATAAATCATTTTTGTACACAATGGCTGCATGAAAAAATGCAGGGAACGATGTTGGTACAGGTAATACAGGTCCACAATAATGAATGGAACATATCATGAGCTTCCCCTGTGAGCTCAATTTGTACAATTGTGTGTTTTGTAAGGCAATAATAATGGTAAATGGTCTCAACTTATATAGCGCTTTTCAACCTACATTAGGTACTCAGTGTACGCAGACACTGGAGGCAAGGTGGGTGAAGCGTCTTGCCCAAGGACACAACAGGAGTGTGCACCTTCAACCCTGACACCAGATAAACACCTTGAGCTGACACATTTCACACCTGTTACTGACAAAACAATCGAAGAGGTTTTCTCCGGTCTGAGTTCATGCACATACTGCCTTGATGAATTACCCACTAGATTTCTGAAGTCTGTGCTGACCAGCTTGATACCACAACTTGTTCAGTTAGTTAACATCTAATTTGAGATGGGAGCATTTCCAAAGGCCTTGAAAACCGCGGTCATTAAGCCTCTTCTAAAGAAGAGCAGCCTTGATCCCAAGATACTGAACAACTACCGGCCCATATCAAACCTACCGTTCTTAGGAAAAGTCCTAGAGAAAGTAATATATGAACAGCTCACTTACTTTCTTCTAACAATGTGTTTGATACTTTCCAGTCAGGATTTAGGCCCCACCACAGCACTGAGACAGCTCAGATCAAGGTGACAAATGATATCCGCATGAACACCAACACAGGTAAGGTCTCAGTTTTAGTTCTGCTGGACCTGAGCGCTGCCTTTGACACAGTGGACCACGGGATCTTACTTCACAGGTTAGAAAACTGGGTGGGAATCTCTGGTACTGCGCTAAACTGGTTTAAGTCCTATCTCGAGGACTGGACGTACTTTGTCGAAATTTGCAACTGTGTTTCAGACAAAATTTCCATGACCTGTGGAGTCCCCCAGGGGTCAATCTTGGGACCCCTCTTATTCAACTTGTACATGCTTCCATTGGGTCAGCTAATAAACAGCAACAATGTGTCGTACCACAACTACACAGATGACACTCAGATCTACGTGTCACTGACGGCAGGTGAACATGGGCCTGTAGATACACTCTGTCATTGCATCGAACAGATCAGTTTGTAGATGCAAAGCAACTTTCTCCAACTAAACTCAGACAAAACTGAGATCATTGTTTTTGGCCCACAGACACAAAGACAAAGTGTTATCAATCACCTTGAGTCTCTCTCTCTAAAATAAAAAAATCAGGTTATAAATCTAGGAGTAATCATGGACTCAGACCTGAACTTAAACAGCCACATCAAAGCAATAACATCATCAGCTTTTTACCATCTGAAAAACATTGCTAAGATCAGAGGAATAGTGTCAAAACCAGACTTGGAGACACTCATCCATGCATTTGTCTACAGCAGGTTAGACTACTACTGCTCACTGGCCTTTCTAAACGAGCTGTTAGAGCTGCAGTACATCCAGAACGCTCCTGCTCGAGTCCTGACAAGAACCAGGAAATACAACCATATTAGTCCAGTGCTCCGGTCTCTGCACTGGCTTCCTGTCACTCAGAGAATAGAATTTAAAACAGCTCTGCTTGTGCACAAGTTGTTTCATGGTTGCACCAAAGTACATCTCTGACATGTTAGAGCCGTATGAACCATCTCGGGCCCTGAGAACTTCAGGGAGGGGTCTCCTGGTGGTTCCCAGAGTCAATAATAAACACGGTGAGGCTGCGTTTCAGTTTCATGCAGCTAAAATCTGGAACAGTCTTCATGAGGATGTGAGACAGGCCTCAACTCTGACAATGTTCAAATCTAGGCTGAAAACAGCTCTTTTTACCCGAGCATATGAAAACTGAAAGTATTTTATCTGCACTCTTGCCTTTTTACTGTAATTGATAAATTTTATGTTGATGTTTTATTGATTGATTTGATCAGTTTTCTTGTAATTTTCTGCAACTGTGAAGCACTTTGAATTGCCTTGTGTATGAATTGTGCTCTACAAATAAACTTGCCTTGCCTTCAGGAGGCGGGATTCGAACCCCTGACCTTCCGATTAAGAGACGACCCAATCTAGTATCTGTGCCACTGTGCCACCTTTAATGTGTTAAATGTGACAAAATTGCAAAATTCCAAGATATAATGGTGCCCATAACAAAAAGTAATGTGACTGTTGCTCATCTATATTGAGTTAATGTTATTGACTCAGGAGCAGAGCCACACTTCAACTTCAACTCTAGAGTCTCTAATCAAACCCTACTGCTCCTTTATAACACCTCCCTATTTAGACCAGGCAATTCATCTCTGCTAGCCACCCTCCCTCCTGTTCATAGTTATCTCTGTTACATCGGGGGCTTAGATACTGGTTGAACTATGGAGATGGAGCCCCATCGTCTCTTAGACTGTCTCACCTAATGAATATTTCCAATCTACTTTTGTTGCGGCGTGATCCTTGCTAATGAAATAATACGTGATTGCGTGGAGGTGGTGGACAGAGTTAGACTCAGATTGTAACAGGAGAATTGTACAGATGTAGCTCTTAACTGCCAGTGTGTGAGTAAAGTGTGAGTGAAAATGTTTCAAACCAATCAAACACTAAACGACCTACGCTTTGCGTTTACGTCCTCCACCATGATTGTTTATAGTCCACACATGCAGTCGAGTAAATGTTCCGGTGAAAGCCCTCAGAGCAGCTTCTTGCTGTGGCTTTAAGGACAAGTCCAGCTAATTTAAAACAGAAGAAAGGGCACTGGTAAAGATCGTTGTGTCGCGGCCGCCATCTTCACTGTTTTGGTTACGGTCCGGAGGAGCACAGGTTAACTCCCGCCTCCCACGCTATGATCCATGTATCTCTGAACATGGAGGATCAATCTGGCTCGTGCCAGGCTAGTTGCCTAATGCCTTCTTGGAAACACTGACTGTTACCAAAATAAAATATGTTCCCAGTGTCCGATCTTGTTAAAAAAAAATTATGACGGGTGCCCCTCAAGATGGCAGAGACAATGAGACGGATCTCAGGCTTCTTCTGGATATGTTGTGTATGAAAATCTGGATGTATTTGAAACATCAATAATTTCCCTAATGCTTGAGAAATTCAAACTTTTGAACAAATGTGCATTTTTTCAGGATGTTAATTTCAGATCTGTTAATTCATCTGTGTCTGTAACAATCTGTTTCCTTGTCACATAATGAGCAGTGCTTCTTTACATAGCTCTGCACAGCTGCCAGTCACACGGCATTGCACACACTCACTTGCAACTAAATAGAACATTTTCCATTTCTTTCTACAATCATTGCATTTAATGTTCTCTAAAGATATACCTCCCGTCTCTGGCATTAAAGTGGCACTAATCTGGGCTTAAATGCTTTTGTTTTCAAAAACTGATGCCAAGTTTCCAGGCTATTGCCATAAGCCAATACTAAATCTTGTGAAAAATAACAAATTAACTTGCCTCTGCATGTCGTGGATTTTATTTTTATTGTGTCTGCTGTGGCTCTATTGTTGCATTGTGCTCCCATAGTCTAATAAAAACATTGTGATGAAGGTTGGATAGGCCATAGTAGCAGAATGGCATCCCAGTGTTTGTAAAGCTGCCTCATGGTAGCACTGGCTACATGGGTTGCTCACCAGCATGGTGGCGACTGAAGACGGAAAAGTACATCCACAATATTTAGACAAACAAATGTAGACTGTACTGTGACAATCTTAACGTCAGTATTCTGTGTAAATGAATAAAACATTTAATATTTCTATCAATATTTGATTCATAAAAACTTGACAAAGTAAGTGTCATATAAGAGTTACCTGGCAACCGTCTGTGATCATGCAGAGAAACGTTTTCTTTTACCAGAAATCCAATTTCCTCAAGCCGCACCCATAAACCATAAGAGAGCGAACAATAGGGAATTATGGGAAAATTATGCCACATACAATTTCCTGCAGTTTTGCTCCTCTGGATGGACATCTTCTGTTCATCAAAATTATGTCAGACTGAACCACCTTCAAACGGAGCACTGTTGTTTGAACACAAAGACAAGGATCGTTTGCCCTTGTTCAATTAGCTTGTGTATTATCAACAGGAGCAGTGAACCTGGTTGATTACTGTGATACGACAAATGCCACGCTGAATCAACTGTTTATTTAGAAACAAATTGGGTTTAAAGCAAGCCCTCTCTGTAATGATGTTTTATTATGCAAATATAATTCATGGCCAGAGATTCAGAATAAAAATGTGCTACAAAAAGTGTCTTAGAGGCAGCGATTTTCAAAGAGCACATGATGTGGCTTGTGCTCCAGGATTATATAAAAGTTAGAAAAGGTTTGTCTGTGATGGATTTTAGCTATTTTTTTTAAGAAATGTTGATATTGTTTTACATCCACAGGAATTCAGTGTACCTCCACAGGTTTCAATTACGTTTTTCTGCAAAGAGAATTTTTCCAGGACCCGCTCATCTATTCTACTATCGCTGTTTCCATCTTCTCTGTTTGCCTTCATTTTCAATCATCCTTTAAGCCAGTGGTTTCAAACCTTATTGCCTTGAAGCCCCCCAGCGCATAAAAATAATGACCAATAAGAATATTTTCCTTAACAAAATCCACTACACTGCACTTTTTAATCATATTTCTTCTGTTGTTCCAGGTCTGCCACGATGAACTGCACATCAGTAAAGACATATGATGTGAAACCTATGCCTAGTCAGTATGTCAAGGCAACAGATCATTTACTATTACCGTAGGTCAATAGAAACTGAAAAGAAAATACCTTTTTGCTCTCTGGCCTTTGCTACTTTATATGGCTATATATATATATATATGTATTATTATTATTTCCTTTTTACCAAAGGACGGCGGATGCAAATTAGCCCAAGGCTACAATTCGGTGTGGCTTGTTTACATGCATGAGACCCATGTATGTTCATTAACATGCACTGTCCTGACCAAATAAACCAATAAATAAATAAAGGTTGAATGGATTTCTTTTTTTTTCTTTTTTTCACATTGTGTGCTGGACAAAGATTGGGATATTTGAAGAATTGGCTGGTACGGTCAGGTCTTGCTTCTATAACTAGTATAAATAATTAAAAAACATTGTAAAATGAATCAATAGTCAGACCACTTCAATTAAAACATGTCTGAAAGCATAGACCTTGGATTTGTGGCGATGGATTTCAGAAAGGCTGACAATGAGATGATAAATTTGGAAGCGCCGGCTTGTTGCTGTGCGTAAGCAAGTGCAGGAAGCATCTCTTGGTGACACTGAGTGGGAGCAGGTTGTACTGAAACACTATCCTGAACACGAGGGAGGGGGAGTGCACCACGGGACAAGCCTAAAGCCAGTAAAGAACACAGACCGATGCTATGAGCATGGGGCAGTTGGGCATTCACTCCCGAAATGTACAGTGCCTTGCGAAAGTATTCGGCCCCCTTGAACTTTTCGACCTTTTGCCACATTTCAGGCTTCAAACATAAAGATATAAAACTGTAATTTTTTGTGAAGAACCAACAAGTGGGACACAATCATGAAGTGAAACGAAATTTATTGGATATTTCAAACATTTTTAACAAATAAACAACTGAAAAATTGGGCGTGCAAAATTATTCAGCCCCTTTAAGTTAATACTTTGTAGCGCCACCTTTGGCTGCGATTACTGCTGTAAATCGCTTGGGGTATGTCTCTATCAGCTTTGCACATTGAGAGACTGAAATATTTGCCCATTCCTCCTTGCAAAACAGCTCGAGCTCAGTGAAGTTGGATGGACTGCCACCACCATGTTTGACAGTGGGGATGGTGTGTTCAGGGTGATGAGCTGTGTTGCTTTTACGCCAAACATAACGTTTTGCATTGTTGCCAAAAAGTTCGAAAAGTCTTTGAGGCACAAAAGGGCCTCAAAGACAAATCAGTTCAGCACTTTTCCATTCACCTTCACCTCTAAAGGGTCATTTCTCAAGACAGGCACTAAATGTGGGCAAGTAAAGCGAGCAAATAGGATAGCTTGTAGTAGGGCTCTTGCACCTAATTAACCATTTGAAATGACTTGTGTTATAGTATTAGGGAGAGAAAGCTGCCTGAGTAAAAAAATTCATTTTGCACTTGAATAAACGTGTGGTAAATGACACCCAACCACTCCTCAGATTAAATTCTGAGTTAATGTTAAAATCAGAGATTAAAGGTGACTTGGAATCGGATTGGAGGTATGTTGTTGGAGCTTTAGAGCAGGGTTGCTAGGTCTGGGCAGCCAAACCCGCCCAAATATATCTGTAAACTGTGGAAAACCCGCAGACTTACGGCGTGGCTGGAATTTTCAATATTGTTTACTAGTTGACCGACCTCATGTGCTCTCGCGATGATGAGAAACCGCTCCTTTTTTCCTCTCTTATTGAAAAAGCAGCTCTCAGAGCCTTGGATTTGAGATTTTGTCATTTTGTCAAAATATTGATTTTGATCAAAATAAGAAAAAAACAAGGCAAAAAAAAAACACAGTTTTTTTCACCTGCGGCTTAAAAAGCCACCCAACTCTGTGGTTTAACCGCGGACCTGGCAACCCTGCTGTAGAGGCAGAAAAAGACTTTCCCGCCTCATTACAATTTGACTTTTATTTTGCCGTGCTTAAAGGGCCTGTCACAATTGGCACATTGACCGCAGCGGTTTTGTCCCCCATTTGTTCTGCACCAAAATTGAACTTGCCATCAGCCGCAAAGATCGCAAAGTAGACTTTTAAGAAATCGCTGTCACAGTCACAGAATACAAGCTGTGACTGGATGCGGTTGATTTGGATAGTGTCAAAATGCGAGTGGTGCAAGGAAGAAAGTGAATGGTGAGTGGCTCTGCTCCCTGTTTGCTGTTTCGCACCATTAATCTCATTGTGTTTACTCTGGTTAAAGTCAGTGAGCCGGACACATGTTGAGAACGCAGGCCGAGGTGTGGGCAGACAGGCAACCTATAATGTGATCACAGGGAGCCCCGAGGCATTGTCACCATTTTATTTCCTGCACATTCAAATTATCGGGGGTTTAGTCCTCCCTGTCTGCTTATTTCTTCTCCCTTGGCTGGACATGCTCTCTCTCGCGCACGCTCTCTGATCTTTTTGTGCCTGCTGTCCTCTTCAGCCTGACATCTTTGCAGGAAAGCAGAAATTACACCTGAAAGGCCCGTTGAAGATGCTGCTTCTAACCTTTTCATCTCCTCTTTCTCTCTCTTTGAGGCATCTCTTTCACCACAATCTCATCTTATTTTCTTGCTGTCTCACACTATGTCTCATACTTTTCCTATAACACATTTTCACTCTTTACTTTAATCTTTACTTGCAATGCAATGTACAGAGACATTAGGTTGATTGAGAAAAAAAAAAAAATCACCAAATTGTAGCTAAACGACAACAGGGAAAGTTGCATTATTGCTGAGGCTTCTTTCTTCCAAAACTATAGGCATTTTTGTGTCTTGTCTTGTGAGTGTTTTTGTGCATCTGGCTGATTTGGGAATGGCTTGTCGCATCTTTGTGGACGGGAGAGAATAGTTTTGACCCAAGTTAGCAAAACCACATGTAACGCCTGATGTGCTTTAATGCGATGAACAGCATCCAAGTTTACTTTCACTCTAAACTGTATAATAGTCCCAGCTAAACCAGTGTCCTGCAAGGTCACTGTGTCCGAATGGTTAGTGGCACTTTGACAGGAGATCACACAGTTCTATCGAGCCGCCATGCACCGTCAGGCCCAAATGCCACACTAGCGAGTCAATCCAGGACCAGCCAAACCCCAACCACAGCACAACTGAACACTCACAGTAACGGAGCCAATTCAGTGAAAGAATCAAGAGAAACCTAGGGCTTTATAATCTAAAGCTGGTGCCACCAGCTGACAACTCCTGCCTAAGATAAATATAACAGAAAAAGGTACTGCACAAACAGCAAAGCTGTTCGAGCCAAACCAGGCTAATCCACACCACTGTCCGCTCTTATCTCAAGCTCAACTGTGCTCTTGTCAGAAGGCTGCATGCTGTTGTGTTACGACTCAACAATGCTCGGGACGGGGCCTGTTCGACTGGCTTTTCTGCAATAGGGTTGTCTCGGATTCCACACACCCATCTCACAGCCTCTTCAGACAATACTGAACTCACCACCCCACGCTGACACCTATTGTTAATACAAATAAGGTGAATGTGCATTTTTTTGTCATTTTACACATAACATAAATTTGATTCACTGTATGTGCTTTACTTGAGGTAGAATTGACAATAAAAACAAATCAATGGTCGCTGATGACAGCCCTATGAGGCAACTCCTGTTGTGATATTGGGCTATACAAAACCATTGATTGATTGATTGATTGATGACATTTCTTTGTGTCTGTAGTTTGTAGCATATTTTTCACCAGTTTTAACTTTCTTTTCTTAGTTAAAAAATAGAGTTGTTTTAGACCGACCATTGCATATACGCGAATCGTAATCTTTAAATCATTTTGGAGTTTGACGGGTTAAGAAAGGAAATGCTATTAATTGCACTATTAATTCCACAAACATGAGAGCAAATGGAAGATCTCAGCTATTGTGATTTGTTCACAGCGGGGAGGAGGGGGGTTAATGTAAATTCATATTCATTTTCTTCTTATTTATCCCCAGAATGGCATCATTGTCATGGAAACCATCTCAATCAGTGGTATCTGAACAGAGAGGATCCTCGAGTGGCATAGAGTAAATGTCTCCGGTTTCTTCTTTGAGCTGTATATTCAGACCAAGTTTAATTCATGAGAGTGTTATTGCCGTTCTTTGTTCGGTCGAGTTAATGTTGATGCTGTGAGTCTGGCTGAGAGTGATAGAGGTTACGGACCATACTGTGGTTTCACCGTGGAGAGTGAGACGTAATGCCCTGGTTTTCAAAGGTTAACAACATTATACATTACTTTGACATGGAGTCTGCTCGGCTCTTTGGAAGTGTCAGGCTCATGAAAGCTCACTCATATTCCCAATCTGCTGCACATTAACCCCTGACCCAACAAAGAACAGGTATCAATTCACGTCAAATTACACCTTTCTATAGGAGCTGCCACAGTGACCGTGTGCAATGGACTGCCGCTACGACATGTGCAGCGCCGAGGAGGTGATGTGTGCTCCATGCATGAACTCTGCTCCTCCATGTGTGAAGAAGACTGTAGAAATAACCATCGCTCTCTGGCATACCACTAATTGTGCATCTCATGATCGGGACCAGCTGTTGACTTGCCACATGCAGGGACAGGAAGAGTTAGCGTCTCTCTTTGACAATTGCAAGTCACTGGATGTTTTCCTTTTATGTTCAGTGAGCTGCATGTACTGTTTGGCTGTCCCAGATATGGGGCGACGGTGGCACAGATGGTAGAGTGGGTCGTCTCATGATCGGAAGGTCGGTGGTTCGAATCCCGCCTCCTGAAGGTGCATGTTGTCGTTGTGTCCTTGGGCAAGACACTTCACCCAGTGTCTGCGTACATTGGTGTATGAATGGGTGAGTGGATCCTTGCTGTAAAGCGCTTTGAGTGCCTAATGTAGGTGGAAAAGCGCTATATAAGTTGAGACCATTTACCATATGTTTCCATCACGTTTAGTGGCTTAATCTCGGAAGTTCAGTGGGTTGCGACCAAAAAGTGGGTCATAGGGTTATTTTGAGTGAGTGGCAATTCTCTTCCAAAGATGTCTGTATAAATAGTTTTGAATATGATCAATGCTTGAATTACCTGAACTGTGTGAGTATTTCAGTATTATATAAAAAAAGGTCTAGTCGAAATCAATGTTTTACCTGAAAATGGAAACTGGAAGTTGAATATTCTAATAAACATACTTTGGCAAAAGGCGTACGTTTTATGGTGTCAGTATCAATAAACAGTGTTTATCTCTTTCGCTCTGTGTTCCTCTGACCAGCTGCACCTGGCCCCACAGCTCCCAAGAGAAGCTTTTGCCTTAATCCAAGTATAATTAGAACCTGACCCAATTATTGATGAACAAATGGTGTGCGAACAAACGGTGTCTTTCAAAATAAGGCGATTTTCCACATGCAGGCCTGTGTCAGCCGAATGGCTCTTTCACCCGCTTTGTCGAGCTTTTCCATAACAAAGGCCAGTGCCAAACCGGTCTGACCAGGTATAGGTTTTGGGACCGACCTCTGGCTGTGGCCAAAGCGCTGACCCGTGTCTGATGTGACGTGAACAGCCTCTGGCCTCTGACTGACAACGAGAGAGTGGACAGCCCTGACTATTGACATGCAGGTCATACGGATTTAATATTTCACAACATCATCCCGTTGTGCTAAAAGGGGATTTTGCTGATATTAGCATTTAGCCGCTGTTAGCGCAGCTTTAGCTGGTGTTAGCATAACATTTGCATGTAGCTTACCTTCATAGTAGTATTTAGCAGCTTTTCTTTTTAATACAGCTTGGCTCCTCTGAATGATTCCATAACTCCCACCAGAAGGCAAGGCATGTATGTGTACAAGGCAGCATTTGTCCACATTTGTTCTCATCGCGGCTTACAAAACTTTTAATGACGATATGTACAGCGCGCTCCTCAGTGCGGCTCCGCCCACAACAAATTGATGTGTGTGTGGTGGAAACAGAAAGGTCTGCAGGGTAGTGTCGATATGTGCACGTAGATCGTGGTGTGTGCGGCCGGGTCGCACTATGTGGAACGACGGCTATAGTGTCCAATCTTTGATGTTCGAACTTCTGTCTGTAACATTGATTGAACTTGTCATGTCTTTTGCAATAATAGAGATTCCAGATGTTAAAGGTGCACTATGGGTAACGAGTACCTCAGGGGATTCCAGGGCAATTGCTGGGATGTGTGATGGTGAGTTCACATCAAACGGGTCGAAAGCGTTAGGTTTACATTCAAAATACATGGGGGGAGATTTTCACACGCCCAGCGCCTCCAATGTGGCCGGCACTAGAGTTGGGAATTGTCTAACTAACAGCTAGCTCGCATCGATCCCGTGAAAACACGTATTATGCACAAATAATGTCAATAAAGCCGGCAACTGCATAAAGCAGCCTTGATGCAGACTCAGTGGGATGATCACACACTGAGTCTGGCTTGACACATTTGTTGTTTATTGCACACTTTTAATCAACAATAAGCTGTAGGCGATTGTAACACACTAACCCGGCTAACCTAGCCTAGCTACTTGCCACCGGCAAAAATAATGTCCCTCTATTCAAGTATATGGGCAAGATAATAGGCTCAAATACTGGGGAGATCCTGGCATAGAACATCGGGGTATATTTAAAGATCCATAAGACATGGCAGTAGCAAAGAGGGACAAGTTAGCCCCAAAACAGCAGTTATTTTTAAGGCAAGAGCTCCTTCCAAGATGCGGCTACACTTCAGAACACACTGAGCTGACGCGCCTCCAAAGTGTCTTGACGCTCAGTAACATTGTGACAAGCTTCTGTCTTCAATATGCATAAGCGTCCAACTAGGGGCTTCGGACGCATTATTGACGCCCAAAAAGCTGAGCACATCATGAGGGTTGAATTTGTTTGGTGAGTGTTTTGGAATGCCCATACAGTATGCTGTTTGTTTCATGTACTGTAACAACAGTGCTTAGTTTTTAATTGTCTATTTTAATGGACAGTACGAGGCTACGACGCCATCGGTAAAACCTATGGATGACCAGCGGCATGGGGTCTATTGAGAAGAACACTTTTAGATATTTTAGACGTTTTTTAACAATATTAAAGTTGTTTAAAATAGGTTTGGGTGTGTTTATAATTTTCTAATTTGCCTGTCTTTTACAGTGTTACTACCTGCTGTCACTTTATAACCTATGTTATGTAGTTACATATTTTTTTTGTTAATGTTTGGTCTTAATACAATTCATTATTTAGTTATTTTACTCCTCTTTCAAACCAACGTTCTTCTTTAGCTAAAATGTTGACCTCCCCGTCCTCAAAGGAGTGGTTGGAGCCTTTGAGGTGGAGGTGCACCACCGACTGAGGGCAGCTTGTGCTTTCTCTTCGGTGTTGATAAAGTCTCCTCTGTAAAATTTGTTTCATTTCTCCAATTTCTCCTTCTTTGCATTGAATAGAATAAACCACATTGCTTTGTTTGTGGCTCGGAGTTTTGTCTTTGGGATGAACTAATCTTTGTCTCAGTGTGTTCACCGGTTTGTGGTACACTGGAATACTGTGCTGCCTAAAGATTCTCTGAAGTTTCTCTGAGACCCCGGCTACATACGGCACTACAACTCCCTTTCTTCTTGGCTCTGTAGTCGGTCTGTCTTGTTCTTTGGGTCTTCTGGCCCTTTGTGCTTTAGTGAAAGACCAGTTAGGATAGCCACAGTCTGAGAGGGCTCTCTGGACATGTTGCTCCTCTTTGGTCTTCCCTCTGCACTGATAGGCACCTCTTTAGCTCTATGTCTGAGCGTCATGATGACCCCTAGTTTGTGCTGGAGTGGATGGTTAGAGTCAAACATCAAATACTGGTCAGTATGAGTTGCCTTCCTGTGAACCTCTGTCTGAAGTTGTCAGTTTTCCCCTATGATAACTTTACAATCTAAAAAGGCAAGTTCTTTCTCTTTCGCGTCCTCCCGAGTAAATTGAATGCTGCTGTAGATTATGTTTATTCACAAACAAGTCCAGGCGGGCAGCAAAAGGTTTTACCAGAATCTTAGATAGTTGAGGAAGTATAGAGATTGGTCTATAATTTGTAAACTGACGATTATCCCCACTTTTATAAATTGGAACAACCATGGCAATCTTCATGAGGTTAGGGAATTCACCAGTTGAAAAGGAGAGATTGCATATATGTGTTAAAGGCATTGATATATTTTGTATTACTTTTTTAATCATGTTCATGTCAAAGTCATTCCAATCAGTGGATTTTTTATTCTTGAAAGCTTTAACTATTTTAATTATTTCATTTTCATTTGTTGCCGTAAGAAAAAAGGAGTGTACATTCACATTTTTGTGTTGAGAGACAACACTGTTTGTTTTGGCTATTTTTGATGCCAGGTGAGGCCCAATGGTGAGAAAGTAATCATTGAACGCATTAACCACATTCTCCCCGTTTGTAATTTTCTCATCGTTTTTAATCATGTAGTCTGGGTAACTTAAAGCCTTTGAGTCTTTAGACATTGCATGATTTAAGACTTTCCATAGTCCTTTCATATAATTTTTGTTGACCTCAATCATATTTCTATAATAATTTATTTGACAAGTTTTTTATTATACTTGTTAGTTTATTCTTATATGTTTTATATTTAGTTTCAGTTTCTAATGTTCGTTTGCTTATAAATATTTTATATAAGGCGTTTTTCTTTTCTACATGCATTCAAAAAAAAACTCGTCATCCATGGGCCACAAGTATTTGTTTGTGTATATTTGCGCGTTAGTACTGGACAATTTTGATCATACAAATGTTTGATTGTGTTGACAAAATGAGCATATGCAACATTAGATTGTGTTGACAAAATGAGTATATGCAACATTAGATTGTGTTGACAAAATGAGCATATGCAACATTAGATTGTGTTGACAAAATGAGCATATGCAACATTAGATTGTGTTGACAAAATGAGTATATGCAACACTAGATTGTGTTGACAAAATGAGTATATGCAACACTAGATTGTGTTGACAAAATGAGTATATGCAACATTAACATCCTGTTCTCCAAGGACATTATTCCAGTCATGATCAGACAAACTCTGCTTGAAGGCATTTATCGAGCGCTCAGATGTTAATCTTACACTTTTTACTATAATATTACCTTTGTTTTTCTTACTTTTTAGTTGTATTTCAAATAGTGAGAAGACTGGCAAGTGGTTGCTAATGTCATTAATCAGTATACCACTTGAAAATGTGAAAATATTATAAATTAATGTAGCACCGTGTGCAGTTATCCTAGTGGGGCATGTAATTAAGGGGTAAAGTGCCAGACTGTACATGGTGTCCACACATTTTTCAGTGGGCTTATGCGATTTTGCTTTCAGTAAATCAATATTTAAATCCCCACAGACAAAAATGTCTTTGTGGTTTCCATTTGTAAATATTTTTTCAATATGTTCGTTAAAGACTTCAATGTCTGCACCCGGTGCTCGATAGATACAAGAAACTAATATATTTTTCCTTTTATCCAGAATTATCTCTACCTTTACACATTGAAACATATAATCAATTCCCATGGTCATGTTGTCAACCAATTTCTGTTTTCTGTTTTGGTTGAACATTTGAGAATCTTCAGCTCAAAATTCCCAAATTTATTTTCCTTTTTTCCTGGGAGCTCTGTTGTCGGGGGCTTTGTGCCCCATGGCAAACAGGTCCTAGGTGACTGGTCAGACAAAGAGCAGTTCAGAAGCCCCTTATGAGAGACCAACAGGCACAGTTAGAACCATGAGGCCGTCCTTCTGTGGACCCAAGGACAAGTGGAAGAAAATGGATGGATGGATAGATGGATGGATTTTCCTTTTTAGTTTAGTTTTAAATTTTCCTTTTTAGTTTAGTTTAAATGTACTATTAAATGCATATTTTCTGGCTTATCTAATAATGGGATTTGATTGTCATCATAATACTTGCAGTTCAGACTCTTGAGAGTAACTTGTGTCTTCATTGTCTGATAAGGATTGTGTTTCTGTCATGTTGAATGATTAGGAATGTTTACCTTGTTTTTTCACTTGTATTTGTCCAACGTTTTTCCCGGTGTTTAAACTGGAGTTGGTGTACTGGTGCACGGACGCACAATGAGCTTATCATAGCGCAAGAAGGCAATCTCCCCCCTTTCCCTTGCAGCTCTCAGCTCCAGCATCAGTTATTTTCGCTTCCTTTTGATGGATTCCATGTAGTCCTCGTTTTTGAAGATTTTTGTTCCTTTGAGACTTTTAGCGCGCTGCAAAAAATGTTTGCGATCTTTTCAACGCAGTAGTTTGGCGATGATGGATCTCGGGCGGTCTCTCCCGCCGTCGGGTTTCCCTACGCAGTGAGCCCTCTCCACCTCCACCGTGTGCTGTAGTTGGAGCTTCTCCCTTAGTAGTTGTTTGACTTTTTCCTCAGCGTCGGCCCAGGTCTCCCCAGGCGACTCCAACACTCCCTCAAAGACCAGGTGATTTCTGCGGCTCTGTCCCTCCAGATACTCCAGTTTGTCCGTGATAATGTGCAGACTGTCACATACTTTATAAAGATCGTTTTGTAGTGTGTTCGTGTGCTCAGTGAGTTTCAATTTCTCTTCCTTCAGAGTGTCCACCTGAAATCCAGGCTTGTTTTTAGCTCTTGAATGTCCATTCGGGTGTTTGTCGATTCCATTATGATTTTTATGAATCCTTTGACGTTCTCCTGTTGTTGTTGTAGTAATTCCCTGAACGTGTCCCTCTGCTGCTCCATGAGTTCCGTGACTCCAGGCTTACGTAGTCCTCCTGAGTCGCCGTCTCTACCGGCAGCTTTCTCTGTATTTTTGCAAAACTGGGTTTGCGGGTTTGCCCGTCGTGCATGGTCTTCATAGGTTTCTTACTGATATATTGGCTTGATTGCATGACATATACATTCCATTCCAAAAACCTACCAGAAACCCTAAAAAAACCTAAAATAACATTGATCCCGAAGCATCATAGGAGCCATTGGGATGGAAAGCGAAGGCGCCAAACACACATACAGCCGCTGGGTCACTAAAAAGGTCAAATAAATGCATACATTTGACACAAAAAGTTGCATAGGACGGCTCCTCTGATGGGGTTTCCTCACCGTGGTCATCTGTATGCAGCCTTATGTACTTGATTTTGATTCTGTGTGTGAGTGTGAGTGTAGAGCAAAGGGTAGGGGGTGTAGGTGTGTGTGTGTATTGTGATAACTGTATATATTGGGAGGGTGGGAGGGTTTGGCAGGCGAGAATGTTTTTAATGTATTTTTAAATACGATGCACCTGTATATGAAAATTGCTCTATAAATAAAGATTGATGATGATGATGATGATGATGATGATGATAGTGTACCTTTAATATCACATCTAAGAGTATATTAAGAACAATAATTTATAATAACAATGCATTGGTTTTACATAGTGTTTTTAGCGCATTATTAAGCTGTTATAGCCACAGCTGCCCTGGAGTAGAAGTGAGCCTCTCAATCTGTGCCATCGTCCCCTCCGACCACCACCAACCACTCACTCACACACTCCATTCACCATGCAGGCTTCCTGGTGTTCCCAAACGGTCTCCCATCCCAGTACCAACCAGGCCCTACCCTGCTTAGCTTCCAAGATCTGACAAGACAGAGGAAAGGTGGTAGGTCAACCCGAGGCATGTAATGGACATTGACACATCTATTCCAGCTGTGCGTTTCACATCTGGACTCTCCATCATCTTCCATCACTTATCACTTATCTTGAACATCCGCTGTCATCTCAAAGCAACGCCACACACCCACCTGCTCTGAACCCTCCAGTGCGAGACAAAGCTGCTAATGCACAAAGAACAAATGTTGTGATGTTTTTGCGGCTTTTGCTTGTAATGCAGTGAAGGTTTTTTTCTCTGAGGTCGTCTATGGACAAATTAAAAATTCATGAGCTGAAAAACAAAGTGCATTGAAGAGCTCTCAACTACTTTGATAAGTCAGAGATGACAGATAGAGGCAGAGACCAACACGACTTTACAATTATAAGTACCAGAAAAGTGACACAGGATTTATAAACTTCAGTTGTTAGAGGTTCAGTTTTTAAGTATGATTATTTTCTGCAATAATGAAAGTGCATTGGCCAAACTTCACTCAAAACAACCCCCATACATATTCATCCTGTTTTTGTTTTTCTCTGTACTTGCAAATGCAGCAGGTGACATTTGATAACCCTAAAACAAACCACACATTTCAAGTGGCTTCTCTTAACTAAAAGCACAAGTGTTTCTCGCCATTGTTCTGCTCTGAAACAGTGATGGAAACAGACAGGGGCCAAAGGGACAAGAGCCTTAACCACTTCTTTTGTGCGGCAGAGTGGTCCCATCAACAAACAATGGAGCTTAGAAATGTAATTGAATTTTCAAACTGATGAAGGGTAAGTTAAAGTAAACATCTCAAAGTTTGCAGCATAGAATTACAAGTGACTTTAAGCCTACATGATCGCTGATACACACAATGTTGTCAATCTATTGTTCATGATCTGTACTTTTCTGGGGATGCAGACTCCTCAGTCCTTGTGGATTTGGTGCGTGACTGGCATTCTTCTCTTTTGTCCATCAGCCTTTGTGAACTGCATTTACTCGTAAGGCTTTGTTGTTTTTCATTCTCTCGCTCTTTCTTTACTCCCACACTCACTGATGCAGTATCTGAGGAAAATGACCTTTTTCTATCTGTAGATGACAACCTTATGCTCACACATCCAATAACATTTAAAAGCCTTTAGGCCAGAGGTCACTCTAAGATAAAGATCATACATTATAGGCAAGGCAAGGCAAGGCAAGTTTATTTGTAGAGCACAATTCATACACAAGGCAATTCAAAGTGCTTCACAGTTGCATAAAATTACAAGAAAACAGATCAAATCAATCATTAAAACATCCAACATAAAAATGTATCAATGACAGTAAAAGGCAAGAGTGCAGATAAAATACTTTCAGTTTTCATATGCTCGGGTAAAAAGAGCTGTTTTCAGCCTGGATTTGAACATTTTCAGAGTTGAGGCCTGTCTCACATCCTCATGAAGACTGTTCCAGATTTTAGTTGTTTTGTTGTTGTTGCTTGTTTGCTTTTGTTTCATCCATGTAGGGATATTTGTCCTCTACACCTGACCCATCTTTCTGCAGATGTCGAGCCAGGAACACGGTCAGAATCACCTGCCTGGAGGCTTAAGCTGTTGTGCATGTTTTGTGTTTATAGGGATAACCGGAGCACCCAGAGGAAACCCATCCAGACATGGGGCTAACAGAACATGCAAATTCCACACAGACAGGCCCACATGGTCTTGGAATTGAACCCACAACCTTCTTGCTGAAAGGAGAGAGTGCTAACCACTCAGCCACACAGCCATCGTCAGGACTGTTAGAGCGTTACATTATTTCAACATTTTAAAAGTCAGAAAGAGGACATAAATGCCTCAACGACTACCTCCATTTAACATATAAACCCAGGGTTAAAGTGTAATATCAAAAGATTTCCTGGAAGAGCACCTGTACTGCAGCAGCGCTCACTTTTTTGCGACAAAAATAAAAAGTTATTTGAGACAGATGCTCTTCCACTGTCGGTCATTAAAGCTTCTTTTACACTGGCCAGCCAATTATATTCTTTACAAAGTCTAGAACTTCACTTTCTTCCCTCTATGGACCACAAACATAAATATATTGAATTGAAATTCTACATGAAAGACACACACTAAGTGACACAAAATCGTGAAATAGTGAAAATAAATGTACAGATGTTTTTTTATAAATCAAAAACTGGAAACTGGGGTTAGGGTTAGTAAAAGTAAAAGTAAACCCCCCTTCCCTCTTAGTGCAACCAGTTGCCTGCAGAAGTTGAATAAAGATTTCTGAATGATCACATGTTGACCTTATGACTAAATAGAGTCTACCTGTGTGTAATCTAATCTCAGTTCAAATACAGCTGCTCTGTGATGGTCTCAGAGGTCTATTAAGAGACTATTGGGGAGCAGACAGCATCATGAAGTCCAAGAACACACCAGACAGGTCCGGGATAAAGCTATTGAGGAGTATAAAGCTGGGTTATGTTATAAAAAGATTTCCAAAGCTTTAAACATCTCTCAAAGCACAGTTAAATGCACCATTCAGGAATGAAATGAAAATGGCATCACTGCAAACCTACCAAGACCCGGTCGTCCTCCTAAACTTACTGACTAAACAAGGACAACACTGACCAGAGCTGTTACCAAGAAGCCTATAATGACCCTGGATGAACTGCAGAGAGCTACAGCTCAGGTGGGGGAAACTGTACACAGAACAGCTATTAGTCGTACACTGCACAAATCTGGCTTTTACGTAAGAGTGGCTAGAAGAAGCCATTTTGAAAAGAAAACTGTTAGGGATAATATTAAATCACTATTTATCATACTGGGTCAGGCTGTAAACTCGTACTATCCGTGGGTCAAACTGTACGGTCGTACTATCTCTGTCATAGCCTTGACGGTGGATCTCAGGCGCCACTGAATGTTTTGCTTACGTATGAGTCTGACGCTCTTAGACGGTATTTATCCCTCTTCTGTGGAAGCATAGACAGACTTGAATGGAAGGACTAGCGCAATGTCTGAATGTTCATGTCTCCGGGTCCCGTAACGATGGTAAATAAACTTCTCCTGTATAAGACATCTCGACTCCGACCTCTCCTTCATCGGTCCTCTCGAACATCAATTGTTATTTCCCTAACAAAAACCATAAGAAGTCCCGTTTGCTGTTGCACGTAGGGCGCTTTTGAATCCCCGTACAGTGGATTGTTTGACCCCCTGAAGAAGGCCTTGAGACTGAACCGCGTTGGGGCTATGTTTGTCCATTTAGACATGCCATAAAAATAAAGGCATTTTAACTTCATCAGAGAGTGCCTTGGTTTTTCTGTTTTTTGGACAAGAACATGTTGGAGTCTGCAAAAGAATTGAAAATGGGCGGAGGTTCACCTTCCAGCAAGACAACGACCCTAAACATAAAGCCAGGGTAACAATGGAATGGTTAAAAAAAAAAATATCCATGTGTTAGAATGGCAAAGTCAAAGTCCAGACCTGAATTCAATTGAGCATCTGTGAAAAGACCAAACAACAGCGGTTCACAAGCGCTCTCCATCTAATCTAACTGAGCTTGAGCTGTTTAACAAAGAAGAATGGGTAATAAATACAGGCAAAGTGTCGAAAGGTTATAGGGGGGGCGGATACTTATGCAACCCACTGTATGTATATTCAAAGTAAAGTTTTTGACACATTGGCCATGATTATGCAACAGTAACTTCTCAACCGCAAACCTTTGAAATATTGATTTCTTTGCAATCACCCCTTAGAAATACAATGAGATGTAAGTGTTCATCTCTGGTGCATTTGAGCAAAACAGAAGTTACAGCCTCCACGAAGAGTCTGTTGAAATGATTTGCTGTGAAGGAAGTGATGGTAAAAAAAAAAAAACAACAACAAAAAAACAAAAGTAGGACTGGTTGAAATACTAGACAAGGTTTAGTGCTTAATTCTCTCCTCTTCATTCGATACATGCTTTCCCTTGGTCACATCATTACAACTCTACATCACAAAATCAATCAACAATCTCTCTTCACCCTCAGCCACGGACTCTCCAACCGAAATTAAAATTAGGATGCAATAAAACCTTCTCCCCCCCCCCACCCAAGGGTAAAAAAGATGATACAATTGTCTCCTCTGTTGATAACCTCTTATATGTTTTAATCACGTGCAGAATAAATAGCCTCCTTTTAAATCAGTAATCATCCAAATCTCTCCTCAACACCCTGTCCTGACGAAGACCAGGAGGCGGGACCACATTACACTGGTTTTAGAGTCGCTGCATTGGCTCCCCGTGTGTTTCAGGATCCATTTTAAAGTTCTTTTAATGGTTTTTAAATGTCTTAATGGTCTTGGTCCTTCTTATCTTTCAGAATTGATTTTACCATATGAGCCTTCGCGGTCCCTTCGCTCCTCCGGCAGGGGTCTCCTAGTTATTCCTAAAGTCAACAGAAAGACTCACGGCGAGGCGTCTTTCCAATATTACGGCCCTCGCCTCTGGAACGACCTGCCGGAGGAGCTCAGGACCGCAGAGAACGTTCATGTTTTTAAGAGCAGGCTCAAGACCACCTTTTTAGCTTAGCTTTTAACTAATATTTACTTATATTAACCTTATTTACCGGTTTTAGTTCTATTATTTCTTTAGTTTCCCTCTTTTTATCCTGTGCTATTTCACGCACAGTTTTAGCTGTTTTTAATGTATCTCTTATTAAATATTTATTTATTTATTTTTTATTTATTTTATTCATTTATTTTTTATGTTCTCCTAGTGGTTCCTCTGAGGGAGCCCTCTGCCCCGGGAGTGCTGGTTGGCTGTGGCCGTGCGGGCGCTCCTCTGGGGGTGCCTGGATGGAGGTAGGACGTCTCTCCTACACCTACTCCGGGCCCCCTGAGTTGGCGCTCTGTGGCTGTGGCCGATGGGCTGCCCCTGGTGCAGACGGCTCCTTGGATGATGTTTCCTCTTTCGGTCCATCTGTACTCAGCCTTACGTACTCAACTCTATGTCCATTTTTATTGAAGACTTTTAACTGCTGGGCTGTCTGTACGTATATGTGTCTGTGTATCTGTGTGTGCGGGTGGTGGGTGGTGGGGTTGTAGTTATTTATGTATATTTACTGGTGGGGACGATTTTTATTATTTTTAATGATTTTTAAGCACTGTAAAGCACTTTGTGTTACATTTTGTATGAAAAGCGCTCTATAAATAAAGTTTGATTTGATTTGATTTGATTTGACCCCGTAAACACATTGCCCCATCCTCAAAAACGTCACTCACTCGCCATCCCTCATCGCATTCAGTCCTCTTCATTTGCGCCTCTTCATCACATTCAGAGCCTCCATAACCTGTGCAGCACACTTATCCTGTATAATTCTGGCTACACACTGCTTTCTCTCTTGCTCTTACACTTTGGCCTTGACTACAGCTCTTGTGAATAACAAAGCAAAGAAAACACAGGATGAGTTGAGAAAAGAAAAAAAAAAAAAAGATACACACGTTCGCGGGTTCGTTAAAAATATGAACTGACGTGAAGGCTTTCTTTTGTTGTGGTTTCTATCTTCTGCAGCAGCACCCTGTCCCCATGTCCTGACTCATTGTGTCTATATTATTGAAAAACAAATCAAAGATTAGACGTGTGTATGTGTGGTAGCTGCATGTGTAAAGTCTGTGAGCTGTTGAAGCTGTTTGTTTTTTCCATCCGTTTTTGGAGAGCTCTTAAATCAGATGAGGCTGTGGAACCAAACGCAGCAGCATAAAAGACGTCGGAATGACAAGGACTGCAAGAGACATCCACAGAGTGATGGCCTTGGCTGGCGCTGCTCTCACTCATATCTCAAAAATGCAATCTAATGCGGACTATATGGCAGACATACCACCAATCAGGCTACACCCTATATCACCTCATCATACTGGGGACAGCGCTGTTGTTGCCCTTTGATCAGGCCATGTGAGAATTGAGCAAGAGGCGGAGACAGAGGAAGGCAGGAAGCGCTGCATTTTGTTTTTTTGGACTATAGGGAAAATATGGGGAAATGTAAATCTGAAGTCTGGACATGTCCCCGGTTATTACAAATGTGTCCCTTTTCAAACTTGCTCATTTTTCTTTGCTTGTATGGACTTACAAGACAAACTTGTTAGGGATTTGTTTTGTTGTCTTCCTGCCCCCCCACATCCCTGCCAGATTTTTACGTCTACTCGGTAGTGGTCAGTTTAAAGAAGCAATTGAAAACTCCTTTTTTTTGGATCCTAATATGTTTTTACTTTGTGCAGATCTCCTGGTGCCTCTCCTGGAGTCAACCAATGCCAGCCAGCCCCCTGTCTCCATTGCCTAGCCTGCCTGCCTTCTGTCAAGGAAATACTTGTTTTACTTTGTTTGGTCAGTCTCTGGCTCTGCTTTGGGGTTTCTATTTTACAAACCGTAACAAAACTGTTTACATGCTGGTAATACATTAACACGAAACGGTGCTACAATGATTCACATGAGCGCTCATAACGTTATGGCTTGTTCTTTTTTTCCCATATTACCACTCAAACTCTGGCCAAGTGTCAGCAATTCATCATTATCTAATCCGTTGTTCGGCTGGATGTTTCTCTAATTAGTTGTGTATAAAAAAAGTATCCAGTAATTGTTCATTAGTGACACAAGTTGTCCATCCAGTCCCAGAGGAACGGCTCAGTCAGTGCTGATGTCCTTTCTACTTTGGTTTAATGACCTGATAAACATGTTGTAACCCTGATAATAACGGAGTCAACGGCCACGTGAACACTCACATTTGTTCACAGCTCAGAGAATGTGGCATTTTTGGGGCAACAGAGAGAAATAATGAGCTACTTATACAAAAGGAAATACACTATTATACAGATCTTGTCACATACAATAACACAGCTGTCTGTAAAGCTGAGCAGTGGTGTTTATCAGTTGGAGACATAGAGGTAAAAAGTAAAATGTGAATCCTGCACACGTCCCACTTTCTGTAATGGAACTTGAGTCAATTATGATAATATACTCAGAGACGGGGTTTATGCTCTGGCCCTGCACTTCAGGAGAAAGGGGCCAAATGGTACGTTTTCTTGCCTCTCGGAGCCTGCTTTCTCAACCATGTTTTGGTGTTTTACGTCACAATACTTGCTCCCTATGAAAGTGCAGGTGCATGTTGCTCTGGTTTGGTTTAAGGTGATCTTCAGGAGATTTGACATTATTTCTATCATCATTTTATTTTTTTAGATATACTTTTTTAGTCTTGGAACATATTTATCACAGTATATTAATTCTACATATCGGTACTTGTATTGCACTTATTTCTTTCACATTTATTGTTTCACTAAAAGCAGTTCACTAAAAGAACTGCTTCACAAGCCTTCTTCATTGTGATCTCCATTGGTGGTTCTCAAACTGCTGTACTCGTATCACAGGTAGTATTTCGTGTGTACTCATGGTCTTCTGCAATTTTCATTTTCATTTGATATTCAGTATTTTTTTATGCTTTAGTAATGCATAAATTAGTTTATGCCCCCCATTTGGGCACTAATACATTGACATTAGGTCTAATTTACACTATTTTTATCCCCGGTTTAGGCTTGATTTGATGTTGGTACTTGGAAGGTAAAATGTTTTATGAGGTTGTACTTGAAGATTTAAGTACAAGACTCTCACTTGTGACACATTTTCCAAGTAATTTCTGGGACTTGTCTATGTAGTAAGACAGGGTTTTGTGTCCCTGTGGTGTTGCCGTAGCTTTGGTGGGTGAGGTTAGCGTCAAGCTTCCACCCGGCATTGGTAGCACCAAAAGCACCACCAGGTAACACAGGTGACTGCTTGGTGCTGCACAATCTGCGGTCCTGTCCCCCTCTGTTGCAGTGGAGCCTGCGTGGTAGCTGCATATGCCTGTGCCTGCTAGTGTGGCTACGGAGTCAATCCACCTGGTGTGCTCGTGAATGGAGCTGTGTCAACTTACTGAATGTAAAATGTACCGGTGTGCCAACTAGCAGGGTAATCTAATTTACTAAAACAACTGAAATTATGTGAATGCTGCATGCTAAAGTGTGTTTGCTTTGTTTATAGACTGCATGGTTTGCTACTGTTTTTAATTGGGTCTATTGTACAATTTTTAAAGTAGATTAAAGTAAATTGTAACTAATGAATTCTGGAAATAACAAATAACCTTAAACTTAAGTTGGGCCTCTGTCTCTGTTTTGGCCACACAACAACCCACACTTACAAAGAACACTTACGTGTTCTTTGTATTGTAATAGAATTTAAGATTAAAATTGGGCATCTAATTACTATCTAGGGGACCCCTGGCCCCACCCGGTTACATCTAGAACAGTCTTTCCCAACCAGGGGTACAGGGGCCACTGGGGGATACTTGAGTACTTGCAGGGGCTACTTGGAACGACCTCAGTAGAAACTGAGTAGAATTTCAATACTTTCAAAGAAAATAATTTTTGAACGTTTTTGATTATTGAGAGTAGCAATATTTTGAACATAACACTCAACTAAATGTGGCAGTGTGGCCTGCAGGCGGGCTCTGCCACTTTAAGGGAACATCTCTGATTGGTCACTTGTGTTGACTAGCAACCTATAAAAATGTCTAGCTCCCGGTCTATCGGCCTCTGACCTCGCTCACTTTCTCCACCCCCCCGTGTCTAGCTTCCGGGTTGAGTGCAGGCTATGGCAGGTGAGACGCGCACTGGTACCTCTCTATCTTAGTAGAGGTTTATTGTTTCTAATTTTAGCGTCTATTTGTAGTAGAGGCCGCCGTTCGTCTGAGAAGGGACAGATGCGCCACGTGCTACACCGTAATGGTAAGCACTAACTGGTTTAACGTGATCTGTGGTAGCTTTTCTGTAACTTAGCTTCTTTATTTAGGCTGTCTCTCGATTGCTCATCTCCCTCCGCCGTGGGAGCTGTGTTTAGCCTCAAAAGTGGTAAGCGCCAATGCATGTCCTGGGTAGAGCTTCTATGTAGGCAGCCTTTAGTGCACTTTGGTGTGTTTTGTTTTGTGTGTGTCTTTTCAGTAAGGTTTCTGTCCCCCTTTTGTTGTCCCCATACCTCTGACCAAGCCTCAGCTCTCTGGCGTGCAGTTCCACTTTGAATGTTTAGACCCTTACAAGTTTATTGATATATATTCCTACTAACATGAAATATATATTTTGATTAACTGAAAACCCTTAATAAATCTTGTTAACCGATTGTGACCGTCTCTGCCTCATCAGTAATCTCGAACCTGTGGGCCTTTTTATACATATGGTAAAAAGGTGTTTTCCCAGTCATACTGAGTGGCGTTGTGGCAACCTTTCGTTATACAACAAACTATCCATCTTCAATGAAGGTTCTCATTGAAGAAGTGTAGAACGTTTCGCCTCTCATCCAAAAGGCTTCGTCAGCGACACTAAGGTTTAAGCTTTTTCACACTAATGATGCAGAAACTCAGCCCAGGACAGATCAATAGGCAGGTCATTAGCAGTGATCAGCTGAGAGTAGAGCCGTTCAGACTCAGGTGAGTAGGTCGTTAGGACTTAAAACTACAAGGACTTAGAACTACAAAGTTGTTTACACACAGGTGAGAGTAGCCGTTAATAGAGGGGAGGGACTTAGCCAAACTAAACTCCTCCCAGTGGTCTATATATAGTCTGCGGGCTGAGTTTAAACTTTAGTGTGGCTGACGAAGCCTTTTGGATGAGAGGCAAAACATTCTACACTTCAACTACTAAGATGACTCAAGAACCTTCATTGAACACTGATGGGCATGAAAACTCCCATGACGGACATCTTTCTTCTTTCTCCTCCTCCTCTCGGCAGCACTACTTAAAAAGATGTCCTCAAACATGACAACATATGGTAGATTTTACTACGATCCCCTCCGCATCCTCGTGCCAAAGTCAGAAAGCATTGATGTCTAACAAGAGCCTTGAGGCACCAGTTACTCAACGTGGAGTACGATTATACATTAGAACAGGTGTTGTAGCGCAAACAGCTGAAGAGACTTATTTGTGTGGGCTGTAGCACCTGGTGGAAGGCAGTCGGCAGATGTGTTTTTATTTATTTTTTTGCCTAATGCACAACATAAGAAAGCAATCTGAAAGCACGACCAAGTTGATAATTCAACACATTAACTTAAAATTAAAGATGGCTCGAAAAGCTTTGGTTGGCAGTGAAGCACCATATGAGGCAGAGGGTGGGACATATCAAAAACACAATAACACAAGTTATGAGGGAAACTGTAAAAAAAACATGAAAACATTAATGACGCTGCACAAAATGGCTATCAGAGACTCTCCATTCACCTGAGGGAGAAGTTGGTGTTTATGACAGATGGAGAAAAAAGGCAACAGCTTGGACGCACCCAAAACAAACAAACGCCGTGAAGCATTAGCAGCTAATTACACGTGTGCCACTTATCCAGCAGACTCATTTAATATTAATTTATTCCGTACAAGTTTAAAATCAAATTGTCCGTACTTCTGTTTTTTTTTACTCATTTTGAACATTCAGATTTTGGGCTCCTGATATCTGGTTGAATGCATATGGTAATTTCCCATGGGACCGAATATTGTAATTGTGTTTGTAGAAAACTAATATGATTCATGGGTGGGTTGATGAAAATCTCCTTCCGTCTCTGGGCTGTTATTCATTTGGCGTTTGAGTCCAATCAAAAAATCTCCAATCTACAAAAAAAAAAAAGGCTGGTTATTTGTCATGTTTAGCGCATGACAAATTACCAGCCTTTTCTTTTTTTTAGAGGATTGATATATTTTGCCCGAAGTCTGTATTTGATTCGATAGAGAAAGATTATGCAAAGGTAGAAGTAACCAAGAGCAAGGCTTTTGCACAAATAACTATTGATTACGCTGAATGCAGCTAAATGGTGCTAACGCAGGCTAATTTATGCTAACGATGCGATCTGACTGCACAGTTTCCTGTTAATATAGCCTTAAGTGATCGAAAAATTAAGAGTCTGCTTATCATTGTGTATAAGAAAGAATCAACAAGAGTATATGCCAATTCCAAGCTAAGATAAATGGAAAGGGCTGGATCTGGAAAACAGTAGTGGATGAAGCACTCATGTATTTAGTACAAATACAGAAGAAAATAGTAGAAATAAAAGTATCAGATGAAAATTCTACTTCAATAAGAATTGTAAAAAAAACATGGTTAAAGTAACAGGCCACTTTTTCCCCATACTGAGATATGTTCTTACCTGAGCTTAGACGAGTTGATGCGTACCTGTCTGGTCTTTTTGCGTGCATGCAGTAAAGTGACGATATTACTGCGCGGACGTCGTAGTGCTCCTAAGGTGTTATTACGCCCTACGATATAGTGCCAATTTTTATCCGCTTAGAAAATCGACATGTTTAATTTTGTGTAACTTGACTTGGATAGTGTCACTACTCACATAACCGTATTTAAATAAGAAAAACGTGGAAGAGCTTAGTCGCTTTTAACGTCACCCTTGTTTGGCCCCAAAGAGGAGGAGAGGCTAAACATCTTTGGTCTTTTTGCATGACTGAGCACACGCACAAAGACCAGATAGGTACGCAGCAACTTGTCAAAGCTCAGGTAAGAACATATCTCAGTATGAGAAAACGGTGGCCTATTCCTTTAAAGAAAATGTTTTTAAATGCGAAGTATTCTGAGGTGGGAGTAAGTAACAAAATGCAAGTTACTCAAGTCAAGTCCAAGTCATTTGGTCAAAGGGTCAAGTCAAGTTGTAGCTTTTGTCTAGTCAAGTCACATTATAGTCGGCAAGTCACCTCAAGTCGCACACATCAGAGTTAGGCCTAACTTTCACTGTAAAAACTTCTTTTCAAAATATGTTTAATCTACTTGAAAATATGCAAATGTGCAAGTGCTATCCTCAAAAATGTAGGCTAATATCAAACGTTTACAAAATCGAATGGATTTGAGGGGCGACGGTGGCGCAGATGGTAGAGTGGGTCGTCTCATGATCGGAAGGTCGGGGGTTCGAATCCCACCTCCTGAAGGTGCACACTGTCGTTGTGTCCTTGGGCAAGACACTTCACCCTCCTTGCCTCCAGTGTCTGCGTACACTGGTGTATGAATGAGAGAGTGAATGGGCCCCCTATGAGAGACCAACAGGCCCGTTTGGAACCATGAGGCCGTCCTCCCGTGGACCCACCACCTGCAGGAGGAGCCATAGGGGACTGGTGCTATGTGACTTGGGCAGCTCCAACAGCTGCCCCCACGACCCGGCAACGGACAAGTGGGAGAAAATGGATGGATGGAATGGATTTGAACTTTAAGTCTAATATTCACAAGATTTTAAAGGTTCCAGCCTGTGTACCAAAGTTTTTAAAATACAAGGACAGTGTTTTAAGACAGAAAAATGAAACAAAAGTCTTTTAAACATTTTTTCCTTGCAGTCTGAAAGATAAATAGCAAAATATTGTTTTCATTTTAGGTTATTTCTTTGTTGGTGGTCCGTCTACAGTGTGCCTCAACCCAGGGTTTACTACTGACACCTACTGACAATAAAAAATCCTAGAGAACAGTTTAAGGCAACTTTAAATGTATGTCCAGATGAAGAAATGTACAGTTGTTATCAAACCAGGTCAAACGTCAGATACTGAATGTTCTGCCAGTGTTTTCTGACTTTATTATTGGGATGTTTATGATCAGAACTTTTTAACGAGAGCCCCGTCCAAACGCACTTAACATTCGCTGGCATATTATTAAACTGATTTTCTTTTGTTTAGTTTGTTCTCTTCAAAAGCATTTAAAGGCATTTCGTCTTGTTTCTAAGCCGCATAACTGAATAGAAAGTGATATTGACCCGTACAGTTTGAGTTTGGTCTCTACAGTTCTGGTTTTCTTTTTCCTCACATTCGTCAGTTTATTGAATGCGACACTAGCTTTGTGAACACTAATAACCTACAATACATGATCCAGTTCTACAATTTTACCAAGGTATGTGATATCCTCAACTGACTCTCGATGTACTCCATCTAGTTTTATTCCTGTTGGGTCAAATGGGAAATATATCTATTATTTTACTTTTATGTTGAATCCAATCTTGCATAATATCTTTATAACATTTGCCTAGCTGTGAGCTGATTCAAGTAGCTACATTCTTCTTTATCACAGAGCCAATTAACTGCTGGACTTGAGTAAACAGACCTGAGATATAATGAGCCATGGTCAGTATTTTTGGTGACCTAATGAATTATGTTCACACGATAACCTCCTCAGTGTGTCCAGATCTGCAAGACATCCACACACATTTCTTAACAGAGGCAGCCATTATGGCCAAGTGGAAAAACACACTGGTGCAAGACCCCTGGTGTCGTGGCATGAACGAATGGCACTGAATGTCAGTAGCTACAGGCGAGGATGCAGGCCATTAAAGACAGCAAATCATTTGGTGGCTCATGATTTTGATAAGGGCAATTAGGCCACAAGCTGCTGCAAAGATTAGATCAGGGGAAAAGGCGCTGTATGTTTATGTGACTGACACTCTCGACAGAATTTCTCTGTTTGTTCAAAGAGTTCAAGGGCCCATATGGCCGAAGTGTGCAACAGGCTGCATTGTCTCAACCCTAAGGCAAATTTCTGCAGATCAGGACGACACGGGTCAGATCAGCGTGGATTGGTTCGGTCGGCCTCAAGGAGGGCTTGCCATGCTTCATGCCCACAATCTGTCACATCTACAGTCAATCACACAGATGCACCATAAAACAAGAAATAGATTTTTATAAAGGGTGGATGTGACTGTTGTCCAATAAGGCAATCTGCAGCCTTCTATTACCTGGCATCTTTCCTGACTTTTCTTGGTCAATGTTGTTGTTGTTGTGTCTATTCAAATAAACTCAAACCATAACATAATCCCATATTTCCTATAACTGATCAGTGAGTTGTAAATGCAATATTTCAAACTTCTGTGTAATATTTAAGCATGGATTGAAACAACAGAATGCAGATATGTAGGTGAGGTTTGGGGCATCGTAACCATTTTCAGCATTAGAGCAATATATTTGCGCTTTAATCTGCTCCAAGTCACGTACAGTGCCAGACACTGTTGTTAATACACACCGAGCCCTCATAACGGAGAATCTACCTTTGCTATAGGAGCCTGTGGGCTGCTCAGTCAACACCAGTATTCAGTGCTATTGTCATGCTTCGGTGGGAATGACTGAGATATGGTCCTAATATATGTGATCAAATAAAGCATGGTTTTGTATTGAATGAAAAGAAAATTGGTCGGCACAGCAGTTTGGTAATAGGATGAAAATAGCAAGGTACTAGCAGTGTAATAGCATGCAGTATTTACATAGTAATAGTAGTGTGTTTTAGGGCAATATGAATAACACACAATTTATAATATCCTAACCCAGTATAAAGACTAGTAATGACCATAAAACATGGTTAGTATTTTCTTAGTAATGATGCAAAATACACTACCCTAGGTTATATGCCTTGTTACCATGCTTTTCCCCATCTTATCACCATGTAAATCCTTGTTTGTTGTTGTCTTACCATATGTCACTTTATTTTATCTTATTTATTTAATATTTTTTATGCATGACCCCATAGCCTTATAGTTTAAAGTTCTTAGCTTATTTTTTATCTTAATTCTGTGTTATATGTTCTATGTCGCACGTTTGCACCAAGACAAATTCCTAGTTTGTAAACCTTGTTCACAAACCTTGGCAATAAACCTATTCTGATTCTGATTCTGATCCTGTACAGTATAGGAAAGTGCAATCCAAATGTTTAGACCAAACTCCACACAGAAAAGCCTCAACCTAGGATCGAAACCAATCATAGTCAACTAAACCAAATCTCATGCTAAGATAAAATTCCTCTTTGAACAATGAAGACTTGGCAGCAAAGAGTCCCATATGAGTGTGTAGCCCAAACCTCTTAACACTATTTTGCATTTTATTACCACTCCTTCATGTTAAACACAGAAAACGTTAGGTCATGTCTGACAATGGAACCCAAAGATGTATCAGAACTGAAACCTTAGTGTTCGTGTAAAAATAGCGAGGTGTGTCAGAGATACAAACACCCACATTCAAGTATGGAAAACCTATGTGTTCAAAGTGATGTATGACCAAAATGTTACAGTGACATTTAGAGCCTCCTACACAGTGGCCATTTTATTGATGCGTTACGTCTGGAGTGTGAATCTGTCAGCCGCACTCTGACATACGGTGAGAAAAGATGAGAAAAGGAGAATACATTTATCACCAACTACATGTCGCGGCCTCACGCACAGCATTCACTACAGCTGAGAACACGTTGCAAAGAAAAACATTAGAAAAGAGCTAATTAATGGAAAGCACCTGTAGCTTCGGGTGGTGCTCAATACCAGAAGTGCATGATATAGTGCTTACTTACACGGGGGAGATTTAAGTTGTATTCTCTAGTTGAGGATTACTTTAGCAAAAAAGTTATAATTTTTTTAAGAAAACCGTGCAGGTGGTTCCCGTCTTCGAGTTTCTTGGAAAAAGTCTGGATATGTCTCATACTTGAGCTATACCTTCTGTCCACCCAGTCGCAATGTGTTTCCCTTTGCCCTGCAAGCTGGATTGTCATGAGATATGTGAGTTTACAAACTCACAAAACACAAGTTGTGCTGCCCAATCTGTTTGAATCAGCAGCACTAGGGGTTCAAGCTAAAAGGCAAAAGTGGGCGGATTTAACATTTGTCAATAACAGGCACTTTGTTTTAATCAATAGGCTACTTGATAGTGGGTCGTCTACACCCAGTGGCCCAGTAGTAGAGCAGCAAAGACTTGCTACTTGAGTTATAAACAACTTGAGTAGGAATTTTTGGTTCCCCCCTCCTGGGAGGAGCCTGGGTCTTTATAGACCACTCCAGTTTGGGTAAAGTGTTTTTTTTAACCTAATGAGCTAAGAAGAAGCTTCTGTTATTAGAAGCAAAACAACTCAACTTTACCAAAACCCAGTCCAGTTGATGATTTAACTTCTCTACAAACTTTGTAGCTCTAAGTCTTTGTCGTCTTAATGACCCAGCTCACACCTGAGCTTCTGTCTGAACTACTCTCTGCCGATCACTGCCAACTGGTCTGCAGTCTGCGGGTGAGCTTAAACTTTAGTGAAACCAAGCCTTTTGGATGAAAGGTGAAACGTCAACTACAGAGAACAGAAGATGATTGAAGAACCTTCATCAAGATAGTTATTTTTAAATATGTTGATGATTGTAGCATTTGTATTTTTTTATTATTATTATTTAGGTTTAAAGCCATTGTTGATCTTAGATGAACAGATACAATTTTGGCAAATCAGCAGCAAATGCTCTGGTAAAGGTTTGTCCTCTTTGCGAACTATAGCTCGGAGTATAATAACTAATAACGCTTTTTAGTGCATTGCACTATGTAGGGCTTCATAATACATTGTACATGAAAAAAAGAATGAAAAAAAAGAATACAAATAAAATTAAAAGAGGAAATTGTACACACATTGATATTATACTGAGGATGGTGGTGACAACTGGGTAGTGGCAAGGTATACTGCTGCATACGTGCCTTTATAACATTAAAATAGCGACTTCCGGTAATGTTACACTAGTGATGTTAGTATGTACCAATGTTTGGCATTGGTGGCAATTTGTAAGAAATATATTGATGCTCATAGTTTGTTACTTGCTCTGTACTGGACATTGTACAGGAAATGAAATGAAACGGCTGTTGCTGTGTTTTGTATGTACTCGTTTCTGTTTATTAATAGTGCTTTGTAAGTATGGTCTAATTGTAATTGACTGGTTATAGATATTGTGAGTGTTGTAGTACATTCTTTTGCTGTTGTTTCTTTAGTATTCTTTATTATTGTTCTTTATTATTTGTTGTTACTTTGCCCTATGTTCCCTTGTTTATGATGGTTTATGATTAGTTACCTTGCACTACGTTCCTTGCTTTGATTGATAAATGGAAATGTTAATTTTATTTTGGGGGTGGGCGCTTATAAGCCTTTTGCTTCGGCCCGCTCCTTTTGAGCAGATTAACTGCTCAAATAAATAAATGAATACAAATAAAAAATAAATAGCTATTTATTTGCACTGACATCAGTCTTGCTTTTGGCCAGGTTATGATGGTGTAACTGTCAACATAATTCACTCACCCGTACACTTCTCTAGCACAGCGAGCTACCTAAACAGTTTTGTGTCCTTGTGTTACAAATGATGACATTTTAAAAGTTTCACCTCTGTGGGCAAGTGAAATGAGACAGTCGTGCTCCAGGCTGCTTGGTCCCAATAACATGACGTCAAAGCACGACATGATCAGCAATGCTCAGCCATAAGTGTGTCCCTGGGGGCTGCAGCTTTAAAAAGTGTTTTTGAGCTTTAATGTCCGGTTTAAATAAAGGCTCATTATGCAAATTCAAGCACAATCGTCATGGTAATTATTCGAGTTACTCTCCTCCCCCGGACATCATGTGTTTGGCCCAAATATATAATAACGTCCAAATATGTGGGGCTGAGTCACCACAGGAAAAAATGCAACATCTATGTCTGAATACAAATGCATTGTTTAGCTGTCAAATGGAACTGGAGAAAACAGTTCAATAAAACTCAAACAATGCAACTCAGAGCATTTTTCCGAAAAATACATTTAATCGGTTCTGCATTTTAGTTTTAATAAAACCCTTTAGCGTTTCCTTTTTAGTCTCGGGTAATGTACACCTTGTTTTCACTTCAAATGCTAATTTGTAAAGGCTTGTGCTTCTTGCTCTGTCAAGTTTTCTTCCTCAAATCAAAATGAAATTGCTCTGAAATTGCTCAAATGGATTCTTATCCTATTAAAAAGAGCCAATGATGTGTGGACAGCTGTGGGAGGCTCCGCTTGTATCTCCCTGCCTGTTTGAGTCAGGACCACTTTCCTATTTAGAAGTATGGAGCTGTGAGTAATTCATGCGGCTGCTACCTTTTACATAACGCTGTGTTTTATGACAGTCACCTCTATGCACTTTGGGGAGATTGAGTGGGAAAAACAGGGTAGGGGGCAGCTAATGTTAGCAAACACTAACCACAAAAAGTCTCCCGTTGTTTAGGAGCACAATACATCAAGTGGCAAGCGGATATTGCACAGGCTAAAGCACTCTTTGATTAAACCATTTGTGCAAATTTGATTTTTACTCATCCTTGCCGGGAAAAACAGCGGCAGAAAGCAGGCGGAAAACCATGTTTAAGCCGTAATGTCACTCTATCATAGCATGCGTTATTGCTGCAAAAAGCTGCTGCCATAACCAACAAATTACTGCCATTAATAAAAAGAACTCCATTTTGTCTGTGGTTATGTTGCCACAGGAACACATTAGATGTTCCAGCTATAAGCAGAAAATTGTAAAATGAGACGTAATAAAGGCCACAAACAAATAACAATGCGTCACAGCCTGCACCGGGTGGCGTATACTCTTTGGAATCAGTTTCTTTCCATTTATTTTCAGCTCTGTCTCTTGCTGGTGTGGCAGTCACATGACCGCGGCTGGAGTAGCCTTGCACAACTGTAACAAATATATCTCCCCAGACATTTATTTTCTGTGTATGTACAAAAGCTGCTCGTGGTAATAATCAACAGGGTGACAAGTTTAAAGTTTGATATAATATTCGTGATACATTTGGACTATATCGGAGGCCATCTGTCCATCGAAAGATTAAGGAGTTTGACACTGTCCCGATGCTTTCACATGTTTCTGCTGAAGAGGGTACAGCTTGTCTGGCTCACCATAAATCTGATCTGTGGAGGGTTGAGTAGGTGCGTGTCACTGCTTAACTCCCTCCACATCATAAAGAAGCTTTGTGCCACATTTGGACTTCGGCTTGTCAAATGGTTTTAATCAAGCTCGTGGATTCGGTCGGGTACCTCAAATATACAGTAAGCCTCAGGTGTGGGTGGGTGGGTCGGGTTAGGCACATATGATGAAAATGCAGCAGCAGCAAGAAGCTAGTCAAAACTACTTATCATAGTGTCAGGTAAAGGCTGCTCCAAATGCGTCAAAGCGCTATGAAGCTTTACCTCTATCTTTGTCGCTTCCTGTCTAACTTAAAAATTCTAATAAAAATAACTGCCCAACATTGCTTCATTAAAATTGCTTAAGTCATATTTTCAAAAGCATTAAAACCTGTCATATGCACTTTAATGGTGAATGTTACGTGTGAACTGTTGTTTATTGTTATTGTTGTTATGTTTATGTATGTTACTGTTTTCTTCTGGGAGAAGGGAAAAAGTCTGTCATATCTGTTACGTTGGCTTAACGTGATGTGGGTGACAGTTCACAACTTATTTTAATGCATGTCAGCTCAGATAGTAACCATAATACGCATCCGTGTGGGAACAAACATTGTTGAATGGCACAAATAGGGCATCAGAGTAATTAGAGGCGTGGTTACTGGCTAGGCCACGGCAGGAGTAGTTGTCTGCGAGTAAAATGGGTTGGTTGAGGTGTGGTCCTGCTCCTGAACGTAGTCAGAAAAATGTCAACTCCATATAAATAAATGAAATAACAACAAATAATCTGGTGTAAAGGCTTACACCAATTCAAATTCAGTATCCCTTATACTGTATGGCGTGTTTTGCGGTTTGATTTAGAAAGGAAAACATAGAAGTAATGATTTATACACAAACCTATGGTAAACATATAAAGACCTGAAGTATTAGCACAGTGTACACAGACAGGTACAAGCTAACGTCCTGTTAGCTCACTCTTAGTCTGCCTTTGTCAGTCACTCATTCAATCTTTGTTTTATGATGGACACACCCTGCATGCACAATCAAATATAGCTATAAGCACTAAGCAGTGTCCGTACAAGACCCCTCCACTTTCTTTCCAAAAGTACAGTTTAGCTTATGACTTTCAGCGCCTACACATTTTTCTAAATACATTTTTATTTTTCTGAAAAATTAATTGGTTATTCGTTCCAGCCAGGGGCAATCAACTGTGTCTTGACTCTTAAAAAGTAACTCAAGAGACTTTAGACTGTATAGTTCATATTACCTATAATGATTGTTATCAAAGATTGATAATGAAAATAATAAAGACATATTTAAAAGTCTGGACACCATTTGTGGAGTCTATATACAGTGCCTCTAATACACCTTGAACTGACATTTTGTCATGTTTACAACCCTAAACATAAAGATTTTATTTAGATTTTTTTACTGAAAGTTCACACACAAGTAACAGACAACTGTGAAACCGAAAAGTGGGGCGTGCATAAGTATTTATACGGCATGACTTAATACTTTGTGGAACCCCTTTTGCTGCAATAACAGCAGCAAGTCTTTTGGGTTATGACTCTACAAGGTTTGCACATCTAGAGATTGACATTTTAGCCCATTCCTCTTTACAAAACAACTCTGTCAAATTAGAAGGAGAGCGTTTGTGAACAGCAGTTTTCAGGGTCTTTCCACAGATTTAGGGTTTAGGTCAGGACTTTGACTGGGCCATTCTAACACATTAATATGTTTGTTCAAATCTTGAGAATTTTGTGTATAACTTAACGCTGCTTTAAACTTCTCCACAGCTTTATCCCTGACCTCTCTGGTGTGCTCCTTGGTCTTCATGATGTTGTTTAGTGACCAATACACTCTGACCATAGCTCTGAGGCCCTCACAGAACAGCTGGAATTATACTGAGAGTAGATTACGCACATGTGGCCTCTATTTAATGGTTAGGGCAAGGTGTGAACTTTCTGCAGTCATTAGGAATGTTATAAAGGCAATTTAATGCACTCAGAAAATGCTGTATGAATACTTATGCACGCCCTACTTATTCACTTTTCTATTTTTTGAAAACTAACAGAATCATGTATCTTCAATGAAGGTACTTGATTCATCATCTATACTCAGTAGTTGAAGTCTTCGAGCGTTTCGCCTCTCATCCAAAAGGCTTCGTCAGCGACAAAAGTTCCGCTCAGCGACAAAAGTTCCGTTGGTCTTAGATAAAGACCAACGGGGAGGAGTTGGGGTTGGCCCGGCTCCTCCCCTCTAATCACAGCTACTCTCATCTGTGGGTAAACAACCTTTGAAGTAGAGCGTCTCTAACGACCTGCTCTCTTCAGTATCGGTCAGTCCTGTCCTATTCATAGATGATCACTGCCCATTATCTGTCCTATTCATGGCTGATCACTGCTAATTACCTGACTATTGTTCTTTTGTTGGCTGAGGTGCCGTCTCCTTGGACTGGCCCCGCCCTTTCGGTTTCTCCCGAAGGAGATTGAAGTACAGTGACGGAAGATTAAATCTGAGCCCACCATTCCGGTTCACGGAGGGATTTTCTTTCCTGACAAAAATAGCTTCTTTAACTCCTCTTTCAAACCAACGTTCTTCTTTAGCTAAAATGTTGACCTCCCCGTCCTCAAAGGAGTGGTTGGAGGCTTTGAGGTGGAGGTGCACCGCTGACTGAGGGCCGCTTGTGCTTTCTCTTCGGTGTTGATAAAGTCTCTTCTTTACAATTTGTTTAGTTTCTCCAATATAATGTTCTTTGCATTCTTCTTCTTTGCATTGAATAGAATAAACCACATTGCTTTGTTTGTGGCTCGGAGTTTGGTCTTTGGGATGAACTAATCTTTGTCTCAGTGTGTTCACCGGTTTGTGGTTCACTGGAATCCTGTGCTGCCTAAAGATTCTCTGGAGTTTCTCTGAGACCCCGGCTACTAACTCCCTTTCTTCTTGGCTCTGTAGTCGGTCTCTCTTGCCCTTTGTGCTTTAGTGAAAGACCAGTTAGGATAGCCACAGTCTGAGGGCTCTCTGGACATGTTGCTCTTCCTTCTGCACTCGTAGGCACCTCTTTAGCTCTATGTCTGAGCGTCATGATGACCAATGCAACAAAAACATTCATGCTATAGGTGTAACAATAGGGCACAGAACGTTCTCCCACTAATCCAAAGGTTAGAGGTTCTGATCCCAGTTCCCTGGTACCGGCGCCGGCTGTTAAGTTGTCAGACTGGGGCACATTTCATTTTCAAAGGGGTGCAAATAGAGATCCTCGTCAATAATACCCCTACTGGAACCACCACCTTAACGTGGTGGAGGGGTTTGAGCGGCTGAATGAACCTGGGGCTCTGTTGTCGGGGGCTTTGTGCCCCATGGCAAACAGGTCCTAGGTGACGGGTCAGACAAAGAGCGGTTCAGAAGCCCCTTATGAGAGACCAACAGGCCCGGTTAGTCCTTCTGTGGACCCACCTCCTGCAGGAGAAGCCATAGGGGCTGGTGCACCGGGATTACGACCCGGCAACGGTAATGCACTGTACTATACTGGACTGTACTATCAAAGGGTGACTGGTTATTACAGCCCACTGTTCAGTCCTGGTAGCAGCGCGGCCCCTATCGTAATCACACCAGTCAAAGTTTACGTTTTTTCCCTTCAAACATCTCATGATTTACATTTAGACTTTGTATATTAACCCCTCTTTTCCTCCTGTGGCTGGACATGGGGATAGAAATGATTCCAATACCCCGAAAAATGTAGTTTTTTTGTCTCCCACCGCAGTGGTCATGACGGTGCGGTGGACCATAGCGTGTGTCTTATCTGGGGCAGTGGCAGCTTTCGTCCCACTGTCTTGTGTCGTCTGGGGCTTGTTTTTCATATTTCTGCAGTGTTCCCACTTAGTGAAGCGCTCACAGGGGAGGAGAGGTCACACAATGCACCAGGGGACCAGGATGACCAAGTGGAAAATGTTAAGTGCAAGGAAATTAAAAGGGACAGACCGTATACGAAGTTATAAAAAACGTTTTAATACTATTTTTGTATTTGTGATTGGGTAAAATACAAGCACCATTCGACCAACTCTTACCTGGCAATTTGAACTGTAACCTCTCCATATTATTCTTAAACAACATACTTTATCCAAAATCTTTGAGTGAACCATAGCTTCTGGGAACAGTGCAAGTAACCACATGGTGTAACAGTGTAAACAGCAGGTAACACGCTAGTGTTCATGCGTCTGAAGGCAGAGGGGAAAAGGCTGTTCATGTGGCGGGACGTTCTGGTCCGTATGTCATAGGGGAGCCAGGGCCACTGCTGGCCAATTTGGTATTCTAATGCTAAATGTTTAGCTGTCTTAAAGGAGCTATTCCTGATTTTTTGTTTTTTTCTGTTTTGTAAACTCTTGTGAAAGTGTACTGTATACTGTAGGGCGTGTTTTTCAGTTTGATTTAGAACGGAAAACATAGTAAGTAGTGATAGTAGTGAAGTAATGATTTATACACAAACCTATGGTATAAAGACCCGAAGCATTACACAGACAGGCACAATCTGTCATGGTTGAGGTGGATTGAGGAAAATAAAACCCAAAATGCAGGACTGCAACAAAACGGGTGATGTTTAATAAAGACAAAATCCAGAAATGACAAAACTCAAACAAACCGGGGCTGACATAGACAATGTCACGACAAAGGACAAGGGAAACACAGGGGTATACATGAGGAAACGGGGCACAGGTTGTGAAATGTGCCTATAAACATTTCCCTGTGAAGAACTGATGCTACAAAAATGTAAGAAGATTACGGATGGGTTTGTAGGCTCACCAACATTTCAATTTAGTGGCTTCCTCTTTCATTGTTTGAAATAAAACAAATCAGGTATATGGCCTTTAAATAATATGTTACCCGCCGTGGATTGCAAAGACACAAGTCGGCCGCCCGTGTCTCGAAATAAACGTAAACATATTTTTTTTGAAAATTGGTGATTTTCACTTTTTTGCAGAATCGTTCAGTTGAAGTCACGAAGAAGCCTCTCCATGTTTAAGCTACCACTATTGGTATATTTAAAAGCGTAAACTTTTAGGTTCAAACCGACTAGTTTGGGGTGGATTTCAGAGCTTGCTGTGGGGGCGTGACTTTGTCCGTGTATTTACATACTGGGGTAAGCACCGCGGAGGAGGAGGCTGCACAGGTTTGCTTAGTTTACAAATGCTTTAGCAAACAAATGCCACGCAAAAAAGGCAGTTTTATACATACGCCTATTGTCGATCAGTTTTCAGGTTGAAAAAGTCTTGTTTTGTCAGAGAAATAGCGCGAGTGCGGCGTCATGACTGTAAGCTTCCCCTGTGTGGCTCTCAGAAGCTGCCGCTACTACACTGGAAAATATGTGCATAATGCAAGAGAAATTGAACTGGAAACTGTCATGACCAGGGATGACATTCTGAAAGAGGATTTTTGTCCCGTTGCTTTTATTAGACAGGATAGCTCCAGGGTGTGAAGAGTGGAAAGAGACATTCAGAAAATGACGGTGTCGGTACTCGAACCCAAACAATGCTTTTGAACAGTAGCACCAGTCTTAACCACTGGCTATGACAGAAAAACACAGTGGTACAATTAATGTTTATTGCAAGAAAGGATTGTTGCTTTGGCTGATGTTTACATACTTTTTTCTTTTTTTTTTCATGGCTGAGAAGTATGAAAAAGTTAAATATGCTGTCTGTGTATGGTCAACATTTACATTCCTGAATGTACATTGAGATTTATTGATAAAACGTCATTCTGGGATTAATCGCATTTGAGAAATATTGAAAGAACAACAAGAGGAAGGGGAGAGACTTGATTCGAAGAGATGTCTGACTCGGGGAGTGCCAGAAAAAGCCATGGCTGTTTATCATGTAATTCCCGCAGGATGGTTAAAATCCTGTGAGAACAACTACTGTGGAGCCCTGGACCGACGCCATGTGTGAGGGGGCAGATCACAGCTATTACACACACACACACACACAAAAAACCTCAACAATCACATCTGAAGCCTTTTTTTTTGTCACATTTTCTCCACATCCAACTCCATGTTAAGTTACGACTTTGACAGTCCAGGCATTTTTGTATCACGTGCACTAGCATCGTTGCTAATGATGATTATGCTGACTGATATTGATGTGTAAACATCCGGTGGCTTGCTCCAATCAACCTCTGACACTGTGACCTGCTTTAAAATCTCGTTTCCATGAGTTCTACATGCAGGGCTGACCACTTTGAGGACATAGGCACGTAAACCTCAAGACAAATGCCCAAGGAAAAGCGCTTTGATCTGTTTGCATTCGTCCCTCGCTTGTTGTGGGAGATTGATGTCGGTATTTCCTTGGGCCTCGCTCTAAGTCCCTCAGAGATAAACAATAGACGTGATGGTACAAAACACAGCGAGCGCCAGATGTTGTCCCACCAGAAGCTTGGATCCTCTCAGCTCAAAGAAAATGGATGATTGCTTTATCAGTATGCACAGCCATGCCACCTCCACTACCTGCCCACTGTTGCCTATGCAGGGAAGATGTCTTTTTGTCACGTTTTGCATTGGATTTTCAGCCCTGCCGCAACTAAAGCTCAGCAAATAACGAGCCTAACAAAGGCTGAATCATTTAATCTTGTTAAAATCCTGCTCACATACAAGGACGAACTAATCATGAATTTGCAAATACCAAAAATATTAAAACCACAACTGATCCAAGAATGAAGCGCTGGATAAAAGCCACTGCGGATATATCAGGCACTCATTTAACATGGATGATTTTATAACTTTTATAACTCTTTTACTGATATAATTGGTGGTCAAACAGCCCATTTGAGCATTTTGAGTATTCTTGCAAACGCTCTGACTTGAGAGTAGGTCATTAGCAGGGGCCTCAGTTTGTGCGACGATCTTAGTGCTGAAAGGTCAATGCAGCACCTGTTTTTTTGCAAATGATGATCACAGTTTGCGATTATAAACACTGTACCTTCACCTGCTTATATGTTTACTAATGTTTTTTACTTTTGTGCTAACAAGGTAATAAAGTAAGGTGAGAGAGGAGTATGGAGTGAATGGACAATTGCAATGTTTGAGTGTCTTTGAGTGTCCAGAAAAGCGCTATATAAAACCAATGCATCATTATTATTATTATTTGTTGCCCCTCAGAGGTTTAATCAAGGCTCAAGTTATTCTTCGGTTTCCACAGACATTTATTTGGATATCATGTCTTTACATGCCTCGTTAATGCCAACAATGCCGTCAGAACTAAGAAAGTAAAGACAAAATAACACATGAATATCACACAAAGCTTAAATAAAATACCTCATTAGCCGCTTAAACTCCTAGGAAACAAAGTTAAAAGTCTTCTTAATGGCTTTCTCTCGGACTCTGCTTCAGGTGGGAGCCGGTGGCCTCATGTTGCTCTGTCCGCCTATACTGTCCCCGTAGCAACTCAATTAAAGCGGAACCAAAAAGTTCTCCTCTATTTTACATAGTTTTAGGAAAGAAAAGATAAAAACTAATGAAATATGAATATTAATTATGAACTGTACTTATATGAATTCGCTGTCTTTTTAATTACCAATAAAAATTATGAAATTAAATATTCAAATCTGCCTTGACAGCAGCTACATTATTTATTATTATTATTATTATTAGATTAATGTAGTTAAAAAATAGAATCAAATAGCATTATACTATCTGTGTTTTTATAATACATCTATTGGTATAACGCTCATGCGCATGTACAGATCTCATGTATGAAGCATTTACAGACACTCAGTATCGTCTATACCAGTGATTCTCAACTGGTGGGTCGGGATCCAAAAGTGGGTCTTTAGGTCTTTAAGTCCAAGTTGTAAACTCATCCCCAACGTCATACCAGTAGAGAACCACTGGTCTGTACAGTGAACCGTAAACCATAGCGCGAGCAACAAATTACTATGGAGCGCTGAGGGACCAGACTGAGCTCCTCTGCAAAGAAAATGAAAACTCAGTCAGTATAGCCGCAGGTGTTTTTTTCATTTTAGTAAATGATCAATGATTTGTGATGTGATTTGCATAGTTGTAACACCCATGAGGGTAAAACAGTAGTAGCTCAGGCAACAGCAGAAGTGGTCACATTGCAATGGTGTTGGGGGCAAGATCACGGCAAGTGTCAAGGCTTTAGTGATTTGTGAGGCATTGTCTTCATCTCCATCAGTAATTTACATCAATGAATGAATATCGGAAGTTTATCGATCAGAAACAAAAGTCTGATCAGTCAAACATCATTCCAGGATGATTTTCCGACATAGTGACAATGTGGCTGAAGTATGGCTTCTTCTGTGTGCCGATTCCCTTATCTTGACATACATGAGCTATAGATGAGTGAGCCCCTCTGTAAAGCTCCAGCTTCCCTTATTACTCGCTGGAAGGCGGGAGGAATTCCGTGTGTAGAGCCTCACGGAAAGCGAGATCAAAATGCTCGCCGGTACCTCCAAACTCCCACGTGCACTAGCTCTCATGCATAGTAAATAAGGGCACACATGAACAGCCCAGAAAACGAGAATGGACTGAAAGTATTGCTCAGCACTGGCCTATAAAGTGCCAGTAAATAACACGGCTTCCAACTGACTAGCCCTAGAACATTTTAAGGCTGACCTTTGAGGGAGGGAAATTTGCCGACGTAGTTTAAAAGCGAATAAAGCAGAGGCAGGAATCAGCAAGTTTCAGATACCATTATTTGGTTTGGAAGGCTGCGCTGCCAATAGCCTTGTTTATGAATTCAGTAATGCACTACAAATCCCTCTTATTATTTCAGCTACAAGAACAAGCGAGAGTGGTCCAACCTCAGCCAGCATTTTTCCATTAGAAACTCAGAGGGATATTTGTTTTTCTCACCTGATTTCTATTGAACAGTTGCATTATCCGTTTGGCCACACAAATGTGCAAGAATGTAATAGTCCCAGAGGAGTGTTTGATCCAATTTGTGGGTGTACTCTCTCTTCTAAAGGGCCATGCTGCGGGAAATAATGAAAGAGCAGTTTTTTTTTTTTTTGCGGTTGGTCTGTCTGTCCGTCCGTCTGTCCATCCCTGTTTTTTCCTAAGCCACTGTTTTAGATGTGATTTATATGTGGCCGGTTTTGGAGTCTCTCTTATTCTTTTTCTAGACTATTCCAGTACGTAGTGCCTCTGACTGAGAGCACAGTCTGTTCGAATGCAGTTTGTGTGGAACACCATAGTCCCCCCGAGCTGTGGCCCTGGTGCACATCCCACTCGCAGTCTTTGGTTTAGTGAAATCCTGTAATAGGAGTGAATTCAGAGAATAAGTGTTAAATAGGCATTTTCCTTATAATATATATTCAATTAAATTACAGAAGGATTTATAGATGATCATATTTTGCAACCTTCACCATTAGTTCCTTTGACCACTTTCACTCACTTACTCACATTCACTCACTCACTCACTCACTAACAGTCACTTAAGTCTGCTTTTAAGCCGCACAGAGTAACAGTGCAGTGTTGACTTGTTGGTGCAAATGAACATTGGACATTTTACACAAATCCCAAATCATATTTTAGCGGCGAACATTTTCCCTCGTTCTTCACTTAATGAACGGACTTGCTCTACCGTAAGACTCAATACAAAGGAAGGGCCGATCCAAAGCAAAAAGAGGCAAAGGTGGGTGGGGCAGAATAAGGTGAAACAAACATCTCCAAATGATCAGGTGCTCTTCAAACTCGAGGATGAGGAGGAGGAAGAGGATGAGTTGAGGCACTCTGAATTTGTAGACATTTGTATTTATTTATTGTGTAACGTTTCGACTCAATGGACTCTATTGAGTTGAAACACATCCTCTTTTGTTTCTGAACATATTCTTTTTACTAAAGAGCAGTCCAGCAACTATCTGGGCCTTGCATACAAACAACAAAAAATACTATAATTCCTTGTTTGGCCTCTTTTCATTCCTTTATTCTTCAAGCACGATGTAAAAATCACAAGCAGACGCGCTGATAACGCCAGGATGCTAAACTAGTTTCGTACATTGAGTCCCAGGGGTCCTTCTCACACATATTCCTCCCAACGTGCAGTGTTTAATGTACACACTCGCTTGTACCTGAATCGCCAGGGACAGCCTAGGGAGAATATACCTATATGTCTCCACTCTCCCCATTCGTGTTGTTGCAAGCTACATAACCCAATTCGAGCATAAATATGGGCCATCGATGCCATTTCCCGTGCCTGGGTTTTTGGCTAATTTAGCACCGGCACTGAGATGAAAGATGAGCCTTCTGTCTCAAGGCAAATGGGATTATTCTTAGGGCAAAATCACATCAGCTTTGTAGGGGCGAAAGCCAATCGTCACACAAGAAGACACAATGAGGTTGGGATGAAGATGTGATGTATGGAGGTATTACCGTGACAGACTTTGTAAAGCACACACAATAGTCGGCTTTAGCATACAGATGAGATGGGCCGTGTTTTGTCTACCGCACTGGCTCTCGATGTGACTGTGTCCTCTACCCACTCAAACACACCTGCTGCTCATACACATCACCACCGTTTGGCTCCAAGCTCAATGAGATGTTTGTTTTCCACAGTGACATCTTACAGTTACTTACTATCATCCCACTTGTTTGCTAATTCACAATGTTTTTTATCATAACAATGGTATACATCAGACACTGTGGAAAGTCAGTGATTTAGAAAGAACATGCATATTCACATTCATTACATTTACAGATAAAGGTAACATTTTCTGAATAGTTTGACCTTTATCTAGAAAAGTCCCACTGAATATGAGATCACCTTTTTTTAGAAGAAACCCTAGAAGAGCCCTATTGTACATGTCCTAAGGGGAACCCGGAGTACCCGCTGTGCCACTGCACAAATATTGGACCCCATCACAATGGTAAGCACTGTCACTTTTATGTCCGCCAAAAAAAAGAGCACGAAATGTGGAATTTTTGTCACTCGGAAGCTTTTATCTAACTTGTTACTCTTGTTCTAGTACCGTAATAATCATATAACCTGTAATCATACTGTGCTAATGAATATTCTATTATTGGGGGACATTAACATTATGTATCTCCATAACGTATTAACGTGTCACTGTTAGCGCTAACCCAAAAGAAAGGAGTGGGGGGCCTTATTTTTTATGTTGATTACATGATTCTGCTAGTTGTCAATGTTGTTGGTAGACAAAGATATGATAAATTATCCCTGGAGCTCTCAACATAAACCGGTACAGATGTACTTCTACTGCATGAAAAATCCCTTGATAAAGTCTCCCTCACGATTTGAGGTTATTGAAAGCTTTGCCAACAGCAGGGACATCTGGAAGCGTGACATAAACACTCTCTGTTTTATGGATGTATATAAATGCAGCTTTGACAGGATATCAGACTTCTCTCCTTATGCTAAATACATTTTTAGCCACATTAATGGCTAACAGACGAGGCAGCTAAACAGGTGCGTTGATGTGGAGTGCTCGGGAACAGTGTGCTCAATGCGCCCACAGGCATGTCCATCATCACACGGGTGTCTCATTATACTCTGCAGCGTTTCTCTCCTAAAGCCCTTTCTGCCTCAGCCTGCCCCTGTGACACATGTCACACTCAGAGACAAGAGTAGTAACGAAGACGGTTTCGTGACTTTTATATTGAGTAATCACAAAGAAGCACAGTATGCAAAATGCTAAAAAAAAAAAGTTAGATAGTAATTTTTCTTTTCGAAAGCTCTCGCCAAATGTTCTCAATTTGCATAGCAAAGTAAGGTGTGAGGCCGTGCTGCCAAGTGAGCCGGAGTCAGTTTCAGACATATTTTAGGCAGTCGGGATTAAAATTGCCAGGTTTTATCAGAACTAGAGAAAAAGTTGCAAAATGTTTGCTTATCCAAAAGGTGTTTCGGGTATTGACTTCCAAACTCATGATAAGGTGCGCTTATTATGGCATACCATGTTTAATTATTATTTTAAATGCCAGCCAATAATGACTGTTTTAAAAATAATTATAATCTACAAACGTTGAACAGAAATTATTATTTAACATTTTCTTTTTGTTGAAAATGAAGACGCTTGTATCCCTATGAATGAATGTATTAGCCAAAAACCCAGTCATAACATCAGCATTTGACATTTGCACTCTTCCAACTCAATATTGAAGTACATGCGGTGTGACAGGTCAGACACTCATTACACCACAGCATAGTTAATTTGGCTTTACCTACTACCCAACCTAAACCCATAACTGATGCTCTCTAACTTGTCTTTACATAAGGGCTTCATATGGAATTCTTCCTTTGACACTCACACATCATTTGAAACATAGAAATGTAACCTTTAAAAACTCTTCTAAATATAATTTCTACTTTACAAAACTATGATCATTACCCATATTTGTGTTCTTCTTCTAGCAGGTAAAACCAGTTTATGCATATATTTTACATAAATGATTTGTGCACTTTGTTGTTTCCCTTAACTATAGTTATTATCTCATTGATGTCCCAAGCATTATATTTCAACATCTGATTGCTAGCGTTTTTGGAAATATGATCCGACTGAGCCTGAAGGTAAGTGTTTATTTGCCACTTGAAGTGCTTTTCTCCTGATTGGATGGCTTGGGGTGAGACCAGAGTCAGAGTAACGTCTGCAGTGCATACAGTATCATAAAAAAGCAATAAAGTGCACTCATAATTGAGCCCTGAAGTTGTTTGTGCTGTTTACATTTTTAATATCCAATCATTTGTTAAGTAAACCTTGGCTGAGTACAGACAACATTGTGTGAAATCATCTCTCAAAGACAAATTCTTATTGGCCTTTTAGAAAAAGAACTCTTTAAAATGTGTCACTAAAGATTAAATGTGGAATTCCCCAAGGTTCCATTATTGGACCAAAACTTTTTATTTTATACATGATTTGTGTGAAGCATCAGACATATTACAATCTGTGCTGTTTGCCGATGACACCAACTTTCTTTTGTCAGGTGACATTATAAAGGATGTGATTAATAATGTAGAAAAGAAATAATAAAAATAAGCAAATGGTTAAAGGCAAACAAATTATCTCTAAATGTGAACAAAACTACATTTATGTTATTTACTAAGTGCTATCAAAATAGAAATATTGAGTTGCGTTTAGATGGAATAAACATTGAAAGGGTAGAAGAAATTCGATTCTTGGGTGTGACCCTCGACGAGAATTTAAATTGGAAATCACATGTTGAAAATACACGAAAGAAATTATGTAAAAACCTCTTTATCCTTCACAAAGTGAAATATTTTTTAACTTATACAGCTATTATATTTTACATTAATAGTGCCTTGTCTTTCTTATTGTTTGGAAGTTTGGAAATGCGTATGTAACCACACGTTTGATAACGTTACAAAAGAAAGCAATAAGAGCCATTCATAAAGTTAATGGGAGAGAACACACTAACCAATTATTCATATCATCCAAATTGCTAAAGGTTCCCGACCTTATAAAAGCCCAAACACTTACAATAATGTATAAGGCAAGACACCATTTGTTGCCTCAAACTGTACAAACTCTATTCTCATTTAAATCGGACTCTCGTCTCTGACACAAACTTAACTTTATTCTTCCTTTTGCCAATACCACCCAGAAGCGGATGGCTCTCTCAGTGGCTGGAGTCAAGTGGTGGAACTCCATGAAAGACACTTTAAAAAACTCCACAAATGTTTTTCACTTTAAACGAATATTTAAGGAAACTAATTAAATCATATGAACTAGAAATGAAATGAAAGAGGATTATTTGTTTTGATGTTCAAACCCTGCTTGTGGCAAGTTTTGTACACTTGCGACCACTTGTTGCTAGTTGTGTGTTTGTTATTTCTTTGTGACTGATGTGTTGTTACATCAGACCATCTTGAAAAATTGTGTTTTTTTTCTTTTGGAGAAAGGGGCACATAATATAAGTTTGTCTTCTTTGTGCTCCTTTTCAATTGTCTGACCATTAGCATTATTTTATTTAAACATGAAAGAATATTCAGTACGATTGAAATAAATAAAAAATTAAGGCAGCAGAAAAATTACTAACTAAATTAGTAGACATTTTTAATTAGAGAGTTGAATTGATTGATTGATTTTCCAGGTTGTTGTTTTTTTAATTATTATTATTATTATTATACCGTCACCAGGATAATGTGGTATTCCCTGTTGGTCTCCCATTCGGGACTTACAGGTGAAACTCAGAAAATTAGAATATCGTGAACAAGTTCATTTATTATGGGTTATAGCTCGTAAAAACCCCAAAATGAAAATTTCAGAAAATTAGAATATTACATGAAATCAATCAAAAAATTATTTTAAACATAGAAATGTGGGCCCTCTGAAAACTATAATCATCCATATCTACTTAGTACGGGCCCTTTTACTTGAATTACTGCCTTAATGTGGTTGCGTGGCATGGATGCTCTCAGCCTGTGGCACTGCTGAGGTGTTATGGAAGACCAGGATGCTTCAACCAGAGGAATAGGACATCTGAAGCCCATGTCCAAGATCCCTCTGTGTGTGGTGGCTCTTGATGCACTGACTCCAGCCTCAGTCCACTCCTTGTGAAGGTCCCCCACACTTTTGAATGGCCTTTTTTTCTGAAAATCCGCTCCAGACTGTGCTCATCCCTGCGGCTTGTGCACCTTTTTCTTCCACACTTTTCCCTTCCATTTAACTTTCTGCTTTGATACAGCACTTTGAGAACATCCAACTTCTTTTACTATTTCCTTTTGAGCCTTTCCCTCCTTATGGAGGGTGTCAATGATGCTTTTCTGCACAACTGTCAGGTCAGCAGTCACCATGATAGTGAATTCTACTGAACCCCTGAGAGACCTTTTTTTTTATTGGTCTATTTGGCTCAGACAGTGCATAATGTCACTTTGCATGCCATCAGTCTATATCATATATTAGTTTCACATTTTAAACTGCATTACATAAATGAATAAAAATAACTTTTTCACGATATTCTAATTTTCTGAGTTTCACCTGTAATTAGGCCCGGATTAGCTTCCGAGATCTGACGGGATCGGGCATAGACCATCCATATCAAAAATACACAAGTACTGTATTATGTTAGAGTTGAGGAAATGCCATAATTACAAGGTAGAAATGGCCTCTTAACAATAACAAGGTTTTGACCCTATGGTACAATGATGTATACTGTAAGTTTCAAACCTCCATCAGAGATTTTAACATCATATTCCTGATGGGTTTCAAATGATAAAATATGGTTGCCGGAGCAAAAAAAACAACATAACATTTGTTTTTCTAAAATTGTTCACAGTTCCTGTTCTTACAGCCCAAGTTATTAACTCCATTACTAAAGTGACTTTTACACAATTTCTACTGTCATTTCCACCGTCGCTGCTGATGCCATAACTTCACAATGTGCTCCTGAGATTCACCTCAGTGTAGCGAGTGTAGCGACAGACTTGGCTCTGAGGTCTAATAATGTGTTACTATAATTCCGTCTATAAGTGAGTCTGAGCGTAGATGGGTGTTGATTGCTCTTGATGATGTTGAAGCTGCTGGAAAACACATTTGCACAAAATATTTATTTTCCAGGGAAATCTTTGTTGACTGTGCCTGGTCTCACCAAGAGGTCCAAAATACAATACTAATTAGAGATTTCAATGATAGATACATTCCAGATCACATGTTGTAATGTCACATATGTAATTTAACTATCATAGATTACTAACATGCCTCCAATACCGAACATGCTCATAATGCTCAATTTACATGGTGTAAATTGAGCATGGTGTTTTGCATAGTGTTATTCAAAGCCTTTTGAAGAGGCCCCAATGTATTTAAACCTCCTGTTTGAAAAAGTAGAACGACACCCTGGAGACGAGCTGGTGATGAACAACTCCCATGTTTGTTCAGGTATTTTACACCAATAAAAAACATCTATTACATTGTAAATAGGTGAATAATCTTCCGTCTTAAAACCTGCTCTCCATTTGGGGTGATCCAAGACATCTTCTGTGGTAACATTGGCAACTTGCATATCTTCGATGGCATCAGTCCAGCGCTGTTTGGGTCGGCTTCTGGACCGTCATTCAGAGGGGTCAAATCTCATGGCTGTCTTTGTTTGTATACTTTATTGTCCCCGTAGGGGAAATTTGTCCTCTGCATTTGACCCGTCCTTCAATTCCGCAGGGCAACCCGTAAGGAGCAGTGGGCGACAGCAGTTCCATGGAGCCAGGCTGATGGTCAGAATCACCTGGCTGGAGGATTCACCTATTGTGCATGTTTTTAGTGGTAGGGGAAACCGAAGTACCCGGAGGAAACCTACGCAGACACGGCGAGAACATGCAAACTCCACACAGAAAGGCCACGTCCTGGCGGGAATCCAACCCGGGACCTTCTAGTTGTGAAGCAGAAGCGCTAATCGCTGCACTACCACTGATTAATCGACACTCCTCATCACACTGTGCAGACCAGCGCAGGAGGGTTTCCCACATCTTCTCCTGGAGGTGCGACTCCAAGTACTTCATTTTTTCTTTGATGTTATGGTCTCATCTTGTCAGACCTAACATCCACTGTAGCCTTAATATCCGTGCAAATGTGAGAAATGCTTTGGTGTATTTTTAAAATCGTGTTTAGATTTTGGAAGTAAGTTGCCGTATTTCCCCCATTTAATTTTAGATTTCCTTTGTTGAACCCATAGACGTAATAAATAGTAAACTCCTTCTGCTCACTCCTCCCCGTTTACGTTAATGACTATGTTCCTAAAAAGGGCATAAGGGCGGGATCTTCACTGTAGACTTGGCCCTCGCGGAGCATTTAGTTCGGTCATAGTCGCTTCCGCGTGTTTAGCTCTGATGCTAACGGCCTATCAATCAAAGTCAGGCCCTTATTAATATACAAGAATTCGAAAATGTACCTTGCCACTGGACACAAGCTGAGAGTGACAGAAAACAGGCTGTGGCTCGAGTTCAGTTCATTATTTTACTGCACCAACTTTTCATTTGGTCTCAGTTCCCAGAGCTACAGCCATATCTAACCAACAGCTTGGTAGTCCTTGATTTACTAGATATATATATTTTTTTAAGTAAAGTAAGTAACGTATTTTAAATCCCATATATTAAGTGTTTGCGCACAGTGGAAATAAATTAAGTCCAAATGTAGAGTAATGAAAAATAAATATAGGCCAAGGATTAATGCCTATACAGAAGCTTCTATTCAACTTTTTTCTTTTTTTTTCTTTTAAAGCACCGATAGTATACCGTTAATGTACCGGATCGATAAGGAGTATTGAGAGTAATTGTATTGATAAATCCTTAACGATACCCATCCCTAAGTGTGACTGAGTAGAGTAAGATAATTGCACCAGAAGTTTTTGTTGCATGCATTTAGTTAAAATATTTTCCTGGGGGGATGCCTCCAGACCCTCCAAAAGGGATTGACTCTTGACCCCCCAATATTTAACCAAACGTTAAGCATAAGTCTTTATACTATATCACACAGTTTATTTTTAAATATAGTTGAAGCAGTTGAAGCATTTTGGGGCAACAGTGCATGTATTATTTAATATTTATATACATTACCGTATTTTCCGGACTATAAGTCGCACTTTTTTTCATAGTTTGGCTGGGGGTGCGACTTATATATCAAAATATATAATTTCACATTGTGTTATTTTCACACTGACAGCTGCTAGAGGGCACTCTAGGCTTGTGTATCCATATCTGTTACTCCTGCAGGGGTTGTACAATGACAAATAAGCACGCACTTACTTACTGTAGCTCTGAAAATAAAATAAAAAACAGTAAAGTTTGGAGTGGGCGAGGAAGTTGTAAGGGACTGGCGAAAAGTGGAGGTTACTCGTACTCCAATGACGAAAAACAAAAAAAGCTAATCGCGGGCTAAAAGCTAGATGGCCACAGCTAGAGGAACAAGTTTGCAAATGGTTGCTTGAATAATGTGATGCCGGGAGAGGCTTGTAAACGGTTACTCTTCACTACCCAGGTAGTTGCCACGGCTGGTGCGACTTATACTCCGGTGTGACTAATATGTTTTTTTCTTCTTCATTATGCATTTTTTGGCTGGTGCGACTTATACTCCGGTGCGACTTATAGTCCAAAAAATACGGTAATAGTGCATTTCATTAAAAACAAAACTACAGATTTGAAAGTGCTGCACATACACAGTAACTAATATAAAAGCATTAAGGTGTAAAAAGCCATAGATTGTAATTAAAACGAAATGAAAATGAAATAAGTAAAAAATAGAAATATATACAATTATGGCTCAGTAGCTAAATGAAGTTTGGGAAAAACTAAATCTTTGATGAATACTTTTTGACATGCTTGTTTTACGCTCTTAAATATAGCAGAAGCAGTCGCAGAGACATCGGTACTGAAAGTATCACAGGAATTTGTTTATGATACTATTTTGAAGTAACATGGCTTGAGTACAGATGAATATGGCCTCCCTCCAGTGCGGCTGGATTTAGAGCCATGAGAGTTAAAAATATGTTGGTAGTTAGTGGTGTGTTTGCGGGTTCACTGTAATTTTGATGACAATTGTAAAAGTGCTCTGAAATTATCTGGCTGAGGACAGACGCCCAGCAGCAGTGGGGCACAACAGCAGTGAGTCATCAGTTACTGTGAATAATCATGTTTATTACAATGGCCCTGTATAGGCGGGTGTCACGCTCAAATAAAGTATGTGTAGTATGTGGGTGTCTAGGTCAACCTTTCATATTGTCATGACCTTTGACACTCACCTACACAAAGAGGGAGGAGGGCTGTGACTTTTTATAGCTTTATACGAATAGCTCTTCCAATACAACCCATCAAGAATGTTTCAAAAATTCAGTCAATGCACAATTTTGTCAGATGACAAAATTAAGCTGGGCGAACTTGCATAGAAATATATTGTGCTGATTTAGACTCTTACACTCTATTTAGAGTTCTCTATTAGAACAGTGCGAATGATCTTTTTGATTTTTATGTGTTCACGAAGCCTCATTTACAATATGGCTGAGTGGTAAAATAAAGAAATCCTGCTGCAAGAAAATCAAACAGTGCCCAGGCTTCAACTTCAGCTGCAGTTGTGGCCGGTTTGATAACACATTGCGTTAAAATTGTATAATAATAGAATAAATTCCCCATCTCAAAGACCAGTTCCTTAATATGGCGGCTGGGGGGGCTGGGGCATATCTCTGCTGAGGGCGGCTGCTGTAGTGACACGGCAAAGCAAAACACTATAAGGACAAAAGTGGGAAATTAGCACTATTAACGCTCATGTGCCAGTGTCCTCCTCATGCGCACACCTGTGACTGCACAAGTGACTGCAGGTGTAACCACGCAAGTCATTTATGTGTCAAACTTGCAGAGGCGCAGATAAGAAAGAGGAGAATGCATGAAATTCAGTGCTGAAACACTGCAGCAACAAAATTATGTTTATGAATGAGTCGTGTTACTCCAGAGCAGCGCTCTGCTGACCTGAAAGAAAACACTATGGGCTCCACAGAGGCACGGCCTGTCCTTAGACGAGGTACTAGGCGCAGAGGCTGGGCCTGTCCTTAGACGAGTTACGAGGCGCAGAGGCTGGGCCTGTCCTTAGAAGAGGCGCAGAGGCTGGGACTGTCCTTAGACGAGGTGCAGAGGCTGGGCCTGTCCTTAGACCAGTTGCAGAGGCACGGACTGTCCTTAGACGAGTTACGAGGCGCAGAGGCTGGGCCTGTCCTTAGACGAGGTGCAGAGGCTGGGCCTGTCCTTAGACCAGTTGCAGAGGCACGGACTGTCCTTAGACGTGGTACAAGGCGCAGAGGCTGGGCCTGTCCTTAGACATGGTAGGAGGCACAGTGGCTGGGCCTGTCCTTAGACGAGTTATGAGACGCAGAGGCTGGGCCTGTCCTTAGACGTGGTACGAGGCGCAGAGGCTGGGCCTGTCCTTAGACGTGGTAGGAGGCACAGTGGCTGGGCCTGTCCTTAGACGAGTTATGAGGCGCAGAGGCTGGGCCTGTCCTTAGACGAGTTACGAGGCGCAGAGGCTGGGCCTGTCCTTAGACGAGGTACGAGGCGCAGAGGCTGGGCCTGTCCTTAGACGTGGTACTAGGCGCAGAGGCTGGGCCTGTCCTTAGACGAGTTACGAGGCGCAGAGGCTGGGCCTGTCCTTAGACGAGGTGCAGAGGCTGGGCCTGTCCTTAGACCAGTTGCAGAGGCACGGACTGTCCTTAGACGAGTTACGAGGTGCAGAGGCTGGGCCTGTCCTTAGACCAGTTGCAGAGGCACGGACTGTCCTTAGACGAGGTACTAGGCGCAGAGGCTGGGCCTGTCCTTAGACGAGTTACGAGGCGCAGAGGCTGGGCCTGTCCTTAGAAGAGGCGCAGAGGCTGGGCCTGTCCTTAGACGAGGTGCAGAGGCTGGGCCTGTCCTTAGACCAGTTGCAGAGGCACGGACTGTCCTTAGACGAGTTACGAGGCGCAGAGGCTGGGCCTGTCCTTAGACGAGGTGCAGAGGCTGGGCCTGTCCTTAGACCAGTTGCAGAGGCACGGACTGTCCTTAGACGTGGTACAAGGCGCAGAGGCTGGGCCTGTCCTTAGACATGGTAGGAGGCACAGTGGCTGGGCCTGTCCTTAGACGAGTTATGAGGCGCAGAGGCTGGGCCTGTCCTTAGACGTGGTACGAGGCGCAGAGGCTGGGCCTGTCCTTAGACGTGGTAGGAGGCACAGTGGCTGGGCCTGTCCTTAGACGAGTTATGAGGCGCAGAGGCTGGGCCTGTCCTTAGACGAGTTACGAGGCGCAGAGGCTGGGCCTGTCCTTAGACGAGGTACGAGGCGCAGAGGCTGGGCCTGTCCTTAGACGTGGTACTAGGCGCAGAGGCTGGGCCTGTCCTTAGACGAGGTGCAGAGGCTGGGACTGTCCTTAGACGAGTTACGAGGTGCAGAGGCTGGGCCTGTCCTTAGACCAGTTGCAGAGGCACGGACTGTCCTTAGACGTGGTACGAGGCGCAGAGGCTGGGCCTGTCCTTAGACGTGGTACTAGGCGCAGAGGCTGGGCCTGTCCTTAGACGTGGTAGGAGGTCCAGTGGCTGGGCCTGTCCTTAGACGAGTTATGAGGCGCAGAGGCTGGGCCTGTCCTTAGACGAGTTACGAGGTGCAGAGGCTGGGCCTGTCCTTAGACGAGGTACGAGGCGCAGAGGCTGGGCCTGTCCTTAGACGAGTTACAAGGCGCAGAGGCTGGGCCTGTCCTTAGACGAGGTGCAGAGGCTGGGCCTGTCCTTAGACCAGTTGCAGAGGCACGGACTGTCCTTAGACGTGGTACGAGGTGCAGAGGCTGGGCCTGTCCTTAGACGTGGTACTAGGCGCAGAGGCTGGGCCTGTCCTTAGACGAGTAATGAGGCGCAGAGGCTGGGCCTGTCCTTAGACGAGTTACGAGGCGCAGAGGCTGGGCCTGTCCTTAGACGAGGTACTAGGCGCAGAGGCTGGGCCTGTCCTTAGACGAGTTACGAGGCGCAGAGGCTGGGCCTGTCCTTAGACGAGGCGCAGAGGCTGGGCCTGTCCTTAGACGAGGTGCAGAGGCTGGGCCTGTCCTTAGACCAGTTGCAGAGGCACGGTCTGTCCTTAGACGAGTTACGAGGCGCAGAGGCTGGGCCTGTCCTTAGACGAGGTGCAGAGGCTGGGCCTGTCCTTAGACCAGTTGCAGAGGCACGGACTGTCCTTAGACGTGGTACGAGGCGCAGAGGCTGGGCCTGTCCTTAGACGTGGTACGAGGCGCAGAGGCTGGGCCTGTCCTTAGACGTGGTACGAGGCGCAGAGGCTGGGCCTGTCCTTAGACATGGTATGAGGTGCAGAGCCTGGGTCTGTCCTTAGACGTGGTATGAGGTGCAGAGGCTGGGTCTGTCCTTAGACATGGTATGAGGTGCAGAGGCTGGGTCTGTCCTTAGACGTGGTATGAGGTGCAGAGGCTGGGTCTGTCCTTAGACGTGGTATGAGGTGCAGAGGCTGGGCCTGTCCTTAGACGAGGTACGAGGCGCAGAGGCTGGGCCTGTCCTTAGACGAGTTACGAGGCGCAGAGGCTGGGCCTGTCCTTGGACGAGGTGCAGAGGCTGGGCCTTTCCTTAGACCAGTTGCAGAGGCACGGACTGTCCTTAGACGAGTTACGAGGTGCAGAGGCTGGGCCTGTCCTTAGACCAGTTGCAGAGGCACGGACTGTCCTTAGACGAGTTACGAGGTGCAGAGGCTGGGCCTGTCCTTAGACCAGTTGCAGAGGCACGGACTGTCCTTAGACGTGGTACGAGGCGCAGAGGCTGGGCCTGTCCTTAGACGTGGTACGAGGCGCAGAGGCTGGGCCTGTCCTTAGACGTGGTATGAGGCGCAGAGGCTGGGCCTGTCCTTAGACGAGTTATGAGGTGCAGAGGCTGGGCCTGTCCTTAGACGAGTTACAAGGCGCAGAGGCTGGGCTTGTCCTTAGACGAGGTACTAGGCGCAGAGGCTGGGCCTGTCCTTAGACGAGTTACGAGGCGCAGAGGCTGGGCCTGTCCTTAGACGAGGTGCAGAGGCTGGGCCTGTCCTTAGACCAGTTGCAGAGGCACGGACTGTCCTTAGACGAGTTACGAGGCGCAGAGGCTGGGCCTGTCCTTAGACGAGTTACGAGGCGCAGAGGCTGGGCCTGTCCTTAGACGAGGTGCAGAGGCTGGGCCTGTCCTTAGACCAGTTGCAGAGGCACGGACTGTCCTTAGACGAGTTACGAGGCGCAGAGGCTGGGCCTGTCCTTAGACGAGTTACGAGGCGCAGAGGCTGGGCCTGTCCTTAGACGAGGTGCAGAGGCTGGGCCTGTCCTTAGACCAGTTGCAAAGGCACGGACTGTCCTTAGACGTGGTACGAGGCGCAGAGGCTGGGCCTGTCCTTAGACATGGTATGAGGTGCAGAGGCTGGGCCTGTCCTTAGACGTGGTACGAGGCGCAGAGGCTGGGCCTGTCCTTAGACATGGTATGAGGTGCAGAGGCTGGGCCTGTCCTTAGACGAGTTACGAGGCGCAGAGGCTGGGCCTGTCCTTAGACGTGGTACGAGGCGCAGAGGCTGGGCCTGTCCTTAGACGTGGTACGAGGCGCAGAGGCTGGGCCTGTCCTTAGACGTGGTACGAGGCGCAGAGGCTGGGCCTGTCCTTAGACGTGGTACGAGGCGCAGAGGCTGGGCCTGTCCTTAGACGTGGTACGAGGCGCAGAGGCTGGGCCTGTCCTTAGACGAGGTAGGAGGTGAAGAGGCACGGCCTGTCCTTAGACGTGGTATGAGGTGCAGAGGCTGGGTCTGTCCTTAGACGTGGTATGAGGTGCAGAGGCTGGGCCTGTCCTTAGACGTGGTAGGAGGTGCAGAGGCTGGGCCTGTCCTTAGACGTGGTATGAGGTGCAGAGGCTGGGTCTGTCCTTAAAGGTAGGTGAGCTGTCCACGCACTGGAAACTGGGAAGGGCAGTCTGCTTGTCACTTTAAGAAATTATGAGCAGTGATGGGAATAACATTGTTTACAAATAACACTGTTAGCAGAGATGCACATAAGTCCCTCACCTGCAAGTCCAAGTCAAGTCCAAGTCCCTAACCCACAAGTCCAAGTCAAGTCCAAGTCCCTAACCCACAAGTCCAAGTCAAGTCCGAGTCTGTGACCCCACAAGTCCAAGTCAAGTCCAAGTCTCTGACCGCAAGTCCCAGTCTAGGTCCAAGTCTCTGACCCTGCAAGTCCAAGTCAAGTCCAAGTCCCATGGTTTCTATGTTTTACACTAATTCAAATCACAGTACAATAAAACTATTTTAAAATCAATAAACACCTGTAAATTAAAAACAACTAATACGAGCGCGGGCCTTCCACACACAAATAATCAACATCACAATATTTCTATGAACCATATTCACAGTCAATTCCAATGTAATGGTAAGTTAGGAAACAAATAATATGAACTATTTCTGTGGCCAGGCCCTGTGTCATTCATTCAACTAGCCCTCCCACACTACTTCAGTTTTGTAAAAGTAACATCAGTATAGTTATCACAGCTGTACTCTGTCACAAACATGTCTGCAGAAGCTTCAGAATGTTACTGAAGTGCCCTTTATCATACAGTAAAACTCCACTGTAGATATTAATACTTCCAGTCTTACCTTGAAGGTTTACAGACTGTTGACATGAGTGTTCTATCTTCAGCCTGTAGCTACAGGACCTGCTATATCCACTGCCAGCTTTTGGTCTTGATTTGATCACTAATCACTTTACTAGTAGCTACAACTTATGCAGCAGCTCAAACTCCTTTTACCTTCACTCTTGCTGTGGCGCTAACGCTAGTATTAAGGCTTACATTGGGCTTTACATTAAGAATGAGAGAAACTGTTGTATTTCGCAGTGATCGCTAGAAGTACAGTCCGAATAGCGCGCGCACGATGTCAACAAACCCACGACAGGGCAGCGTGCGCACGCAGGGAGGGAGGGGGGGCGTACGGCAGAAGAGCCGATGAGCAGCGCGGTGAGAGAGAGAGAGAGCGCGCAGAGGAGACAGAGACGAGGGAGCGGCCGAGAAAAAAAGCCAGAATCAAGCGTCCAAACAGCGTGTGTAATGAGTGCGCGAGGGACTCGTAATGTTCACGAGTCTCAGACCACAAGTCCGAGTCAAGTCTCGAGTCTTTAATGGACGAGTCCGAGTCGAGTCGCAAGTCTCTAAAAATAGCGACTTAAGTCCGACTCGAGTCCGAGTCCGACTCGCGAGTCCCCATCTCTGACTGTTAGTAATGCATTTGATTTAATTAATTACTATTTCCTCTAGGGTGATTGACTGCACAAGGGACCAATCAGAAGAGGTGCTGGGCGGGTGAAAAGTGTGTGTAGTGTGTGTGTTTCCCGCAAGGTGCCAGTTTCCGTGGGAGGCTAGGGCGTTTGCTGGGCCCACGTCATGATTGTTTGCGATTCATTGTTTGGTGAGTGTTTCGGGTTGTTTATAGTGCGTTAAGGTACAGTTCACGGCAGTGTCCAGGTTTTAATTGTGTTTTTATGGCAGGACCGCACTCGCACAATAGTTTTAGCCATGCTGATGACCTCTACTGTTGAACAGGAACTGTGTGTGGGATTTGACATTGCCATTGTAACTGAAAGTTGATTGAAGTATTTTGTTTGTTTTTGTAATTTTACAGTGACATTGGCCCTCATTTATCAAACTTGCGAACGGTGAAATCAGAGCGTATGTGGGGTATACGAAAAATTACCGCCTGTTTTGGCAATCTGAGCGCACCGTACACCTGGCGTACGGTGCGCTCAGATCCCACACCAATTCAGGAGGTGGTGTACAATTTTAACTAAACACTAAACAGCGCAGGAAAACAGTTTTTAACAGCATGAATCGCATTGCCACATCGCATATGATCCTCATTAGTGATTTAAACATGAAACAAGGCTACAGCGTTAATGTTTATGGACTTGATTCAATGTTGCTCTGCATCGACATGCTCCTCCACGCCACGGGCCGGGCGCAGAGGCTCAGCCCGGACCAGAGACACTAGAACCTGGACTGCAGCCACAGAGACGCTTATGGTGTTTTTTGTATTTATGTTTCGTTTTTTGTGTTTAACAAAATACCGCTGCTTGCGCAAACTTTGTGTGGATTCCCCGCCTCACATCCGCGGCCGCTGCCGTGTACCGGGACACCGGGCCTCACCTGGGCCTACGCGAGGCCATGCTCCGTGTTCTGGTTGGTTTGAGCGCTGAGTCTGTGGACCGTATTTCGTGCCCGGGCGTCAAACAAATCCTTCGACAGCTCCACAGCTTTCGTCGGTCCGGACGGGTTCGTAGAGTCCGGGTTTGAGCAGCGCACAGGGTCTGCTGACCGCGCGCTCTCCTCTCGTCAGGGGAACACGTCTTGTGGGGCTGTCTTTGGTTCGGACAGGTTCGCTAGGTTCCGGTCGGCTGTCAGCTCTCCGCGCACCTGTTTGCTCCCGGAGGAAAGCTCTGCTCAGGCCGAAAGACGCTCTTCCCCTCTCTAAGAGGATCGAGTCCGCGGAGCTGACCGCTGCTTTTCGCTGGTTCAGATCATGGTCCAGAGTCTGTACTGCAGCGTTATAGCCACGCTTTTTTTTTTATGTGGTCTAATTTTATACCCTTTTTTATAGGCTATTTAGGCCTACAGCTTATTTAATAAAGGTAACTTTTTATTATTAGCCCATTTCTTTTTTCACCTCTTTTTTTTATTAGTAAATGTGATCTTGGATTGGCTATAAGGTTAATGTTGGTTACTGACAGATTTTTTAATATCATATAAATAACTATTTATTATTTCCTGGTTGGAGAAATGTTCTTTTTTTGCCGTGTTTTGTGCGTGCGTGCCGTAAAACCCATTAGTGAGGCCTCCTCATACATGAATATTTTTGGGCGTTTCATTCAAATGACGCGGGGATTTCTCCGTGGCATTTACCATCAGCTGCGCTTGTGTACGATAAGATCTGAGCGGAAAGCACAAGTTCATAAATGTCACGCGCACTCTGGTGTATATCGGAAATACACCTACGCATACACCATTTTTTTTACGCAATGTTGATAAATGAGGGCCAGTGTCTCCTGCTGTCCTTGTAGTGTTTGTTTTTTAGTTAATCTGTCCCACATTCGTATGTGTTTGGGAGTTCACTCTGTAAGGGCAGACTAACTAGTGTATTCTATATTTTTTATATTTGTGTTTGTTGTTTTGTCTCAGGTCACTCAAAAGCCTGCATACTGCAGAGTCGGACTAATTTCACGATCTAATCGTGTGTGGTGTTGTGTTCACACTATTGCAGTGTTTTTCTGTGGGCTTGATGTCCCATTCAAGATTGCATGTTGTTGGGTTTGCCCGCCTTACACATGTTTACAGTACATTTGGTTCATAAGCTCTCTGGTCAGTGCAGTAAAATGGGCTGTAGTCCCGCCTATAAGAATAAATAACGTAAACTTCTGACTCTGCTCGTTCATATCTTGACACTATAACACTACTGATGACAGTAGTTTTACTTTTACATGAGTATTAAGAAGTTGCTTGAGCTGCTTTAGAAGAAACTCGAGTGAATTCAGCCTTGGCAAAACTCTCCAGTGACATTTCCTCCCCGTCTGTTTGAATGGTGGCTGCACTTATCTTGTTTTAGCCTTTTGGAGACGGATGTGCACTCTTGATGATCCATGCTCCTGTTCCCAAAAGGCTGAGCACTGAGTGTCTGTGAAAGAAGAGGAAGAGGGTCTGCTGGTTTAAACAGCTGGCTCCTTCGACTGGACCGTCAGCGAGCATATCAGCCTAGTGATAGGCCATACTGTAATTGTATGTAAAACAAGCACTTTTACAAAACAAAACCATCAGATCTACTTTGAAGACACTTGTGTTACTATGCGACTTAGGAGGGGTTCCTCCTGGAGGGTTTGTAGCCTAGATATTTCAACAAAATGAAAGAAAACTTTATATACGTAAACATATGCAGATTCTGTTCAATTCTTCAGAACAAAAATAAATTCCTCTAAAATGTGACTTAACAATTGCATAAAGAAATGTAGAAAGCCTTTGGCGTGCTACTGGTAACTACTGGTAGCTCTCCAGCTACTGGTTGGACTTTCTGTTTTTCTGTCCACAGTCGCCTCAGCCAATCATCATGCTCCAGCAATGATATTTCCCATATTTTCAGTATTAGTTGATGAAGATAGAGCCTTGATCATTTATTCAAACTCATAAATGGCACACACAGCTTTTGCATTTCGATTTGACAACTTGCTCTTGTCCCAATAACATCCTGTTGAATAAACTAAATATTGACAAAATATTTTTTTTTTCAAAGGAAGGTAGAAAGGAATACAATAAAGGAAAGAAAAATATTACGAACAATTTCTGTTGGCCCCCAGATATATGCCAATGTCCATGAACTTTTTAAAGTCAATCTTAGTCGCAATAAACAAACATTTTGGTGTAAGACAAATTCACATAATGTCTGAATGTGTTGTAGCAAAGAAGCAAAATGCTTCTGAGACGAGCAGAATTCCGTCTATGGCTCTCGTAATATCAAGACATTTGTTAGGGCAGCCTTGCTATAGATAGAGCTTCCTAAGAGTCGGCAAAGCTAACATTTTTCATAACTGATAGTGCCAAAAAAATCCAATCATAGTTGTGTGATGCACTTTTTATTAAAAAGAGAGAGAAAAAGAACACACACACAATGTGAACCTTTATAAACTGTTATGATCCATCTAAACTCACTGTGAGCTTTAAGCTACAATTGTCATCAATTGTGATCTAGTTTGAAGCTTGGAGTGACTCACCTGCTCTCCCCCCCAAAAACAAACACGTTACTAACACAGGAGCACTGCGTACTCTGCCACTATGAATAATTTATAAGTGGAATTTCATGTTTATTTTAAATGGGATAGTGGCAAAAACTGTGTCTAACTTATAAAAAAAAAAGGACTGGAAATATATGCAGCTCTTTGGTTGATTTTTTTTTGGTTGCACTTTACATTACAGCACAGTGAAATCATGGTAATAGGACGAAAATGGCATTGTACCTAAGGTGTAATTATGGTAATCCTCACCCTAACCCTAAACCAGTGTGAAGAATGTAAATGATCATAAAAATATGGTAGTACAAATTCCTACTCTACTGAGAAACATGGTTAGTGTTTTCTTGGTAATAATTTGGAAACCAGGCCGTACAATGCATTATCTCTCTTGTTGCCATGCGATTTCCACCATGCTGATACTGTAAAGTGCAACCAAATTTTCTTTGTGAGTGTTTTTCGCTTGGTGCTGTCGTTATACATCCTTTATTTCTATAGCTCCATTAGGTGTCTCGGTTTGCCAGTTCACCTTGACTTTAATGTTGGCTCAGTCTCAGTCATATTAATTATTGACACCATTTGTACACACAGAAAACCTGCTGGATTCATCATTTTACCATAACACGATCTCCTGGTTGGGTTGTGTATAATGTCCCGGAACCATGCAGGTGTAAAACAAAAGTGTAAATGACTGTATAATCTATGCAAGTTGATGTGTTGACTCCAGTGTGAAGTGTCTAAGAATAACATCTTTTCAGGTAAAATGTGAAAACTGCAGCTCACAAGAAAAAGTAAGACTGGCTGTTTTACATGAGACCATCTCACTAACGTCTCATACTGAACTAACTTTTGTTCACTTTTATTGATCATGTGATAATGTCGATCCAAAATACTCAAAAGCTCAAAATACAGTTTTTTAGCCTATGTGCTCCTCTGTACTCACTGCTCTAATCATTTCAGTTCTCAAATTACCTCCATTATAAATCATGTCCCGCTAAAAGCTGGCAGCTATTAATGTTGTCTTAATTTAAACTGACTCACTCTCCTCTATCAGAGTTTAATTCATCTGACCATTTTACCAGATAACATAACAGCCTTAAAGCCACACTGTGTAACAATCCACCCAAAAAATTAAATAAATTACAGGCATTTATTTTATTACAGATATTATCATCATTGAAAAATACCTGCAGGGTTTCTACAGGGGGCAGCAAGTCAAATATAATGCTTTATAATGCCATTTTAATGCCTAAATACTACATTATACTAATGCCAGAAATCTATAAAATCTGGGCCTATTTCATTTAGTAAACATTCAACATTCAATCAAACAGGAGAATGGGAGGATTTTTTGTATATATTCAAAACTAAATTGGACACAACAGGGTACTTTTGAATGAAAGAGAGCGTAAAATTTCAGTCAGAACTGCAGCTGAACTAGTTTAGACAATAGTTTGTGTTTTTTTGACAATCGTATGCAGTAAAAATGGTTGAGCAATGTCATTGGGTGGGTTCTGTTTTTAAAGAAAATATATACATTCAGATTTAGTGCAGGTTTAATACAATTTAATGTTTTTAATGACTTTTAAGGCCTTAATTTAGGCATAATTCATTGAATTACTCTTTTGAATGCCCCGCAGAATCCCTGACTTAAAAAAAAAGCTGACATGTGAGGAGAACGTCTCCAGCTCTTCTCCATGAAGATCTTTACTAAAGGCAGCCAAATATGAGATTAATGATGCGTTAGGTATATGCAAGCATTTTGAGGCAAGTTGCGAATAGAAATGTTTCAATCAAGTAAATGCAATAAAGAAGCAACAAAATAGCGGCAGTTATGTATTACCTTACTTTATGTCAGAGAAACATTTGTGATTTTCACCCTTTGAAGCCAGAGCATATCGGGCTTGATTATGTTTTTTTGGGCCGGATTGAAAGGCTAGGTGGGCCACATTTGGCCCCCGGGCCATAGTTTGCCCACCTCTGCATTAAGTCCTCATCCAAAAAACATTCTTTGAAAACCCACTGCAAAAATTGCATTTCCTAATATAAAATGATACGCAGTGTGCCTTTAAGATAAAATGATAAGCTTCTGAACGTAATGGTTTGAATTAACTTTAAATATGAACTTTAACAATAGATGAGTGCTTTAGAAATCTAAATGTACTTTTAATCTTGGGAAAATCTTAAAAATGGCGTATGTTCCTTTAAAGATTAACTAAATTGTATCCAACTGAAGTGTTGGATACACTGATGTGATGACAAGCCTTTTTTTTTTGGTACAGAAGGAAGAAATTACAGAAGCTTTGGTGCTTTGAATGTCCTGTTCCTCGTACTTGGATCATGGAAATATTTTGAATTGGTAACTATCTCCCATCTGCATCACTCAGCTTTGTTTATAGTCAGAAATAAAACTAATTTCAGTGAGTGATTAGCTTTTTGCATATTTCATCTTCCATTGGGGCGACTTTCATCCATTTGCTCTCCTGTTGCGTTTGAAAGAGATGTACAGTGTGTGGGATTTTGACTGCGTATACCTTATTAGCACCTTATGCCTATAAGAGAAGCGGAAAATTAACTTCACTCACTCACATGGACACAAAATGCACCTTTTACCGATACAAAGTCTATTATGAGATGCATTTAAGTATGCCCTTGTTTCATAAAATCATCACAATTGCTTCATAAATCTGGTCGTAAAAATTACACGATTCAGTTAGGTTAGACAAGAGAGTCACTGTAGAGCAACACATAGCAGTCCTCAGTGTCCAGTGTTTAACGCTGCCTACTATAAATAGGGGCTTAGGCCATGTGCAAATATGTTCTTTATAGGACCAACTGTATAACAATCCATCAAAGACTTTGAATATATGTTTGAAAATGAACATTATGCTGCTGTTTCAATAGTTTAGAACTATATAATTAGTTGTTTTACGATTACTGTAGCATTTTATTAATGGAATATTTCATTGTGAACTTGATGGGTTTTTTAATATATGTTTGTGTAAAACCTTTAGAAAAGGATAAAGGAATAAATCATTTCAAGGGAGAGTGAATTAACACATTAATTAAAAAAATAGGCAATACATTGTTTCTGTGTGATCTGATGTTTACGATCTATAATATTTTACACGTCCATTTTGTGTCTAAGGCATATTGAGCAGCAGTGTTGATTGTATTAATCTTCACAGTAGCAGAGCAGTGGCCTAAGATGACTGTATTGTCCAGTGGGATATGTGCTGTGTATTTACATGAGCGGCTGACATGCATACACACTCTCCCACGCCTTGCCCCTCTTTCTCACAGTTTTGGTAAACGTGCTGAGACACACTCAGCAAACTGCAAACAAACGCAGCGGGCTCCGGACAAGGGAGCTCCCAAAAGATCAATTTATCTTTGCACAAGTGCCTCATCATGACTGCTAAACCGAATGGCCGAGCTTGCTCCGGCCTTCGCAAGGAAATTGGCAACCTCCTATCCTATGAATCTGAGAATTGATTGCGTTTTGTGATTTTGAAAGTGGAATCAAGCAAAAAAAAGCAACAATACAGAGAGACCAGTCCGTCAAGTTCTGGTTTGACAAGCTCCACTCTTTACTTAATGACACAGTTTGATAACACAAAACAGCAAATGAACCACCAACACTGCCCAAGGTTATTATGGAGATATGGACGACTGATCTACAATGGGAGGACATAAACGCTTGAGATAGATGGCTTTTCATTGCGGGGAACAAATGTCCTCTAATGAGAAGTTATCCAAGCATTTTACACTATGGCTGAGTGAAAGCTACAATCATCACCACTGAAATGTGTGTGAGTTTTATATTTTATAGCGCAGGGGCAGGCCCCCCAGCATATATCTTCTGGACCCCAGAATGATCTTGGAAATACAGTTGCACACATCAGAGCTCAAAACGCTAAATTAAAAATAATACTATTGTCGATTCCTTTAAAAATGTTACTCCCCACTTTAATACTGTGTGATGAACAGCCCTACTAATTGTACAAAGCAATGAGTTTAGTTTGGGGTCCCCCTCTTTTGACTATGGTGGAAATAACCAGGCCACAAACAAGCAAACCTACCCCTGTTGTAGAGGCTTGGTTTTCATAAAAGTTTAAATAACGGTTGTCAAGAGACCTATTGTAAAACATCTCTTAATCGGAGGGTCAAACCCATACACATTCTACTGTCACTTCATATGGCACTGTGTGTATATATATATATATATATATATATATATACGACAATATCCATAACAATGAAAAAAATAAACCAAACGTACATACAATATTTACATTTTGAGTTATAAAAAAATAAAATTAGTATTTACATTGAAGACATTCTGTGTTGCAGTTTGTGCGGGGGGAAGTGGTTTATGATTTGTAAAGCCACTCATCCATGCATTTCTTTTCTTATATACAACACGAGTCCATGTTTTAGGCATATCGTCTGGAGTCCCTTTTACACAGTATCTTTTTGAAGGCCCTGCGGAAGTCATTGTTGAAGATTGTATAGATGATGGGGTTCAGTGCGCTGTTGCAGTAGCCAAACCAGAAAAAGAATTTGAACAGAGTCTGTGGCACGTAGCAGGACACGCATATTGTTTTCAGCATGTAGGTGAAAAAAAAGGGAAACCAGCAGATGACAAAGACCCCAATCACAACAGCTAAAACGAAAGTAAAACGCTTCTCGCGGTTTTGTCGGCCTTTCCACCGGCTCCCCTTGTTACTTTGGACACATTTGGGCACCTCTTGGTCTCCGGGTTTGATCTGGCACAGTTTGGTTTTGCCCCGGTGGCTTTTCTTTTTAATAGAACAGGGGTTGTTCACTTTATGGTCAGAGGAGGAGGATTCTTCAATGTCCACTCCATTGACTTCACCCTTGACCCCGTCTCCTTCCCCCCGCTCCTGCAGCTCAATGTCCCGTTCACCGTTGAGCTTGACGTCCTCGCCTCTGTCTCCATTTACACCGTTGTGTTTCTGGTCTACAGTATTGGACGTGGGTATCCTGTCACTGGTGGGTGCCCGTGTTCGCTTCTTGGCGATTTGGTAGATCCTTATGTATACCAGGACCATGATGATGCAGGGTAGGAAGAAGGAGCCAATGCAAGATGAGATGACGTACCATTCATCATCATTGATGGTGCACACTGGGTGCTCCTCGTTCTTCTCCTTCTTCATGGTGATGAGGGGAGGAAAGGAGATCACAGATGCAATCACCCACACAATAAAGATGATGCACTTGATGCGGCGAGGGGTTCTTTTTAGGTTGTATTCAATAGCCTGTGTGATGGACCAGTAGCGGTCAAGGCTGATGGCGCAGAGGTGGGTGATGGAGGCTGTGCAGAACAGAACATCAAGTGCCAGGTAAATCTCACACCAGATCTCCCCAAAGTACCAGTATCCCATGAGCTCATTGGCCAGTGAGAAGGGCATGACCAATGTGGCCACCAGAATGTCAGCGGAGGCCAGAGACACCAGGAACAGGTTCTGAGGAGCCCTCAGCGCCCGACTCGTGAACACTGCTATGATCACCAGCACGTTCCCAAACACGATGAGGAGGATCATGAAGCTCACTAGCACTGTCAGCAGAACGGACGTCTGCACGCTGAACGGTGCCCAGGACATGGTCCCGTTGGTGTCATTGTCAAACCCCATGGAGAGAGATGTGAGTTCACACGAGGTTACACAAAAGCATCCAGTCAGGGCAGGAGCTAGTGTCTCACAGTAGGGCTGCGAAGCCACGGGCAGAGAAAGTAGCGACTCTTTTCAAGGTTTTTCATGATGAATATTCTCATTTTACTATTGAAAAGACTGCCATTTTATCTAGAAACAAATGAAAGAAAAATGAACAATATAAGTAAAACACAATGGCTCTGTATAGTTTTAAGATCTGTGTTCAGATAGAATCGGTTAACTCACCCAAAGGCATAAAGCTTCCAAGGACCATAAGCAATGAAAGCCCTGTGCGCAACTTCTTTACGCAGTTCAGAATGACGCCGACATAATCCATGGAGCCCTTTTCTTGCTGTTGCTGTCGCCTCTGTCCACAGGCGCACGCCCCGGACCGTGTGTTGTGCTCACCAGCGGACTAATAGAGCGCTAATCGTGTTATCCTGGGCGCTGCCGTGCTGCTGTCTGCGCGCGGAGACTCTCCCCTCGGTGTCAACCAGAGCGCCACTCCCTCACTTTATAACGCGCACACGCCATCTTATACTAACTACCGAGTAGAGAGCACTGGCAGCGTGGGTCTGACTAACTGTATATGACACCAACATCCAAGAGGTGGTGTGGGGGGTGTCTTTAACACAAGTCTCGAACTTGGCTAATTTACGCACGAAGATCGTATGTCATCCACTGGTGAAAAGAGTGATTTACTTTCCCCACACTACAATTATGTTTTGCCTTAATAGCCCTTAACCCACGTGTAGCTACTCAAACAGGAATTTTTAATTTAATTTAATTTATTTATTTTACGGGGACTTAACGGGGTGTGTGTTGTAATTGAGCGTTTCCCATATCAAACGACTATTATCTTTGAGGACTCAGAGAGGAGTTTGCTGAGCGGACATTGTATGTGGAAAATTATGCAGGTGTATTGACATTTCGGTCCTGTATCTTGCCGTTTTAGTAATTTAGTAACAATGTGTATTAACTTGTACATGTACATTCACAATGGAATAATGTAGTAAGGCTAGAGTCAGGGGTTTATATTACATTATGTACCTTCAAACTACAAATAGGCTACATATTATTCCATTGTGTAGGGGAGACCGTGTATGGTTATAACACGTTTTACTTCAGCACCTGTAACTCACTGAACGTTTGAGTTAGAGTTCTCAAACGTTTATACAAAGTACCCACATTTTATTTATTTTTTTTACTACAAATGGCACCAATTTAAACCTCTGCCAGCATGTCACAGACCTCGTGAGTTGATGTCAAATACATGGTGGTCCTTTGGGGTAAGTTGTAGGTTGTAACAACTTGGCAAAAGAAATAAAAACGGAGGCCACGTCATATTATATGCTTCAAAAAGAGGTTTATTTTAATAAAAGAACAATGTGTCTCTCTCTCTAACATGTCATATGCTTAACCTCAGGTGGAGTCAGTCCATAAGGCAGGTCTGCTGCCTGAGTCAAATAATTAGCCAACACTTCCTCCCGCACCTCAGAGAAAACTGTTGATGCTTCAGTGTGACCTACACTGGGATGATCACTGGACCCTGGTCTCTCAGCTTCTGCCGTGTTTTGCCGTATCTGCTCAGTTTTACATGGCAGATCACATGTGCCTTTGCAACTGATCTGACCTGCCCTTCTGTCTGACCACATCAGATGCTTTTTTTTTTTTAAACATTAGCTGGCACAAATCTGTCAGTCTTTCTTTTCCACTGTCTAGGCATTCTGTAAAAGTATTAAAATCAAGTAAGTGTTATTAACTGTATATAGGGGATGATTGTGTTACAACCATCCCCACCCCTGTCAGCCATTGTTTAGCGAGCTGTATCAGCATAGTGGTTAGAAATTAGCAGGCAAAATGTGCATCACATTTTGCCTGAGAAACTACAATTTAATCTAATGTAAGTCATATGGTTTTATGTGCAATTTTATAAGCACTAAACACATTATAGCCTATCATGTGACAATCACCATATGGGATCAGGGAGGAAGTAGGTAACCACTGATATTATCATTTGACTCCTATACACACACACATATAGAGTTGTCATGGCGACGTAAAAACAGGAGGCGACCTCCCTCTCTCCGTGTGCAGCTGAGTTTTTTGCCATTTTCTGCGACCTGCATTTGTGGTTTCTGTGTTCCACATTGTTTTTCTGGATACTTTTGTACGTCTTTGCCTTGTTTTTGTGGAGGTTTGGTGGATTTGTTTACTTTGAGAGTCTAAAATGGTCCTGAAGAAAGCAGCTTTTTAAAGGTAAACAAAATGCTAGCTTATCAGCTAACCCCATTTGAGACCTACACATTTCTTCTTCTGAGACACTGAAGAGGCACCAAGAGCCCCCACAGCTGCAGCACAGTGGAGGCGTCACAAGAGGAGCTAGAGGAAACAAAAAAGGACAAACAAGAGATGGTGAAAGACTGTTGTGAAGCGGAGGGAACGGAAGAAGGAAGAGGAAGGAGGAGTAGCTGACCAGTGCAGGACACCACGCTCTGAAACAGACAAAACCCAGGAGGTGCGGCACCATTTCAGAGGATCAGAGGAGACGGAGGACAGCCAGCCAGGTTTCTTCCGAGTGCTACAGTTTCCCCGACCTCCAAGGTCAGCGGGTCAGGTTGACCCACAGTGGCAGCGCGGCTCAGCCGCAGCAGCTCAGGACTAACACCTGAACACTGTTTCGTTGTACGCTTGTACAATGACAATAAAGCACTTACTTACTTACTTATCTTACCCCTAAATGGTGGATTTGGTGGTGTTACAAATCTTCCCATGTTACAACCATACCCGGTCTTCCATATATTGTACCCATAGGTTAAAGTTATTACACATTGTTACATAGCGTATTACATTGTACTAAATTTGGCAGGTACAATGTAATTAAAATACATAGGATAGTGTAAAAAAAAAGGTGTTACCTTAAATTGCTATACAACAGTCGTCGTCTAGTTTTAATGTCTCAAGTTCGTCCCACCATGTCCAACCATATTGGGCAACTTGTCACACTTCAAGAAAGACTGAAATCTTCCTTGAGACACCAAATGTCATTGTGTCACTGGAAATACACTTCAACTCTATTGACCCCTCATGGTGGAACCAGAAGGGCATCCAGTGTTAGGATTATCATTTAAATTACTTTACGGCAGGATTAACCATGGACACACAGTGACAGGGCTAAGAGTTTCAAGAGGATTCAGTTATTCTTTCAATAGCCTATGTAAATGTTGAGATGATCCATGTCTTGAGATGGACTGTATTTTTTATACAAGTAAGCTACAAGTGTATGCAAGAAGCTGTAATGTCATTCTCGGTGTAAATCGAAGTTTTGCATACAATTAAGCTGTCCATATTCAAAAAAGTGGGAATCTAATTTGGAGAATCTAAATTGGAGGGACTGGGGTATTAGGTTTATATGGGTACGCAGTCAAACGTGATCACCAGCATAACACCACCACCACCACTGCGAAATTACAAAGTTAAATATCATATTCATATAGGCCTGGGACACTTGGAAGTGATCATTTTAATTCAGTCATCATCGCCAATTCCCATCTCTAATGTCACTCCTGACTGCTTGGCTTCATTCTGATCAAAGTCTAAGCGAGGCATTTGTTGATCTGTCAAGGGAGCGTCATTTCCCGGAGCTGCAGTGGGAACGCAGCCTCTGATTCACAGCTCTCTCTAAACGCAGTGTGTTTGGATTTGTGGTTTCACATTTTGTTTTCAGTCTCTGGGAAGATGGCTGCCCTTGGAGGATGGAGCAGAAGGCTGAAATTCCTGGGGAGGAGGGGGAGGACTGGACACATAGTTCTACTGTCCCCCAACATCTCCTCTTCATCAGCCTTATATGTGGTATTATTGAAATGCACCACTGATAATGCCGTTACATCAGCAGGACAGTACATTATTCACCTCACCTACGCAGGAATCGTACCGACCTACATTATTTACTAGAGATTTTCAAATATCATCCACACGCAGGCTAGAAGCCTGTTTAAACTGGACGGCAGAGAGCCAAACAAGTGACACGTTTTAAAGTTCTTAAACCTCTGCACAAACTAAGATCTATTTTAGACCCTTTTTAGCCTCAGTTTAGTCCTGGTTTTAGCTTGATCTAGGTGGCACTTGGAAGCCTAAATATTTAATGGGTGTGAAAAGTTTGAGAACCACTGTTTTAGTAGAGGCTATAGTATATTTATTATATTGATACTGGCCTTAAACAATTAAAAAATAGGGCATAGGATGCCAGCATTTTATTTATTTTTTAGTCAGGCTCTTTTTAATCAAAATATATTTTTTGGTGAACTGAGGGAAAAGGCTATCTCTGATTAAAATATATATATATAAAGCCTTCTGAAAATAGGTCCTGGATATAATTGAGGCATATAGGCTAAGTCCAGCCTCTGGTTATATATGGAGAAGTTTATATAATTTACAATACTGTCCATAAAACAGTATGACAAAATAGGGCAGGCTAAATAGTTGTTTTATTACATCCTTACATTATCCACTCGGTAGGCCATATGTGGTAGCATGCACCGACTATAAATTGTCTGCTCCTTCCCAGACCATAAATATTGTATAGTGCATCGCTAACAAACGCCCCGGTTGTGTGTCCTTTAGGTGCCCATTAGTGTCAACAGGACTTTCACCGACGCATGGACGTCACATGCACTCAGCTGTTGCTGAGGAGCTAGATAGTGAGTCGTTCGCACGATACATAATATCACAGATTTAAGTACTTAACAAAACTAGGCTACACTTTGAGATGCACACTGCCCTAAGTGGAGCCGCGGTCAGTCTGAATACGGGGCCGGTCCGTCCTGTCTGTCCGTTCTGGTTGGCAAAATATCACTTGTATTTGGAAAGAGTGTTTTTGGTAAACACGTTTGGATCGCAGTGGCGCTCTCTCTTGCGTACGGACGCGCACAAAGCACATGGATACAGTGACACCTGTCGTCTGTATTGTCCCCGCTCAAACACTGGACAGATCACACACGCGAAGTTTCAGTAACGTGACAAGGCTCATCAACCAAGAAATCTACAATTCAGTTAGATAAAAAGTTAGTATCCCAATACTGAGTTTTTGTTTTATTCGGCTAAGCGACCAATACAAACCAACCACCGTGACAAGACACTTTGTCAGCCCTGTGTTCGCTCTGTGAATACGGTGTATGAGTGACAGATGGTGGTTGTAGGGACGTGGGCGCATGATGGGCAGCCACGCTTTAATTATGCCGCAGGGCAGCTGTGGCTCCGTGAAAATGACCTGCCTAAGTTACCCATTATTATTAGCTAACATTACTACGCATTAACTGCCAAAACAGCTATTTTGACCAGACTGTAAACAATAGACCTATAATGTCGCCTTAAAGTGGCAGTCCGGACTCCGGAGTTCTTACTTTTTGATAGAAAGTTGTAATCATGTAATCCACCACCAGGGGTCAGTATTAGACAGGCCACAACAGCTGACTGAGCAGGAACAGATTCTCCCCCACAACAGCTGATCCTCTCTGGTGCGCCAAATCTTTGCACTTTCCTTTATGTTCAGTCTGATTTGCGGGTTTCTTACAGAACAATTGACAATCTGGGTTCATTTAGTTTAGATAAAAAATATTTCCCCCACATTATTAGGCGTATAATTTACCATGGAATTGTCAGTTTTAGTGGCCTATAAAATTTTGAACACATGTCCATTTTACAGGCTCATTCTCCTTTACAATTGTACAGATCTAAATAGTCTGAACACCACTCTAGGTGTTGCTGAATAACAATAGGAGTCAGTTTTAGTGGAATTCCCCTTTTAATGCCAAAGACAAGTGAGACCACTTGATAGCATCGTGTTATCGTCCTCCATTGCACTCTGCAGTCTTTGTAAAACTCTAATCACATTACAGATTTTAATACTGAGCCTACAGAAATATCAGATCACTGTACAGAGTAGAAGGAAAATAACAAAGAAAATCCGACCCAAAATGACATTGTTACAACCAATTGCTTGTCATCAAGTACAGTCAGTGGCCGAAGACACAAGAAATAGCCAAATAAACACATGAAAGAGCATTAAGGCTGCTTGTCAATGTAGATTAAGAAGAAAAGGCATTGGCACTCAATGCCTGGACATGTTTCGATGTGAACAAAAAAAAGAAAGATACTTTGCAGATACACTGAATAACCATCAGATTCAAGTCCACTGTGACCCGAACCAACTGCTTTCAACATGCACCTGTATATATGAAGTAAGAAAATTCAGAGGCAAAAAGCAAACATAAGTTGGATTCTGCTTCGTATTGTCCTAAATGTTAAAAAGACCAGACATACTTCTACTTCCACCGAGTCCAAAAGCAAAATGTAAGTACATTCATGATCTGATAACTGAATGATTCCACTAATGTGCGCTGTAAAGGATCACCGTCAGCCTTATCAAAACACACGAGTGAAAAGTCTGTGTGATGGGTCACAATAGCCCCTGCTAAAGCACATCTCACTCAGAGTAGTCACTGAAGGCATTTTCACACAATTCCCACAAAAAAGTAAATGGACAAAGAACTCTGAGCTTAAAAGAAAACTCAGGAATGCAATGCCTCCGGTGTGTAGTTGAGCGTGAACACAGAAAGCCCTTTTTACATTGTACTGACAGTCTTGTAGTGTGACTGCGTCGAGCTCAAATATGCACCTTATTATGAGGTCCTGTTAGATCTGGGTTAAATCTGCTGGACAGGAGTCATGGATCAGACCTGCGTTCAGGACATGGGCATCTGCAGCGGGAAAACTACACCCCACATGAACCGGACCGCTGCAAAAAAGTGCCACTTTTCAATACAGACGGAAATAACATGATCATTTTGTTTTGGGATAAATAAATAATATTCAATGAAATAAAAAAATAAAATAAAACAAAGATAAACAATGATGAACTGAACTTTAAGTGGAAGCTTTGCTCACAGGCAGAGGCTAGATATGCAAATACTTATGACAAACTCATCTTACACTTTAAAAAAGCTCTTAAGACTGTCAGAATAAAACTTCCCCAAAAGAAAGCTATCAAAATAATCTGACCCTGCTAACTCAAAATGCCTTTGATACAAAACTATATTAAGAGGAAATAGTACTTCATGTAATGTACAATCCCCAGATGAAAATAACTTGTGAGGCCATAGATTTTTGTAATGGAGAAGATGCCAATGTTTTTAAAAAGTGCATAAGAGCAGCAGCATTGCTGGGACAGTGTGGAACGACAGAATTATTACTGAAGGAACATTAGATACAGAAGATCTCTTTGAACCTGTTAAATAAGGAGTAAAAACGAGGTGCGGAGAAGGAGTTACCTGTCAATGTTTTATTATTAAATCTTTATGAAGCTTTGATACACTCAGCACGCCCCAGACGCCTTAAAAAACGCATGATATGTCAATCAGTGGTCAAATGGATGACAGCTATGCAGTCCAACACTGACGAGAATATCAAACCAGTAAACAAACTAAAATTGCACTCAAGGCAACAAATAAGATTGGTATACATATATAAAAAGACCTCATGTATCCCATTACCTGTTTATGCTGAACTTCCAAAACCTATTTGTCACATAAAAAGCAATGTAGAAAGTGGGTCATTACTCATTTTTGGAGTCCATCTGGCTTTTTAAGCACGTTTGATTGGCATTTCTCATATGTATACATTACGAGCTTCATGTCTAACTACTGCTGCTGCTGCTGCTATTTGTCAGAAAAGATATTCAATCATTCTATTTTACAAACTATATCATTGAATGGATCAATGAAACAGGAAAAAAACCAAAGGATTAAAAAATTACTGAAATAATTTATACTTTTGTATGGACAATTTTGCTTGGAAATGAACCACTGGTTCACTCTAAACATAGGCACATTATTAAAAAAAAAAATACATATAAAAAATTTACAAAAACTAAAAGGAGCTCATTAGATCTTTGTCCTCTATGGTCAATCTGCAGAGAGCCAAAGAAACATGAGTGAAGATGTAAAAATGGCATACCAAAATAAAAGAACAGTATGACAGTTACAATTACGGCAGCAGCAGGAAATGTGAAGTCAATGCAAAGACTTTGTCTCTGCATACGGTTGTATCCTTGCTCTCAGAATAGATGCTTGTAATTACTGTAAATACATTGGCAATGGGAGCACACTTTATATGGTCACAAAGACTTTTGCCACTCAGCTCACAGTAACTCAATATATAGAAATTTATATATCTTCAGTTTTGGCAAAGAAATGGAAATAGTCTCCTTTGTACGGAATGCGACATGAGTGGGGCGTGGCTGGGGTCCGAACAGGTTCACAGACTGGTGGAGAAAAGACTCCACAATTTGGCTGAGCAGTGCCCCAGTGAGATATAGAGACATGTTCCTCTTCAGCCCGCACCATCAGCCCCGCGCTCAAGCCTGCTCTGTCTTTACAGTCTCGCAGGCTGCGGGCAGCGCATGTTGGGTCATAAGCAAAACTAAGATATGGTTCAAACCATGGCACGGTACGGTCCCTGCATCTTGAGGAACTGGATGATGAAGGACGGCCCTCCAGCGACGATCTGCGGTGGCAGGTGGCTGAGCGGACAGTTCTCGATGCTCATAATGGTCAGTTTACTGCACAGCGCCAGCTCAAACGGAAGGCTATGCAGGTTGGGGTTGTCATTGAGATACAGCTCCTCCAGGTTCTCCAGTGTTCCTGACCACAAACACCAGCCGTTAGATTCAAGGCATCATGTGGGAATTCATACATGCACTTTTTTGTTAACTGATTACATAGTTCTAACCATCCAAAATGTTATCAAATCAGTTAGTTTGCTCACATTACTTCCACAGATCGCTTTTAGGCAATTTAAAAGTAATACATGGAATATTGAAATTAGTCTTAATTCAATATTAGCTCCTGGTGCGGTTTGATCTTCACACTTCCCTTTTTATTGTGCACAGGCCACAGGATGGGTTTAGTTATTAGTAGAGGAGGCTTTGAACTGAATGTAAAAACGACTCCCGAAATTACCAAGCAAACAATTCACAAACTGTAAAAGATTATCATCATTATCATCATCATCATCGTCGTCATCATCAATAATAATGATAATAATAATAATAATAATAGTATTATATTATAATAAAGTATGAAGCTCTGGAGATTGAAATCAAGCGCATGTGGAACACCAACTCGAGTCGTGTCAACACTATTTGGAGCGTTAGGGGCGGTCATGAAAGGGCTCCAAGAGCAGCTGGATAAACTCAAGTCAGTGCCAAAGACATTCAAAAAACTGTGCTGTTAGGGACTTGACTGAAGACCTGAACCAAACCTAATAATAATTATATTAATTACATTACAAGGTGTATTTAGATACTAAACTCCAGAGACCCTCCCCCGGGGAGATTTTTTTTTTTTATTTAGATGCATTTTCCTGCATTCTGGTGCCTTTTAAGCAACAAATAAGTTTTTTTTGGCTATTATTCTGCTGTGAAAAGAATAATTTCTGGTTATTTTACATAGGGTACAACTTTTCTTTTTAATAATGTAATGGATCAGTTTTCTTTCAGGGGGCACAGGCCCTTGATTCTTCTCTCAGCTCCGTCCCCGCAGCTCTCAGATACAGACCGACATCAGCCTGATGCTGCAGAGAGAAAACATTGACCAACATGAGCAGCTCTCACGTCGTGCAGGGCAAGAGACCGGAGGGGAGAGAACTAAAGTTTAGAACGGGGTCGTCAATTTAATTTCACTGCGATCCCAAAAAATAAAGTGGAATAATTATCAAGCAACGGTCTGGAACATAATTTACCATAATAATAATTTGTTCAGCTCAAAAAATGAGCCCTGTTAAGTCCAAGTTTAATCCTGGTTTAATCCTGGTTTGGTCCAGGTCTGGTCCAGGTCGCTGCTCTTTTGATTTAAATGATCGAGAATCAGTCGCGCTGTTTGAGCGCAACTATCGCGCTAATATTTAATTAGATAATTAGCGTCTTCTCTGTTTTAAATCTTTAGCCGTATTTCAATCATTCTGCAGCCGTTTCTAAAAGTTTAAAACGAGGAGCGCAATGGTTCTCAGTTATTTTTTTACAGCGCAGGTCGGGGACACAGTTTAGAGCAGATCGCATGCACGACGCTGCACAGCCAGGTGTGCGCTCGGTCCTGCAGCTGCCCCTGTCCTGGGACAGGCAGTGAACCCTGAATGATGGGGACCGTAGGGTGGCACACGGATAACAGGCCTTCCCGTGGCGGCACGTAAGCTCTTGAGTATTTATTGGTCTTACCGCCCTCGTCTGTCCGGGCTCTTTCGCACCGCTCTGCTCGAGCCTTACGTCAGTGATGTTCCCGATGTTTACTGTCATTAAACAGCTACAGTTTGCCGAGGACGTTTAGCTTCGAGTCTCCCACTGACCGGGAGAACGAGTCGAACAGGCAGGAGCTGAAGTGTTGATCCTGCCTGCGCTGTGCCATTTAATGACCATACGCGAGTATTTGACCAAACTTCACCAAAGAAACAACAGTTTAGAGCACTGGAGTAGCAGCTCTGTGGGATCCCTTAACAGTTAAATGTGAACAGTTGATGTGCATTATTTCCCCTGATTACCGGGATCCCCTCGACTTTGAGGTGCGGGCTGCAGCTGCACTCACGCTGGTGCTCACACGTACGCTTTCACAAAGCGGGAGGATTGTTGGCGATATTCAGCACGTTTTCACTGAAGAAACTCAAGCGGCTCATCAGCGTGACAGGGGAGTAAAGTCTTCAAGTGAGACCTTCATTTATTTGGCTTCATGCAGTTTACACTGCCCACGTTTTTAGACACAGTAACACCCGGTCACACGCTGGCATCGCTCCGCGTCCCCCCAGGGGGGCGCACCCCACTATTTGAGAACCACTGGCGTAGTGTGAGGGGGAGAGAGGGAGCGGGAGCGAGGGTGAGACAGAGCAGACGCAGCTGCAGGACTGTCACGTCCTTAATTCATTATAGTGACAGCTGCATTAGCCGCGCAGTAAAGAGGTTTACTATGCAAATTACCATGTGGTCTTTTAGTTTATGAGCAAAAACAAAACTACGTGAAGCTGCCTTCATTTTTTGTAATAATAACAGGCTACTTAAACAGCGAGACATTGTTCACTTCTCATTTGTCCTGTTAAACCTGCGCCTCTGCTGCAGATGCTGGTGTTGGGTGAGAGACAGAAAGAGAGGGGAGATCGAGACTGTGGCGGATAAAGAATAGACTATGGCAGGCTGCCACAGACTAATGTATTAGTGGAAACCCCTGGTGGAGTTACTTATATTTCGAGCATACTTCAGTAAAAGACTGTACTTAGGCAGAGTATAATATGGACTGTCATAGGCAGAAGAAAGGGAATTTGGTTCTCCTTATTACTACAACAGTAACCTAAGTAAATGTTTTAGTCTATGTTCAATGTTTTCAATCATTTGGCGCATACAGATGTGACTTGATACAAATGAAACCATGTAATGAAATTTGATTCATAGAGCTTAGATAGAAATGTGGAAAGCCTTTGAGGGGAGACTGGGAAAGGGCTGGAGAGCCGTGTGTCTTGGATGGATAACTGTGCTCCTTGGTTAAAAGCCCATGCAACTGCAGCTCTCACCGATCTCTTCAGGAAGGTGCTGCAACAGGTTCTCTCCCAAACCCAGGTGCGTCAGGTTGGTGAGGTGCCCGATGCCCCTGGGTAACGTGGTCAGCTGGTTATTTGTTAACACCAATTTCTTTAAAACAGGAAAGGCAAATCCACAGAAAACTGTTATCTGACACTGTGCTTACTCCATAGAATCAATTGCAGACGTCGATAAAACTCACATGCAAATCTTTTAGATAAGCAATTTCATTAGGCAATGATTCCAACTTGTTTTCCTCCAAATCAAGCTCCCGGAGCTTCCTAAGGTTCCCAATACCGTGTGGTAGCTTCTTGAGAAGATTGTTGGACAATATTAAGACCTGTTGAAGATATTAACATGGCAAGCTTCAAAGCATATACTTCAAAAGTTAAATAAATGTCTGTGTTCCTTGCATGCCTCATGGACCTGGTTGAGCTTAAATTTACACAAAAATGCCACATACAGTTGAAGCTTGTATAAAACATCCATATCTATTTTGTATGATATGAGGAAAAAAAAAGAATAAAAAAAATATGTGGTTGGTTAGTGAGAACATCCAAAATATAAAACAAAAATAACTGTATATGTTAACTGTATACAAGATATATGGAGTGTTTCTTTGTCAGAGAGGGGCTCTGAGCTTACCTCCAGAGAAACCAGACCACACACATCCTCCGGGATCTTAGTTAGCTGATTAGTGGCCAGGTTAAGCTCGACCATGCTCGTCCATGTGCCAAAGTCCAACGGCAGGGACGTTAGCTGGTTGTCCTGTGAAGGATACATCGGTTCATTAGCATAATAAATGACAGCAATTAAAACTGCTGTCATCTGCAGTACACATACTGCAGATAAAAAGTACAATTGATTCTGAGGGCTAATATGACATAACTAGAAGCACAGCTTACCTTCATGTTAAGCTTGCTCAGAACTCGAGCCCTGGTGAAGATGCCGAATGGGATCTTGTTGATGCGGTTGTGCTCCATGTTGAGAGAGTAAATGGTGGAGAACTGGGAAGGCCCGCCCACAGGGTACGACTGAAAGCAGTTCCTCGCCAGCGTCAGACTGGTCAGATTCACCAAACTGGACAAGAGCCCCTACAGAAGCACAAAACAGGGGTTGGCGATATGGCAAAGAATTGAGATCACTTTTTTATTATGTCTATTTTTAAAATGTATGAGGGAGGGGGTCATTTACCAAGCGTTTGCTTATGCGCAAAATAAGTTACACATGCAAAAGTTGATCAGTAATTTGCCCTTTTATATTAGGCAGCATTCTCTCATTTACATGTCAGATTTAAGGCTCTTTTACTGCAATATGTGCAATTTTGAATGATAAAAATAGGTGAAACATAATAGCTATACGTCAATCTCTAACTTTGAAGTAAGGGGAGGAGTCAAGTTTTTTACTACTTTTATCTACAGTTTGAGCATCCACAGGCATAGCCCCGGGAAGACCGGAGCGCAGGGGGGACACCGTCTGAAAATCTGATTAAAACAAGACATTTGTGCCTCTATGTGTTAGAAAGTAGCTTGTTTTAGTACAGCTAATACTATACTACTGTATTTGATGACAAATAGCCGTAACTTTATTTTGGCCTACCTACTTTTGCCAATAACCCGTTTTATTCTCATGTTTATGTGATAAATATAGAAGAGCACAGCATCCTAAAAAAAAAAAAACGGGTAAACTAATAATCAGAATAAAATTTTAAAAAAAATGCACAGAGCAAAGATTATCAGATAAATGGAACTTTTGGTCGTCCTTCTCAGGTGAATAATTTTTAATAATATTTTTTTGGGTCCCACATAACAAAGACTATCTTTGTTAAAAGATATGTGAAATATGATCAAATAAGACAGAAATAACAAATGAACAATTTAATTTGCAAACATTACCAAATAATTTTGTCTTTGTTTTTTTATCATAATGGAGCAGATGAGCGTTTCACAATATAGTCCAAAAAGATAGTGGTACTTCAAGATCATTGTTTTAGGTGATTTTCGGGCTAAAATGTGTGAGAACCACTGCAAGATGCTAGCTTACTAAAGCCATCTGCTTCTTAGGAAAGGACACATTTCACCGTGCTTGAAATCACATCACTCACTCAGAGCTTGACAAGATCGACCAGAAGACACCACAATATACTGAGGTCACTGCCATGTTAGTCCAACTATTTTTAATTACAAAACATTTATTACTGATCTAGTGCGGCACAGCAGAGACGTTTAGGTTTTAGTTAATATTACTTTGGAAACATTAAATATGCACAAGATATGGAAAGAAATCAAAACTTCTATTGGAACTTTTACTTTTAACCCAAGCCATCACATAATGTGTACCTACCTCTGGCAACACTGAAATGTTATTGTTTTCCAGGTTTAGTTCCTCCAGTTCTCGACACCTGGCTAATGATCTGGGGATTGCCGACAGTCGATTATATCTCAAACCTAAACGATTTAGGCTTGCGAGGTTTCCTGCAACACCAACAGAACTGTGAGGATTCTAGTCTGAGCAGAATGACACCGATGCTGTAAGCTGTGCTGAAGGCTCACCTATAGTCTCTGGGAGGTCCAGCAGCTCGTTGTGCTGCAGGTCCAGGTTGGTGATCTGAGTACAGTTCCCGATCTCCTTTGGGAGGTGCTCTAGCTGATTATGGGCCACATCCAGAGTGATCAGGTTGCACAACTCCCCTGGACACACAAACACAGGACACAATGCACTACATTTATATTACAGACATTTGACAAAATGAAAAGCTTCAACGGGTAAAAAAGCTCTGATCACAACAGGATCTGAAGTGTAAAACACAAACGAAGGGGCTCACCTATATCTGCGGGGAGCTGCTTGATCTTGTTCTCGCGGATGCTGAGCATGGTGAGCTTGCACAGGTTGCGGATGTCCTTCTCGACGGTGGTGATGCGGTTAAAGCGCAGGTAGAGAGTGGTGAGCGAGCTGAGCCGGTACACCACGGCGGGGATCTCCCGCAGCTTGTTGTGTCGGAGGTCCAACATGCGCAGCTTCTTCAGAGAGTCCAAGGAGTCGGGCAGGCTGGTTAAAGAGTTCTCACTGAGGGCCAGAGTCACCAGGCCGGACAGACAGCCTACTTCTGCAGGCAGGCTCTGCAGCTTGTTGCTGTACAGGTAGAGTTCTGCCAGCTGCGTCAGCTCTTTGATAGGGGTCGGCAGCATGTGAATGGATCGTTTGGATAAGTCCAGTCTCATGGAGTTCTCCTCTTTGCACTTGTTCAGCTCTTTGATCACCTCCGCATTGCTGGACTTTTTGCGCGTCCCTGCTGCTGGGTTTGGCCGTTTAATGGTATTGTCGACAGAAAAGGCCACACCTGGCGGGGCGCTGCTGGTGTCCTTCTTTCCTTCTTTGGCATCTTTCCCTTTGGTCTTGGAGTCTTTGCCTCCATCTTTGACTAATGCGGCTAGAGCCTTGCCCTCCTTGTCCCGCTCTTTTCCTCCAGAACCACCTTTAGGGTCCTTTTCTTTTGATTCTTTTTCTTTGCCTAAAGTACTACTCATGTCGACGTTACCGAGCGTCCCACAGAGGTGCTCATGGAGGTTTCTGTCAGGTTACTTTCTCGGGAAAAAACAGACACAGACAGTGCAAATACTTGTTAGAGAAACCATCCTGATGCTGGACCACGCTTTTTGGAATTATCCTTCAAGTTCGTGCCTTATGGTGCAAGGCTTTTAGACACTTTGATACTTTGCTAAAATGCCATGAAAGACAAAATCCTTTGAAGTGGCAGGATTGTGGCATCCACGGTCCACATGCTTAAGAGTTACTGTCACAATCCAGAACCTTGGGGTCGGAATTCTTTCATGCAGCAAAGGTCATTTTTAATCCTCTGTAGATGAGCTGCTGGAGATAATAAAGAACAAATATTTACATTCAAGATTTTATTACATCACCTATTCATACTTTAATTTGATAAATTACTCGATATGATACAACTACAGGTTCAGTGAAAACCAAGCATTTTTCATAAAAATACAATCAATACACAAAAACGTGCAGTTTTATTGATGAGAATCTATATCGTTTATATCTTGCTTTTTCAATATTAATATCTTGAATTTTCATATCTCGATAACAATACGATAATGATATACGTTTCAGCTCTAGTAAGAACTATTCATTGTTCCAACTTTATTTATAAAGAAACATCTTCAAAAGCAAGTCAAAAAAGGTGGCTACTACTATTGTAGCCACAGCTGCCCTGAGGTAGACTGACGGAAGCGAGCCTAACAGTCTGCGCCATCGGCCCCTCTTTTATAGATATATTGTGCAACAACAGTCATGGGTTGCATGAGAGCTCCAAAGGCATATTGTGAATATACCAAGCAAAGACTAACACCAACTTGCTCCAACTAAACAAACATGGAGCTGTAGGAGTTGACGTTACAGGGAGCCGACAGCCCCACCTTCTCATGCGGCTGCTCCCAAGAAAAAGGCAGTTTGGCCCAGGATCAGAGCTGAGAGAAAGGTTAGTACTGCTGAGAGGAATCTGTAGAGGCAGCCTTCAAAGCGCCAAACCCACAACTACAGGTCACATGACCTTTGGGAACGAGACATGTCGGGTCAATGGCAGCTCCCTTTCCTTTAAAAAAAATAAAAATAATAAAAGGACTTTTGTAAATAACACAACAATAGATTTTCCTAACATCCCTTTCTAGATCTTAATTAAGAGAAAATGAGAAGAGCCAGACCAGTCAAATCACAGGAGGGACCACATAAACTAAACTGTGCAACTGACTTCCTTTTACGGTCGCACTGTGTGTGTCCCAGCCCTAAGCTCGGGACAGGCCTGTGCTGACAAAAACTACAAATATGTCATCTTTCTTTCGTTTGTCAGCAGACAAGTAGCCCTTGTTTCAACATGCATTTAGGTGCCATGGAAAACAAACTGTAAAATATAGTCTGTTGCACAACAGTGATTCAAATGTTTTATTGTTGGTTTAATTATTAATTTCCTTTCACTACAAATAACTGTATTGTTTTGTTTTAAGACAACTACCTTATTTATTGATGGAAAAAGATTAATAAAGTGGCCGGTATTAGCACACCATTTCAAGTAGTGCTGTTGAGGTATAACTTTGACCATAATGATGTGGTCAAAATCTAGGATAAATAGTTTGAAAGTTAAAAAAAAAACAAAAAAAACACTGGATGACATAAAACTGAAATGTGCGCGTGTAATTTTTATGAAACACATGAACATGTGGAGCACCCACTTCGCAGTACACAGTCTAATAAAGTAACGGAGTTCCATTATGATTATCTGGAGTTCATCTGATAGTGCAGTGCTTTAGCCTGAGCCAAACTGCTGCTTTCTGCTTCCTGCTTTTGTTTTTCCATTAGATTGCTTCTTACATAATGTCAGAATTGTATTAATGGCAGCTAATCAGATCACACAATAATGATCAAAGAGAAAAAGCGTGGGCACAGTAAACATAATACACATTTATGATGACGATGATTATGATGATGGTAATAACCCATTACTTTTACAACAGCTGGTTCTTAATTTCATACCATACCACCAACAGTAAAAACTATTTTAACTAGATGCATTTATTCCAGATTACCAATAGTCCTACAGAACTACCTATTTTTTTAATCTCTGTTTCTGTGGATTACACAGAAAACAGCAGGCCTGAGGTGGCAGTAATCAGGGAGCTGCTAGCTTGGAAGCTATACGAGCCAGTGACAAATCCTTGAAAAACAGATTACTGATAAAACAGTGCAGGTCAGGAAAAGTCAATACTTCCCTGACCTGGAGATTATTTGATTTACAGTTACATAATATGACCACCCTATGAACGTGTGTCATTGTGGGAGCAGCCATTTGAGCAGACATACTTGTCATAATAAATTGGCACAAGAAATGGCCACAATTCTCCAAACCCAAAATGTATATTAACACCCACACTTTTGAGAAAGAAGTGCCATGACATGGTCTTAACAAACAACAATGGAAGGGGTACTATAGGAAAAAATAAACATACCATACATTGTCAAACAGAAGAAACATGTACACATGTATTTTGTTTATTAAAGTGCAATAATCAATTCCTAAAAACTGTGGAAATAGTGAAATGTGATTCCAAAAAATAAGCGACCTTTCTCTACAAATGACATAGGTTAAATAAATTGTAAAATACATGTGTACAATAGCTGGCCAAGTGTGCATAATAAACTAAAAACTGACACTATTACACTCAGTGCAATAGGGTACATTAGAACATTTCTGTCACGAAATTCAAACCAAGGCAGCCTCAAAGCTGACAACAGGGCAGGAAATACAGGGAGCTCAGCTAAACGTCAACAGCACAGCAAACGTCAGTCCTGCCAGACTGCTAAGAGCTAAATGCTAACAGCTAGCATAGCTGAGGCCATAGACATGTATACGTCTGCGGCTAATGCAGCTAACTGTTTTAGCAAATGATCCTTCGAGTCAAACGTGACACAGGACAGTGCTACTCCAACCACTAAAAATAAGGCAGGAAACGGTTCCATTGTACACACCTTCATATTGGCATATATTGCTATGTTTTGAGTTACCAAACTTTTCAAAGTGTAGACATAGGCCCGAAGAGAGCGACTTCACACCGAGCCGTCCTCAGTGAGTTTGACCGAGAGAAGAGATCGCTGCTGCGGTCAGCTGAGCGCTCACAGACAACCGCTGGACTCAAGGGTTCTGAGCTGAGCGAACATTTAACACACTGAAAATGTAATTCAGTATCCAAGTAATGTTTCTGTGTTAAATCTAAGTCGAAGAAAAAAAGAAAACACAGTGAAAAACAGCGGCCATTCCGAAGCTGAACAAAAGAGTGCGTTCGTTCTCACCACCGAAAAAATACATTTTTAAGGTTGTACCTTTAACAATTACACACTGAGGGTAGCATTCCGTCTAAAGTAATACAAATCCGTGTCGCTACAGTTAAGAGGTCCGCTGTTGTTATGATAATATAAGTGTTTTTACCTTCAGAGGTGTGACTCCGCCATCCTCACTGCTTCCTCCTCTTTCCCTACACTGCTCCGCTCCCTCCCGCCCCTGTCACCAAACTGCGTCATTCACACGCCTCAGAGAGGGCATCGCGAGACAGACATTTCTCTGTAACGTATTTAGCAAAAGTGTGTCTCGTCTTTAAAACATCCATGGGAAAGTGATCGTGTGGCCTGTTCTTTGCTTAAGACATAAACAACTCGGCCAACCTGACCTATGAAGGTGTTAGTGAAGATACGCCTTAGAGATATTTTCTTGGGGTGGGGAGGGGGGGTCTGACAAACCCCAATTAAAGTATTATTAAGATGAAAACATGAATAATCCAGTATCACAAATAAAATTCAATAGTAAAGTCTGAGATTGAGATTCAATGATAAATTATAATTAAAGCCGCAAGCGGCAATAAAGGCCTTCGCCCTGGCACGCAACTCCCTCTCTGGTGATCCCCTGCCTTGCCCTGCACAGTCAACCGGGGCTGCGACCGCTCAGGAGCCTATCTGTCCCCAGCATCACAAATCACTGAGTATCAGCAAATTCTGCAAAAGTAAAATGTTTTACTTTTGGTTGAAAATATTTTCAGCCATAATTAAATTCATTTCTGTATAGCAAGGATCATCACTATTGTCCCGGTAAATGGCTTCAATCTTATCCAGTGAATAAGGATTAAATATTCAACTCAGTCTGACAAGGCATGTGTCAAATGAAGCCTAGGCGTTAATTCAGCCTGGTAGACAAACTTCAGCATCATCAACCTCCAGCCAATGATCGCTCCTGAAAGGTCCACACGTCCACATCAGCATCAGAGCCGCTCCTCCATAGCAGCCAATCATCGCCATCGGTCCCGCTTTTAAGCCCCAGCAATAATGATCCATTCGCTTCCCAGCTGTGCTGCGACCCGCCTCCACCCCATCTCCGCCTCTTCCGTCCACGGCTTTTAACCGCGCATTCTCCACGGATCTCCTATACCACTACCAGTGTCCAGGCTCCGGGGGAAGACATCCCTAACTCCAAGCTGTTTACCTACACTGACTACACTCACCGCCGGGGTCTGATCGCCAAAACTAATACACATGTCAATAAATCTCCCTAATCAATGATTTCGTCCGTGTGAGTCTATCCAGGTTGAATTATAGCTATATGGACAGTGCCCCCACGTGATTTCTGGCAGGACAATCTTTTACATTCAGCTATAGTGTTAAATAATGATAATATAACATGTAGCTGAACAACTCTTTCACTAGTTTTAATTTTATTTTGTTAGCCGTTAGCCTCAAGACATAAACCCCCACAGTTATGAACACAGAGGTTTCCTCCAGTGAAGTCATACATCTCACGTAATGTTTTTAATCAGCTCCAGTCACGTCCTAACTTTTACTCGTTGTCCTTTACAAAATCTTGAGCTATCTCTTCATTTGTGTAGGACCCTGCTAATCGTGAATGTAAAAGATAGGGGAGAGGAAGGACAGCACTGATCTAATTGTCCTGTCATGGGGGCACTGTGCATATAGCCTATGGAGCATGCCATGGCAAAGACCTTTACCCTGGCTGCAGCCACATCGTACAAAATAGGACATGTCTATAATATACATTTTTTATTGATTAAGTGTTTAGAATTAACTTGCTATGTTTCCAAATAAATCATTGAAACTGCGTTTTTCAAGTTATAGATAGGGGGCACAATTGTGGGAGTTTGTGGTGGGTCCCATTGACTTTTTTGATGGGCATAAAATAAATAATGTGTAAAATGCGGAGGTTTCCATGGCAGTATTGGATTTTTGAAGAATGAGAGAGTTGTGTGCCTTTCCCATTGGAATATCATTGGGCCTTGCGATAATTACCATGGCAACACCGTAAAAAATATGACATGGATCTCATTAACTTTTTTGATTGGGCTCCCATAAGCTATTTCTCTGCTAAAGCTCACATATTTCTGATAAACGAATTTTTGGAGTCTCCATACACATACATCGGTCACTCTGTAGGAAGCGCTATAGATGCATGCAGGAGTGAAGGGTCAGTAAGTGTTTGAGGTTGGGTTGTAATCTGAGTTGGTTTGTATAATATACGATTACAACATTAAGTTTTGTTCATCTTCGCCGGAAGAATGTCTGTGTTGAACTGCGTGACTGTATGACAGAGTTTGTTGTCGCTGCCTCTCATTGGTGGCCTTTTTTACACTTTTTTAGGTGGCGCAGCCATTTTTCATTACCCAAATATGAAACACATATTTAAATCATTTTTCACCAGACCTGAATTTTGGGCAAAGTCTGGTGAGTTTTCGAACATGTTAAACCGGTCCAAACCTATTCAAAGAGGAGGAAATTAATTAATCTTGACCCACCTATACATTTTTGGATTGCTCTGACCCAGGCCCATGCAACTGTCGGGGTCATTGGCATTGAAGTGAGTTGAATACAGGTCATTGGTCACTGTCGAGTACGTCGTGCGCGTGATTCGCCACCGATGTGCGTATTTGCAATATTGATAAATAAACCCCTACACGCAGAGGTAGGCAAGTTTGCTTGGTGTAGGGCCAATTTTCTTCATCGTCAAAAGATTAAGGGCCAGACCCTCCAATTATAAGACAAAGTAAAGCATCACTTTTTTACAAATGCCAGTGTTGTATCTTAATGACCTAAATGGGTGTTCTGCTTAGAAATTTGAAAGGAATATATTCGACAAGAAACCTATGAGATGGCATAATTGTGTTATCATACAAAAGCACAAGCTTTTTACTTTTGAAAACTTTGTAAATTTTAGTATAATGAAATTGACTTTTAAATGTCTGAACAACTGTGTGTCACCACTGTTCTCTGGCCTCATGGAAAGGCGTCAGGGCTCTCTCAGACCCTCTACCAGAGCCAGTTAGCGGGATTGTGTGCTCCCAAAGTTTAGAAAATCTTTTCGACAGTCCAGCTTCTCCTTCGGAGGGGCTACACTCTCCCCACTGCACTGAAACTACAGACTAATATTAACATCTTTACCAGAGAGCTCAAACAGTGGCTCAAATCGGGCCAAAGTTGTTCCCATGTGTAAAATGTGTCTTATCTTGTTTACAGTTTTTGCCCGTTGCTTGAACACTATAGACCCATGCTTAGACTAAAGTAACACAACTTGAAGCTTTTGTTACCATACCTCAAACACATGTACCCATAACTTAAACAAAAGCGCTGCTTTGCACTCTAGTTGCAATTCTGCAACACACTTACTCCTTTATGCAACACACTTGGTTCTGCATACTGCACTCTATTTCATACATAACACACTTCGTTCAAAAATGAAATCTCAGGGTGCCATTTGGAAAACACATGTATCCAAAATACAAAACACATCGGGTAATCACAAATACACACCTGAAGGCACTGACTCGCAAAACTGAACACCAAACAGCCAGCTACAAAAAGCCCTCAGTTTAGCCATGTCAACAACTTTGCAGCATGGATGGAGGGAGAGCGAGAGACGGAGAGGAGGAGGAGGACAAGGTCGAAGAGGCCATGCATGGACCCTTATTTCTGTTGATATAAGAGCAAGTTTGTGGACCATGAAAACACAATTGCAATCATTTTCTGTGTTTACAGTATAGTGTTTTTTTCTATTACAGTATTTGTTCTTCTTTTTTTGTTGTTGTTGCTTTATCTGAATTCATGTTACTGCAATGTAGATTGCTGAAATGTACAATGTTGAGTAGTCCTATTAGTTTTTTTGGTTGTTTGAAAATGTACAGTGTTTTATATAAAGTAGACTAGTGTGTTCCCCCTGATCTGAAAGTGTGTGCATATGATGCAAGTATGTGTCATTTTGTCATCAGAGTTACATTTTGACAAAGGAATGTTTTGATAGTGGGGTTTAGGTTTTGATAGTAGAGTTTCAGTTTGACACAGATGTGAATGGTATATTTCCCAGTGTCATGTTTACTTGTGTGTAGAGTTTTGTCAAAATGAGCGACGTTTAGCAAAATGTGCTCAAGCAACGGGCAAAAACTGTAAACAATGCATCTGGTTCGTCCAATGTCATTGTGATGCCCTCTGCTCCGTTTCATTCATACTGTATTGGCTTGGCGGTTTTGTTGTGATTGTATGATATCACTTTTGAATGAAATAAAAAAAAAAGGAAATGAAATGAATTGAATAAATGAAAATGAAATGAAAGGAATTGGCAGTATTTTTCAATTTCTAGAGTACTTTAACAGGCATTCGTTCTCTGATGTCTGTAATAAAATCATCTTGAGGGCCAGAGGATTGAGGGCCATGTTTTGGCCCCAGGGCCTGTTGTTGCCTACCCCTGCCTTACGCCATGTGCATGTATGCTCGGGCCTAATAATTAAAGCAAGGATGCATTTTAGCCCACGCTGAATTATTAAGTACATTTGTGTACTCTGTGTACAGGAAATATGGGCAAAAATAAGAAATCAATTACAGTTTTTGCCCGTTGCTTGAGCACATTTTGCAAAACTTTGCTCATTGTTCCAAAACTCTACACACAAGTAAACATGACACAACACTGGGAAATATACTATTCACATCTGTGTCAAACTGAAACTCTACTATCAAAACCTAAACTCTGCAATCAAAACCTTTACATTCCTTTGTCAAAATGTAACTCTGATGACAAAATGACACATAATTGCATCATATACATACACTTTCAGATCAGGGGGAACACACTAGTCTACTTTATATAAAACACTGTAGTCACTGCAGATTTTCACTGTTTTTTCAGAAGGCATATTTTCAGGAGGCACATTTTCAAACAACCACAAAAGCAAATAAGTTTACTCAATATTGTACATTGCAGTAACAAGAACTCAGATAAAGTAAACAAAATACATACACATAATAATATAATAGAAAACACTATACTGTAAACACAGAAAATCATGGCAATTGTGCATACATGGGCTCATGGATCCCGCCGTCTGTTGGGATCTGGCCACAGGACCTCATCGACATCGCAAGCAATGTCTTCTCCCACTGGGCACCAGGGAAAATATCCCCTTGCATGTCGAAACCATCCATGCTGCAAAGTTGTTGACATGGCTAAACTGAGGGCTTTTTGTAGCTGGCTGTTTGGTGTTCAGTTTTGCAAGTCAGTGCCTTCAGGTGTGTATTTGTGATTACCCGATGTGTTTTGTATTTTGGATACATGTGTTTTCCAAATGGCACCCTGAGATTTCATTTTTGAACGAAGTGTGTTATGTATGAAATAGAGTGCAGTATGCAGGACCAAGTGTGTTGCATAAAGGAGTAAGTGTGTTGCAGAATTGAAACTAGAGTGCAAAGCAGCGCTTTTGTTTAAGGTATGGGTACATGTGTTTGAGGTATGGTAACAAAAGCTTCAAGTTGTGTTACTTTAGTCTAAGAGGTATGGTAACAAAAGCTTCAAGTTGTGTTACTTTACTTAAAAAGTCAAATTGACAAAATAGTTTGAAATAATATTCCAACTGAACTTTGTCTATTAAAAATATATGTGTTGTTTTGCCTACAGAAGCCCCTTATGAGAGACCAACAGGCCCGGTTAGAACCATGAGGCTGTCCTTCTGTGGACCCACCACCTGCAGGAGGAGCCATAGGGGCTGGTGCGATGTGATTTGGGCAGCTCCAACAGATGCCCCCACAACCTGGCAACGAACAAGTGGAATAAAATGGGTGGGTGGATGGTTTTGCCTACAGTCGCCACTGGATGTCAGTAGTCTCCACGATTTCTATAGTCTCCACCATAGACTGTCTCCACGCGCAACACGCAACTCGGTCACATGACATGATTCTCCAAGGGGTGTTGTCTTGACGACCACTGTGGCTAAGCTTCGCTGGCTAGCACGGTAGGATTAGAATTTATTTACTGAACACATATCATTTCAAACTGCAAATACAACTATCTCGCTGGCTGAATTTTGCGTTTTTCTGCTCATTTAAATAAATCGCACTTTGAATGGTATCTATTCTATGTGTGCCATTTTCAAGTCGGTCCAAAACGATATGAGCTTTAGCCATAAATTATTTGGATTCACGCATCATGTGCTGGCTATATTTACTCTATCACTATGTTTGTAACGTCATGAAAATAGCGTATGCATGTTGTGATAGCCCCATACCACCCACAACAGTGTTACTACATTTATCAGAGTTGATTCTACTTGCTACTATTACTTTCTTTAAAATAATGCAAAACATCTCTACCTTTCTCAACAGGGAGCACAGAGACCACCATGCCAGAAGTGAAGTCTATATTCAGAGAAGTCCTGCCTAAACAAGGTCTGGACCCGCAGAGAGCTATTTGGACTGAAATAGTCAGGGAGACAATGGTCTTTTTGTGGAGCTTTGTACAACATGTAGAGAATTTTGCAAAAGCTTGCAGAATGCCTCAGTGGGTGCACTGTTCTACCCATTTACAGTCTATTTTAGCTGACCAATCGATCCCGCTTGTTTGTTGCGGCGCATATTAATAATAATAATGTACCACTACTTTTTGTCCTTGGCATTTGTATCTAGCTCCCAAATTAGATACAGTGATACATCAAACAGACCTTTATATTCAAGCCATTTCCATTGAACGTTTGATAAACTAGTAATTGCAATTCTATTAATGTCTTCATTTCTTCAATGTTATAGGACAGCTTTCGATGGAGGATGTCCCTACAATGGTGCTGTGTAAGCCGAAGTTGCTCCCTCTTAAATCAGTTACACTCGAGAAACTGGAGAAAATGCAGATAGAGGCTCAAGAAGCCATCAAGCAGCAGGAACTGGCAATGAAGCAGGTTCAGTGAATATGGACGGTGGCATAGATTGTATTGTACAGTATGGGCTTTTAAGAATAAAGTCATTTTTATTTGTTTAGTACTGTGTATGGAGAAAAAATAAAAGTAATGATGACAAGTGATTTTTTTTTATTTTATTATAAAGCTCTTTTTTACAGGTATTGCTGTACAAACACTGCTTTCTAGAATGCCAAAGGTGGCAGTGAAAATACTGTAATACGAAACATAGAATGACACAAGCGTGGCACTTTAAACGCTAGCTTATGTAAATGTTGCTTAAAAATCAAAGTCATCAACTTCCTTGGCAGTCAAAAGTGCTTATTTTTCTTCATACTGCACCTCCATTTGGTAATGCATTATTTTACAACTAGAAAATGTGTACCCAACTTTAAAAAAAAATATGCATGTATAATAAAGTAGCTTTTTTCTCTTGACACAATGATATTTTAGCAGCTTTCAAGCTTAATCACACCACCATCTCCTTCACTGACAAACCTCTTTCTGCCCCTGAATAACAGATATAAAAAGTCAGATTTTTCAGATCGATACATAGGTTATTAGCTGATAACATTTTACCTACCGAGAGGGACAAAGATCTCTTAACCAGACATCAATAATTCCTATACTCAAGCTTTTATCAACAAATTGTTCCAGAATGAAGTAAGCACGGGGAACATCTATGTTTATTTCTGCGATGTCCATGTAAACTCTTTCGTAGCCCTGTGAGGACAAAAAAAATTAAAAGGTCAAACATTGAGAGCTATAGTTTTGCAGTACCAGAAATGGACAGTAGGTGGGCAACATACCCTTCTCAGTTGGTCCAAAGTAATAATGGTAGATTCACAGAGAGATTTTAGGAGATTCAGGACCAGATCCAGTGTCTTCTCCCCTTTTGATTCCAACACCATTATGATTGCCTATGCCAAAGAAGTGTTAAAAAAAAGTAAAAAATATAAGATATTAAACATTCAGACCAAAAATGCATCCCAATTTGAATGTTGAAATGTATTTACCTCATAAACAAACTCATGGTGGAAATGTGGGACCTCTAGATCTCGCAGACATCTTTCGGCTTCTATTAAGTCCCCAGAAAGAATGAACTCTTTGAGAAGAAGGTTCATCTGAGTAAAACAACAACAACAAAAATCTGATTATTTCAACACAGGCTTTGTGTTTGTAGTAATGATAATGATGTGCACATTTTTTATAATCCATTGGTATGTACTCATTACCTCTTGAATAAGCTGTACGACCGGACTCTGCCCCCCGCCGCTCCCCCACTGATTATCGATGCGGAGACCACCTTTACTCATTTTCAACAGCACTGCTGCTCTATCCAATGCTTCTCTAGAGGTCACAACAGACATACACTTGAAGCCTTGGATCAACCACATGGAAGGTAAATCTTATGTTCAACTTGCTACACATACAATTTCTTTATAATGTAATGGCTGCCATTCCAGGAAAAAACAGACACATTATTATAAAGCTTGCACAAGGCATTAACTTACCTTGTGTATTCACAATCAACTTTGCCTTTATAGCCCTCAATGTAGCTCGTGGACAGTATTTTGTCATGGACTGCTCGTGCAATAAATCGGCCTACCAACTGAAAAATAACAGGAAAAAAATCTAAATGTAAAATAAACAAACCATTAACAATGTTGCACCTTGAAGAGAATGTTAAACAATAACTAGGCATTCTCTGAGCCAAATTGGTTGCTTATCATTTACACACAACATAAGAATTGTGGATTACTATATTTTATTTGAATCTGAACAGCCAAATCACAAAAATACATATAGACCAAAAAATGCTGTTGAAGTCATAGAAATAAACCCAGAGTGGAGAGTGCAGGGCAGAAATGACTAGGGTCGCAGTGATGTGGGCTGTAAGCTTTCAGGCTTGCCATGCTGAGCTTGCATTTTGCCAGAACAATGGCCAAAGATCTGTTTGCACAGGCTGAATGGGAGCTCAAAAACACACACCACACTGTAGTCCTTAGTTTACCACATACACAGACTCTGATGTTACAATTGTCATTATTTTGGCTCACGGACTTGGAGAAGTTTTAAAAAGTTAATTAGTTTAACCTGCAACCCTATCTATGAAGTGACTGCACAAAAAAGTGCCTAATATTTCAAAATAAACCGCTGAAGGGTCTTTTGTACATGTTTGAATTAGATATGCGACATGGACATAATGTTTTGGCATTAAAATGAATACACACTAAACACTAACATGGTTAAAAGGCACCAATTAGTGGGATGTTTTGCAGCTCACCTGAGGGGCTCTGGGCGTGTCTAGCACTAAGTCTGGCAACTCTTGGAGCAGTTTGTCGAATGAACGCTCCATGTCGCTATGTGTGAGCACTGACCCACAGAGGTCAGCCAGCAGACGCGATGTCAGCTCCCGGTGACTAGCTCTAGACTCCAGTGCCAAAACCACAGCCAGCGAAGGCACCTCACCATGCATAGGCCCAAGGTTGAGATCAGCAAGCAGCTCCTAAACACAGAGTTTTTAAGTAAGTAAGACAAGATAAGGTGCTGGTGTTTTATCCCAAATAGTACTTACAGCTACTTCATTTGTATCTCCATGTTCAAAGTATTCCTGCACTATGGGTGTAAGCGTCTTCTCAAAGTCCCTCTCATCGAGTGGAGGTACCACAGTCTCATACACACAGTTTACCTGCAAAAACGTGTTAGAGACAATCTGCACTGAATTCAATCAGAATCAGAAACAATTCTACAAACTTGATCAGAAAGGAGGTTTTTATGTAGCCATTAGACTGCAGACAATGATCCCTTTGCCTATTTTGAGGAGATAAAAAGAGCCTGTACTTTCTGATACGGTTTCTGATATGAGTTTGTATAGAGTTGCTAAACCAATAATGGCAATGTTTTACACAGACATACTGGTGGAGAGCATTGTGTTTTGCAATGGCTGCATGGTACGAACCCCTAACAGTCCAGCTGAGGAACACATTCATAAATGTGCGATGAAAATAATCGGATAGAAGGACAAATAATAATCATAATAACCAGCCCTGATGGCGCTCGAGCCTAATAATAATAGCATACACTTGTATTGTGCTTTTCAAGCCTGTGTTACCAAGTTTCCCAAAGCACCACACTGTAGTCATTATTCATTTACACCATACGCAGGGGTGGTAAGCTACTACTGTAGCCACAGCCACCCATTGGGGAGACTGACGGAAGCGAGGCTGAAAATCTGAGCCATTGGCCCCTCCAACCACCACCAGTGGTGGGGGAAACTGGAGTACCTGGAGGAAACCTACGCAGACACGGGGAGGACATGCAAACTCCACACAGGAAGCCCCCTTTTGACCAGGGATTGAACCTAAAGCTGTGAGGCACAAGCTCTAACTGCTGTGCCACCGTGTACAAACCATTACAGACAAAATACGAGAGGGATGTGATGAAGCTAGAGAAGAAAATGATGGTCAATCCTCAGCATTCACTGTCCTCAGAGAAAAAGGTCTGCGTTGCAGACTGTAAAACCAACTGCTTTAAACAGTCTTTTGTTCCTACATTAATGAATCCCAAATCATTTTAGGCTGACATTCCAATCACCTACATAGTTGTACCTTCTGCAGTCCTCTTGTATTTTTTATTTAATTTTGCTGTTGTAGAAATGTGAGAAATGTCCGAGTCAAGGACAAGATTTGAAATGTACAAAAAAAAAAGGGGGGGGGAAACTTCCTAAACTAACTTGACATGACCTTTCTCATACACAGACGGAACCTAAAGAGGCATTAGTACGAGTAGAAGTTGAAAACTTTGATATTTACCTGAGCTTCATCGTAGTTAGGATCCTTCTCTTCCACCTCTTCTTGCTCATAAACCTCTCCTGACCTGCCCCACACCCCTTTGCCACCAGCTCCACCTGTGGACAGAGCACACCATCAATATCTGCTAATGGGACTTCCACAAACAAGTTCCATTAGTAGTTTGTTTCCACAAACAAAACACTCAAGTGTTTTGGTACTACATGTTAGAAGGCCTTAAGCCATTACGATTATGGGGGAAATGTAAATCAACGCCCTGTGAAATTGACAGTTACATTTAGTTTCCACAGACACACATTAATCTTTTTATACATGACGCAAATATACATCTGTTACTTATGTCTGAATCCACATTGGCAGATTACTTTTTTTTCCTTCTTTTTTTGTAAAGCAATGGACTATAGCAGATACCCAAAAATGTCAAAAATGTACAATAATAATTGTTTCAAGAGCGCCAAAGACCATTATACAAAAGTAGAAACAATTAGACAGAAGTAGAGGGGCAAACCAACTTCACTGATCAGTCAAGGTTTTGGAATTGATAGAGACACCACAGTATACAAAGAAACAGTGTAATGGTAATTTGACATTGTAAGTTTAATGTGTTACTTTTCTTGTTGTACACATACCTTTCTTTGGTAGTCCTCTGCCTTTGCCTAGCCTGGACTTTCTGTCCAAAAGTTTGGTTTTAGGACTTGTGGGGGCAGTGTTGGCTCCTCTAATGATATCCCCTGTGTCGCTGAGGGAGTCCCCTCGACCCGAGTCCCGGGACGAGTTCTTCCTCAGCCTCCTTTTGGCTTTGGCCTTGAGACGGGCCTCTTGAAGGTTGCTGCTTGAAGTGGAAAGCCAGTTGCCATTGATCTCATTTTTGATATTTTTGTTGGAGACTCTTCCATTATCTTCATCCCCGGACACAAAAGAGTCACTCAGGTCATTGGCGTCTGATGATGCCAAAAAGTGTGATTACTTTTTCTCATCAATTTATATAAATGATGCAATAGAGTAAACGACATTAAGCAATAGTGAGAGGATTTTAAAAAAGAAGAAGAAAAACACTGTATTACATCGTAAGTACCAAATACAGACCCGCTCATAACTCACCCACAGGGTTTGCGTTCAGCCAGGCCTGACAATCAGCTGCCATGTTCACAACAATATTGGGCGACACAATCGAGGACAAAAGTAGACTTTCAGTTACACCTGTCAACAAAAAAGGTATGTTAATCACAACACCCGGATGGAGAACATGCCCAGACAAGCTCTAAATCAGTAAACGATCCCAGCTCCCTTCCCCCCTTTTCATTCAAACTCAATCGTGTTGGTAAACAAAAGCTAAAGCTAGCCTAAAGTGATGCAAAGAGCTGCGTCAAACGAAAAACCCCACACTTGGCGAATTATGGCACGATCTAAACATTTACCTACGCGATGAACGCAATGACCTAACACTGTAAGAATATGCGGTGTGTGCGCAATTACGCAGGTTTCCTTTCGTCGATCTATAGGTTATATAAACATGTTACAGCACGCGCGCATTAATCTATATAAGCAGTAGAAACACGCAATGGCAATCCGCAGTTTGCTCATGCCTCACGCGCGTGTAATAAAGATGATTAAACAAATCGCAGTAAAACGGAAACAAACCGTTCGGTATGTCCGAGCGTCGACGTTGTTATTGTGTTAATCTACCCAGCAACGAGACTGCCCGTTCATTTTTCCCGATTGGCTAAAGGCGAGAGGGGTTTAAAAAAGAGAGCCAATAAAAAAGCACCACAAGATTTTCTGTCCATTTCTGTGGCGTAATAAGGAAATGCTCTCCCTTCCGGTGACATTTGGTCATTACAAACATTACATTGAATGCACGACGTGTGTCAATAATCAACGCCATATGACAAATACAAAGTCATTTAGACACTAACCTTCAAATTTGAACTTCAGTAACTTTTCTAACTTTCGTACATTACACATGCAATAACCTGCCTCAACACTAGGGGGAGTTCATGTACAATTTAAAGCCACTGCTACAAAAGCAACATCAACAACAACAAAAAAGCTACGCCGCATCACAATGTCCAAGTGCTTATTTATTCAAAAACATATATTACAAGTTTATGACAGAAAATCAGTGTTTTTCTGATTCACAGTTTGGTTGGCATAATTCTAATCACTAGTGAACCGTAGCGGGGCCATTGGCGTAACTTCCTTAAGGTCTGGTGTGGACATGTCCCCACCAACTTTCCCTTCTGAGCATTTACATGTGTGGACAGTAGCTGGACAGAGTTCAGAGCGTCTTCGAGCTGCTGTAAATGCGACGATGCGCGAATGTGTTTAAGCCCTGCTGCTCCCACTGTGGTGCGAGGGGCGTAGGGGGCACGTCTTCTCAGTGGGCGATCTTTCACAAAAGCTTTACACTGATATTGGTGAGGTTATGCTGGCCACTAAAAAGGTGGGTCTCGAGCCTGCTCTTAAAAACATGAACGTGTTTAGCGGCAGAGGAGGGGGATGATGCGGCCACAGACACTTCTCCTTCTTCCTCTCGCTCCTCGGATCAGAATGAGAGGAAAACACTCCTGTTGCAAATCAGTCTCCGATCAGTCTGACGGCGCACGCACGGGCTCCTCTCTCTTGGTGACATATAGTAAAGAAATTGGCGCGGTTCACGCTAAAGGAGCTGCTGTTGTCGCCTCAGCCGAGCTCCCGGCCTCCGCGGAGTTTTACGCGTGTACACATTACATTACCTCGGTAATTTTTATCCACCTAGGCCCGGGCCTCGGTGGCCTCAATGGTAGATACGGCCATGAACAGTAGCCTATCTTTAACACGTGATCCAGTTTTGAAGACTTAAAGCTGGGGTACCTGATTTTTCCTGCTCAAACAGTGACATTTTTTGTTTTGGCCCAATCTGGCTCTAGCTTTCACAGTCCCTCGTGTGTGTATTCAACTTGTTCAAAGAATGTAATTATATGCACATTTCACACCCATATACAGCATTGAGTGGTGACAAAGTGACCCCCAAGATAAATTCCACAAATTTAGATTAGACTTCAATTTTTAGACAATACAACCTGGTCTGTGAGGCAAAAATAAATGTATTCTACAACACCAAAAAAAAAAAAATCAGGTACCCCAGCTTTAAGGCGTGTTGCTGTTTTTGACTGAGCTTCATTCACTTCACTTCACATCAAAACAAAATAAAGATTGGATAAACATCTTACAGCATTAGCATACTCATAGGACATCAAAGATCCCTGTCATATACAGCCAAACAATAAAACATGACAAACCTGAGAATTGGTCTCAGTAATTAAACTGAGTAGAACATTTTTTGACCACGATACAGCTCATTCAAGTTTTACATTAACATATATGAGTCAAATAAATATAAAACAAAACAAATTCTATAAAGCTTTTCAAAACCAGCATTGTAGCATGTAACCAGAAATCACAATATCCCACCCCTTTTTTGTAATCCTCTTTAAAAAGCCAGCATGTCCACTTATAAATAAAAGGGTAAATTTCCATTAATTAAATTAAACTTGCACAACACTGCTCCCAGAATTATATAATTTATCATTTATTTACAAAATAATGAAAGAAACAAATAAATCTATATAGACCCCAAGTCTGTGTAGAAATCCATCAGTTGTAACTTCTACGGCTTAAAGACACATGTATTCCTCGCGTCTGTCTGCGCTCGCATAGAAGAAAGCAAAGTCAGTCTTCAATAGAAGATCTGTGGCCCCAGAAGGATTCACTATTGGAGTGAATAGTTGCTAAATTTCCCCAATAGACTCTCCTCTGCCAGGTGTGACAAGTATTTCTGTAAAAAATAAGAAAATTACATTTGAAAGTGGATCATAAAAAACAACTTAAACTCCATTAAGTTTAACTAGAACGCATGTCTTAGGTTTTGGAGACACTGCCCACGTCACACAAATTGTGCTTTGAAGCACTTGAGAATTATTTGACGCTTGCTTTGATGCTTCGCATAATTTCACGTAACAAAAGCAGTGTGTACGAGGCAAGTAAGTAAAGACAGGGTCTTTGGACAGATGGCCCAAGTGTTACAAAATGTTGCTTCAATCCATCAAATATTGCAGGCCTGCAGCACTGCGGCTGTCAGCCGTGCTGCCTGGGATGAGAGAAATGCAAACTGCATGGTGCTGAGTGGTCAATAATCAGAACACAGCAACTGACATTGCACAGGGCTGGAAGGCAGCATGGGCATTGTTAGCCATGTGGGAGAAACAAAACCAAGGGGAAAATTGTATCAAGGAAAAACATTTTGGTCATCGTTTCCAAATGGCTCATATTTCTTTTTAATACACAGATATTGAGAAAAAATAAATAAATTGGTGTATATTGAGTACACTCTGGATGATGTTATAATGTTCAATTTTAAAGTTGAGCTAAGCTTGCAAACATATGCTGCCACAAGGCATAAGCAAACTCTAACTCAATGCAATCACTGATTCCACGAGAACTTGACATTTTGCGTCCCGATGATTCTTTTAGGTATATCTTATTTACTCAATATCCAAAATGTTGTATTTTATTATTTTAGGGGGGGGGGGGGGATGTGTATTTGTTAATAACAGTCTAACATGTTTTGTTGTATCATTATTTTGTTTGTAATTCTTTGGTTAAGAGAAATTAGTGGGTCGAGATCATTTAAAGCTCCATTTATGGCTTGAACTAAAAAAAGCTAAATTTTATATGAAAAAGTGCAGATATTTGATCACTGATTAGGGACATCTGGTGAGCTTAAAAATCTCGTTTTGTAGACAACAATATTTTTGTCTCATATTAGGAGAGGTTTACTGTCGTCCATAACAGGGTTGAGGAAAAACTCACAGTTTGCACAGTTCTCGTAGAATGACTACATGTGGATGTTTTGGTACTAAAAAGATCCGCACATCAGGCATGTTTTTCAGAGAGTTTTGGTACTAACCTGGAGGTTTCTGTAGTGCACCACACTGCGACAATGTGTTGCCTTTGCAGTTTCCTCACTGCTGTAGAACAGGCCACAGAGCTTACAGTAAAAACCAGACTGGGGCACAATGAACTCCACTCCTATTGGACAAGGGAAAAGTATTAGTTTGAAATATTTAGAGTATTGTGATTCAAATAATGATTTAAATAATCCCTTAAATTTTCAGCGTTAGTGGAATGAGATTGTATAACATGGTTTCGTATCTGTCATTATCACCAACACATTCTATTGCTATCAGAGAACAGATTTAGACACGACCATTGCTCCCTTCCACCAGCGCTATGCAAGTCTCTATCAGAGCCCCTTGACCATGTGCTGCACTGTGTCATTCCAGCACTAATAATATGAATACTCATCTCCCAGGAGTCTCTTTCACAACCTGCTCACAGAAATAGGTCAACGAGTGGCCGGGCATTGCCAGTCAATTAGAGTGCTAATGCTGCAGGTTGTCAGCGTACTTATTAATGGTATCAAAGAGCACACTTATCTTTAGAGTTAGACCACAGACCTCTCTCCTGCGACACTTCATGCCTCAACTTTATCCTGCCAGAAAAAAACCTGATCGTCGTTACATCTTGTTAGCCACTCTATTTTCTAATAACTTTCTGTGCTGTGTTTCATCAGCCATAAAACCTAAGCAGGTGAATAGGGAACATTTTCAAATTTAGATACAGTTTGTACAGATAAAATTTGAAACTTTAGCTGTAGATTACTGACATGAATATAAGGGAAATTTTTGTTGTTGTCATTTTATGTTGTCATTTTAAAAATATGGCATTTTATGCCTAAAAATGGCCATGAAATCTGAATAATGGATCGAGCCAGGTTCAAATGTATGGTTTTATTTTGTTGACATATTCGTCACAACGACATTTTCGAAGGGGGATGTTGGATATCTTGTTTAGTTTTCGAATAAGATATTTTTAGTGGAAAAATCTGTACAGATGTACATTTGCCTTTTTTTTCGGAATTAGATATTAAAATGTCCCTAAGAAAAAAATGTGTATTGTTAAGTTCAAGACTGGAAAGTTTTGAAGTCTGTAGGTGCTATTGACATGGAGATATTGTCGCACCAATGTGAGAAAAATGCATTTGGAGAAAACAGCTCTTGAAATATAAATCTATCTAGAAACATTGAGTCAGTGCAATCTGTTATTGTCAAGATTAGTTTTTTTTGTTTCCAAGTAAAAGTTTATATGTTAAGAGACAAACATTTGTTTTGCCTGCAGTATTGTGCATATTTCAATCAATCAATCAAACTTTATTTAAAAAGCGCTTTTTATACCGAAAGGTATCACAAAGTGCTTTACAGATAACAAACAGACAAACAGGTGCATGCGCACACGCACACACACACATTTAAACTGCAAACTATGAAGTTATGAATTGATCAAATTGTAGAGGGTAGATGTTTATAGTTTTGAAGTACCCTTAACCTACTCCTTATAAATAGTACTTAATGTTATGTATTTGATTAAAATATCCTGTTTTTTTTTTTTTTTTTAATAAAAATAAAGATGTTTTTACTTAGTTTGATGGGAACATGTCTGGGGTAAGTACTAATCAAAACAATCTTATAAAGTTTAAACAAGTTGCAATTTTTTCTTTTTGAAGGGCCCCCTGCTCTAAAGCAGAGGTGTATGTGGGAATTGCTCCAGGAAAGTTTTTAGAATTCAGATGTGATTTCCTGCATTCTGGTGCATTTCAGATTGTCAAAAATAAGCCATTTGTGTAGAGTATCTTACCTAAAGGGATGCTGTGTTCCTTGACCGCCTTGTCTTGATCACAAGATGGTAAGAGGGCTTCAATATCTAAGGTGATGGATCAAAATGATTACACTAAGAAATATAAATGTCACAATACCAGGAATGTCTCGCAAGATACCTTGTGGAAATCTCCCGTTGAATATAGTTTCAGTTCCTTGAACTTTGTCTTCATCTGCTGTAACAACATGATTTTCCACTGTCTTTTGTATAACACCATTTCTACTTTCATTATCGTCTGAACATGTCTCTTCCAACATGGTTTTGAAATCACTCTGAAAGTTATTCAAGTCCTTTGTGATAGGCACACTATGTTTCAACTCGTGAAGACATGTTACACTTTCGTTCCTCCCCAAGTTCTCAGTTAAAGATTCCTCTGGTTTCGCCTCCCCATTGGACTTTTCTTCTATATGGTTTTCCTTAGTATCTGACACTTGAAGAGCAGCAGAAACATTGTCTCTTGCTTCCACCTCCACTGACTGCTTGTGTGATGCATCGACACAATCCTCTAAATCAGGAAGGTCCGGCTCAATGATGTCGTCCTCTCCTCCCACTTCATCCACAGTCACCAGCTCCTCCATGTTTTTCGGATACCAACACTCTTCATCCGTGTCTTCAGCATTTTCAACCTCCCTCTCCTAAAAGAGAATTTTGATTAAAAGATGTCCACACAATTAAGGTATGATGTACTGAATCAGGCTACATTTTATACTAACATATTATCTTTATGTAAAATCGTTTAGACGGCATGAGTGGTGATTGTGCAACATGTGCGCACAGCCTTATTGTAAGGGGAGGGAGCACTTTTGGACACAAATATTCAATACAATGTTACACAGCTTCCCAGACGCCTTGGAGGACCAGAGGGTTCATTTAAAAACTAGATTCCAACATTGTCTCCAGCACTTTCTGTTCAATCCAATCCAATCCACTTTATTTATATAGCACATTTAAACAACAAAACGTTTCCAAAGTGCTGAACAACAACAACAATAACAACAATAAAACAAAAACAATACAAATGAGCTCCACCACTAAATTAGTATATAAAATAAAAGAATAAATAGCAATAAAACAATTTAAAAGACTGAATAGAAATAAAAACACATTAAAAACTACAAATAAAAATAAAATTCAATAAAATAGATAAAAGACACAGGGGGACCACACAACTTACGCGGTGCTAAAAGCCAAAGAATAAAAGTGAGTCTTAAGACGGGATTTAAAACACTCCACGGTGGGGGTCGTACGGATGTGGAGGGGCAGAGCGTTCCACAGCTTAGGGCCGACAATGGAGAACACTCTGTTCCCTCTGGTTTTACGGTTCGTCTTCAGAACCACGAGCTGGAGCTGGCCCTCAGACCTCAAAGTGCGAGAGGGCCGGTAAATTTGGATGAGGTCTGTAATATACTGAGGGGCCAGTCCATTCAAAGCTTTAAAAACAAACAATACAATTTTAAAATCAATTCTAAAATTAACAGGGAGCCAGTGCAAGGACGCAAGCATTGGGGTAATATGTTCGCGTTTTTTGGTCCCTGTTAAGAGTCGTGCCGCAGCGTTCTGGACTAACTGCAAACGAGAGAGTGCTTTCTGGCTAATTCCCGAGTAAAGTGCGTTACAGTTCCGAAGTTATGACCAACAGCTAGGAACCTCAACCTCAGGGGGTTGACAAAGGTGTTACTTACACATTCTTTTTTTTCACAGTTGTTTGTCTCTTTTGGTGAGCTGCTGCATTGAGGTGTTGCAGACTTCTCTTTTGAATGTCGATCCTGTAAAAGAATTCGATAAATACTTCTTACAAAGCATTATCTTTTGATTGTAGTTACTCACAGTATGCTCATTAATGTGTTCTTTGCCGTGTCCCTCTGCACTGCTGTGTTTCCTGGAGGTCTTCTTGCTCCTGCCTCGCTCTGGGGAGCCCCTCTTGTCCTCTGCTCTTGAGGCCTCCGCACTTGTGTCAAGCTCAGAATGCCTTGACCGGTGGTGATCTGCGTCTCTCCTCTTTGACTTTGTATCGTGTCTTGGATAGGGGGGTCTGGGGGGTTTGTCTGATTTGTAAAGTGATTCCTTTGCATAGTAGCTATCCTCCATGGGTCTGTAGGACATCCTCTGTGGGGGCCAGTCTCTGCTTCCTCCGCGCTCATCATTACACCTCATGTGGTCTGTGAGTTTCTGGTAGGTCTTCCGACGGTCAGTTCCCCATCCGTTCGGCCGATCCTCTTCCAGGCTGCCCCCATTCTGCCATGGGCCTTCCCTCTCATCTTTTCTGGAAAGGGAAGACCAGTCCCAGGAGCTTCTGTGGGACACCAGACCATTGGCTCCTCTCTCTGGGCCCCTACAGAGTGTGCCCTGAGGACTCTCAGGTGTGTCACAAGTGTAGCCTGGGCTCAGAGAGCGGCTAATTGGACTGCGGGAGCGTGCTCTTTCCGCCATGTAGCTGCACAGACAATACATAACACATTTGCTTAGCACAAGCAAACAAAGACCACTCATATAGATGACAAGATTTTCTTACTGGTCTTGCTCCTGAACTTCATCTCTTCCCCGTTGAGAAGTGATGTCTTGAATGATTGTCTCAACATCTTTACCAGGTTTCTTATAAAAGCAATCGGCGTCAGTAAACTGGTGTGAGCAAACGGTAGCTGATTGTAACCTGTTTTGACAAATCTTACCTTGAGTTGCAACTCTTTGTATCTTTTAGACATTCGAATCAGGAGTTTCTGATTATTGATCACTGCCGGAGTGAGCTGATAGTACTGAACCATCGCCTGTGCAGCTTCAACATAAGCCATCTCCAGAAAGGCCTAAAAGGAAATACATTTTGTAAAAAATGTAAAAGAGTGCACATACTAGGTTGTAATGAATTTAAAAACTATTAAACCATTATAATGGAATCTTATATGACAGCATTCAAAAATAAATATCACCTTTGGTATTTCATGGTACCTGATGCGTAGAGCGCATTAAGATGTAGTTGGTGACTTTCCCAAAGGGCAATCCCAGGTTGATTACATCATTCTCTGTGCAGCTGCCTTCAGGGAGGTTACAGATATGAACAACTCTCCCTGCCGTCCCCTTCTTGGGAGGGAAGGACTGCAAAACAAGGAGATTTTTTTAGATAACAGTAACACAATGGCAGATGACTTTCTGAAGGATTTGTAGCTTAAATAAGTAGTTGTTTAAATAGGTTGTGTTCACATGACATCACAACATTCGGTGAGCAGAAGGTGTTCTTCACCTTCTTCAGCGATTATCGGCCCTCGCCAACCGCCCTGCCAAAAGCAAGGGGGCGCTTCGCGCCCTTTTGTCTCTCTCAATCTAAAATTACGGTATTGCTACTGCCTTTATGTTGGTTTGTTTTTACCTTTTTTGTCTTTGTTTGCGAAAAATCGCAAAATGCTTCGCCCAGATTGCAGCTTCGCCACATAAAAAACTTAAAACATAGAAAAGTAATTTGGATAACTTTTAAAGTTCTACTTCTCAAAATTAGCTTGTTCCGATAAACGCTCCAGGAGGAACATGCACATGCACGACGTGCACGACGAGAGGCGTGTGTTAGTGTATGTTTGAGAGGAGGCGAGCGCGTTGCGCTCATTTTGTGCGGTTTGTACAATTTCAAGAGCCCCTTCGAATGTAATCGGCTCTATTGCATTATGTGGTACATAATGCAATAGAGCCGATTACATTCACGAGTCTATGTCCACACTCATATATGCTGCTAACACTCAATGCCCCTGTACATCTGAAAAGACACACTGTTGTTCTATGTCAAATTGTCTTTATCATAGTTTAATGTAATCTTGTTACGCATGCCCTTATAGTCTTATCATTTATTATTTATCTAAAGTTATATGTTTTATGTTTCATGTTGCACGATCGATCGGATAAAAATCCTTGTTGTGAACCTGTTCATAACCATGGCAATAAAACCAATTCTGATTCTGACATTCTATGGATCTTACAGTTTAAAATTTAGATGGTGAAACCTATGGTGGTAACTATGGCAACCGTCAAAATGCTGATTTTTACTTGGTTTATATCTCTGTAATTTCATTTACATGAAACAAAAACTGGCACAAAGTTTACAGTCTGTCACAAAATGTGAATTATCTTCTCATTATGGTCTCCAAGAGTGGCGACAATATTCAGAAAATGTGTGTGTGATGTTGGTCATGAGAAAGGACTTAGAAAAAGTAATAATAATAATAATAATAATAATAATAATCATCATCATCATAATCATAATAATAGGCCACTAATGTAACCACACCTACAAGGAGTCAACTCTAGTTTTATCTCATGCCACAGTGATTACCAGTGCAGACCACTATTTCATTTAAAGCCAAAAGCCACAGTAAATTTAGCTTGTGATATCATAGGCTCCTCTTTCATTAACTATTGTGCTGTAACTGCAGTATTTGCAGACCCTCCTCTTGGCCTTGATCTGACAGACAGGCCCATGTGCAGCCGCCAACGTTTGTGCAGGGAATTTGTCCAGTGAAACCCCAACACTAACACACGCTTTACACGAGACCGTGTAAAGGGGAAGATGACACTGGTAAACAATGTCGGGGCTTACTATCAGCAATAATATCAGCAGGAGGAGTTTCACAGATCAACAAGATCAGATATAAGCCTCAACATTAGCTTTTATGAAAGGAAAACTCTACTCTGTTCATAAAAATAAAGAATTGCTCATGTTTTCAAAGCAGCTGCTACGCAGAGTCTGGCCAGTTGCGGAAATGAGCAGCATTCAATTCAACAGTGATAATTCTTTTGACAGGTCTAAGCCTCTGCCCCACCAGAAACACAGAGGTCAGTTCAGGTCGAGCTCTATAAACAGGTCCAATAATAGCTTGTTTATGTCCTGGGGTATCGCAAAGAACAAGCTTTCTGAAAAGGGATCTTTGCTAATTAAATGCCTGTCTGTGTCTGAGAGTGCCGACAGTCTGACCACAGACTAAAACTGTAATGACAGGATTGGACGGCGGACAGTAGCAGTTACTTTTGGCCAGAGGAACAGAAGCATCACCACTCACTCATGAGAACGGATCTACAAACTACCTCAAATTAAACTGTATAACACTGACGTCTTAGTGCCAACCAAACGTAATGACATAATTATTATCATGGCGAAACTTAATAGTGTCTGTCATTTTTGGCCAGACGTTCATGGACTTAACAGGAATCTCATGTGAGGACGTGTTTGTTTATTTGTACAAAGTAGGATATGTGTTGCGGGATATAAGGAGATGGTTGCTGGTTTCACAGTTTCTCCACACGTTCCTGCACAGCAGCTTCCTGCCAAATCTTCAGATCACTTTACCAGTCTCTGGCCATCTGAAACTCGACACTGTGCCTGGTCTTGCGCTGAGGTCCTGGGGACAGCTCCGAGCACCAGCAACATAATCATCAATAGTGGTCTGTCTTCACGTAATGCTATTGCCTCAGGGACTCTGAAGTCTGCTGTAGGTGCATGTTGTGTATGCACAAAACTAATTTAATTCAGTTAATCTAATACAGTGAATTTAGGATTAAGTGTCTTGCAACCCCTGTTTAGAAAACAATAAAACCCACCTGTCCCACCAGGTGCCTCCATAAAATCACTAACATAACTCTTTTAAAATGACTTACATATTTTTCACAAAGACAATAAACTTGAGCTTAGCAACAGTTCTGTAAATAACAGCACTTCAGCGCTGAAAATAAAGCAGAACGGTAGCTCTTAAAGGAATAGGCCACCGTTTTTCCATACTGAGATATGTTCTTACTTTTGTTTAGAAGAGTTGATGCGTACCTGTCTGGTCTTTGTGCGTGCGCTCAGTCACACAAATGTTGTTAGCATCCAAGTCTAGTTACACAAAATTAAACATGTCGATTTTCTAAGTGGATAAAAAGGGGTACTGTATTGTAAGGCGTAATAACATAGGAGCACTTCGACATCCACACAGTAATATCTCACCTGTACTCCCTTTACGTCGAAGCGCTCCTATGTGATTACGCCTTACATATAGTAACCCTTTTTTCCGCTTAGAAAATCGACATGTTTAATTTTGTGTAACTAGACTAGGATCATGTAACTTTTCACATAAATGTATTTAAACAGAGAAAACGAGGAACAGCTTGGTAGCTTGTAACTCCACCCCAGTTTGGGGCTATACCTTTGCTGGGAGAGGCAAAATGCTAACCACATTTGCGTGACTGAGCGCACGCACAAAGACCAGACAGTTACGTACCAGCTCGTCTAAGTTAAGGTAAGAACATTATCTCAGTATGGAAAAACTGTGGCCTATTCCTTTAACAAGCCAAACTGTATCCTACAGGCTCTTATGGGAAGCTGACTATTTGGAATTAATTTCAATAACAATAAGGCAATAAAAGAGCATTCAAAGTTAATTGTTCAAAGTAATCACAGCTTGTTGAAAGAAGCTGTCACTTGTTCTACATTTTTTAGAGTATATTCATGACATGATCACACCTACACAAAACATACATGTACTATGTGTATACACTCGTCCATAAACCCCCCCCACCCACACCCTCCCTTGCTCCAAGGGCAATGAAGATGACTGTGTGATTATTTAATTTAAAAAATAATTATCATTATAGAAGATACAGAAGATATGAAGCTGTATATTGTTGTAATGCAATCATCATTGGTCAAATGTCCCACACACACACAAGCACAATCTTATTGTAATTTAGCATGCCAGGTTATTCCTATGCCACATATGAGTAACCTTTTATCATTATAGTGAGCTGTGTTTATGTTCTGTTTACTTAAAAGCCCATCTAACTTGCTGAGATGCCAACTGTTCAACACACAATCAGAACACACACCCCTCAGCTCACGTGAATGGTTTTTACTGATTTCAGCTTGTAAAAAGAAATAAGAGCTATAATAAATAATTGCATAGATAATTGCGCAATTTATGTAGTTATTTACTTATTGAATGAGTCATTGTTTTGACAGTTTTAGTCCTACATACACATAGCTTTCCCTTTTGAATCATATTGCAGCAGCTGTCAACCACAGGATCTGCCTTTCATTACAAAGTAACACCTCTGACCTACTGCCTTTCATAGCTAAACTAGCAGATAGTTTTGTCTGAGATCATCAAATACTATAAGTGAATGCTGGCAAGAGTAATTACCACTCAACAACTTTGTGCCCATAGCGTATAAACCCCCTACGAAGCACTTTCACAATTGTATTGAGATATATTGACCAGTAGTTGGGGGACTACTGCCCTCCACCAGCTGGCCATTTTACACCCTGGCTTTTTAAGGCACCTCACTAAACAAGGTAAACAAAAATAATAAACAATCACTACCAATATTTTACAGTGGAAATGGGAATGACTATAATAATGGGTTGTGTTGATTATGTAATACTAAATAATAGAATGGTGACTGGTGTTTAAAAGTAATGATTGGATATGGTTATGTGAAAGGGAAAGAGGGAAAAAGAAAAGTACAAACTAAAATATATATATATATATATATATATATATATATATATATATATATATATATATATATATATATATATATATATTGGTAAACTACACACATTTAAATCTTTGTGCGATGTCTGTGCTTTGGAGGTCTTGTGGACCTCATGTGATTTTCTTCTTGTGAGGCATGAATGCTGTCGCAATCGCAATTATATAATTCAGGAATTTGTAATGTAAAGTGTTGTATTGTATGAAGGCGCTTGTATCACTGCAACCTGTTACTTTATTCTATTTCGGCACTGCAACAATGCTAATGTAAATAATGTAAATAATTACTCAAATAAAAAAACAAAATATATAAAAAAAACAAAAAACTAAACATTGGTCTCACCTTTGGATCAAGCTGCTGAGAAGGGAGGCCAGTGTCTGAGGTGGGGTAAGTCTTCATGGCTGCAGCTGGAAGGAATGATGTACTGCCCCCAGAGGATACATCTGTGGAAAATACATAATTTTATGTAAAGAAAACGAGGTACACTGCAGCTAAAATCTGGAACAGTCTTCATGAGGATGTGAGACAGGCTTCAACTCTGATGTTCAAATCTAGGCTAAAAAACAGCTCTTTTTACCCGAGCATATGAAAACTGAAAGTATTCTGCACTCTTGCCTTTTACTGTAATTGATTAATTTTTATGTTGATGTTTTAATGATTGATTTGATCTGTTTTCTTGTAACTTTATGCAACTGTGAAAGCACTTTGAATTGCCTTGTGTATGAATTGTGCTCTACAAATAAACTTGCCTTGCCTTGCCTTGGAACAAGAGAAAACAGTTGTTCTATTAAAATCTTTGGGATAAAGCCAGAATTGCCCTTTCTTTCCTGTTTACTGTTTCGCTTGAACATAGTTAATAATAATTTGACATGGCACAGAGTGAGCTTAGGCTCCACCATGATAAAGCAATGACTATTTTCTACGATAGCCATACCTAACGCTGTTGGTTAGTCTTACATGCTTTTTTAAAGTAAAGTCTCAGTACATTTTCAACAGAAAGAGACAAAATGTGTGTGTTAGATGCCTTCTACCTTGACCTGTGGTGTTGAAGACCATGGAGTTTGCTTGTCCCGAGCTCAAAGGTGCATCCGGAAGCCTTCCCACAGCGTAGTGAACTACTCCAGTCGATGTCACGGCCGAGCTGCAACAATCAGGCAAGGACGATTTTAGCTCCCAACCTCTCCCCTGCCCTCTCATATCTTATGACACAGCTCGAATTCATTGGAGCATTAAGACAGCTGCGTACAGGACAAGGAATCAACGCCAAAATGCTCTCAACAAGAAATAAAGATGGTCCTGTTTGAGACTAGTTTTCAAATTAGAAAACAGTAAAGAGGATGCTGTGACCTCAGCGCAAGGTTGGCCTCAAAACATAATTTTAGACGTGAGGAGAACCCGAGGCAGAGCAGGGCAGTTCTCTGTGGTAACATCAAAGGATCATCGTCAAAGCTGGTAAAGCAAATGTGTGAACTATCAGCTAAACACTTCATGAACTTGTTGTTTGCAGGAAGTCTGTTGTACAATTACAAACAGAATGAAACTAGAACAATTCAGAAAGGGAGGACGACACAGTTCAACATGTACTAAAGTTTCATAATAATTTACGTACCTTTCACTGGTGTACTGAGTTTTGTTTTGAAGATGCAGTTTTCCCTTTACATGCTGCTCCCAGTCCTACAAACACAGATGAAAGTTCTTTTTGATATACTGTATATCTAATTATATCTCTTAGATGAAGAAAGTACTTAAGGGCTTTTTCATGGACTCTTATGGAGCATTTTGTCAAAAGGGAAAACATGTTACATGTAATGGCATATCTAGTCATTTAATCTCTTTGGTATGAACTTTTCAGTGTGAAAAGGGGTCTGAATAGTCAGTTTGTCACAGTTTATCAGTGGCTTTATAAACATATACCATCTATATCAGAACTGAGCAAACCATGGGCACCAGGCCAAGTTCGGCCCACCGAGTAATTTAATCGAGCCCACAGCTAATTTTTCTCTGCATTTTTTGTGCCGCTTTCAAGATGCAATTGCGTTGCTCTTCATGAGTATTGGGATGTTGCACAGTGATCATCACCTGTCTGAGCAGAGTCTCAAATGAAAGCATGGCTCAGCCTCTGTCAAACAGAGTACAAGGGCAAAACAGGACTCGTATAGTAGGATGTCACAAAACAGAAGCATAAGAACCATGTGCAACATGTTCTTGAAGTCTGCTTGGAGGATTACCGATCGCTGAGGCAAGACTCCTCACGGACCACGGCAGGGGGACAGCGCGTTTCTCTACCTTTAAAGTTTAAACGGGCCTAAGCAGCTACTTCAAGGTAGTTGGGGATGTGTTTGCAAAGTGGCTGAAATAATATCTTACTAATTAATTTGACAAGTGTATTGATCCCTTTCCCCATTGACTACATCGCATTTCCCGCAAACTCAAAGGTAAGCGCAGAGGTGCGAGTGCCATTTACGGCTCCGTATTTTCATAAAGTCAGGACCTGTAGCACAGCGGCTCCACAGACAGATGCCTGTTCAGCACTCTGTCCCCACACAGCTGTGAGGAGCGAGAGGCAGAACCACTGGGGGTCTTGTTTCGTTTTATCGTAGTACATATTGGCCTGGTTTACATTATTACAGTTGTACCGAATACCATTACCAGCTATTCAAAATACATAATTTAGTGCAATTTACAAAAGGATCAAGTTGAGCTAAATTAAGTTTGAGTTATTGTTTGTGCGGCCCTCTGACTCAATTCAGGTTTCTCCTGTGACCCCTTGTAAAAAGTGTATTGCCCACCCCTGAACTATACCATGTCATAGATAATGTAAAGAAAAATGTAAAGTGCATTGTGATACTTGAAAGCTTGTACAAATATAAACATTAATGCTTTAACTTCGATTTCAGAACTCATCTAGCCTAAACAGCAGAGTACAAAAGACTATACTCAGAAAAGTATCAATGAAACTGGTCACTAACCTTGAGGTTGTAGACCTTCTTGTCACAGATGCTACACTGGTGTGGCAGCTGAGAGGGAGTGACTGCATAATAATCGTTGACTTGATGTGGCTGAAGTATCTTGAGTTCCTCACTTCCATGCAGTGTTGGGTAGCCTCCAAATCGCTGCATCCCGCTGGGGTTGAACTTAGGTTCAGAGGTGGGCTCCTCAGGGTTGTACAGATCAGTTCTGGAGCGGAGCGCTTGGCCAGATACTGTCCATACAGGGCCATTGTCTCCCTCGCAGTTTCCTGTGTGACTGGCATTAATTGTGCTTTTCCAATGGTCACTTTTTACCGAGAGGTTATATGCACCTGGCTCATGAGGGCTGAACCCAGCTGGTTGTCCTTGTGGATCCTGACTATACAAGTCTCTTTGAAAAGGTGCTATGTTTTTTACATTTTTATTTATCAGAGAGTACTCTCTATCTGCAGAAGCAGCTACAGACGTACCTCCAATTAAGCTGTATGGAGCACGTCTATCGGTATCAGAGGGATAAGCTGACCCTGCTTTTTTGCCATAGTCTGCAGTCTGCTGGACCCCAGCGGGTCCCCTCACAGGCTGGTTCGAGCGCAGGTTTGAACTCTGGTTAAACACTCCACTGGCCAGAGCACTGAAGCTGGAACTGGAGGAAGGAAATCCCAGAACCCCTGAGGTGAAGGGGCCCTGAGGGTTTCCCACCATGGCCGAGGCCCGCAGGTGACTTAAAAAGGGTTGAGACATGGCCACATTGGAGAGCACCTGGCTGAGCACTGCAGCAGAGGCCGGACTGCCCCCTTGAGCCAGTTTGAGGCGCTGAAGGGTGAGCTGAGCTTGCAGCTGGGCCAGCTGGAGGCTGGCAGGAGTCAGCAGAACCTGGCTCTGCTGTGGAGCTGCCGTCGGGACATTTCCAGTGAGCTGACAGTTGATGTGGAGACCTTTCTGACTTGAGCTGTCCACAGGGCCACAGGTGGTGCTGAAAAACAAGATTTCACATTAAATTAGAGGAGAGAGCCATAGCATTTTGTTTTACATAACAAAACATTTTGTTATTAAAAACACAACATCACAGCTGGAGTCCATCTAAAAGCACACATTCAATTTAAATCAGTCTGGTTCCACAGATCATGTTGATGCTTTGGTGAAGAGCTGTTGCAGAGAACCTTATATCTTTGTTTTATAAATGTATACATTATTTACTATGTGCTATAAACAACAAATGTCTGTGGTCCCCTACACAGTAACATACGTATACAATAACGTGATCACAACACCAGTTACTAAAAGCCCCCTCTGTTTTGCTGCATTTGTAGACACTTTCCGTGAACGAGCGGTGATGGACAGATAGACTTACATCATTCCAGCGTGTGACTCCAAGCTATAAATACAAGCGCTGTGCTTTCATGACATGCTCTGTCCTTAACAGACGAATATGGCTTCTGCAGTTGGAACACCATACCAGACACTTCAAACCCTTTTTGTGATATATGTAAAATATGCGTCAAAGACACAGCAACCACGTGTGGATGTTCTGGGATTAGCTCAATAACACAAGAGCTATTTGGAGATGACATTTCTATTAAGAAATCCTATCTATTTACCATTTTATAAAATAAATAATGCTGGGTGGTAATAGTTGCAGCATTGAAGAACTTTATAAATAAATATATCAAAGTGACTGTGAAGAGTGTGCGTTCTACACAATCATCCAAACTAAAAAGCCACAAATGTCCATTCAGCCAAATTCAACACATTACAAAATGTAAATTAATAAGACAGTATTGAAAAATAAACATGTATATGAAAATAATTAGCCGATACTGAGTAAGAAAAAAACATGTCCCTCAGCACAAATCTTGTCGTAACAATGATGAATGTGCACTCATTGTAAAAACAAATGCCACATGACTCCAGTTGACAGAGTATTCAGAGGGAAACGTGCTAAGAGGATGGATTAGCGCTAAGAGGGTTCAGAACTTAATGTATTGTAAGAAAAATCTGACTATTCTCCTAAAACACAAAATGAAGATGCAGACAAGACAAACTTTACCCTTGTGTCCCCACGTACAGTGCTGATACCTTGTCATAATGAAGCAGGACAGACTTCAGCAGTGGACGTCCGGCTGCGCTCTGACCTCTGTCGGCATCTATCACTCCGCCTGAGTTGACCTGCCACTAATGCAGCACATACGTACGCCTTACACCACGCCAACAAGCTGCTGTTCCCTTGATAAAGACTCACACTGAACATGCGTGGACATTCATACTTTATCATACTTCAATATGATCAAATGCAGCATACAGTATGAGGAACACATATATTTATTTACAGATTACATATTATGAAAACCATCATGTTTGCAATGTGTTGTGTATGCACTACATTGCTTTTCATAGCCACACTAAGGGGCGCTGTCACTTGACATGCATTCATAAAACATTGAAATCACAAGATTATTTGTTTCTTTTAGTTTATAAATAATCTAATATCTACCAAAAAGCTAAAATAGTTTTGAGTTGAGCGATAACTCAAGCTCAAACTCAAGCTCAAGTCATGTGAGAGCTAAATCAAACTTTGTCAGCTGGTCAGCTGGAGCTGGATGTCTCATGGAGTAAACATTTTTGCATTTAATCTTTCATGTATTGTTGCTGTGACATAATAATATAACATTAGCATTTCCTGGAGCCATATTTTGGCAGAATTTTACAGCTCATTATAGAGTATTTTGCAAAATATTATCAGTTAGTTTAATTTAGGGCGGCACGCTGGCACAGCGATTAGCACTCGTGCTTCACAGCTAGAAGGTCGCGGGTTAGATTCCCACCTGGACGGGGCCTTTCTGTGTGGAGTTTGCATGTTCTCCCCGTGTCTGCGTAGGTTTCCTCCGGGTACACCCGGTTTCCCCTACCACTAAAAACATGTACAAAAGCCCAGGATGAATGAGAGTGTGTTTGAGAGTGTGCATGGGGGACGACGGATGGAAATTAGCCCATGGCTACAATCTGGTGTGACATATCAGGCATTGATATATGATTTTTTTTAAGTATATATATATATATATATATATATGTGTGTGTGTATATATATATGTGTGTGTGTGTCAAGAAAGTGTTATAAGTGTTATAAATCTTATAAATATAAATGTACTGTACATTTATATTTATAAGATTTATAACACTTATAACACTCACTGTATAAGATATACATCATTTTCTAAATTTGTATTAACTTCATTAAAACGTCATTAATACAGAAGAACAACCACGCACATTATGACAAACTGCCCCGCACATGGGGCACATGGTCACTATATTTTTGTTTCCGTTTTTAATGGTTAATAATTATTTATTGCAATAAGACATAATAAAAAAGGAAGAGAGTCCTGAATCGAGGCTTTCATAAATGTATGACTCTTGTTCTATTGAAGAGCAGTGGACTCTTGAAAAAAGTCCACTATATTATAGCATTGTATAATACAGAGCACATTTCATGATTTAACCGAAGAAACTGAAATAAAATACAGTATGCTGGTAAAATCTCTTTATCTTAATACAAGCAATTTACAATTTACTACTTCACAACAGGTATGATAAATTCATAAACAAAAACTCTTGTCAAATCAAGGAATGGTAAGCATAAACATGTCTGGTCCACAAGGTGGTGCTATACACTATCTGTGAACCTGACTTCAGTCAAATGCAAATTCAAAGTTATTTGAAGCATGCTAGCATAAAATGTGTACGTTAATAATAAATGGAGTTTACTTCTCACTGAGACGTGTGAAAAAAGGGGGGTTGACAATGCTCACATAGCAAAATACTAGCTTTAAAACATAATATAGCCTACATAACAGCTTACAGAGAACCTGAGTTCACTAATCAAGCTTTCAATTATGTCTCCAAATACAATAAATAGTCACCAACTTTCCCAAGTCTTAATTGCCCTTGTCACCAAACCAGACACTCAATGGCGGGCCACATTTTCCAACACTTCGCGCCCTTCATGCACTGAGGGGAGTGTATGTGCAAGAAAGCAGGGTCAACTTGCCTCCCTCCACTTTTGGCACAAACGATGTGCGGGCGCTTTCTGATTTATGGCACCTAGCAATGGCAGAAGTTTCTCCCACAGAAATGTGGGCCCTGACCTCTTACGACACACATTAAGACCGCTGTCAGAAGAAAGGAATCACTTTGACTTACACCATTACTTTCTGATGACGGATATAAAAGGCGAAGTTTATATTAGGGATCAGTTTTGCGCTTTAATGAGTCTACATCAAACGATCAACTAAAGTTTGCGAGCTAAATTAAATCTTGAATACCCAGCGTGGGCAAGTCTCAAGTGATCGTTTAAGTGCGCAAGCGTGTTGTGCAGGCACAGTGTAAAGCACTTATTACAGGCCCAATATAAGCCCTGCGAGGAAACATTTTTGTCCTCTTCTTTCTCACATTGCAAAAGGATCTGGCGTACACTCCTGTTCCACACCATTAAGCTGCTGCACATGGGCCATTGGGGCATTTAGTAACATACAGGTCAAAGGGAGCCCTGTGACCTGACAGCTGCCTGTGCAATTAGTGCAATTAGCCCTTCAGAACTCGACAAGGGTTTAAATGCGCACACTCACACCAAGTCTGTGACAGTCCCAAATTATGTAGGTTCAATCTGATCCTCCACTCGACAAAACCTAATACGTTTTCTTGTCACTTCTCAAAAAGATCCTGAACAAATTTTTAAATGATCTCGGAGAAATTGCAGATGGCATAGGCTTATGATGTGTGATGTGTATCTAATGATTTAAGCCTTGGTCCCAGTCCCTCACACGTCTCCACGAACTGTTCCACTAAAGAATTGTGTGAATTTTATTACCATGTCTTGTCAGTGGCGGAGAGCAGACATTGTTGATTTTCTACATGCACGTTTGATGTAATTATTGTTCACAACAAATCCAAACACAAACAGTATGTAACCCGCTCAGGCTGACTGAAAAAGCTGTCAAAGCTCATTGTGTCAACCATAAATTTTCACTCCTCAATTTTCTGACACTTTATCAACTTTGGCCCATCTGTTATGACCTATCGCGTGCACTGTGGTCAGTCGTGATGAGAAGTGTGCTGAAGTGTGCTGACAAGAGTTGAGTAAAAAGTTACCTGAGGTCTGCTGACACTCAGATTTAAACTAGGTGCTGAGAGCCGAGGCTCAATGAGATCAGACATCCAGTTGGCTCAAAAATTACACAGTCAAAAGGAAGAATGATGGCTGCTCATGCAGAAGGGAAAGTCTATCCTCACAGTAGCTACGGATCATGTTACAGAGGGTTTGACAAATAAACAGTTTATCTCCATCAATCAGACAAACAAATGACAGGAACATAGACTGACTGGATATACATCCAATAAAGCTGATCACAAGAAAACCTCAAAGAGATTTACCCAGCAGATTAGGTCCTCTATTGTAATAATTCTTCTGACATTGTAACATACGTCTCTACAGACAAATCCCACAATCACCGGCTAACTGTGTGGTAATGTAGTGTAAAGACCACATGCAATGAGAGTCTTCTCAAGTGTGGTCAGCAACATAAGAGCTATATCTGTGCACTTGGTGACGTAGAGGTGAATCTACAACCCCTCCTTCACACACTGCCTGCTTTCCTGCATATCCCATTTCTCTGCATTCTTACCTCACTCTCCCCTGCACCTCCCCAAGGCTAGCAATGCACTTTACCATCTGTCACCACATACAGGCTACCAAATACCAATCACACCCAGTGGAGTTGTCCCACTATCTGACCAATGGCAGCACTGCTCCATCCTCCTTGCCCCCAAAGGTGCATCAGTAAAGGAAAAAAAAACCCAATCATACCATTATTCTATATGCGGATCCACAATAATTGTTTATTATATATTTGCATAGATATTCATATTGTTTGCCCTTAATGAAGTAACTCATATAAAGGCTGTTACATGTATTATTAATAATTATTATTAATTTTTTTGACAGGCCAATGTGGCATTGAAATGTGGAGGATAGAAGGACATGGCTAACTTTCATATTCATTTAAAAATACAAATGTATGCATTATAGCAGCTATTATAAATGACAGCGAACAGTCACTCAAAGTGATGAAAATGGCCAAGCAGACAGATGATAGCGCTAGGCAGCAGCCAACCTCACGTCACCATGCACACACATGTGTTAACGAAGGGTCTGTCCCAGCTACCAAACCTGTCTCCAACCAAGAATCGACAAGAAAAGAGATTAGGAGAACCCAACTACAGCCTGCTGTAATGACAACCAAAGTGCGGCACTGGCATCATGTTGAAACGGCATATTATTTACAAAACAAGCTTATTTACAGAGGGTACCAGTAAGTGAATGTAAATTGACCACATGTCAAAGTGTTAAAGTCAGCATGTGTCTCATAGATTTGCACACTATAATGTTTCACAGGCGTAAGTCACATACTTGGGCATACACGGTATACCACTCAAACGTTCTGTGAAAAAACTACTGAGGCTAAAATGGAATTGATTTAGAGAATCCATAACTAAAACTAAACATGTGCATATATTTTACAGTTATAATGTATTTTTGTTTTAGCAAGGCTTTAAGTTGTTAGCCATCTGACTGTCCAAAAGTCAGACCTCAGTGATTTTGCGATGTCTTGTGCACTGTCTGGCCATCTCATAATAGCTTTGACCTACACTGCGGATATTTGGAGCCATCTATCTAAATACAGAAACGTCTAGTTATTAAACTAGATTGAACCAATTAACAGAAATGAATACATTTTAAAAGCATTTAAAGGTCGTTACACTTTGTAAAATAGTTTAGCAGCTGCATTTGTGGTTTGCATGTGGATCTGATCCCACACAGCAGGGATTCAGGAAGCTCCTGTCTTCAAACACTGATGAGTTCATAACAGCTGTAGCATGAATACAGCTGTCTATTAGTGTACTGCAGCGTTTCTCAAAAAGGGGTGCAGGGACCTTTGGGGGTGCGTGAGCACTTAGCGGGGGGTATTTTCAATTATTTCAAACAAAAAGAGATTTTTATTCAGGTGCACCAGGACATAATTTGGGCATACCACTTTTGAAATATTTTGCTTCTATAACCATATATTTTATATAATGAATAATGAATTTAACAAATTAATTAATTGGAAAACATAGGGATATAGGCCTGCATTTTTTTAAGCCTATTACTAAATAATAGTTACAAATTATCTTAGACAATACAAAAGAGAGCGGGAGCATTTGACTGGGTCCGAGACATGTGACAAAACACTGCAGTCAGACAGGTGCTCTTCCAGATAGACTGAATAAAAGTCCCGTCAGGTTAAAGAATTAAGGACTTTTATTCAGTGTGCCCCTGACTACTTTGCATAAAAAAAAAAAAATGTCATCAGGGCATAATTTTATATTCTTCAAAAAATAATCTCACTGAATATTGTCAAATCTGAGTTTAGTTTCTAAATATCTGTATAATTCTGGTACAGGGGTACAGGGAGTAGAAATGAAAGGCCTAAAGCATGCACTCTGATTCTAATGAAATTCATAAGTGACTAGCATTAGTTTACTAAACTAAAGTGAACTCACTTGGGATAATTCCACTATTTAAAAGCCCAACGAATAAATGTTTGCATTGTTTTATAAAACCAACACAAATACTTTAAGTTGACAAATAATCATTAGAATAATCATGATTTCAATTATCAATTAATTATTTTAAAAAATTGCATTTTATTAAATACATAACCGTGCAGCCCTAGTATGATATGTGTTTTTGTGTTGTGTAAACCTACTGTATCTGTGCATTGCCTTGTCTGTGAAAGGTGCTGTATAAACATACTTTGCTTGTTGCTTAATGATAATAGCTTTGAATGGTCATCTTCTGTTAACATTCATTTGCAGCAAAAGGGTTACGGGGCGGCGCTCAGACACATGGCCCTCAGCGTTAAGGGTTTAAGTCCTGACCGTGGAAATAAATAAAGCCTGTGACTCTCACACCCAAAATAAAAAAGTATTTCATTGTGGTCTTTATGGAGTCAAAGCAGGTTTCATAGACCTCTCTCGAGTGCTTTTGATTAGAGGTACAAAACAATCCCTAGATGTGAATTTTTTTTTTTTCTCTTTTCCTTGTGGTTCATATTATGCTCAAAATCCCACTTAATATGAGTGGTCAGATTACTTTTCTTCCTTTTTTTTTATAATAATACTACTAATAAATCAAAGAATCTATTTCTTTCCTACATAAAATAATAAAGATCATCGGAAAGACATGAAACCGGTTGGTATTAGTCATCAGTAAACAAGATGGACGTGGTGGAGCTGTATAATTTTAGAAATATAAAGACGGGTTACATTTACTGCAAATACAACAAATGATGATGCATGCGCTGACCTACTTTACAAAGTGAGTCACTTCATGAATCACTCGTGGGACACTTAACATTTCAACTATAATAACAGTAATAACTGAATGACAGACATGACCTTGACTAAGCTCACCTCTGCGTCGGGCCAATGAGACGGGGAAAGGTTAACATTTTGTTCAGCATCTGCTTAATTTGCTAATGAGTGATTACAAGAACACAGTGGATTGGTGTGATGGGGAGACAAAGCCAAAACCTTTACAAAACGCACACATATTATAGGGTTTTGTGAATCCTTTACCCACCAGAAATAGAGAGAAAATGGATCATGTCCTAACTGGCTTTGATGTTTCCATCAAACAATAAACTAACATTTTAAAAAATGAGCCTAGGAGCATGGGCCTCATTCATGAACATCTTCTTAAGAAACATCTTAAGATCTGTTCTTACAAGGCAGTGTCAGGAAACTGCGCCAGATTCACGACACGTAGGGAAAGTACTTCGCACGTGTGGTTTGGGTTTCGTGAAACCCACATTGCAAGCGCGTGCATGTCAGAGCTAATTAGCGTATGTCACTTTCTCTGATTCTCCATATAGAGACAAAAAAGTGCAGTGCGCAAAAGGCAAAAGGTCGAAGGATCAAGGCTCACTTTCGTCTTTATCAAATTACGTTTATGCAGCGCATTTAATGCTGCATTATTTGTGAACGGCAGCATTAAAAAGTGTTAGAAATACAATGGTACATTAATAAAAGTAGACTAAGTGATATTACCTGTATACATTTCTGTATAAAAGCATCTGTAGGCTAATTTATGATCATAATATTTACATTCTGGAATTAATTAATACATGAAGGGCATCTGTTCCGGATGCCTCCTGGTCGCCTCCCTCGGGAGGTGCTCCAGGCATGTCCCACTGGGAGGAGGGCTCGTGGAAGGCCCAGGACATGCTGGTGGGACTATGTCTCCGAGCTGGCCTGGTGTTGTCTCGGGGTCCCCCCAGAACAGCTGGAGGAGGTGTGCGTGGATCGGGAAGTCTGGGCATCTCTGCTGAGACTGCTGCCCCCGCGACCCGGCCCCGGATAAAGCGGAAGAAAATGGATGGATGGATGATTTATTATGTACAAATATATACGACTCTGAATGTTTGGTCCCATCGGCATCAGGAGCAGATCGTGAACAGAACTGGAGAATGTTTTGTGCGTAAGAGTCCTCCAGACTGTTCTTAGGACTTGTTCTTAGAGAGGAACGTGTTCAGCTAAGTTTTGTGAATGCAAAAAATCTTTTTAAGAAGGCCTGAAGAACAAATTTGTGCGTAAGAAGGTGGTGTCAACGTTCAGAAGACGTCGTGAACGGTTGTTTTCACAGACACATATGACAAAGAGTATTGTTAAAATGTAATTTGTGAAGGTCACATGTGCTTTTAACAGGCCGTGAATGGTACCATCTTAAACAAGACATCAATGATTTTATTTTAATGTGTAAAAAAAATAAAAGAATCTACAGTAATTCAGGAGTTCAGTTACATCCACATTAACCAAGTGAAAGTGAAGTGAAAGGAACAGATCTGAACAAAGACCCGTTGTTAAATGATTTTATGTTTTGTGTGAAATAAGCGTTTATCACTGAATCATACTACCCGGGGGAAGCAAGGCTGGCCAGAGTCCTGGCTTAAATTACATGGAAGATAATGCAAAGTGGGCCTGTTGACAGACTGAGCGGTTCTCACTGGTGGCACCGTGGTCTCACGAGGGCCACGCTTCCTGCTGCTTGGCTCCATGCACTCGGATCTAATCCTTCATCATTAATCTTTTGTTTTAAATCAAATGGTGCAACTAAAGTACTACAGTTTCTTCACGATAATTTACTGAGGATAATATGTAACAGTGTCTGGGCCCATTCGTCTGTTGCTTTTATGAAAGAGACACATAACTCCAGCTACTGACACTGGACAAGCCATTTATCATAATTACGTGAATTTATCTTCTGTGGTTTACTATATGCAACCTCGTGAGAAAGACAAGGGTATCTGGTTCCTGTTCATTACTCTGCCTGTCAATACTTGGGCATGTAATACATAGAGGTCAGCAGCACACTTTAATGTGCACAGCTAAATAGATGTGGGAACTTCCTTGCTGTTATATTTGTCAGCCTTCAGGCACAGATAATTGCAAAAAGGAAATGTTGAGCCAAATTGAGATTTTGTTTCATTCCACTATCCAAAAAGTGCTGCATATCCTCAGGTATCACTACATATCCGGAGCCAATTGAGAGGCTTGTTACAAACAAAATAACATCCTCTATTAAGTCATCCTTATGAGTATTGAAAAGTGTTAAAACTTTGGCTACTGTGCTTGGAGAATAACAAATTATATGTGTAAGACTTTACTCATTAAACATTTACAGCTGCTAATCGAACTGAAGTGTATTTGGACTCTCGTTTTCACTAAACCTGACCTGTTGTGTGCAATAAAGCAAATGCAATTGCAGTAATGTGCATAATTCATTTAACACCTTGTTATAGTGCAATCCTTTGGAAGAATATGGGGTGACACAGCGTTAATGAGAAAATTGTTCTCTTAAAACACTTCAGTCGAGGTGAGGCTGGGTACACTGGTAATCTATACACTGTGACTGAGTGATCCTCACTAAATATTCTCATGCCAGAGCAAGTCAAGCATCTACCCCCTTGGCCCAGCCCTCCCTTTTGCCTCAAATAGAGAAAAAGCCAAAGGAACATGCAAATGAAATGCGAGACCAACCTATTTATTACATGTCCATCTACTGATACTAACACAAATCACCCTGCCACTTTAATTGCCACAAATGGTTAAAATAGAAACATAATATAGATGATAATATTACACAGATCGTATAATTTGGTTTAAGGCAAGAAACAAACAGGAGGCTCGTCCCTAAAAGCAGTAACATCCCTGGCCCGTGGAGCAGTCGTGGCCGCCCGGCCATAAATCTGGTCCAGGAAGACAGCAAGACGATACACTTAAAAGCTCGTTTTAGAACATACACACGTTACTTACTGCCTAAACAACCAAGAGACCAACCTGTGCGCTCATTTTTACGTGATGTTACAGACGAGAATGTTTTTACATGTGGCATTAGTTAGAGTAAGTAACTACTCAATCTGTATGAAACATATACAAATCCCATCATTTTGTCTTTGTTTCCATGATTGAAAGACATTTAAATACTTCTGCTATTTTTATGTTCGTTAAACAATGTTAAAGCATTCCTCAAAAGAGTTATAAATTATTCTGAATTTATTTTAATGTAGAAGGCAATTAAAACAAGCTAAACATTAGCTAAAATATGTTGATTATGTCCTAAAACATATCCTATTTTACAGTAGGTAAATTTACTATATATTTTGTCTTAAATACACAATTATTTTACCTTTCTGTTGTTCACTGTTAAGTACATTACCGGCTAAAAAACATGGCCTTTTCAGAGCATGAAGAGTGGAGGCGATAACACATCTCTGAGATCTATGTGATGCACCTGTTTGATTAAATCTGACCCACCATTTTAAAATTCTCATCTGTAAATCAGGAAACAACATTATTACAGAAGCATCTGAACTACTTCAGTCAAAAGGTAAAGCACTGGATAGTATTGTGAGCTAATCATTCAACACTGTAGATTTCTTTTAGCAGTAAAGTTGATAATTTCTTTACCAAAAAACTAAACATCTTAACACTTGCTACTGTTATTAAAAGGTATGAATTACTATTTAATAGAGTGAACTAGCAAAGGAAGGATTATTATAAGCTTAGTCATAAACACACAGATAAACTGATCCATCTCAAGGGCCTGCATCAACTTGTAATTCAATTTGAAACTCTTCCTATTAAATTAAGATTGTGTGATATAAAAAGAGAAACAAGTGTCAAATGAATGAATAAATTTAACTTCGGCTGCTCAAGCTATAGTCACTCGCGATACAAGACCTGAGCTACACTACGACAAGTACAAATACATCCACGGAGTATCTATAGTCATCAAACAAACCGGTTACCTGAACTCTTACCTGCATAAAATTCAACTCCTGTGTGGAGGCAGGCAGCCAGTGACAAAATGTCTTTGTCATGAGGACATCACATGCATATTGTGAGCCTCAGCTGTCGGAGTTAGCCTAAAACAACGGGAGGGTAATGTTGTTACTACACAGCCCTGCACCCCGCTGTCAGACCTGCAGCGAGACATGCATTCAGTACATTCTCTGAATCCACTACTGAGGCTGCTAATTGAACAATAGGCGTCAAAGCAGAGCATAACTTGGAAAGACATGGGGACAACTTGTCATCATAGTGTCTCCCCAAAATGTAAAACTATCTAACACGTCATGCTAAAATTACTTTATATTTACAGGCATGCCAAACACATATTCAGCATACTCTATTACATTGTCATCCATTTTGGTCAGGAGTCAAAAAGAGCAGGTCCTGACTAGAAATTAAGGGGTAACAAGTATAATGGAACCAATTATATTTCAACTCTGTTTGCAGCAAAAATATCCCGATCATATTACCTATCAGTTCATTTAAATACATTTATGGTGTTTTATATGGTCTGTCTGTGCATAGAACAAATAAGGATTAATCACTGCAGCAGTCGTTGAAATTTTGGAAAAAATAAAATAAATAACTATAAACTGACTGTCTTTTCTTAATTCAAAAGTTTCAAATAAAACAATACAATAGTGTAACATATCAATAATACTGCATTATTCCTGACATAAAAAGGTTGACCCACGTTTTGAGCCAAATGCCACGTTGCTTTTTCGAGGATCTCTGCGCTGTCATTGCATGTTTTACTGTGACCTCACTAAAGTTGTGATGTGAAACTGAGGATTTTGTAGCTATACAGTTACCTCTTAAAATGTACAAATGGGAGATCTGTGTGAGTTAATTTGTCAGTTAAGACCAATTTGCCTGTCAGACTCCCCCAAGCTAAAATGGCTACAGAAACGTCCTGCACGTGTTGACCACATGCCGCTCTTGTGGCTCTTTAGTTAGTCATAGGAAAGCTGATAAAATCCTGGTTTGGGCATACTTCAGGTCTCCTCTGTAGTCGGTCCATTTTGGACATTGTTTTAATTTCAGGACTAAACTAGGACTTAACTTTAGTCCGGATTTAGTCTGAAGCTATAGGAGGAATCATTCAGGATCCAGTAATCGTCATCTGTAACATAGAAAACTGGGCCCTGAGCTACATGTTGGACAATGGCCGAGAGCACGCTTTCAAATGAGTCCCCAAATGACTTAGGGTTACAAAAAATTGGCTTTCAGAGGGTTATCTAAAACGGGAAAAATACTGGGAAAGCGTGTGTAAATCTCTGACCATAAGAAGAAAAAAATCATGATTTAAACAATTTATCAAATTGATTTATTTTTCCAGTATTTCATGATCAACTTATTACTTTAATTTAATATTTATTTCATTCATCAGCCAGGTTTTCTGAGTAGGCTTGCTTGATCTCCAGTGCATTATGATATGAACAGTTGGAATCAAAGTGTCTTGTGCAGCAGACTGCTGCTGCAGGGCCTCACCACTAACATAACAGCAGTGTCTCAACGAGGGGTACAGGGATCCCTCGGGGTGTGTTAGACTTTAGCAGGGGTTCATGGAAATATTTCAGATTGGTGAGTAATAATTGTGATATTTATTTTAACACAATATTGTCTTTTTACTAAGAAATAGGAGTTTGAGTTTGAAGCAACCGCTTTACAGATAATGGAGACGGGGCACTCGGGGTTTACATAAATGAAAGACTCAAGGGGTCCAGGGGAAAAAGGTTGCGAACCACTGCATTGCAGCATCACAGCTTCATTTATAGCACCCCTCAAAACCCTAGATCTGCGATGATCTGAGGATTATCTGATGTGTATCACTTGCGCTTGTCCCAGTTAAGTGCAAATCCCTCCAGTAAATCTATACACAGGAAAATATTTCACAACACTATCTGTCTTGTTGCTGCAGACAATAAAGTATTAAAACCTATCTAAGTGTTATTGTTACAAGGGTTTTTCATAAAGGCACAGATGCTCCCTCATTTTAGTACAATGGCCACATTTTTTACTCAAATAAGAGGAAAAAAACATCAAAAGGCATTAAGGACACTTTCTATAACGTAAAAAAGGTGTTAACGTAACAATCAGAAAAGCAGTCGTGTTTCCGGACTGAATGACCAGAATGTCAAAGTTTACACAATAACTCAAAGCGAAACAAACTTCAACAGCCTCTGAGTTACAAGGTCACAGGAACACTTTCCTCTTGTGTCGGAGAGAGAAAGTTCTTTGTGCACTTTGACGGCAATGCCAATTAAAGAAATAAGTGTCATTGCCGTGACTGAGCGAACTGCAGCAAAACAGTGAAAAACTATAAACAACTTTTATATGGCCACTGTCAATAAAGTGGAACCCCTGTGGAATTTTCACACAGGGCTGTGAGGAGAAGGCCGAGATGTGGCTCACTCCGGCCTGAAGAAGAGGGCCAACGAGGGGGCCAAAAACAATGAACTACTGAAGATTAGTCACAAACGTAAGTCTCGTCAATGCATTTGAAGAACAATTCAAAAAAAGAGATATATAGCAATGGGGAGACGCTCATTGGATCTTGATCATTGTAGGTACCAGGTACTCTTCAGGAGAATAGCAGGTAAAGTTTACAAAACACAACTGGATTTAGTCTTTTTCTATTCATTAAAAAGGCAGACGCGTTTCGACCCTTAGGTCTTTGTCAAGGAAATGTTTAAAAAAAGAGTAATGAATAATGTTCATTGTTAGCTTTCATTAAGAAAAGAAAGCTAACAAATAAAGAATATGACCTTAAACATTTAGCAACAACTTTAGCAACTTGATGGATAAGAACAAACCCCATCTGTGGAATAATAACACTCTACGGTAATGTAAAATATTAGCACAGCACAAACAGTAGTAGTAGTTACTATCTTAAATAGCCTAAAATGTGTTTTATGAAATTCAGATGTGGGCTGATGTAATATTATATTAAACATGTAAAGACCATATGTTTTAACGTACGATTTAAACCAAAAGATACTTGATACAATATACTGCACTTTATTGCCTTTGATTGCATGATTCGTACGGTTAAAGTAATGTCCTTGATACTTTGTTGCTGCAAGTTTGGTAGGAATAATTACATACAAAATTAACACGAGGGTAGACTTTTTATTATTGGTATAATTATTTGTTAAAGTTTATAAATTAAGAATAACGGTTTCATATGCAAACTACTGTACAGAAATGTATGTTATTTTTTCAGTTGGATAATACGCTAATGTAGTTACAACATTATTGTTGGACATAATCTAAATTTTTCTTGCATTGATTATCATGTTTTAATTTGCCTCCATTTCTTTTTTTCCTACAAATTTAATGTCACTCTATAAACCATTCACACTAAATTTAGTAAATTATTGAAACTTTCCATTTTTCAAAATTTACATTATTCTTAAGTCAAAGTTGGCTCTAGTCACACATAATTTCAATGAATCTTTCAGTCCTCATCCTGAGCAGCGCAGCCGTAAGAGTTAAGTCCACAACTTAATCACCGAACTCTCCCCAAACAAAATGCATTTTCCACACAGCGATTAGCGGCACAGGCAGATCCTGATTTAATCTTACCTCTGCACAAGTTCACCAGATACCTCCACGGGATATCCGCCACTTTTTCCTTTTCCCAGCATTTTAGAAAGAGCCTCCGGTATTCAACACAAGCGCCAGCTCCTATGGCTCCAGCATGACAGCATTAAACTCCCGAGCACCACCTGCAGCCTCCACACCCCTGTCCTGCCCAAACCCCCCCCTTCAAAAATAACTGCTGCGCTCCAAAGACAGCAAATCCTGATGAGGCAACTTTCACCAGCGTCCTCTCTTGTTCTCTCTTCTCCCTGCAATGGCAGATGACAGGACGGCCTGTCAGGGGCAGCGGCTGCAGGGCACTAGGAGGGGCTCCACCACTTTCCTGCCTCTGATTGACAGCAGCAACACCCGCAAAGTCTTTGTGAACGGCCCATTCCTTTACTTATAAGTCGCGTTTAAAGTTTAACAAGTCAGGATAACTACAGTGCAGTGTTTTCAGAGAGTGTTTCAGTGAGATTCTAGCAGGGGTGACAGAGGTGGACTCCAGAGATTGGGGAGGAGGGTGTTAGTGACCAACTGGGACACCCTGCCTGGGACAGCTTCACAACAACAAGAGACAAGAAAGTCCGGCAGCCACTGCTGATTATCACCTCCACATTCACACACAAAGCGTATCCGCCTGCACACACAGCCCAACATAGTCTGGCCAGCAAAGGCACTGGCACTGTGTTTCTGGGAATGCCATCAGTCACTCGGTTGCTGTTGGGATCAATTTAGCTGCTGAATCACTGAAGGCCCTGGAGCACAGTGTCAGATTATTCACATTTAGTAATGGTCTGGGAGTCTGGGGTTTCACATCTGTGAGCCAAAAGGTATGACGTGCTCGACCATAAATCACCATTAAGGCTTCAGAAGTACTGAGTGAACAGGGATGTTTGATGAAATACCATCCCTCAAGCTGAGAAATAAAGGCAGTGGCAAGTGTGTCATGGCAAGTGAATTCAAATAATCATCATGTATCCTAACAAATACTGGGCAGGTCACTTGATAGTCAGAAGGTCTTCATTGTGCAACCCTACATTACAAGCCTCTATGGAAAGGTACAAGGCAAAATTCTTCAATAAATGTTGTAAACTAACTTCAACCGTCCCTCACCTTAACTACACAAGAGTTTCCATAAGAATCGATAACAACGACATCATCGAGGAAACACACACCCAGATCCAAGCACATGCAAGTCATGTGACAAATAAAATCCTACAATTTATTTATGGCTCTCAGGGAAAGAAGATACCACTGTAGCATGAAGTGGTTTTCTAAGAATACTCCATAGAAGAACAGTCAACAATTAAAATATTGTTGATACAGTGACACCCATAAACTACATTTTATGACGTTTATTGTATTACAGTATATACACTAGGCCTATACAGACTCTATACAATTATGCATGGAGCCAGAGCTAGGATTGTCTACATGTTATCTGTACAAGTTATGTTGACTATCTTAAATGGATATGACATTTGATTCATTATGCATTCAGTTCAGTTCAGTTAGCTTTATTGAAAAATACATACAGACAATCCGAATTGTGTTACTCTCAAACCTTCGATGCAAAAAAATCAACAAATAATGATAACAACGTAGAACTCAATAATTAAAAGAATATATTTACTTTCGAACAATTCACTATTCAATCTTTCACAAAAGGTCTTTTTTACAGAATTTGTGTCGACCATAGCAATTTTCGGTAAACAGATATTAGGCATTTTCCGTTAAATGTTCATTGCAGCTGAGAATGCCTTTGTGAGCTCAGCATTCCCATGAAGAGGGGAATGTTTACTTTACAATGGATTTAAGATGGCATGTGTGAAGTCATTAGACAGGCTTAGAGTGTTAATTAAGCACCTTTAATAGTCTACCTTTAACCTCATTATAGTCGCCCTCAATGTTGAGAAAAGAGCGAGACACAGAATGTGAAAATCCAGAGCTCACAGTCACTAATGAACACATGTGCCCCACCATCTACACACGGTGAAGGTCAAATGTGGCTCTGGACATTGCATGAGAAAAGGGTATCCATTTCATTGTGCAGGCATGCATTCCAGGCAAACAAGCCACACGCCACCGCATCCAAAAGATAATATAGCATGTTGATGCTGAACAAAAGACAATAATGAGACAATACGTCAGTTTTAGCATGGCAGTCCAGGAGTCCAAGCACAGTAAAATTTCAAGTCCTCAGAATAGACACTGTCGTCCTGTTGCTAACCCACACTTCAGAGAAGTTATGAGCAGCACTACCATTTGGCTGAGGATCTAGAGAACATATGACCTCATAAAACTGGCTTAAACAGAGCGGGCGTGACGAATCAAACGACAACCTACAGATTCCATTGTTCACAGCAGTTGCATTTTTATTGTTGAACTAAACTTACATACAGTGATCGACTGCCATTGGATATATTTTAAGGAAAGGCAGAAATGAAAAGTGAGTATTTTGCCAGTAACTTTCAAGAGAGGCTGTCAGAGACAATTAAATGCTTGGTAACTATAGGACAGTAACTTCTAAAGAGCACCTTATTATTGAGAGCTTCACTTTCTTGAAAAGACAATTCAGTCCACCATGTTGATGTTAAAAGGTTAAAATTACAGTCTGAAATCTATTTACCGTAATAATATTAGTAATAAATTAAAGAAACCGAAGTGCAGAGTACAGATTGCTCTCTATATTGGTGTTACAGAAGAGAAACTTTTTAGGACGAGAGACCCTTTACCAAACATAACCAAAATCTCAAGGACCCCTGAACATCTTCCTCTCCTAACCAATGTAACATTAAGAACAATTTAAGGGTTTAAAACCATAAGCAAAACCACATTTAAGTGAGGGTTAATTGTTTTGAGAGGTTTTCTAAAGGCTTTTCTTAAAAGCGTTTAAGAATATGTCATAATTATTGTCAGTGAATCAACTTAAATAATAGTAATAAAGACATGCCATTTATTTGATTTCAGTTGACATAACACCGTATATGGACTAATACAGTTTCTCTTTATTCACTTTAACGTGAACCGTGGAACAGAGTCGCGGTATTTATAGACAAACATTACCTTTTTTCCAGTAGACCTGGGCAAAGTGTTGTCTGGTCACAGCTCAGGGGCCTGGAGTCACGGGCTTCCTCGGTCAGAGTGTTTGCGGGGCCCCTTGTAGAGGCACAGCCTCAGCTCATCATGGGATATCTGCTCTGATCATGGCCTTGCCTGTCAGGCAGAGTAGAGTAACACTTGTTTATTATGGAATGAGAAGGCTGCAAATGTTTCCTGACAGGTTCATCATTTGCCTCTTATTTCAGTGAGTCTTATAAGAGCCGACCCTGAATTATGTGAGCGTTTGAGACATTTAGGCTATGTAGCACAGTCCAAACTTGGGTGTTTAGGTCGCAGTGGTTGTTAGTGGTTAACACATACATGTGTCATTTATCAAGACAAGTGCTAAATAGTGAGTGCAAGATGGCCCTGTAGTACGGGATTTAGCATTTGAAATGTGTGTTGTAGTATAAGGGACACAAATCTGATAGCCTGTGAAGGAGAGAATGCCATGTGAGTAAATAATACACAGATGACTGTATACTCGTTACGCACATGAGCAAACGCTTGGTAAATGACCCCAGAAGTGTTAAGCAAACTAACGTAGGCTGAATACCAAATTGTTTTGACATAAGTGCTTGGATTCACAGTGTCCAGGTAAGTGCATTTCAGCCTTGATAATAGGAAACCTACAGTATCCAACAAAAGGGTCAGTCATGATGATTTTCTTTTTCTTGTTAACTAAATACACAAACAATGATCAATGAACATAAACTGAAAGCATGTTCATCATTTATGATCTTAGGCAGTGAACAAACTAAGAAAGGTCAAACTAAAAAGGACTGTCCCAGTGGCAGGTGAGTGCCATGGGGGACATGATTTGGCCTCTAGTGATCACTGTCTTTCCACTGATATACAGGTGAAACTCAGAAGATTAGTATATTGTGAAAAAGAACTATATTGTCGGCTCAAAGTGTCTCTTTTCATCAGCTAATTCATCCAAAACACCTGCAAAGGGTCCCTGAGACTTTAAATGGTCTCTCAGTGGTTCAGTAGAATTCACCATCATGGGGAAGACTGCTGACCTGACAGTTGTGCAGAAAACCATCAGTGACACCCTTCATAAGGAGGGAAAGGCTCAAAAGGTAATAGTAAAAGAAGTTGGATGTTCTCAAAGTGCTGTATCAAAGTACATTAATAGATAGTTATGTGGAAAGAAAAGGTTTGGAAGAAAAAGGTGCACAAGGGATGAGCGCAGTCTGGAGAGGATTGTCAGGAGAAGTCCATTAAAGTGTGGGGGACCTTCACAAGGAGTGGACTGAAGCTGGAGTCAGTGCATCAAGAGCCACCACACACAGAGGGATCCTGGACATGGGCGCGCTTGCCCAACAGCAAGAAGGTCCCGGGTTCGATCCGGGCAGGGTGGCGCCTCATGTGTGGAGTTCGCATGTTCTCCTCGTGTCTGCATAGCTTTGCTTCAGTTGCTCCAGTTTTCCTACAAAAAACATGCATAATATTCAGACATGTAATTCTACCCATTAGCCTGGCTCGACATCAGGGCCCAGTATTTCAAAATTTAAAATCCAGATCAAAATGATGCAGATTTCTAAATCCCTCTAACCTGATTTATCTATCCCAGTATTTTTGCTGGATTAATCGAAATTATCCTGATCCTTTCAGATAGATTCGTATTTTCAGATCCATCCAGTCCCCAGAATCAGGAAACAAGAAATGAGGCAGAGCTGCACTGACACAAGGAAGAGATTGACCTTTTTTTTTTTTTTTTATCAATACACCAGAACAGTAGCCAAAAATATTTTCTCTAAATGATTTTACTCAAGCAGAGGTAAAAGTACTGACCCAAATATTTACTCAAGTAAAAGTAAATAAGTACTTGGAGAAAGTTCTACTTGAATGGTGTGAGTACTGAATACTTGTTAAAAAAAGTCTAAAAGTTTGTTTTAGACTTTTTAGACCTACCTACGTACCTACCCTTTGAATGATTTTATGATCCATTATCCATCCCCAGGGACAGCAAAGCAGAATCGACTTGGTAAATAGTGTTGTAAAGAACATGCATCACTACAGATGTAGTGGTGGAAGTTCAGAGTAAGAAGAGTGAGGACCCAAGATGGTTGTGCTGCTCCCGCGATTCCGCCGAGACGCCGGACGTACGGAGATGTTCAGAGGCGAACGCCACGGCCACAAACGTCCCTGCCCCGTGGCTTCTTACCGGCCCACCCGCTTTTCTCGCCGGCGCCGTAACTGATCCAGACACGCGTTTAACGGAGCTGTCGCTGCTGCAGGGGTAAAAACGAAGGCCCAACATCTTTAGAGGCTACTATGACTAAGCACATAGCTATAGGCATGCACTAATACAAAATACATAAAATAAAATGCAGCTGATAAATGATTTAGGATACTTTACCAATAAACTTGTATTCTAAAGAAAAAATAATCTCATTCTCAAACTAACATGGATAAACCTTTACAGTATGCTAATTCATGAATAATAACATTATGCACACCATAATAGCTGTGCAATGTTAAAATATAAATCTCACTGTTCTTTATATTATTAGGCCTATATCCTATACAGTAAGTCCCACTGAGATCAAGACAACATAAAATTACAACAGCATTAACAATTCCCTTAAAATAGCCGACTATTACAAGGGCATTCAATTCAATTCAGTCAAAAAACAATCACGCTACAACTGCATTAACGCATCACTTAACCCTTGTGTGCTCCATTTTGAGTGGTTCCTTGGGGTCAATTATGACACCAATTTGTTTGTCTAATATTTCAGTCATAAAATATATATATTTTTTATATATTTTTTTGAGTGTTCACAGCCTTTTGCCCCTACAGGTGAACAGCGTGTGTTATGTGCATCTAAACCTGCCTGTATCTGGAAGTCCCACAGGATCTTGGCTCGGTCATTCTTGGAGGTGTTTCCCACTTTGACCTTGGGGTTTCCAGCCCATACTCTGCACAGATGTTCCTGTACACTATGCCAGCCACTTGGTTATGGCGCTCCATGTAAGTGTTCCCTGCCAGCATCTTACACCCTGCAGCTATGTGCTGGACAGCCTCTTTGCACAGTCTACACCTGGGGTCTTCTCTGGTGTGGTAGATCTGGGCCTCCATTGATCTGGTGCTCAAGGCCTGCTCCTGTGCAGCCATGATGAGTGCCTCTGTGGTGTCCCTCAGGCCAGCTCTGTCTAGCCATTGGTAGAATTTCTTGATATCTGCCATTTCAGCCATGTTTCGGTGGTACATCCCATGTAGGGGCTTGTCCTCCCATGATGGGACCTCCAGCACTTCAGCTTCTGTCCCCCATTGTCTGAGACATTCACGGAGCACGTCATCTGTTGGAGCCTTGTCCTTGATGTACTTATGGATCTTGGCCGTTTCATCCTGGATAGTGGCTCAGTGGTCTGTATCTCATCCCTTGGCCATCTTATTATCCCTGCAGGGTATCTGATTACTGGCAGGGCATAGCTGTTTATTGCCCGGGATTTGTTCATTGAGCTGGCTTCTTAGGACCTGCCTTTCTCGTAGGAGCTATTTGGTCGTAGCGGCTTTCTTGTCACTTCTTCGAGGTTGCTATTTGCTTGTGGGATTCCGAGGTACTTGTAACTGTCGTTACAAGCGGTTGTAAGCGGTCTCACTTCCTTCTGGGAGTGAGACCGCTTCTGTGTGGACTACCTTCCCTCTCTTAGTCACCATACTTCTGTAAACCGAATGACAGCCCAATGTCTGCACTGTAGATCTGGGTGGTATGGATCAGTGAGTCGATGTCGCTCATTCTTAGTGTACAGCTTGATGTCATCCATGTAGAGGAGGTGACTGATGGTGGCCCCGTTCCTGAGTCGGTATCCATAGCCAGTCTTGTTGATTATTTGGCTGAGTGGTTTCAGACCTATGCAGAACAGCAGTGGGGATAGAGCGTCTCCTTGTTATATGCCACATTTGATGGAGACTTGCCATTGGCCTCAAGTTTGGGTGTATATATATATATATATATATATACACATATACATACATACACTGCACAGAACCCTCTAGCTCCCAGACCACTGGTAGAGGACCCCAGCTTGGAGGAAAAAAAGAGACCACCCGCAGAGGGTGAGGAAGAGTTATTATATACTTTTTGTGGTGATACAATTCAGGTTTAAAATGGTTTGTTTTGTTGACATAGATTATGAGATTAAAGTAGTGGATTTTGAAAATGGATTTCAGAGTGGATTTTAAAAATGATAAACCTTATTTAGCATTTTTAATAAATTAGTTTAGTGGAAGAAAAGCTGTGTGAATCAAATTTCAGATTTTTAAAGGGGTAAAAGCTAATTAAATCAAGCAAGAAATTAGATTAAACTTTCATAATATGGTGCAAGACTGTGTAATGTCGTTGTAATGTAGCTAAAATATACTTTGAGAAAGAGGCCTTAGAAATGAAACTCTGATGGAGTTTAATTTCATCACTATAGAGAAACAGTTTAGATTAATTAATTTATTAATGGAATGGCCCTTTGAGGTGTGCCAGCTTGTTTTCGAAAAGGTCCAACAGTGAAATGGTGCAATATTTAAACCACTTGCATCCAAAAACCTGAAGAAAAATAAATAAATAAATACCTGCAGTCTCCCTGTAATCTTATTATAGGCCTGCCTACATACAAACAGCACAATCACTTTGAGTTGCAAGAGAAATATCATTGCATATTTGAAATATATCAGAGCAGACTGGCAGCAATCTGAAGCATAGGTCTGTCAGCTGATGCGTCATCTGATCGGGTGCAGGGCTGTGAATGTCGTGCAGCAGCAGCAAAGCTCTGGCACGGCCTCTTTGGAGAGGTTAGCTCCACTGTCTAAACTCACTCATAGGGCTAGACATCATAATAAAATAAAATAAAGATTCTCTGGAATCCTGTTTTTGGTTCCATAAAAAAAAAAGTTACTTGATTCGCCAAAAACAAACTAAGACAGTCCAGCCACCACTGTGGTTTTGTTGGCGTCAGAAAAGTTGTGCTCGCTGACAACTTGGATTGAATACTGTTTCTAGTCTTCAGTTATTTGTTGAAGTCATGAATACGCCTGCTTCACCTTCCCTTCAGCAACATCATTGACAACTTTCAGGGAAAGCATACTTTAAAGCAGCCTTCTGAAAGTCTGCCGCATGTTTTACCCAAAACTTGGGAGCTGCGGTCACTCCTCAGGCCTTAAGCTCCACACCATACAGAGAGTGTTCAGAATAATAGCAGTCCAACATGACTGACCAGATTATTCAGTTTTTGGTATAAAGGTATAGGTAGGTGTAACCAATACAAGGAGTAAAACTGTTAAGAGAATTAAATACACTTTATTTAGGCCTAAAATAAAACAATTAAAATGTCAAAGGATAAAACATAAGAAAAATGCGTAAACCCTATAATCCACTCGTCCAGCTCCGAGGATTAAAAGGCGACTCGTTCAAATCCATCTCTCGCTGCGTTCCCTCCGGCTCGTCTCACCGGTTGCCGCCGCGCACAGGTTCTACGCCCCACACACAGGCCAGGACGATCCAGACATCCAACCCCGGTCCCATAGGCCAGCCCGTCAGGTCCTCGGTCTCCACTAGGTGGAAATCACGCCGCGCTCCTTCCTCGTCTCGGTCCGTCCTGCTCCCGGTCCCCGTGCCAGCCGCGACCCCCGGTCGTCCGGTCTCGTTCCTCCTGTACCGTGTCCCCCTTTGCTCGTGTCTCCTGTCGTTTTTTCTCTCCGTTGCCGTCTGTGCCGCTTCCGCCTTAATTTCGTACCTACCGCCTGAGTATTCGTAGTTTGTCTGATTTAGTCCCGTGAGCGCAAGGGGAGGTCATGTGACCAATTACCATGGCAACAAGATGGTACGTGGGGGAACACGTCTAACTAAATGACAAACACACAAAGGCAAAATACCTAAACGAAAAACACACACACCCCTTGTGCCCCGTCACACATGCATTTTACTTTGAAATCCTGAAGAATAAATGAGTCGTTCAAGACATTGTTCAGAATTACTGTGTTCTTTTGTCAAAAGGTTGATTGGAGGGGTTAAAACTGTTCAAATGATCTCCAACGCGTTAAAATGAAAAGCAGAGACGCGGAAGAAACATGGAAGACAGTTAGAAGACGCCTGTGTGAAGCTAATCTACTTGCAAGAAGCCCCCACAAAGTCCCACTGTTACAAAAAAGAGGATACAATTATCAAAAGAACACATCATCTGGCCGAAAGAGAAACATTTTGTGGACTGATGAAAGTAAGATTGTTCTTTTTGGGGTCTAAGGGCTGCAGACAGTTTGTCAGACGACCCCACACTCTGAATTTAAGCCATAGTCCACTTTGAAGACAGTGACGCATGGTGGGGCAAGCATCATGATATGGGCATGTTTCTCTAACTGTGGCGTGGGGCCTATTTATCGAATACCAGGGATCATGGGTTAGTTTGGATATATCAAAATACTTGCCATATGCTGAAGAGGTAAAGCCCTTGAAATGGGTGTTTTAACAAAGACAATGACCCCAAACACACCAGTAAGCAAGCTAAATATTTGTTCCAGACCAAGAAAATAAATGTTATAGAGTGGCCTGGCCAATTCCCGGACCATAATAAACTTGTGGGGTGACATCAAAAATGCAGTTTCTGATACAAAACCAAGGAATGGTGGAATGTTGTCAAAGCATCTTGGGCTGGAATACCTGTTGAGGTGCCAGACGTTGGTTGACTCTATGCAACACTGATGTGAAGCAGTTCTAATAAACTGTGGTCATACAACTAAATATTAGTTTATTGATTCACAGGAAAGCTAAATCCTATGGGGATTTTTTTGAACAGCCCAAAGTTCATTTTTTTAAATGTTCTACAAAGTACTTTCTCTTCATGTTTTTATTTAGAAAACCATGGGCAATGCTTCCAATGCATCGAAATAAATCTATTATGACGATTTTGTGCTTAACTAACGTTTTTAAAACACACTGCTATTATTTTGACCACAACTGTATATCTAGTTTAGCTTGACATTAGTAAACAATTTTTTCCAGGTTAAATGTATGTTTTCTCATTGTGCACACATTAAATTATATTATGGTACACATGGTATCCTAATCTGCAGATATTTGGTCAAATATATCTTAGCAAAGTATAAAGAGTAAACACATTGTGATAATATAATTGCAATTATTTTGTCCAGTATAATCAAAATTTCATCATCATTGCATGTCTATTTTCAGGAAACGTTGAGCAGCTTGTGCAACCTCTAATTCCTTATTATTCTTCCAAATCGATTCTTAAATAATCTTTTGGATGCACACGGACTATATTAAAACCATGGGTACGCCCCTGAATATACTTGCAAAACAGCGCCATCTGGCGTCAAAACTCATGTTAAGAGTCCTATATTGACAAATAGAGCTTATTGTAAATATTTTATTTTTATGCCATAAAAAAATGATTAACATGTAAACGGTACAGGCCAGAGACTACAACAAACAGGGATTTTAATGCTGAGCTCTTGAGTAGCATTACATTCTAAATTATGGTAAATTATTATTTTATCTCTTACATTTAAATGTATTACCATTAATGAAGAAAAGTTAGTATTGGAATGAAAAATGTTCATACATTGATATGAACAACAATGGTAAGCACATTTTAAAGGAAAGGCAACCACTGACTTTTCAGGATTATGGATGTTTGGGGCAATTCAGGGCACACAATACATATCAAGTAGGACCCAAAATGGGTAAAAAACAAACAAACTAAACAACGGCCAACATAACCCTTTACGAAAACTGTACACAGGATTATATTACCACAATATCCGGTTCTCAAGAGCCAACGTCATCTTAACAGTAACTTGTCATTTGTAATGTTAACAAAATGAGAACATTTGTGCTAAAGGACTCCTCATGCAATGTCTGAACTTTAGAAGTCAAAGTAGATCCATTTAAAATGAATGTTCATTAGATCTAAATGACTGAAAATGCATTTAAAAGTTTCTAAGATTGTTTGTAAGCTATAACATTTGAGTGCTCAGAGGGCGGTAGGAGGCAGTGGAGTTTAACCGTGGGTGGTGTCGTCCTCCACAAAGTCTTTGGCCTGCTCTGCTGTGATCACGTCGATGTGACTCACCTACAACACAAGTACATAGTTAATGCACCCTTAAAATACCAATCAGGGAAAACACAATACAGACACAGGCTTTTAAAACTCGGGATGTGGGCGATTAAAGGTCAAAGAATTAGTCTCACCTTGTTTCTGAATTTTACACCATAAAACTTGTCCGCAGACTCGAGCAGCTCAGGCCTGAATGTGGTGGTAATGAACTGGGCATGACCTGCCAGCTCAACGATCATGTCTGAAATACACAAAGAACCAGGTGAGAAACTGTTACTTTCAACTGATGATTGCAATTACTATAACATTTACTAAAAAACTAATAATCTGATTTACCGGATACAGCTTTTCTGTGCTGAGCATCGAGGGCCTGGTCGATCTCGTCAAACAAGTAGAAAGGTGCAGGGTCACATTTTTGGATGGCAAAAATCAAAGCCAGCGCCACCAAAGACTTCTGACCTCCAGAGAGCTGCTGCATTTCCCTCATCTCCCCCTGCTTTCCAGTGAAAGAGACCTGTACAGGACACGGGGAAGTCCACAACAACAATACAGTTAATGTCGTGCTTTGGTGTGATTTCAACAAGAACATCCAAGTAACTGAAGTTAGAAAGCATTGCATTTTAGGATATGAAGTTACCCTAATGCCGACTCCAGTGAACTGATCCACAGATGGGACGCTGCTCTGGGACCCTGAGCCCCTCTCACTATCCTGGCCCTCCTCGTCTTGGGACTGTCCACCCTCAACATCACCCTTCTTCATCACGAGAGTGGCTTTACCTCCAGGCACCAGTTTCTGGAACACCTCACTGAAGTTCTTCGACACCTAAAAAGAACATCGTTTGTTACAAAACAAAGAAGTGCTGCGAATATTGAAAGCACAGGGTTCCGCTCACCGACCTGTTTGAAAGTGAGCTGGATCGCCTCGTACTTGCGGAGCTCAAGGACATTCATCAGCTCCATGATGGATTTGTAGCCGCGGTCGAGCTCATCCTGACGTTTGATCAGCTTTTCCTTTTGCTCAGAGAAATTCACAAACTGGTCCAGAGCTTTTTTGTTGACGTGACTGTACTTCTTCAACTCTGTGTTGCATTGCTCAAGTTTACGGAACAGCTGCAAAAGTGTCAAATAATTAGTTACTTTCTTTAAAAAAAAAAAAAGGATATTTCTTCTAATGTATTTTCTAAGCTTTCTGAAATGGTTATGGTTTCCAGATGCATTGGTTTATATAAGAGCAATGCACATGGTCAAAGGTAATGGTCACAATTATAATTTTTTTCCTCTTATTGAGCAATCTTTATTTTAATTATGAAAAAATTTACCGGTAATTAAATCAAACACATGTGACTGAATTATGAACTGAGGAAAACAAAAAGTTCAGCACAACTCGAGTTTGCGCCCACGGTTTTATTACTTGCACCAAGTACATAACTCGATCATAACTCTTGCACATTCCAAGGCTTTGATTTAAATTTCTGGATATTTGGGAGCCGAGCCAGAACGGATTGAAGAGCTTCATTACTTTCGTATCCTCCGCCATGGCCGAACTACAACCAGCAAATGCGGCGCAAATGCTTGACGTCACCTACGACACCGCCTCCCCGCTCGCTGAATGGTAGGTTGAAATTCAACCGATGTAACGAGGCCACTGAGATCAATCCCAGACTTACATGTAGGGAAATGATATTTGTTTACGGATGGCGAAGGCCAGGCTACTCCAGTATCATTTACCACACAAAAATCTCCCATTGTTTCATCCAAACTCCAACATTAGGTGCCGTTTCGCCCAAAGAAATGGCAGTAAAACCGACGATTATAAAATCCATGACTAGGCCTGTCACAATAACACATTTGAAGTTAAATATATTGAGGTAGGAAAGTATCGCGATAAACAATATTATTGACTCTAACGATACTAGATACTGTCAACTCTCAGGCATAAAAATGACAGTAAACCTTTGTTCTAAAAAGTGCATAATCATATCCTAAAATACCACACGAGCTGCAATAAACAAAATATCATGAAACTCGATTTGCTTCAGAATCAGAATATTTCCGATTCTTTTACAAAGAAAGAATGGGGGGAAATGCGAATAAATGTACAGACGATAAATATCGAGCCCAAAAATGTATAATTTATCAGTTTTTTAATGAACGATAACGAAGTCCATATAGTATTTATCGTGTCAGCCCTACCCATGACGATTATTAGAATGACCAAAGAAGAGATTGCGATTTTGATTAAACTCGATGAATTTCCCAGCCCTAGGTAATGGGCACAAATGGAAATGAAAGAGGAATGAGACGTTTCTTTCACACTGCAATTAAATTTGTTTTTTCACCACAGTGTTGCTGATGCCACTGTGATGGACAAACACGAGATCAAATGTACAACTTGATGCCTATTCACCAGCATGAGCAGCAAAAATCACGAATGAAAATGGAAAAGCTGGACTACTTGTTACTGATTCTTTTGTGTGCTGCACTCAAACAGCACCATCTGAGTGCCTCTGTTATGCGACCCACTCATCCACTTCAATCAGTGCCTCCGTCTCGTCTCTGGAAATGATTGACTGCAGAGCGTTTGAGAAAGCTATATTCAGCATCGTAAAGTGAGGAACGTAAAAAAAAATATCAAGTCCTCTCTAACAGGTGTGTGTGAACAGAGGTGGCTGGATGAAGGATCTGAGCAGAAGTGCTAAAAAGAGCATGAGTCACTGGAGGAGAGTGGGTGGTAACCGTAACTTAAGACTTTAACTCGTGGAGAGTCCTCGTCATATTCAGTGTAGGAGCACAGGTACAGAGGCAGGATGATCACATTATTTGACCTTTAGTCCTGTTACATGGTCAGCATTTGGGCCAGTGTTATGTCATTTCTTTTGTGTCAATTTAAGTATATCAGTGTATAAAATGTCAAGTTACATAAGTGAAAGGAAAGGTTAGATATAATGTTAAGAGGCTAAATGGGTTGCATAATGGAGCACTTTTGATAGAAACTGAATGAGACCATATGAAAAATGAAAACACATTATGATATTGTTTCCTCATCGAAATCATACATGTAGTATTATTTCACTTGAGCAAGCAAATTGAAGTCAGCCTGTTTACTTTTGGTTGGACTTCAAACTGTATGAGGGAAATCGTTCAGAGCGGTTCTGTTCTGTGTAGGGATGTAACGATTCACTCAAGCCCCGATTCGATTTTAAGTTCCCGATGACGATATTTTTTTCCAAATTTTTTTGCCCTGTTTATAAGAAAAGGAATATTTTGTTTTAACATCTGCATTTTTGTCCTTGTAACAAACTGCAACGGTCTCAGTAAGAGAACTTTGCATTACAAAACAATTACAAGACATGAAAATTAACTATAATCATTTTGACACGTGTGCTTGTAAATGTACATGTTTTCAGCATAAATAAGATGTGTAGCAAAGCAAACATCTTGAGACATACCTTTATTTTACCAACCTTTTTTTTTGTTGCAGTTTGAACATAATACTACCATTTAGAACTAATTTTACAGTGCAGTTTTTTTCACACTCAACGCCTCACAGCCTCCTGGGGCAGCCTTTGTAAACATAAGGAGGAAAAAGACATGACAGCTCCTGTAGATATTGTATTATTTGACAAACGGACATTTGATGAGGATTTCAGCAGAATCAGAGCAGGTTGGTCAGATGTCAGTTTACGATCTTTGGTAAACTTCTGTCATAATGCTAAACTCTGCGTTAGCCGCTAACGCTGCTGCTTTGATGCCTACACGTGTATGTGTTTCAATGGCCGCTGGCTGCTCTGCATTGCGACACCGGAGGCCGCCATTGCTGTAGTACCACCATATAGTCGCTAGTCCCCCATTGGAATCCATTGCACTTTAGACACGTTAACAACTTTAATGCCCGGTGCCTAATTTTTTGGAACTGTCTACAGTACAAATCTCGTACTTAATGAGCGTCGGACTGTTAGCATTGGAGCTGTGCGAGCTACACGTCACGCAAGAGTCTACAGTGAAGATCTCGCACTTATGCCCTTAGTAGGAACATGCTTCATCAGAGCTGTAAATCCGCCATGACTTCCCCCTCGAACGTGGTCATTGTGTTAAACGGGGAGGCTGAGTAATGACGGTCTATTAAGAATATGTCTATGATGTGTTTACATGGTGTGGCGTGTGTTGGGGGTGAGGCGGGGGGAGGTGTGGAGCTTGTTTTGTAAAAAACTTAGCTTGCTGTTTCTAACAATGCAGTGTGAGAATAAAGCTATTCCGGTCGGGCAAAATGGAGTAGCTGAGGGTGGCTTTAACATCGATTCTTTTACTTTTTACGTCGATTCACATTTTACGCATATTAAATCGAATTTAAAATAGATTTTCGATGAATTGTTACATCCCTAGTTCTGTGTGTTCATTACGGCAGCATTAGTGCGTTAGAATGCCCTTCGCTAAAACTTAAAGCAGGTGGCACTCCAGGCCATTGGAAAAGCAGTGTTTACTCCCCAAGTGTCTTTACTTTTTTTCTACAAACTAATGTTGATGCGGAGATAAAAAATATGTGTTTAATATTAATGCTGCAGCAATGAGGCTTCAGACGTGTTTGCTTGCCCACCTGTTTGAGTGTGAGCGTCTGGTACTTCTCAAAAGCTTCCTGAGGCAGTGAGCCCAGCTCTCGAATCTTCTTCATGCACTCCTCCTTCTTCTTGAGTAGCATGCCCTGTCGGTTGGTCATCTTCTCCAGCTCTTTCGTGTCGTGGTTGATGGCGTCATTCTGCTCTTTCTCAACGTTCTTCCAGCGGTCCATGCTTTTTATGTGGTCCTTGATCTCAAGTTCTGTCTTATCAATCATCGAGTCCAGGTCTGAGAGAGTGGAAATACACAATAATGCATAAAGGTTTAACTAAGTTTCATACATGTAGTTCTGTAGTTATTATGAAATGTATGGCCTTTTGACATTGTCCGATATCCAGGAGAGCGCTTCTTATCGACGCCATGATTCACCAGCAGCACTGCACTGGTATTACTATGCTTTACAGCGTGGTGGCGCAGTGGTTAGCGCTCGTGCTTCACAGCTAGATGTTGCACGTTCTCTCTGTGTCTGTAGGTTTCCTCCGGGTACTCCGGTTTCCCCTACCACTAAAACATGTACAATAGGCCAGGATGACTGATGCGTGTGTGATTGCATGGTTGCCGCAGATGTGTGCTTTCTGACTCCCCAAGAGGAAACTAAACACCACCACCATGTAAAGCGCTTTGTGACTATGTCTGCGAAAGGCGCTATATAAATAAAGTTCTTCTTCTTTATAAATGGTGTTATAAGCTGAAGGCTGCAATAATAATATAATTCAGTACATTTATCAGTCCTGCATAGTAGATCATATAGCCCATACTAAATTTTGCAGTTCATTTATGCCATAATGACCCATTTGGCTCCACTTTGCTCTATACAATTTAAAGTGATTAGCATGTGGTTATCACAAATGACACATTACCATCTGATCTAGCCAGTGTGTCTTTGACTCGTTTGTTGATGCCATCCAGCTCTGAGGTGGTTGCCGTCAGCACCGTCCCACCTTCAGTCTCTCTCAATTCATTCAACTCCTAATAAACCCAAAAAAAAAAAAACACTGAATGCATCACATACAATCATTAACCCATGCGCTGACATTTAAAATAGCTACAAACTTTACCTGCTCAACTTGGTCAAGGCGCTTGCGCAGGTTTTCGTTGAGGTAGGTCTCCACTCTGGTCATGATGCCCTCCAGTTTAATTCGCTCATTCAGCAACTGCCTGTTGTCCTGAGTTGGTCAAAACACGACACGCTCAAGATGTCACTATTATGGGGAAATCTGAATGTTTCTTTTCAGGACGACATGTACTGTGTCTCATCATTACATGTCGTCCTGTGTGTCATGCATTGATTTTCCTAACATGTAACTCTTAATGGTCTAAGCACTAAAATCTGAACAAAATCTTCTTTATATTAGTATAGAAATGAAAGCAAAATTCACATCTGTGTTTCTACATTGACATTACAAATGTCCAAATGAACGGTTGAAGCTCACAAATAAGGAATAACTGAATTAAATGATGACAGCAGCTAGCAGTGAAGAGAGAGGGAGCCATGTTGAATCACAAACACATCCCACACACAGCTGCTGCGAAAGTGTGTGAACAGAAGCAAAATGTAGGAAACACACTAGCAGTCAGTACTACAAATATGGTGAAAATTCATGTGTAAACGAGATACATTTGTATAGCATTTGGCTTGGGTCTAACCTGCTGAAGCTGGCGGATCTCGTCGTTGAGGTCATCGACACGCCTCTGGTCTTCCAAACTGAGCTGGGACAAAAGGTCGGTGCCAAGCTCGGCTTTCAATGACTCTCTGGTTGACTCCATAGCGTGGAGACTGGCCTCTAGACTTTGAAGACTACGTTGCTGGGAGTAAACCACAAGTGAGTCGACAGAACCTTTGACTGATAACTCCAAGCACTGCAGTTTTTACCTTGGGCATGAAGGTCTTCTCGGACTGCTGCCTCTTCTCTTTCAGCATTTTCATCTCTGACAGAATACTGTCTCTGGACGCTTTAAACTTCCTCTGCTGAGTCTCAATCTGCTGCATCTGGTTCATCAGTTGGTCAATCTCATTGTTAATGCGTAGAGAAAAGTGTTAAGGAAACATATGGCACTGCCAAAACAGCTCATCATAAAAGTACAATTTAAAGCACAAGAATAATGACTATTCACTATTCAGGTCCTTTGATTCACTAAGATGAACATCAAATAACTATGTCCAAAATTAACAGTGAAAACAGCGACTGTCGGGGTAAAGAAGAAAAAAAAGTGTATCCCTACAATCGAGGGATCTCCAACCAGAAGCTCTGGTGCTTCCCGTAGTTCTCCAGCCCTTCTACATAGCTCCTTAAAGGCTTATTACATTTTTACATAACTCCACCAAAGGTTCACAGTTACACAAGTGTTTTTAAATTATATGTTGCTGTCTGCCATTTTTGTTATACAAAAGTAGCTCATGGGTAAATTGGTTGAAGGCCCTTGCTCTAAAATGAAGCTTATGGACAGCAGAGGTGGAGGTGGAACAATAAGGGACATTCAACGGGCTGTGACTCACAAATGCAGTGAATGACACTTGGCTTGTCATCCATTTTTCCGCCTACCCACCATAGGCACGGCACGGCAACGCAACATTATTTATACCGTGCATTTCGTACACAAGGCAACTCAATGCGCCCGGTGCCTAAAACACACAATAATGTCTTTGCGTAAGAACCTACGCAAAATTGCGCAGGTGTTCAAACAGGCATAACCGCACCTGTATGCTAACATTCTAGGGAGGAAAAAAAATGATTTATGCAGAGGAATGAGTCATGGCAGTGGGATAGATGAGTGCAATCCTCACTCCAGCAAAACACATCAACACTACTTCAACTTTTCACTGTCACACTGTCCTGAACTTATTTAGTGTAGAGTTAATTATTTATGGGCTTTTTACTGTGGATCAGACACCAGTGAAACCAAAGGATATGTTCAATGTTTCTGCGTAAATTCTCATTGAGTTTGGCTTCCAGTTCACCAAGCTCATCTTCCGCTTTTCTCATGTCCTTTTGGAGCTCCAGGCGAGACTTTCTTGTGTCGTAGTAGCCTCCAGTCAAAGCTCCTCTGTGGCTCACTTGATCACCTACAGAAAATAAATGTGTTTCTCTTAAAAAGGTCACTGGGGTCAGTTGTATCAGGTCTCTATTTACACGGCCACTAAAAGACTTACCCTCCAGTGTGATACAGTCCATAGTAAAGGCTCTGGCCAGCTGAGTGGAGACCTCCATACTACGGCAAATGAGCGTCTTCCCAAACACATGCTTAAAGGCTTTGTCAAAGTTTGTGCTGTAGCGCAGTTTGCTGATCATGGGAATGGCATCCTAAAAAAAACAAGAGGATTTGAAAAATGTGCAAGTACTGATAATACGAAAGAACATGAAAATCTCATCATCAGTCCTCACATTAGTCTCGGGGTAAGCGGTATCACGGACATCCAACTTGTTCAGAGGAAGGAAAGTGACTTCTCCAGGGAGGTTCATTTTGTTGAACTCCACCAGTATCTTCGTGCTGACTTCATCAGTGTCTACAATGTGATAGAAGAGCCTGCAAACACACACAGGGAGTTAAATGTAGTCATGCTGGGGGAGCAGTTATCCTAGTGTGGTTTCAATACACAAATAAAACATTAATCCTCACCTAGTTCCGGCGGTCACCTCCACGCAGGTGTAAAAGGCCGGCTCACACTCAAAGTTGTTCATGACAATGCCATGGTAACCATTGATCAAATGCTGATTGATGCCTTTACGGCGGAAATGCTCCAGGACCTTGTTGATGCTGTCAATGCCATTGAGGATAGCCTGAACAAGAAGAGGAGGGAAGAGGTTAATAAATGCAATAATACATGTTAGATTCAGTCCATGCCACTCTGGAGCTCGAGTGTGAAGCCTGTGGAACATGAATCAGATTCTTTTAATGAATCATAAATGAAGCACCTGTTTATGGAGTGAACAAAAAGCTTTCTTAGACCTGCCGCATGAGTGAGATTTGATGGACAGCAAATTGAACAATGGGGTGACTCATGAGTAAATTTAGCTGCAGCGCATAAGGAGGCATAAGTGAAGAACTTAATGATTAGATCTGGTATATTTATCCTGACAATGGGGTCAGTCACAAAGTGAGCGTTTCACTTTGGAGTAAATGGGTATCACATCTAAACACTAATAGTCTGTTCTCTTTTGATTCAGACAAAACTGAGGTTGCATGTGAATTATTGAGTTTATGGAGCAAATGCACAGTGAAGAAAGAGTTAAGAATTGGCACGTTATAAACCTTTACTCTGAAAATGTTGCTTTGTAACCATGTTTTATTGCATTGTCAGGGTCAAATGAATGAGAAATAAAGAAAATAAACCAATGAGAAGTGTTTCTGTGCATGCTATTTAAATGCTCAAGTCAATAATAGGTTTCTGTTTGAACACAGACCTTTCCAGTGGCAGCTCGAAGAAGCTGCTGTTTCTTCTCGAGGTCTTCGCGCTTGGCAGCTAAAGCCTGCTGTTCAGCATTTTCCTCACGCCACAGGTAGCTATATACACACAAAAACATAATTTTACAGACATTTTGCTGCAGTTTTCTTTTCTTTTTTTTAACACAACAATTTGCTTTTATGTATACATACTGCACACAAAACACTTCCTTACTTTCTTTCACTTTGAAGTTCATCTTTTCGGTTTTTGACCTCATAGTACTTCTTGTCCAGCTCCTCTACACGAGTCTTGACCTCATTGAGATCTTGGTCTAATTTCTAAAGATCATAGGGAGTACATAATTATGATCGCTCCTTTGAAATCATATTAGTTTTACAAATGACAGAGTATTCTTACAGTGTACTGCTCCAGATTTTTCTCCTTGTTGGTCTCCGTGTCCTCCAGGTCTTTGTGGATGGCTGCTATTTGCCTCTTTTTGTCATTAATCGCCTGATCCAGCGATTTTAACTCCTTTTTAATCCACTTGTCTCTCTCTTCCTTGGAGGTGAACTGGCTCCCTCGACCCTGCTTGGCGTACAAGTCTGTCCTCTCCTGAGTAGCTTGGGCCAGTCTGAAAACAGGAGAGTATTTCATCATTAGGGCTGCCATGTATATCACATATATATCATGTATATCAGCATTGAATAATTAGGTCTTATCCATACTACAAGATACATTTTATATGATGAAACCAAACGCATGGGAACTTAAAAATGTGCAAAGGTTACGTTTCAGCCATGATTTTTCATAGGTTAATACAATTTTAGACCTGATATAGAATTTAAGACTCGTTTTGTTTAAAGCAGAACTAAGTAACTCATGCCCCTAGAGGCCATAAGCGCCACTGCAGGTTTTTTGACTCATTAATTGCCCGTGAGAGTAAATACTACGCTGACAGAAAAGACAACGAGAGAGAGGGATATTGTACATCCAATTACACAAGAGATCATTTTTTTCACTCAAACTTGGCTGTAAATACTGTTTAAGTGGCGCTAGCCCACAGTTCGCGTTGCCTGTTAGCTTCTTCTGTGTGATTCTATTAGTGTGTATTGCGCCTCCGACCCGGAGGCAGGGGAAGTTACAAGGGTGGTTTTGACCCCCTTTTTGACCCCCCCAATCATCCCATTAACACTTGTTGAGAGGGACTACGAAAAGGATTTATTAAAACAAGTTACTTAGTTCTTCTTTAAAATGTTAAAACAAAACAAATTTCAGCTCAAATGTTATGAGAAATACTGCATTGACACCAATTAGTTTAGTAAAATATTGCATATGCATTTAATATTGTTTTTTTCCTCCCCCATAACAAGCAGCCCAATAAACTGCATTTGAATTGACTCGCATTCGAAGCGCTCTTACCTGGAGATGCCCCGCTCCTCTTTCTCCTTCACCATGTTAAATTTGGGCTCCGTCTCCTGCAGCTCTTTCTGCTTTTCCTCAATTTTCTCAAGTAGCTTCTGACGTTCTTTCAGCAGCCGTTTCTACAAGTGGCAAAAAATATCAAAAATATACTGATGTAAGAAACTTTACAACTACATACAATTCATGAAGGACAAAATGTAACATAAACTTCACAAGTAGGAAATATGAAAGTCAGATTTACATCCTAAAATAGGTTAAACATAGATCACTTAAATCAGTCATTGTCAACCAGTGACGCAAATTTGTTTCCCTGGCGTTTTAGCTGAAAACATTTGCATGATGACGAGCCACTGCCAGCTTTAGCCAGGTGGGCCTAATCCAACCAACAGCCGGCACGCTGCCTAGGACTCAACATAGAGCAGAGAGAACCGAGCCAAAACACTGCTATAATAGTAAAATTATGCTTACACATACAAATGGACAAGCACAGGACTCACTGCCATACGGGCAATGAGGGGCGCCAACTCTGTATGCATGAAACAGCGAGCCAAGACTACTGTATAGCTGCTGTGAAGGCTAAAATATGATTCAAAATGTTGTCTTTTATTATTTCTTTGACATTTGACAGAAGCAGCAGGTCATATGACTCAGAAACTGAATTAAAAAAAAGTGAGCATCTAAGTCAGCTTTTTTCTTTTTATCTGTAGACAAATATTGGAAACTATACAGATACTGCAAACAATATTACTGACGCAAATACCAAAAGCATAATCAAATGAAAGTGGTAATACCATTTAGACTACCCGGACTGAAAACTCAGAAGTAAAAATTGATGGTCACAATGTTTCTCAGTAATAAAAATGTGTTGTTGGTGCAAAGATCACGTGTGCACAATGACGCACAGAGGCTTCCGTACCCTCTGTTCACTGTTGCCTGCCAGCTCATCCTGCAGGTCCTTGGCCTTCAGCTCCAGTTTGGTCCTCTGCTTGATTTGCTCCTGGCGCTCAGCCGAGAGCTGCTCTCTCTCCTCTTTCATAGCCGAGATCTTAGACTTCAACTCTCGCACAACGCGCTCTGTCTCCTACAAACATCACATGGAACGAAGGGTCAGGCAGAAGGAGTTGCATGTGCGACAGATGTGGGTGCTGGCTGGGCTAAGCGGTTTTTCTTTGTTGATTAATGTAACAGTCAAATGCCAGTAATTCCAGTTGGTATGGATAAGACGATATGTCGAATTTATTCAATGTTAATGTGGCATTTTAAAATAAGAAAATAACTTGTGATTTTCTTTTGAATGTTCTGGGATGATCCTTGAGTTTTACACACCTCCACTTTATCTCTAGCATCCTGCTGAGCATCACGGAGCTGTCTGGACTTGTCTCCGCAGGTCTCTCGTTTGGATGAGAGCTAAAAAGAAAAAAAGAAAAACATATTGTGAGGCATAATCCACAATACAATATACTGCATCTTATATCAAACTGTATCTTAATTTACCTCATCCAGTTTGGCTCGGGTTTCGTTCAGCTCCTGGTTGTAGATGGTGTATTCTAGAGCTCTTCTCATCTTGTCCCACTTTTGGTACTGAGCCAGCTCCTCCTTCTCATCCTCCAGAGTGTGCAGACGCTCCTCAATATACTTCAGCAGTTCGTTGATCTTTTCACGTTTTCCCTCTGTTAAATACATACGTTAGAAAATTAGTTTTTTAATATGGCCTTCATTAAAACGATGCTTCGGCAAATATTTACGGAATTTGCACAAGGACTTTTATTTGAAAAATAAAGTACAATATGAATAAAATGTATTATTATTCAATAAAATAATAACGTAATAATAATAATGTTTACCGGTCTCCTTCATTAGAGAAATGCTCTCCTCTTTGCGTTCATCATACACACGTGTACCAGCCACCTCTCTGAGAAGTTTTAGGCGCTGGGAGTCGGGGGCTGTTGCCATTTGGTTGATCTGCATCAATCAATAAATATGTATTTACAGGTGGTGGAAAATGATTATTTTGATCTAATCTTAATCTGATCATTTTAACACCGTAATAAGTGTTAATGTGAATGGCAGTGCATACAAGCATCAGACACTCCTGACTCACCTTTCCCTGTTTGACAATGTAATAAGGGTTACTGCGGGAGAAGCCAGCGCTTTCCAGAAGGTTCATGACGTCATTTTTACTGATAAAAAAACAAAACATAAATATCACTTTCACAGGATTGAAGACCTATCTTTACAAATGCAGAACAGTACTTACGTCACCATCTTCTTGTCTAAGAAATACTGGTCCTTCTTTGCACCAATAACACGCCGAAGTGAAACCTCTTCTTTATCAATCTAAAGGAACATTTCAGAGGTCATAGAGGAACTTCTTTTTCAGTGTGTGTGCTCAACAGACTGTGCTATTAGGAAATGGTATTACATAGTTATTAGCAGTCTCAAATTGTTCACAAACTTAAGTATGAACACCACACGACTACATAGCTTCCTTCCATGGTATAGTCTCAGGAGGAGATCATGAGCATTATATGAGATAGTGAAAAAGTAACCCTGACACAAGAGAGACCAAATAAAGGTTCATTTTACCGGAAGCCGATTGTCAGAGTTGTCAAATATAATCTCCACAAAAGCTGAAATGACCCGGGGACCAGTTCCTTCCTAAAGCGATACAAGAAAAGAAAATGACATTCACAGTCACTCTTAGTCATGTTGTATCGTAGCAACAGTTCTTTAAAGTTTGCAGGGAATAAACATTTACTCGGTTTTGACATTTTCTTCACTTACATGGAGCAAGGCCAGGCGCTGCTCAGGACGAAGGTGGCTGAACTCATCACTGAGCACAAACTGGATGGCTATAGAAAAAATTAATTAATTAAATGATGAAACAAGTACCGTATATTGCTTTATATGATACCATTTTTTATCATACCATAAAAGAAGTTACTTTTACCAGACCCATTTCTTCCAACTGTAAAACAACATTTTAATTTGAATGTATAAGCTTGTTCTATATAATAAACATGAGTTAATGTACTTACCAATAACATTATGTTTTGGACTGAAGGGGTCGACCACAGTTTGGTCTCTGTAACTTCGAAACCCTTGAATAATGACCTACACACGTACAATCATGATTTGCATTAGCAACAAACTTTCATCAGTTTTCTGTTTTATCATTAGCTAACTTATGAAGGCCATACAAATGTTACAAATCTACACATTAAGTCAACAGATTCTCAGATCAAGACTGTTGAGTGAAACTAGCAGCATGCACAAAGCTAGCACACTGTCGTTGTGTCCTTGGACAAGACACTTCACCCAGTGTCTGTGTACATTGGTGTATGAATGAGAGTGTGATTGGGTGACTGGTTCCTTACTGTAAAGCGCGTTGGGCCTGATAAAGGTAGAAAAGCTCTATATAAGTTGAGTCCATTTACCATTTGCACATTAGCAGGGCCTTGCTTATTAATCACCGTGTTACAATGTGCAGCTCAGTTTACTGTACTTTTATTAGACATTACGGGAAATACGAACAATGGTAGGATTAATGCAATATGAACGTGGAGGGTCAATATGATAATCTCCACACACTCCCATGTGTACAGCGGTGGTTAGCATTAGCGTTAGCCTGATTAAAAGGGGGCGGGCAGAGCAGCGCAAACTGCAAATACAGGCATTGTGCCACTGTAAAATGCACCGTTCATGTCTACCAAGAAACAACACCTTTATGTCAGAGACAGAGCGAGTAACTTTGAACTGGTTTCCATAGGCCATTGATTGCCGCTATCACAGAAGTCGGGGGGGGGGGGGGGGGGGTTGTTGTCCCCTTACCTGTTTGATATACATGGTGGTCCGAGTAGTTCAATTCCCCTCAGACAAAATAGAGGAGCCACTCCCCTCTCCAAAAGGCTGGAGTAACCTTGAAGAAACACTGAATTCTTGAAATTATTTCAATATGTTACATAGAATTTTTTCGGGAAACAATCAGGCAACGGAGAATAACATGGAAAATGGCGGCGGGGGCGGGCTAGATGGAGCATACCATTATTTTTGGGAGGGCACGCGTTTTGTCGTTCATTTTAAAATCAAATGATTAGAGATAACCGTGCAGATGGATGGATAGCTACCTCTAACTTATAAAGAGTTATTCGCTAATAGCTATATCTATACTGAATGTTTCGCGTGACCAATTTTTTGTATAGACAAAGCGCCCCCAAATGCAAACATTGGTCCGGTCTGGACAATCATTCTAGGCGCCAAAGAAACAAGAAAGTAAATATCATAGCTAGCACTGTAGTTCCATAAGTAAAGCCAAAGAAACATTCATTCAATTGTTGTTTTATTGTTCGACTTTATGATCCATTGTCTACTTCTGTGGTCCCCAACCTTTTTCCTAGAAGACCCCGCGTACAAGTTGGAGAAGGTCTCTGTGGTTCGGACTCCCGCAATGCATCGACATTATTATTATTTTTATTTTTTTATTTGCATATTGTATTTAAATATTTCATATTTAAATACAACAACAACAAAATAAAGTTGACTGTTTTCTGCACCTGAAGCCCTTTCCTCAGTTATATATGTAATGATATCACTCAAATTATAGGCTATCTGTTATGACCTGATAATAATCAAAGGGGGCCCCGCCGCCCAAGTTGGGAACCACAGGTCTAAACATATCTTATTTATTGTGTACAAACTTTAACTTGTGTTGGGATTTTCAAACATCAATTGATAGTAGGCCTACTGACCTCATTAGTACCGTATGCAAATGTGCGCCTCTCACTGCAGGTGTCACTGCCTGCAGGTGTCACTGTTGTCTTCATCTCGCTGCATGCCATGGACCATCGACTAGCTATTGACCGGCCACAGTACGTGCGTCTGTCTGAGGTGGCTGTCTACAGTAGTGATGGACAAAATGAAGCCTCATGAACCAATGAGGCTCCTGTTTCAGAAAATGGTTCAAACTGAAGCTTCGCTCTATACTGCCATCTGCTGATGATTTGATTGTGTTACAATTAATAAAGTAAAGTTTATTTTCCCTTTTTTCCCCAGTGCCTGTCTTGAAATAATATATGGACAGTATACACATTGAAGTTATGAGGGCATGCTTTTTTTTAAGTTTTAGGCTTGCATAAATCCACTGATTTATTATTTCCATACACCGAGGCTTCAGTCACATGAAATAGGCCTAGTGGTTTAGGAAGCACAGGTTCGAAGCCTCAATTTATTTGGCCCATCACGAGTCTGCAGCACTGGTGTCCCTCAGGGCTCCGTCCTCTCGCCATTTCTCTTCACCATCTACACGTCGGGCTTCACATGCAACACGGACAGCTGTCATCTGCAGAAGTCATTGTGGGCTGTGTGTCTGAGGGGAACAACGACCTGGAGTACCGGTCGGTCATTATGGACTTTGTGGACTGGTGTGAGCGCAACCACCTGTGCTTGAACACCAGTAAGACAAAGGAGATGGTAATCGACCATATGGTGGTCAAATGCTCCAACTGAGGCCACTGTGTTTGAATGACATTAAACAGAATTTGCGCCACTGTTTTATTAGTGCAGTTGACAACAAGGAAGGCTCAAAGACACAATGGGGGAAAGACGCATCTCCGCCAAGTCTTTGGCCACGGATAAAAGTGGCCCACCCGGATAGCCTCTGCTATCCATTACACTACAGTGTGCTGGGACCTGGGCAGCACAGAGCAGGACAAGAAGAGACTGAACAAGCTGGTCAAGAGGGCCAGCTGTGTCCTGGGCTGCCCCCTGGACTCTGTGGAGGAAGTGAGGGACAGGAGGGTATTAGCCAAGCTCTCATCCATCACAGATCATACCTTCCACCCATTGTAAAGGTGTAGAAGAGACAAAGATCATAGACTACCACCACACAGCGTTTGAACAGCATTTTGTTTACAATTTACTACTAAACGTAGGCTACGAACATTACGCACTGTGCAGCTATCGGGCTTGGTCTGTGGTTCAGCTTCAGTGTAGATGTTGCTATTACAGCAGGTGAGACGGAACAGACAAGAGGAGACCTGACCTGACAAATGTAAATACATTTATATTGGAGTTTTTATATTCACTGTTACCTCTTGCAATTATTATTACTTGATTGCATATTTTCCTGTCTATTGCACCCCCCATCACAAATGCTCTTTAATTCGGTTATCAGTCATGTTTACTTAAGATAAAAAGTGTTCAGGTCATGACCTACTTTTTGAGCAGGTAATACAGAAACACAGCTTTTCATGGTGAAAACATTTATTAAACACACATTAAGATCTACATTAATAAAAATCAGACAGACAGTATTTTTAAATAAATTATTTCAATGCCAAAATTCATAGGCAAATCACAATACAACCTAAGGCATGAATATTGCTGTTTAGGCTATCACTGTCCTGTGTTCATCAACAGCTCAGAAAAAAAGAAAACAGCAACTCCCCAAGGGCTTCAAGTTCTTGTAGTAAGTATGTTTTTTCTTGCTGATCTCTAGTATATCTGCATTGAGTCAAACACAATGGCACACAAAGTATTATTACTTTTTTTTTCAAGTAAAGACTATAAGCAGTCACAGGTTTATCTTAAGGCAGTGCAGTTATTGGGCTCAGTTTGAACTGGTGGTGGACCGGTGACTGCAGGCAAGAGGTAGGGAGGGTGAACATGGATGGCTCAAAGTTTTTGGTGGTAAAGTTATTGGTAAAGTCACTGGCAAAAAAGGAGGCAGACTCTGAGGCGCAGGGTGTGGATGGCTCTGGTGTGGCTGCAAGAACTGGGGCAGTGGAGAGGACCTCCGATTCATACTGCAGCAACTGTCCCATAAAGCTAAAGTTGGGTGAGACGACTGCACGGCGCTGTTTGATGATGTCAAAGGCAGCATCAAGGCGCAGTCTCTGGGTCCTCATGATGTAGGCCATGCAGATAGTGGGGGAGCGCGATATGCCTGCTTCACAATGTACCAGAACCTTTCCGCCAGAATGCTTTACTTGATCTGGAAGAAAAAGCAACCACATTAAATATTTTTTGTGTTATGAATATATACTGCTCAAAACAGGGTTGAATTGCTCTAGCAGTAATAAGCTATTCAAACAACACTAGATAAAAATTAGAACAGATGTCCTTAAATATAAAGTGAGTCACAAAGCAAAGTGACAGACTTTCTCCTACACGTGTACGTGGGCTCAGATAGACACTGCTGAAAAGTTCACAGTGAGATGAAGAGTATGCTCTACTTCAGAGGAGCAGCTCTCCTACACAGTAATATTTGCCTCCTCAGGCCCAAACAGTCATCACCCCCCCCCCCCCCCTTTTTTTTTATTCTCTGTATAAAAATCTATGTTGATAATAACTTATAATACAATGATTAATTCGGAAACACTTGCACCGACCTGTCTGCCAACAGGTAAAATATGTTTATATCTTATTTACAATCTCAAAAACACTATTGTCTCATCAGAAGGGCATTTTTATGTTCTGATTTGTCACCTACAGTTTGAATGCAATTTGAGTCCATGGAGGCAGGCAATTGCTGAAGAGTTTGCGTACAAAGAATAATTGTCTATTGATTTAGGAGTCTATGTAAATGTGGGTTAATCCTGCCATTCAATTTACTGCAGCAAAAAGAGGAATCCCACCAATACAGAAAATGAAGTATTATTGTCATCCCTATATGGTTCTATTCTTGACCGCTGTGGCAACTATAAATAACCTGCACATTGTGAACATCTAGTGCAGGTGTAATTATTGAGCACCGGTTTCCCTCCCACACTACAGGGACCACCAGTGCTATCCACCTTTGGGGCTAATCTTTTCTATTCAAACAGCAAGCACATATTCTAAACCAAAACATCACACCCACGGCTTCCTCTCGCTGCCTATAGCTAAATACGTACTGCTCACCCACTTGTGACACTTGGCCCCACCCAAGACAGTAAGCCACACAGATTAGACCTGAAAAGCCATGACGACATGGGTGTGTCTTTTTAAGGCTAAGATGGGGGAGGATGCGAGCAAGGTCAGTGGAGGAAGTGAGTAAATCCTGAAGGAGAGCTAGTGATGTTGATGAGATTTAAAGTGATTAACTGTCTGGGCTCTGTATCATGAATGGCAGCAGAGACAAATCAAAGTTGCGTGCGACCAAAAAAAGCACTGAACTCGCTGCCGTTAATGTTAATTGTTTAACACAATCCACAGCTATTTTAGGCAAAGCTGATCTAAAAATATACAGTGTTTTCCGAGGAAGTAATTCCTCTCGTCTATTTATTCAGCACTCGGTTAATTCAGGTTTATGAACAGAGCCACTACCCCAAGGCCTAAATCTCTTCTTAACAAAAGGGTAAAATGCTCACCAATAAACTGTATTGCCTCTTGAAAGTGGGAGCTGATGTCTGCCATATGGCTGTCCTCCACTGGGATCCACTTGTAGTCGTACTGGGCCTTTGCTGGATGCAGGTCCCTGCGTGACACATTGAGCAAGGCTGTGATGTGAAGGTCACTGAGATAGTCCTGTCTGGAAGCGTGATAGGCACTGCCGAGGTAGAGGAAAGGCAGGATCTCCACGGGTTTACCCTGAAAAATTTGAAAAAGACACAAAACAAAGCAGGTCAGCCAAAAACCTAATACATTTTCTTCATCCTACAATAGTATGTGAAAATACACCTTGATTGTTGTCCCTTTCAATTTAGTTTAGAGTTTTGTGTCCCTTTTGGCAGAGAATGACTGAGTAAAAGGCCATGATGAAAGTGTGTGTTTCTCAGCAAGTGTTCTGCCCAGGTCAGTGAGCGGTCTCTTGCTTTTGACCTATATAGACTAGTGAGCTGTGACCATCAAACAATATTATTTATTCATTCATGTCATTGATTCATTTGAGAGGATAACCCCTTGAGATTATATATAAGAATCAAAGTGCGAGGCCAAATATAACTCTCCCTGATGTCAGTGGTTCTCTTGGGTACTTTTTTTTTCTATTGAGAAAAAAAAAAGGCTGAGAGTGTGTCTGCAGTCTGGCCTGTGAGGGTGTTTCCATACCTGATCATAATCTGGTTTGTGGTGAGAACGCATCTCGGTGTGGCAGCTGACTTTTTTCTCGGTTTCAGTTCCGCTCTGGTCTATGCTTTTCACCTCAGAGCAAAGTTCAGGGTGTTGAGAGTGGAAGTTTTCATATCCGCCTGAAACAAATAGAGAAAGGAAACCATGAAGTATTACGTACACGTATAATCCTGGCTCCTAACACACACTGTCACGGCCCAAGCTTGTGAAATGTCCGCTTTTATGAAACAGTCTTAACAGCAGATTATTACGTTTATAAACTGATTATAAGCACCATATGAATTACTGCACCTCTCAGTGGAAGGCGCGGTAATCCCTTTAGGCACTTACATCCTGGCTCTCAAAGGTGACAAACGGAAATGGGTGCGTTTCAACACATCAACGCGACCCCGAGGTATTAACTTGATTACAAGGACAATAAACATGGCCCTTGAGACTATTTTGTCCCATGTGCTTGCCTTCCTTCTGTGTATTAAAGTCACAGACATGCCAATTTCTCCAGCTCTGACTCATCCCCTCCGTTGACGCACGCAGGAGGACATAGGGGCAATCTCTCAAAGACGCAGTGTACTTTTACAGTATATCGGATATTAACACTAAACAATGTTAGATTATTTGACCATAAGATTAGTGTCCTGGTGAGGGGAATAATCTTCAAATACGATTGATCTTTTGCCATTAAAAAAAAAAATAACACAAAAATAGAGACGTATGCGTCCGTTAAAAATCTGTTATTTTGTCGATGCTAACGTATCATTTACGTGGCAACAGAACTACGCTAGCTGCCCTACGTATCAATTCTAGCGTAATATTTACAAAGCTTGAATCGATAACTTTATTTTATCCTCTCTTCATTTGAATATATAGCATAGCAGCTGTTTGGCTTACCTTTCAGAAAAAAGATGCTGGTCCCACTCGTCAAGTGTGTGAGAGTGTTTATCACTATTTGTGCTACACTGTCCTTTTTCAATTTTTGCCAGTGGGACGTCTGGTCATCCAGTGCTACGATTGCCGATATGCTCCCCTCCCGAAGCCGAAGCAGATGCCTCTCGTCCGGGATAACAAACTGCAGAGGCACCGGTCCTCCTCTGGACCTCCGCACCACCACGGAGTTAAGGTTGACGTTTACGGAGCCTTTGATGTTTGAGTTTGTGAATGAAAAATATGGTCTACAATCCACAATAAGGCAGCTCCCGCACTCCTTCCTGATGATTTTCCTCAGACGCCGGCCGTCAATGCTGGACACCTTCATTGTGGGGCCTTTGGGAGTTTAAAATCGTATTATTGCCTGAAGAATATACGTTATTGGCTCCTTGAGAGAGAATACGGGCGACAGAGAGCCCCGTATGCGTCTATGCCTACATTTCCTCCAAGGGGATCCCGGTGGATGGGTTTTATCAGAATGGACCTCCGGCGGCTGACGTCACGAACCATATATGGACAGTGACGAGGCGTTAACGTGGGGGAAAGGCCCGCCCACAAACAATGACTGTGGCTGAGACTCCGCCCCCGCCGGTGCTCGTGAATAAATCCCCTGAGTAGTGTGTGAAACATCGGCAACCCCGCAGCAAACTGCAGATTTAGGACCGCAGATTTGAGACTGCACTGCGCCGCCATTTGTCCAATGGATGAGCATCTCTGTGACCACCGCCTCAAAAGATATGGGGCAAGCAAGTGTTTGTGGTAATTTAACATGGACGGGTCGGATAGGGCGTGTAAATGTAAAACCTTATAAATACCATATCTATTTAATTTTAAGATAAGATAATCTGTTATGGATCTCACAACGGAGAAATTCACTTGTTTTAAGATAACATTCGACATTCAATCTAATCACTCAAGGTGTGCAAAATAGACATAGATAGGAAATGTGCAAACAGTTAAATAGTGAAAAAAGAGGTATCTTATGTACAATAAGTAAAAGCAAAAATCTTAATCTTAAAGGGCGGAATTAGAACAGACTATATTAAAGTAGAATATCCAGGTGCACAGTTTACAGTCCTAGTGCAGGTTGTCAATAAGTGACGCTGGTACAGGGAATAAAGTGGCGCTGATACAGAGATCATTGCACGTAGTTTTGCAAAGGGGGGTTATTGCACATGTTACGTGGGGATGAAAGATAAGGAAGAAAACCTTAAGCAAATTAGCAACATATTTGTAGTGATAAACTGTTTAAATTCGATTTGATTTATAGCTATCGGCCCTTGGATTGAATTGTTAATGATCAGCATGAATTTGCGGAGGTTGTGAATTTGCAGCTGCTCCAGTCTGCAGATTCATGGAGATTTAAATCCCCTGTGCAGCGCTGCCCTGCTCTAGGTCTGATTCATAGCTCACATACAGTATTACTCACAGTGTTCTCTGGCAGCCTACACCTGCTCCTTATAGTTTCAGGTGCGACTTTTCCATTTGAGGGTTATACAAATAGTGGCTGCAGTGAGAGGGGAGACGAAAAATATCAAAATACAAAATATAAACCAAATCACATTAGGAAAGATCATCGGATGAAAACAATGCATGAGCGAGTATTGATTTCAAAAGAAGGCACAGTATATCCTAGAATCATTGAGGTCTTCCATCTGAAGGGGATTTATAAAACACAGCCTAAAACAGAAAAAAAAACATGGTTACTTACAAATGTGCATATGGTTTTTTGTGTGTTCGTTTTTTTTTATATATTATCGAACGTAATGTGTAGAAATGGTTTTGTAAAACACATATAATATATATAATTTTGCATAAAACCCCATATATATAATATACAATCACATTGTTTGCACTATTGAAGACAGACAACTGTTATTGTTGACATGCAGACAAATGCAATTGATATGTTTGAAACCTGTCTCTCTTGCAGACTTTGAGTCTCAAGGGACCTGTATACATTTTAGAAAGTCAGTGAATATTGCATTTTTATCATATTGTGCAGTCCTAATAGAACATTTTAGGTGCAGAATCCAGATGAATGGCTGCAAACAGATGATTTGTATTGGTTTTCCCCTGAACCTTGACCAATGTATTAGCTGACCTCCGCTCAGCCTCATATAGCCTAGAAAACTGCACAGCTTCCTTACAGAGTAAACCCAATCCCTAAATACATTAACAGGTTTAACCGTCACCTCGCTCACATGACATACAGACAATCTTCAGAGTGTTGTGGCCTTGTTTGTGAGTGTAGGTGCTAAGTGGACATAAGACTGAAGCCCATAATACATTTTCCTTTGTCTGATAATTAACATGAAATGTAAGTTCAAGCCTTGCTTAATATAGACTAGATCATAGCAATGTAGTTAAACCGGGACATTGTGTATTAGGAATAGAATAGATGTATTCAACTTCTACCAATTGTTTCTTTTATGGTTCACAAACAGAGGTCTGGATCTTTACTTATCAACATGTGCTCAAAATAGAAAACAGCCTTGACAATGGACAACTGAGACACACACGTACATCCCTATGCAGACACTATGCCGGAAGATCAGGAGCAAACCCACGGCTCTGATAATAAATGACAACAAAGGGGAGATTTATTGTGACTATTAGAAAAATAGAAGTTTGTTAGGAGATATGCAATGTTTAATGTTAGAGATTTCAAGAGGCACAAAGAGTTCTTTTGAGTAGAAATGCCTGGGTGAAGGCAAAGGATTACAAGGACAGCAGGCAGTGTACCATATGGTCATCTCTAATATGGGCTCGTGACATCATTGGAGAGCGGGGAGCCCCGCCATCACTAGCCCTTGTTCTGTAAACCTTATTTAATTACTGGAGTTGTTAGTGTCAACTGTAAATAACAACAAAGGTGCAGACCAAGATACATTTCCTATTCTCTCTCTCTCTCTCTCAGACATATCTCTCTAACAGGATTGTGCGAGTAAATTAGAGGCTCTAGAGTAAAGCTAATTTATTTAGGACGTGGCCCAGAAAGTTGTTTATCAGATGCACTCCTGTGATCACAGAGCTATGCTGTAAAGTCTGGTAACGGTTTCTCTGTCAAGAAGTGCAAAATGTCTGAGCTGTTGTTTATTGGCACGTGACATCTTTTCCTTTTTTTAGACTAATGTATTTTGTGCATTAATGTATTTTGTGCATTATGTATTTCCTCCCCCCAATATGGGCCTCGGGCAGGCATGTAATTGTAAACTGATACCATATTTTACTTTTACTTTGAGTTTTCACAATTAAAATAGCATGTAATCAATTGTTCACATAATTGAATAATACTTGCATTACATTACTGTGTAGGTCTGAGTTACTTCTCTATCACACATCCAGCTCGATAGAACTTAACCTTAACTTTGAGTGTCCATACTGCTGACGTTTTAGCTATAACCACTGTGTTGACTCTATTTCAATAGTATGCAAGTGTTGAATTGTGACTTCCTGTTGAGAATGTCCCCTTTTCATGTGACATATAAAGGCGCGCACAAACAATAGCGGTGGTGGCTGCAGGTGCTTCCTGGTGAACAGAGAACTTAAAAATGATGATGCTGTTTCCCAAAAAAGAGTGCATTACTCACCCACAAGGACAGGGCTGAAATTCCTCTTTACAGAGGACCAGAGTGAGGAGGAAGTAAGAAATGGAAAAAGAAAACAAAGAGACTTGCTGTGAATATTGCATTATCTACTAGCATGTTTTTGAGAGCTGGTCACAGATAAGTTGTATATAATAGCCTGGTTTGATACTGATTTTGTCGGGGGGTGACATAATGTCATAATAGTCATATTGCTGATTCGTGACCAAAGTGAAATATTAAATACAACAGTAACCATTGCTGCCTGTGATGATGAGTTTGAACTTTCCAGAAATTCCCATCCTCAATAAATTTCCTTTGATTCACATTGTAGACACATAACCTATGTTGTGTTGTTTATTTGTGTTGATGTTGTGAATGGCTTCTCAATAACTCTGATGGTATTCTCTGGAAAACAAGTCAGACAGTTATTATCCTCTTTGTTCCTCCTAATCTCCATATTGGGGCTACAGTCACCGGTCAGTGCGATGGGACAGTTTGTTATTAGCTATCCAGGAATGCTCGGTATTCCTGAAGTCAAGTTGAGATCTGATGGCCCACATGACACATGCTGGAAACACAGTCTTCTTCAGCAGAACTTGAGTCACAGCTCCTTCTTCCCGCCCACCACTCTCACTAACCCCAAATGACTCCCAGGCGGGCAACCAAACTATTGCTCAAGATACAACTGGATTTAACGCTCTGCTTTTCTACCCCAAACATGACAATCCAATGATGTTGCTCTGGTCTATCAAGAATTTGTGTGGGTGACAATGGATAATGAACAGAGAGGCAACCAAGACTTTAAGGCTCTAATTTTCATTCTATACAAAAAGAAAAAAACGGTATAGACTATACCTGTTTTTTCTTTTTGTATAGAATGAAAATTATGCTTCAGTACAACGTAAAAGCATAGTTGGAAAATAAACCTTTGTGTGCCTGTAATTGTTAAGCTTTTTCATTGATGGTTAAATAACTCCAGTAGTTGTTTACATTGTCGTGAGTGACAGTATTTCTCCATGGAAGTAAGGAAAAGTGCTAACAAGCCAGGGAAAATTTTAATTTTGCTTAAACATAAATGTCAGGCATCAGGCCTTTAAGCAGGCTTAGTCTATATTGTAGTTGCCGCAGCACTTTAAAACTGTTTTCAATTCAAGTTCATGTATAGCTGGGGTTATGTGAAATGCAAATTTCAAGCAAGTGGCTTAGGGCCACAACTCAAGGGAAAATAAACAAATATTGCAGTGTAAATTGGAAATATACATATAAACCTGAATAAATGGGTCATAGATATCCAAGATAGAAAAGGCATTGACTTTGGTAGTACAGTGGTTAGAGCTCGTGCTTCACAGCAAGAAGGTCCAGGGTTTGATTCCCACCTGGATGGGGCCTTTCTGTGTGGAGTTTGCATGTTCTCCCCGTGTCTGTGTAGGTTTCCTCTGGGTACTCCGGTTTCCCCTACCACTAAAAACATGTACAATATGCCAGGATGTATGAATGATGGTGGTCAGGGACTGTTGGTGCAGATGTGTGCAGTCGCGACAGCGCTTCTGTCAGTCTTGTACAATTGTCGCATGTAAAGCACTTTGTGACCATGTCTGTGAAAGTCATTATGAAGATCTTCTTCTTTATATCATGGAAGCAATAAATATCACTGTGAGTCACTTGTATAGGATCATCAACGGGAGTACCCCGCACATGCATTGACAAAAATAACCCATGACTGTTGTGCTGTCAACCTGTGCGCTGTATGTAGCGCTGTAGAAAAGAGAAGAGAGGACGGAGGGGAAACAGTTGGGCTGTTCTTCTTGTGTTCTTTGAGGACTGATTCAGTCAACTGAATACAGTATTTCTTTGAATTTCCCAGTAAAGCTCCTTTTGTTTGCATAAACAAAGTTTGGATAAACACAAAGTTTACAACATAATAATGTAAATGAAATCTACATGAAAGTAAATCTTTTAAAAATTAAACAAAATGGATTTTACCACTTGTATCATTGGCTCTACCTCGCAATGGTATTGGATGCAGTTTTGCATTGTTGACTCAGTGATGAGCTTCACACACACACAGATCAATATTTGACCGTTGGTATTTGACCATTAAAGTCATCATGCAAGAACTCAGCTCAACACAAATCTTTTGGTTACAGTTTTGGGATGTTAAAACATTTTTTTTTATAAAGCCCAAGTTTCCTCATTTCCTTCTGTCCTTTTTCCAGGTTAGTGTTTCTTATGAAAGGGGTTGTCTTTATAGTTGCAACCACCAATAAAAAGGCATGTGTCCTGTCCATCCATAACCTTTGTGTAATCAAAAATGTCCAGAGGACTTAGGGATATCGCTGCCCTGCTCCACGGGGAGACGTGATGCTGTCTTTCACTACAGCCCAAAGGCAGAGGCTGTAAAGATGCATTAGATAGGAGCTGAGGTAGAGACTGGTGATGAGTGCCCACGTCAGAGGAAGTGCACATAAATGTCAATGCACAAGATCCTTACAGTACAGATCTACGACATAATGTAACGCAATACAGGATCACTTATGTCTGACTTTGTCATTCTTGAACCAGGTAGAATTTATTGTGATTATTGTTACATTTGTAAAAACTGGCAGCCAGGTGAGAGCCAGAGAACACACAGTATATAGACAACGCTTTTATTTCATCTTCATCTAACATCTAATATCTCAATAATATTGCTCCCAATCTCTACAACCAAATTCAAAAACCTCCTCAACACCTAATTGAGGAATTGTCTCAGCATCGATACATATTGATGAAGCATTTTAGTGCACTTGTTGTTTCTTTAGACATAAGACTCCAAGCTACGAATCAGCCACTGTGACCAGGGTTGGTCAGAGTGGCCGATTTGTTCCTCGCAGCCACACTTCCATTGAATGAATAATGCAACATGAAGCCTGTTTATAAGTATCCAAGTATTCACTGATTCCTCCCAGTTTACAAGTAAAACGACTTTGTCTCCAGTCTGCTCCTGTTCCTGTTGTAGATATGACTGACTGTATCTATGGAGAGGTTGCGTTAGTGACAGCACTGATACACATTATCCATTTTTGCACACATTTAGGTTTTGTTCAGTTCAGCTTTCCGGCTTTCATTTCATGCTTTAACAATGTCTCAGTCAGTGGGGGGAGAGGCACGGCTGGTGACTCATGCCTTGTCGTCTGTCTCCATGTTACTTTGTCTAATCAGAAAATGGCGGACGTGGGAGGAATCACTTTCAAATCTTTTGTTATGGCCACTCTTCATATATCATCAGCACAAGTGATTCTTTTAAATTTATATTATTTCAAAGAACATAATACTGCACAAGCGTGTTCTCCATTGTTTTCCTTTTTCTGCAGAAGAATGCCTCTCGTCTTTCTCCGCTTGCCAGGCAATCAGATGCATTGAGGAGCTATATTTATCTGGATAGCCCTGATAAGGACCTGGCAGTGGTTCAGGGATTAGATACAGACAATAGACAAAGCCAGGAGACCAGCTGCGTTCAAGTAGCAGCATCCCACGAACGGACTAACGTTCCAAAGAATTGCTTTTGAGCACTTGAAGTTGATTGATTCAATTTAAAAATATTAAATGTTCAAGGTTTCTGGGGGGGGGAAAAACATCTGTACAATTCTGTATAGGGGGAGCAATACAAGCGATCGCTGTTGTTGTTCCGTGATTTTTTTCCGTGATTGGTCAAGGGTATAAGTGAACAGTTTCAGGCCTCTAATACTGGGTTTTCTTTTCTTCATAGAACTGATATGAACAGTGTTGCCACAGATTACTTGAAAAAGTAATATATTACTGATTACTCCTTTGAAAAGTAACGTAGTTACTTTACTGATTACTTAATTTTAAAAGTAACTAAGTTACATTACAAGTTACTTTATTAGTTACATTCAGATGCTGCCGACAACATCTCCACCATCACAACACACTAATGACAAACGCTTTTACCAACACTCACTTTCTTGGAAGTGCATTTTAACAGTAACATCAACAAAGCTGACGCAGACTCAGAAAAGTGACGTATTTCCATCTCTCCCCCCGACCAGTGTGAGTGTTTTTAGGCTGAAAACGTGACATTATGTTACGTCACTCGTCGAGATGCAAAAGTCTTTTTTTCCAAAGGAAAATGACAAAATAGTAACTCACAGTGATTTGGAAAAGTAACTTAAATCTGATTACTTGTTTGGAAATAGTAAAGCATCTAACGCGTTAGATTACTAGTTACTGAGAAAAGTAATCTGATTACAGTAATCCGTTACTAAGTAATTAGTTACTGGCATCACTGTTTATGAAGACATTAAATTGGCTACCACATCGTGATTGCTCGCATTAGTTACTCAAGTTGCACATCAGACCACCATAAAGATCTACTATGGGATCGTGCTCATGGTTAATGTTTCAGTTTGATCAAGCATTCAGTACACAATGACACAATGAGCCCCGGATTAAAAAAATAATAATAATAATAATAATTCCAATCATAATTTTCAAAGATGTAATTTTGTTGTATCAAAGGCAGCAGTAGCTCAGATCTTATAACCAAAAGTTTGGCAGTTCAAATCCCGTAGGTGCACAGTTAGTGTATATTGGTGAATGAGAGTGTGAATGGGTGAGTGGTTCCTTGATGTAAAGGCTTTAAGTGCCTAATGTGGGTGGAAAAGTACATTCTAAATTGAGAGAATTTACCATTCTAAGTATTATAGACTTTGCCATCCCTCTATCAGTGGTTCTCACACTTGTCAAGAAAAAAGAAAGATCTGATGAAGGCTAATGCCGAAACGTAATCACTATTATTAAAAATTTGGACATCGGCTCATGAGTGTGCGATGTTGTTTTTTGATTTATGAAGATTTTCCCCTACATCTGCACCTCGAAGACTATTTCTGGTGTGCCTTGCTTCTATTTTCTCATCTCTCACACTTGTCACAACATGACAATTTGATGTTCCCCCAGGCCGAGATCAAGAACAAATTAGAGCTAAACTAAATAATGCATCAACTGGACGTAAACCATGTGTAAATCAGAAAAAAACACCTAACCTAAATTACTTTACTATCAAATACAATCAAATAATTGAAATTAATAAAGTTTAAAATCCCCAAAATAATATGGTCACCAAGAAGCAAATCTTGTGGGCAGTGTCACGTCAGACAGGCGGGGCAAATGCACTTAATTGTTATGAGTCATTGCTTGTAAAATTACATTACATTCTCTATAGAAACTCCTTCGGCCAATGCACCATCACACATGCACACACGTACAATGTAAACAAAAGGGCAGCTTGTTTTGCTGTACTCACATACCTAAAATTTGCGGCTAACCTGGTGAGTCACAATATACATTGTCCATGGGGCTTAACAAGCCACACTGGACCGTAGCCTTGGGCTAATTTCCATCCGTCGTCCACCAAGCGCACTCTCAAACACACTCACATTCATCCTGGCCTATTGTTTTTAGTGGTAGGGGAAACCGGAGTACCCGGAGGAAGCCTACGCAGACACGGGGAGAACATGCAAACAGAAAGGCCCCATCCAGGTGGGAATTGAACCCAGGACCTTCTGTCTGTGAAGAACAAGCACTAACCACTGCACTACTGTGCCACCCGAGATTAACTTTATTTGTCTATGTAAGCTCTCAGTCGTATACAGGTCATCTGTATTCTATAGTTGAAATGTAGGAAGTTTTGCCTCATCCAAGTTTGTTTGTCATTAGGTTGATGACAGCCTGTGAATAAAGAGGGCTGGGACTAAGTAAGTAAGGAAGTAAGTGCTTTATTTGTCTATGTACAAGCGTACAACAAAATAGTGTTCAGGTGTTAGTCCTGACCTGCTGCGACTTAGCCGTGCCGCCATTGTGGGTCAACCTGACCAGCATGTTTTCGGAGGTCGGGGAAACCGTAGCACCCAGAGCAAACCTGGCTGGCTGCCTTCAGTGCTCCTCTGAAACGGTGCACGCCTCCGGGGTTTGTCCCTGTTTCAGAGTGTGGTGTCCTGCACTGGCCAGCTCCACCTCCTCCTTCCTCTACCTCCTGGGCAGCTCCCTCCGCTCCCTCCGCTCCACAACAGTCTTTCACCATCTTCTCCTCCCTTTCTTTTTTCCTGTAGCTCCTCTTGTGACGCCTCCACAGTGCTGCAGGTGTGGGGGCTCTTGGTAGCCTGGTGGGACCAGAATGATTCCCCTCTGTATTTTTGTATACAGCGGGGATCAGTCTGGTCACCCCGTCCTCATTCGTGGCTTCCGCAAAATCTATCCGTCACGTGCAATCAGATTCGTTTATTTGCCGTGACGTGTTGTTAGCGAGCAACGTCACTCACGGGACGCGGAAGTCCCTCAATAACAATCTACGAACGATGCACGAAAGAGAGAAAGCGTGACTCCAGTCGGCGGTAAATGACCAAAAAACACATCGACAGTAGGTGAGCTTCGTTATTCATAATCCTGCGCAAATATTAACGCAAAACCGCTAATAACACCACATCAACAGCAGACGGCCGCCCTTCGCTGATTGGTTTACTCCGCTTCCTGTTTGCTTGCGTATCTACCGCTGTGGGAAATGGATTCGACGCAGGGGTGACCAGACTCACTCGCTGGTACAGCGGTGAGTCTGGATTTTTCCAGGCTAGGCTCTTGGTGCCTCTTTAGTGTCTCAGAAGAAGACATGTGTAGGTCTCAAATGTCTTTAGCTCATAAGCTAGATGTTTACTTTTAAAAAGTTGCTTTCTTCAGGACCATTATGGACTCTCTGCAGTTAAAAACACGCCAAAGACGCACAGCACACAAACCACAGATGCAGTTCGCAGAAAAATGCAAAAAATGCAGCCGTACCGAGAGAGAGAGGGAGGTTGCTTCCTATTAACCCTAACCCTTTACACGCATGCACACACACACACACACACACACACACACACACCTACACACACACACACACACACCACCCCCAGCTAACCCTGGGGTCAGAAATCTTTAGTGTCACTGACTAAGCTTCTTTGATAAACGTGCTACACTTCCAGTAAAATTCAGATGAACACTCAACAGCCTTTGTCTAGACATATTTTATTTACCTAATTCAGTGGGGAATTTACTGTTATGAATTGCAAATAGTCCTGGTGTAAGCATTCAATACTAATAAAGCATTCTATCCTATTCTTCCTCACTCTGCTCATTCTGTAAATCAGCCCTTGTGTTGTATAAATGAAATCTATATATTACTGAGCATTTTAGTTGTTTTTAAACTTGTCCCTCACATTTAATTATTCATTGCATAAATAGCCCAGCAATGACCTTAAGTCAGTCTATCAATCTCCCTGTAGTATTGATCTGGTCACATCATCAGCTACTGCAGTTGGTTGGATGCCAGGGTGAGCAAAGCCACAACGGCCCAGCTGTTAATTAGGGCAATGCTAAAGTTTTCACTGACCAAGTGTACTAAGAGCAACAAATAGACCTGCTTTCATCGTTATCGAAACGTAATTATTTTGTGTTGAGTCACACAGGGATGAATATGTAACTTATGGAGAAATAATGAGCTAAGGGGCACACAGCCCACACAGGAGACTGACTGGGAAATCCTCCACACTTACTTCTGCTTATAGACAAAGGCTGGAAAGTAATATCAAAGAAGCAGAAGTAAACACACTTCTCTATTTTTTTAAATGCTAACTCCAACGTTATTTTGTGTCCTGGCCTTTTTGACCTGCACATACTCATTCAGGGCAGCTCATCTCAGTCTTCTCTCAATTGTTAATGCTCGTGGATGTCCGTAAAATGGACACCGTGAACTTGATCCTGATTTCAAACCCAACATGGACAGGGGAAGCAGTTTGCAATACAGTATAACCCTTTATTTCCATATTTTGTTGTTGTTTTGTTGCATATACAGTCTAGTTACTTTTCATTTAATTATTTTAATGTCAAACACCAAATTGCATCCTGTCTTGGCTAAAAATATGAACAATTACCTGTCCATATCAAATTAATTCAGTTTTTGATTAATTGCTTATTTGCCCTCTCAGTGCCCAGTGTTCTTAATTTGACTTTTGAAGACACTTGCTCATAAATGACTGGCTTTAGTTGGCTCCAGCAAACGAACAAATAAAGTAGTGAAAAAGCAATCAGTTCCAAACAAGCTCATTTCCTGTGTCTCTACACTAAGGCCACGTACTCACTAATCGACATCATATTACAGTTTTTGCCCGTTGCTTGAACACTATAGACCCATGCTTAGACTAAAGTAACACAACTTGAAGCTTTTGTTACCATACCTCAAACACATGTACCCATACCTTAAACAAAAGCGCTGCTTTGCACTCTAGTTGCAATTCTGCAACACACTTACTCCTTTATGCAACACACTTGGTCCTGCATACTACACTCTATTTCATACATAACACACTTCGTTTAAAAATGAAATCTCAGGGTGCCATTTGGAAAACACATGTATCCAAAATACAAAACACATCGGGTAATTACAACCACTCAAATACACACCTGAAGGCACTGACTCGCAAAACTGAACACCAAACAGCCAGCTACAAAAAGCCTCAGTTTAGCCATGTCAACAACTTTGCAAACATGGATGGAGGGAGAGCGAGAGGCTACGGAGCCCTGTAAGCAGTGCTTACCCCCGTTTGGGGGAAACGCATTCCCCCAATTTTCAGTTTTTCAGGGTAAAGGATCCGGGAAATATTTAGGAGGATCCGGCAAAGATTTGATCTGATATAATGGTGTTTAATGAGGGTGTTCCGGCAAATGTTTTGGCCTGTTCCCCAAATCCATCACATCAGACCAAAAGTGTTCCTGAAACTACTAATTTACAAATTAAGCACTGCCTGTAAGTGACATCAGACAAAAACATTTTGAGGGGTGAATAAAGAAAGAAAGAAAGAAAGAAATGTTTTTGGACGAAATATATATATATATATATATAAAATATATATATATTTTTTTTACCATATACCATGTACCATATTATCTCGGGGAAACACTATGTTAGGGGAAATTTTCTTTGAGAAAAATTACACTAACACATTTATTTTTCCTTTTTTTTTTTACACCACAAATTATCTCATTTCCCCGAGATACGTAATATGTGGTAAAACATAAAAGAATGAAAAAAAGTTTAAAAAAAAGAAAGAAAACAACACAAAAAGTATTTTTTTTTTTAGATTTCATCCAAAATTATTACAGTATTACTGTATTATTATTTTTTCAATCCCCCAAAATGTTTTTGTCTGATGTCACTTCCAGAATCAAAGACTGCAGTGTTTTATATAAAGTAGACTAGTGTGTTCCCCTGATCTGAAAGTGTATGCATATGATCAGAATCAGAATCAGAATCAGAATAGGTTTTATTACCATTGTTTGAGAACAGGTTCACAAACTAGGAATTTTCTTGATGCGGACGTGCAACATAAAACATATAACACAGAATTTAGATAAAAATAAGCTATAAAACTTTAAACTATAAGGCTTTATGGGGCATGCATAAGGAATATTTATAAATAAGATACAAAATAAAAAGTAAAAAGTAGAATATGGTAAGACGACAACAATATACTTAGAACAACAGTGGGATTATATTTACAGATGAGTATGAGTAAAAAGTAAAGTGATAAAGTGATATAAAGTGATAAGTGATAGCAGCAGATCTAAGTGTGGACACACCGCACAGTGCAACAGAGCAGATACATCCATGAGTCTGTGACTGAGTTATTGGGTCTTGTTATTGTTCATGAGTCTGATGGTGGAGGGGAAAAAACTATTCAAGCGGCGGGAGGTATGGGTCTGGATAGACCGTAGCCTCCTGCCTGAGGTAAATGTCCGGGGTGAGAGGGGTCAGCTGTGATCCGACCCACACGCCTCCGGGTCCTGGAGGTGAACAGGTCCTGGAGAGATGGGAGCTCACAGCCAATCACCTTCTCTGCAGCACTCACAATGAGCTGCAGTCGGTGCTTGTCCCGTTCTGTAGCACCGGGGAACCACACGGTGATGGAGGAGGTGAGGATGGACTCGATGATGGCCGTGTAGAACTGCACCAGCATCCTGGTTGGCAGCTTAAGTTTCTTCAGCTGCCGCAGAAAGAACATCCTCTGCTGGGCCTTCTTGATGAGGGAGCAGATGGTCGGCTCCCATTTGAGGTCCTGGGTGATAGTGGTGCCCAGGAAACGGAAGGAGTCCGTGATGGAGATGGGGGTGGGAGAGTCTGTCAGGGCGAGGGGGGGCGGTGGGGCTGTGTCTTTCCTAAGGTCCACGATCATCTCCACTGTCTTCTGGGCGTTCAGCTCCAGGTTGTTGTGGCTGCACCAGGACGCCAGCCGTTCCACCTCTGTCCTGTAGGCGGACTCATCACCGTCCGAGATGAGCTCGATGAGGGTGATGTCATCCCCAAACTTGATCAGTTTAACGGACTGGTGACTGGAGGTGCAGCAGTTTGTGTACAGGGAGAAGAGCCAGGGGGAAAGTACACAGCCCTGAGGAGTTCCAGTATTTGTAGTCCGAGTGTCCAAGACGATCTTCCCCAGCTGCCCGTGCTGTCTCCGGTCCGTCAGGAAGTCATGATCCACCTGCAGAGGGAGTCGGGCACGCTGAGCTGGTAGAGCTTGTCTCGTAGCAGTCCAGGGAGGATGGTGTTGAAGGCAGAGCTGAAGTCCACGAACAGGATCCTGGCGTAGGTTCCTGGGGAGTCCAGATGCTAAAATGTGAAGTGGAGGGCCAGATTGACTGCGTCGTCCACAGACCTGTTGGCTCTCTAGGCGAACTGCAGCGGGTCCAGGAGGGGGCGGTGATGTCCTTGAGGTGGGGCAGGACCAAGCACTCAAAAGACTTCATAACAACAGACGTCAGCGCCACCGGCCTGTAGTCATTAAGTCCTGTGATCTGTCGTTTCTTAGGGACAGGGACGATGGTGGACGATATAAAATATAAAGCCGAGTTTTTTGCCTTTTTCTGCAAACTGCATTTGTGGTTTGTGTTCCACATTGTTTTGTTTACTTTGAGAGTCTAAAATGGTCCTGAAGAAAGCAGCGTTTGTCTTTGACTGCCACTAATGTAAAGCTTTGGAGAACTTGATAGTCTCCAGTTTGTCTGTCCATTAGGGATACAATCAATCCCCTGGAAATGAGCCCATGTGCCTGATTCCAATCAGCGCTATCATGAGGCCGAACAGGTCGGGATGGCAAGGGCCTTGGGGGGCGGGGGAGATAGGGGGGATACTTGGGTAGACATACAGGGCAGATGAGTCGGGTGGGGCTTTTCTCAGCCACACGGGGCTGGTGACGGATCCCATGGCAAAAATAATTAAACAATTTAAGTTTGTTTGTTTGTTTTAGATCCCCAGCTACTGAAACTAGCCAGTTGCTATTCTTCCTTGGGTCTTAACAATTATAGGTATTATAGGTACCATGTAAAATATAGAAATACAATTTCAGTTACAATAGCTCATTATCATGTCATCATTAATTGCATAAATGTCAGTTACTCCAAAGTAAATAGTTCCATGCCACCATTGCTCTATTACACGATGTTCACACTGTGTAAGTTTTACAGGCAGATTTGGACAGTGTGAGACATTGATAGTGTGGGCTTCACCAAGAAAATACTCAAATGATGCACGTTGTGTAGAATCTCAATTGATAATCATGGCGAGTGATTAGCCTTCTGTCTTGGGTTTGATTCGTGGGCCATGGTTGGGCATTACTGTGTGGAATGTGGAAGCCTTTTGTCTGGGTGGGTTTGTAAGTTTGAAGACTTCATTGTCCCAAGAGGGACATTTGTCCACAGTCCACTGCTCCTGACATGTTGCTCATGATGTACTGGAGGATTGATCAAAAGCAGAAGGCAAGCTTCCCTAGATTTTACAACCACTACCAATCTGAACCCCTTATCATCCATGGCTCAAAAAAATTAAAATAGACCTGGCCTTGTGACCGAATCATGAACTAAACTTGTAGATGCACAAGAACTACTGTTGCTCAGTGAAGCAGACGTGCAGCTATACGAACACATTACACTGGGGGTTGTTTGACGAGCACAGAGCAGATGCCCACACTCGAACACTCACCTTGCAGGTTGACTATTATGTGATTGGTGTGATTAAAGCGTAAAGACACTACATACAAAGATACACCAGTAATAGCAGGCATCGAGACCTTTTAAGACAAAACTAATGAGTCAGACGAGTGACCACCCCCACCACACCGACACACTGCGCTGACAGCTGAGGCCTTTAAAGCTTATTTTATCCCATTTGATGGCAATTACCTCGGCTCTTGACTCATCTCTCTGCCGTGCACTTTGTTTCACCCGCGGAAAACCTGATAAATGTCATGTCAAATAGCTAAAGTTAGCATCACCTGCTGAGACCACCTGATGTCAAAACCCCAAAGCTAATTGGCAGCAAATTCAAGCAGAGACGAGGGCTAAGATTTGAACACAAGTATTGTTTTTTTTTTTATGACAACTCTTAGAAGTAAAAGTGAGTAATAGGTGGCGTTCACGTTATAGAATTCCATTTCAGTTGGAGGGCAGGTGTCAATACAACTCTATGGGAGAGAAACAGTTTTTGAAAGAAATTGCCAAAAAGAAAATATCCAAATGTTTTCTCTGATCATCATGTGACAGTGATTGGATTCACAAACCTGACATGTGAATCTTATGGCTGAAAGTCCTTTCTACTGGCCAACATCAAGCACTTGTTTTTGAATATTGTCTCCACTTCTGGACGCCTTTGTGAAGAAATAATGAGACATATGTTCATATCTGCTGGAAGATATGACTTTGAACTTTGCGTCAGTTTTTGTTTCATGTGAATTGGCCTCAGGAATTACAGAGAAATTAGCAATGATTTAAGACTATAAATCTGCATTTTAAGCGTTACTATGGTTACGGCCGTGGAATTTTCAGTTGCCCTCCACCTCAATGTTAAACTATAGGCTCTTTAGAACGTTGTGATGTCACGTGAACGCTACCTATTGCAGTGTTTCAATTGATGTCGCATGATACATTGGGCATATAATTAGTTCAAATACAAGGCAAGTCAGCTAGCAGGTTGAAGTCATTATTCATGAAGCCATTAGCAGGTTGAATCCATTATTCACATGGAGAGGCTAAAAATTTAGTTTTCATGTTTACTCACAAAGATTAATGGCTCATCAGGGCAATGAAATGTAGTGTGGTCACACTAGCGCCCTCGGTAGGGTTATGGCGCGGCAATGGAGGCACCAAGGGAGGCACGCCCGCGAGGGATTCTCAATGCCGCTTGCGGCTTTAATTCCTCTTGTTCATGCACCTTAAGCTATAACGGGACCACATTTTTTTGTTGTAGTTTTACACTTAAAATCTCTAGTTTTACTTTAATCTTATTTCTCTTGATCACTTCCTGCCTCCAGCTGTGGTCACTGATGATGCAAGCAGTTAAAGGGTCGAGCAGACACCAGTCGATTGCTCCAGCCGAAACCAGTAAATTGGTAAGAGGTCTTACCAAACCGGATGTGCGTCAGCGTCCGCTATGATAAGAAGCGTCCGAATTGGGCTTTCGGTTAGGAAGGAGTTGGGGAAAGTGGCCCGTATGCTAACTATCATAGCCACTATAGCATAGGGACCACTGATGCTAACTCACTAGCGATTAGGAGCTATGTGCCATCCCATAAACCACCGCGCCAATCTCCCCACACCCCTCGCCCCCACCCTCGAGTGATTCATGTGCAACCACTGTTGATTGACAGGTGCAGATTTAATCATAAAAATAATTTAAAAAAAACAAGATTCTGCACAAGCCAAACTTTATAAATGTGACAAAATACATGTTAGAGTCACCACAGCACAGTCACATGTCAGGGTTTAAAGAGCCTCCTCAGTGAATAGCCTAAATGAAGGCAGTTTGTGCTTTTGCTTTCATTTAGTAGAAACTTAAGCTGCATGGCTAATTTGCATACTGTAGCTTTATGAAACCAGTTGAGATAAAATAAAGGGAAATGTGAAGGATCTGGATCTTGTTGGACAATATACAGTAGGTGGCGGTATGCACTTTTGTTTGACCTGCACTGAACTTTAAAGAAGAAGAAAAACAGCTGTTAGTGATGTCACTTCCCCTGGGTAAGGACGGTCGAATTGGGCAAATGCAGCTGAAGCTCTAGTTCACTAACTGCATAGAGAACAGTTGACCCCATGAAAGGTTAAGGATTAGTTGCTAGTGATAGTACTTAGAGGCTACAATTTAATGGTTTCGGATGCAGCCTATGTTGTGGCGGTGACTCACGCCGCCATCTGCCCGCACTCACACTCTGATAAGCGGCTGTCCCCGTCACCTTGGTAACGGTGACCTCTGCAGGCGTGAGGCCGTGAGGTCGCCCCATAGTGAGAGGGAGTCACGAGCCACGTTTTAGCACAGTTTTTGGAGTCAACCTGTCAGCCGCGGTGCACAATGTGGGATTAGAACAGCGCATGACAGTGGGAGAAAAAGAAAAGGTCATAAATTCCTGGTTAATTAGCAACATTCGAAGTTTATACTTTATTCATTCTAATCTGAAGTTTAAAAGGAAGTTCACAATTCTGAATTTAGGAAATAACCAACTTTCAAGTGGTACTTTGGAACCTATTTGTATACTTTATTGTCCCCGTAGGGAAATGTATTACTCCCTATAGCTTTGGAAGGTAGAGAGCTTAACAACCAAAACAAAAGTACACATAAATGTCACATAAACGTTCACTGGAGGATGTTATGTTATGTGCATTATTTTTATGAGCCTCGCAAGGCTAGTGCTACGAGCTCTAAGGGTGCTACTTTGTGTGGGGCTAAGCCCCTACAGCACCGAGGCTTCGTGATTGTGATGGATATAAAAGTACTATCGTACAACTGTCGCGGCCTGCGCTTGGGGCAGAGTGCAGAGGACCGAGGCCGAAGGATTGTTGTTGACCAGCTGCTTGAACAGTGCGATGTGCTCTGTTTACAAGAGACGTTTCTAACTAAACAGGATCTGGGGGAACTAAACTCACTAAACGCTAACTTTAGTGGGTCCGGGGAGTTCTGTGTGGATATTGGTGATGGCATAATACGAGGACGCATTCCTGGTGGAGTCACTGTTCTTTGGAATAAAAAACTTGACACTCATGCCAACGTTATCAGACTTAAAGCGGACTGGTGTATAGCATTACACTTAACACTGAAGGACAAGGAATGTGTTATTTTAGGCCCTGTCCATACGAAGTCAAGCTGAGGACCAAACACAAAGATATTTTATCAATCCAGTGTATCGTCCATACGAGCCCGGCGTTTTGGGGGTCTGTAAACGAACATTTTCCAAACTAGGTCCCAGAGTGGAAAGATCTCAAAACGCCGTTTACATGGCGCCGTTGTTACAACGTCTCCGCAACTTTTAATAAAACAATGACATCACAGCACCAGAGTGGTGTCTGTTATCCATAATCTACTGACCTTATAATGAGTTGTACTCATGGATCTATTATGGTTTTACTTCGCTCCCCTTTGCTCCACTGTAATCCGTGAGCCACAGGTGACAAGTAGAAAAACACGGCCAAGTCAGTCTGTGTTTTTGGACTGACAGTCAAAGTCCGGTCACTGACAGGTTTTTCTGCTTTAGTCCCGTTACGTCTGAAGAATAAACTCGTCTCTTCTGTAAATCGTAAATCGTTGAATCTGTTTCATTTTCACTGTTTACATTCCACAAAAGTTTACTGCGCATGCGCCCTCTATACCTTGTTCTATTATCTGTGTTAGTGTCACAGCGCCACACTCAGACCTGGCAGACGAATTACACCGTTTTCACAGACCTGAGTCATCCCATGTGGACGCACACATTTACTAAGCTGGCTTCGTGCTTACAAAGAAAGTTTTTGAAAATATAAGCGTTTTGTCATCGTGTGGATATAGCTTTAAATGTACACCCCCTATGAGTGTCAGCAGAATGAAACATAATATCTAAACAGACTTGCTCTTATTAATTCTTTTGTGCAGGATAAAACGTGTTCTAATGTATTTGTTGTTGGTGACATGAATTCTGATTACAGTACATCATTATTTGCAAGCCATCTGAACCAATTTTGTGAGGATAATGGGTTGATATTATTTACTAAAGCTCTCTACAAATCTGTCATCAGTTCTATGTATGAGGATATTAAAGTGTTGTATTAGTCATGTAAACCCCTTCAAAGATCAAAATCTAAAAAGAGGGTAAGGCCTGGGTGGAATGACCATTTGGCTGATGTTTATACTAAAGCTCGGGAGGCCTCTACAGAATGCATACTGGCGGGAAAACCTTGATATGGGCCTGTTTTTGAACATAAAAGGCTAACTAATGCCCAGTATAAATATCCTGTGCGTTATATCAGTAAAAAATGAGAGAGCGCTGAGAGCTGATTCTATGGCCAGGAAACTCTGCTGTAACAATACATACGACTTTTGGAAGGAAGTGAAAGGTATAACTTTGAATAAAACATCTATGCCCTGTGTGGTGGATGGTGCCTCTTCTACTGTAAACATTTTAGAACTATGGCGGCAGCATTACCGTAGTTTGTTTAATTGTGTTCCGAGTGAATTCTATACTGTGAATGATGTTGACAATGTTGACGTAATTATGACAAATTAGGTCTTTTAGGGCAATAACCAATTTGTCTAATAACAAAGTGCAGGATTGGATGGTATCTCTGCTGAGCACCTTAAGTTCGCAAGTGTGAGGCTGGACCCACTGCTTTCTATCTGTTTCACAGTTTTTCTTGTGCATAGTTTTATACCAGCCTTTATTGGTTCCAGTCATTAAAAAACAAACTGGGAAGCTTGGCTGTTCAGATAACTACAGACTAATAGCCTTGGCTAGTATAGTATCCAAAATAATTGAAACTGTCCTTTTGGACAGGATTCTAAAACTTGTAAGATCTACAGATAATCAGTTTGGATTTAAGACCAGGTTAGGCACTGACATGTATATATATGCTCTTAAAGAGACAATTGCTAAATATAGAAGACAACATTCATCTGTTTTATGTGCTTTTTGGATGCTTCAAAAGCATTTGACAGGGTAAATCATAGAAAACTATTCTTGAATTTAGCCCAAAATGATGTACCCAGTTATGTTGTGCGTTTTTAGCATACTGGTACTCACAACAAACAGTGCAAATAAAATGGGGGAACAGTGTATCTAGCCCTTTTAAAGTGAGCAATGGGGTCCGACAGGGGGGTGTTCTGTCCCCAGTGTTATTTAACCTGTATCTAGACAAACTGTCGACTAAACTCAAAGCCTGTCATACTGGCTGTGTCTCTGGAAGTATTGTTATGAATAATTTTTTGTACGCAGATGATTTAGTCGTGTTTAGTCCAAGTACGGCTGGTCTATAGCTCCTCAATATCTGCTCAACCTATGGTCTGGAACATGACATTAAGTACAATAGTTCGAAGAGTATGGTTATGATTCGTAAAACCAAGGAAGATAAGAACTTGACATTTCCAAACTTTTGTTTGTGTAATGATGTTTTGCATGTTGTCAACAAAATCAAGTGCCTTGGGCACATCATCACTGAGGACTTGTCTGATGATGATGACATTTACAGACAATGCAGAGTGTTGTATGCCCAGGCTAATACCCTGGCATGGAAGTTTGTTATACAGAGCGAGTGAAGCTGACTTTATTTAAAGCGTACTGTACTCCCTTATATACAGCTCATCTCTGATCTCATTATAAGAAAGCCAGCATGCGTTGGCTGCAGGCGGCCACATGCTTTGCGTGTGCTTTTGAAGAAGCCGAGATGGTCAAGTGCCACAGAAATACAGAAATGTTTGTCAATGTGAATAGTTTACAGGCCGTACTACGAACTTTGATGTACAGCGTTATGTGTCGATTGAACGTGTCTGAAAATGAAATAATAGTGTCCCTCACAAATATAAAATGGAGTGCCATCTTAATTATTTGTCTTGTCCTTTTATTTTTATTTTAATGGACTACATTTCACATGATGGCACATTCAGTCGTCAATTAAATACACCATGGCTTCATTCACTTTTATTTCCCTTCATTGTACTGCAGCTGTATGAATGGAAAGTCTGTGGTTGAGAGTGGCAGTGGTTACACTGTACTACTGTGAGTTTCTGTAGTACTTTCCATACAACTGGTGAAATCCCCCGGTGAGAAGACTCATATCTGTGTCATTCATGTTCATGTAGGAGAGCAAAGTATGTTACTCAAATGATCACCACTGGAGGTGCAAGAAGTACTTGTTTTAATTTTTAATTAAGTGGATTGATCCAACAAAGAAAGCGCTTGAGTAATTAAAGCCACACTGCGCACAATTTCAATCAGTAAACAGAATAGAATACAAGCACTAATTTCATTATGGTTGTTTTTTATTGGTGTAAAATAACTGTAAGAAACATACATGTAGTGTGCATCTCTGACATGACTTGTAATGAGACATCAACAACCTGAAAGTTATTCATAGGTTTAAATACTGTACATTTGGTTATTTTCCAGTCGCTATGCTTTTCTCCAATGCTAAAGTCTTATTTGTATCAAACTGATCATTCAACTCACTTTTAATAATCACATTAATTAATTAATGCTTTGGGCGTTTATTTAGTTTCTCTTGTGAGGTTGCAACATATAACTATATGAGATGAATTAAGCCAAGACTTGATACAGGGACAAACAATAGCCCATTCTATACCTCCATTACAACAAAACATTTGTGTTGATAAAGCAGAAAAAAATGAACATGTGTGACCAGCTTGAGCATATTGGTGGCACCCTCAGAGAAACAATGACACTGTGATGCTTCAGTGTACCAGTAATTATCAGGTAAAGAGCCTCGACAAAGACATCTCCAAACCACAACAGATTGGCAGTTTGGAGACTTCCTGTGATCAAGCTTGTTAACGGTTGTAAAGTTTAGTGGCAGTGGCTCCAAAGGCTCATTAAACATAGGATGCCAAGATGTCTGGTTGTTTTATGTGATCAACAAAGTCAAGTACGCTTGAGATAATAGAGGCGGACTGATGAGTTTTACACATTTAAAGTCAGCACAACGAGATTACATAGAGTGCACAAAGTCTGAGAAGGATAATGTCAGCGTTTGGAGGGGCCTGCTTCCTGTTGGCGGCTGCATTTTTGCGAGCAGGATGTGACCCGATCGTACATGGGTGGGGGGGTGGGGTGGGGGGGATTGATGTAGTTTCGGTTTGTAAGTTAGGTACTCTTGTGGTAATAACGGTGGTGTTGGAAACACTGTGAGATTCTCAGCTCATTCAAAAAGATACTCATAGACATCCGCCTTTGCCACTTGAGTTAGTTTGTGAGTATGAGTGAGGGGTGTGGGGGAGTGGGGTGGCGGTGGAAGGAAGCGTCTGGGAGGGGCAGGGGTATCTGGGCTGACTCTGCTCTGTCTGTTTACCCACTAACATCCTGCACAAACAGGCCTGTCCTCCAAGTCCTCAGACATCAGTGACTAATCTGCCAATCTGTTCAGCTCCTCTGGCTCCTGCCTCCCCCCCAACACTCCACAGACTGCCACTGTTTGAGACCAACGGGGCCTGATTACATTATTCAGGTCATGTTTACATTTTGCTGAATAAAAGTGTGCTTTTGTCATTTCGCAGATTCTACAGTGGGTCAAACAGAAGTAGCAACTATTAAGTATTTTTTACCTAATATAACATTTATCTCTAATTTCCTGTAGTAGTCTATGGATTATTATTTCACCTATTCTAATGAAACCAAAATGTAACTACGGGCTGCTGTAGCTGTGTACAATGTCCAAAGGGGATCTGGTTCGACACAGCAGTTGACAGATCTCAAAAACATGTGACTATGACGTTTATTTCTGCTTTACTCATTCTGAAGAAAGATTAAAAAGTGATTTGATATGAGTACTAAAACCCTCATGTACTTGCCACATATATTTACATGAAATGACTTCACCAAACGAGACAGCTTACCCCGGAAGTACTGTGCCAGGCCCACTGTCATCTTGGAATATGCCTGTGCCATCAGGAAAGGGAAAAAAATGTCACTCATTATTCATTCAGGACCTCTTTTGCCTCATAAAGAACTCTGACTCTTAGGGCCTGTCCACACGAAGTCAAGCTCAGGACTAAACGCAAAAAAACATTTATCAATCCAGCGTATCATCTATTTGAAACCGGCATTTTGGGGGTCTGTAAACGAATATTTTTCCAAACCATGTTCCAGAGTGGGAAGATCTCAAAACTCCGTTTACTTAGCTCTGTTACGGCGTCTCTGCAACTTTTGCTAAATGATGACATCACAGCGCCAGCATTGTGTCTGTTATCCTTAATCTACTAACCTTATAATAGGTTTTACTCCACTCCGCGAGCAACAGGTAAAAAGTAGAAAAACAGCGCAGTTAGGTTTTTCTGCTTTAGTCTCGTTGCGTCTGAAGAATAAACTCGCCTCCTCGTCTCTTCTGTAGATCATGTTCACTGTTTACAAACGTTTCTTGCATGAGCTAAGTTAATTTTCTTCTATTAACAGTGGTAGCAACACAGCGCGTCACACAGGCCTGGCAGATGAATCGCAGCGGTTTTACAGACATGACTGGCTTCATGTGGACGCACACATTTACTGAGCTGGCTCCGTGTGTATAGAGGTGGTACGTTTTTTTCCTTGGGGTATTGTACTTACCAGTTAGTTAGAGCAGAGCTATCACTCCATGTTTTATCACTGTAGGAAGTGTTGGTGAGTAATCAGGCAGTTATCAGGAGAGGACACCCCGAGAGGCTGAAAGGAACAAGGAGATGACGAACACGATATCACACTGGCAAATTAAACTGTATTTTTTGCTATATTGGTCTTTGTTTGCACTTTTCTGATATTTCCTTTGAAGAAACACCAGAGTGAATCATCAATCATCTCTCTCCATCCTCTGTCTTATATTGTCTTTTCCAATTATCACTAGCCTCATAAAGCCCCAAAACAGTAGCCTTTACTACTTTTTCCAAATCACATCAGTAACAATTTCACTCTCTATCGCCACACTGACTATGTCTAAGCACATGCAACTTTCCTTTAATACCACGCTCTACTCTATCATATAAAAACAAGTATAAACACATGCAAAATATTCAAAAAGAATGAGTCACAATGGTATGTGAGCAGATGGATTAGCAGATGACTCTCAAAAACATCTTACATGAGTGGTCCTTCATCCTTGTCACGCCTAAAACTGACCTAAATATCATACATGCTACTTAAACTGCATTATAAGTGTTATGTGGGGTGACATATGGAATATTGTTTGCCAGGAAAGGAAAAATACAAAAATACAAAAAGGTAATATCACGGCGGTTTGCACCACTTGTCCTAAGCCCCACTCATTTTAGCAGTATATTTTTTGAAAATAGAGGTGTGTATGTAGTTTCATGATGAAGCCTCTCTCAGCCCGAGGCAGAACTGATGACACTTGACGGTCGCAGCTCTGGGCTCTGACTCATTGTGACGACTGCAACACTCACACACACCGCGCCACTTCCTCTACGCTCATATATGTATTTACCAACACACGGGTTTGACACATTTTCAACAGTCAGGGCTTTTCGTTTTATTTTAATTTTAATATTGTGGATACTTTACAGCAACTAAGGCTGAGTGAGGTACACTGGACAGTTGGAGACACAGTTCATCACACATTTTCAACACTTCAGTTGGAACCCATTTATCCAGGCATAAGAACTGCATTGTAGTCTCTCTGGTCAGATACTTGAACTTTGTGGATGTTCTGTATGTTACATGCCTACACAGTTTGGTAATTTAAATTGAGCTGCAATTGTTTTAAAAGCAGATGTAAGATGAAGCATGTAGGGTTGGAACAATAATCTTAAGCTTCTGCTTGTAAAGCGAACCATTCTCCTTGGCAAAAAGCCTCCAGTTCCTGAGCTGTTTTGCATGAACTGCACGTTTGAGCTCTCCCCACAGTGGTTCAATGATATTGAGGTCAGGAGACTGAGATGGACACTGACAGGACCTTCACTTTATTCTACTGGAGCCAGTGGCATTAGCGAAACACCCCCATATTTCACAGTATGGTGCACTTTTTTGTTGTGAACAAGGCCAATGGCCTATGAGGAAATTCTGCCAGGATTTGAGCACAACTGTATATCCCAAGGACAGAATTAGGTCCTGCTATCAGCTCTTTGGAAACATATTCTGGTGTAAATCGTATCTAACGTCATATTTAGGAATTGTATGAAATATGTTGGAATTTGTTTGTTAGAGGCAGTTTCACAAGCTTGACAAGACTGAGAAGATTGACAAACTATTCATCGCCAAATTAAACTATCATTATCATCCCTCCATGAACTGCAATAATACTGGATTCTCAATGACATTAGTCACTGTTTAGATCATTGCCAAATCATTGTGACTCATTGACAATATCTTTGGTTTTGTGCTGCTGCTGCTTGTTCATTAGACATTGTGTGAATCACGATGAGACACCGAGAGGAGGTTCCAGCATATCAAGTAGAAAAAGGCATTTGTAACAGTGCTGTGGAGATCTGCGGTTATCAAACAGGAAGTGCATGTGGATATGGTGAGCAGCTTTCATGTGTCATGCCCACACCCTTCACACCATGACGCTGGCAGGCCCTGTCCCCTCAGGCCTCAAAGCGCTCGTCAACAAGCACCGGTATTCACATTTCTAAATAGGAGAGTGACCTTCTATCTTGTTTATAGGGACTCTTATGACCTCACTCTGTCATTTTGAACCTACCAGATTCTACTTTTTAAATGTTGTGTTTTGTTTTTTGTGCTGCTGTTGCATCACAATTCACACGATACATGCTCACTTCACAGGAATTGTATTCACCGGTAATCGTCATTCTTATTCTAATCAAAGAAATATGCTGTATATATTGAATAGGCTTAAGTAGAAGTACATTTACTCAAAAAATTACCTGAGTAAAAGTTTAAATACCGTATAAATGGTGTACAAGAAAGTATTATCATCACTACAGTTCCTCTTGTTTGCCTTTAACTAATACCATATGTCACAACACAAATGTTTCAACAGATCCAGAATGATTTTGAAGTGAATCATCTTCCTTCCAACATGCTCCTAAAGAAGGCACCAGCTCTGCACTCACTGCTCCGACTCGCTGTGATAAATTGATAACATCAACCAATTTTGATCTCGTTGAAGGGTATAAATATAAAAGCCCATCTTTCCTTTTCTTATGAAGTTATTTGGTTGACAGAAAAACATGTTGCTTTCAATGGTTCTTTCACTAACTTGCAGAATTCCACAAGGCAGTGGCTTTGATTTACAATGTTTTTGAAGGGATATATCGTATGTTTACCTAAGGCCTGTATGACTGTGCAGATGATAATGTTAAAGGTCAATGACATGCTACATCAGGAGCTAATCAATCAATCAATCAATCAATCAATCTTTATTTGTATAGCGCTTTTCATACATTTCATGTAACACAAAGTGCTTTACAGATTTAAAACATTCTCCTCCACCTTTCCAGAGACACACCACACACACTCAAGGTAAAACAATGGACGCAATGGACATAAAGCTGAGATAAGGTCGTAATGTGTACTTGCGAGTCGGTGGTGGGAGCAGGTTAAAACTGAAAGTGTTTGACACAGTGTATAAACATACTGTAAGAGAAGCCCCAAACTTTAATCCCTCACTGCACAACCAATCCTTAGAACAAGTGACATGAATTACAATCCATCAAATGATGACATAGACAACACATAAATAATATTGTGACTAAAATGAGTGGAATATCTCTTTAATCAGATTCATTGCCCATTTTGTGTCTACAGAAACAGAAGAAAACTCGTCGCACAGTCTGGTCGAGTGCCAGAAAGACCTTGACAAACTCTGGATCGCTCATATATGGGCTGCCGGACTGGCCCCTTTTATTAATGTTAATGCACTGCATCATAGACTGTAATGGATGAAAGTCAAGTACAGACTGGGCTGTAGTTCTGTGCCATCATTTCTTAAAAATCTGTACCTCACACAAACCCTTTAACCTGTTCTCCAGACCGTCCACCTGTTACAGACATGGGCTTAACACAAGACGAGCCTCTAATGCTTTACTTTGCCTCTGCCAAGAACTAATGCACTTAGAAACACGTTATTTACCGAGCCATCTCACACTGGAACAGAAATGATGTTAATAAGCTATCACGTTTCTTAGAGTCTCGAGAAATCCATAAACAATAATGGAATTATTCTAACTTAATGTAGCTATGGAAATGGTTTTGCACTTGATTTGTTGTTTTTCCTCTCTCTATTATTGGAGTGGATGTGAACCTTCTGTCTGTAATGCGCTGTTGGTGTGTTTGGTGTGAGTATAAACTGTAATGTGTTTATAATGAGAACGGAGCCCAGGAAGGATAGTCTCTACTCTGGAAGAGACTACAGGGGATCCTTAAATAAACATTAGAAAAACACTTGAAAAATGTCAGCATATTTCCAAACATAATGACTGGCCATACTGGGTGCCTGTTTTAATTTATTTATTTAAGCTGGATTTGGACTAACCTTTGTCCTATCCCACTCAGAGGCAGGGGTGCATTTTCTTTTTGTTCTGAATCTGAACACAATCCCCAAACCAAACATTTCAGTCAATTTTGTTAAGTATAAAGAGGAAACTCGTGTGTTGAAATATCCACCTCAGTCACATACTGTATCTTCGAAGCGTTTTCGCTCTCTGCCATGTTTGTTCGGTAAAAGTAGCTCACAGGGTAAGTTATAATATTTGATAAGGATGTGCTGACAATGTCTTGAATGTCTAAAGCCCAGGTGCTGGTCGTGTTGTGATGTGCACTCGTGGCTCTGAAAGGCTATTGCGGGACGGGGTCTGGTCCAGCAGCTGCGTGTTCTCTCGCCTCGTGTTTACCCTCCATCCCTCGGTGTGTTGACTCAGGGCTCAGCGGCAGGTGATGTGTTCCTCGTGCGAGTCACAGAACGAACCGATCTGCCCCATGATATTGACTTTAATCCGTCCGAAAACAACATGAAACGTGCAGGTAATCTCTCTTTTTCCAATGAGATTTTCCTCCCTTTAAAAAAAGTGTGACCTGAAAATCCCGCTGGGCCGCCCCGGTGCAGCTGCCTCACACCTGGCACTGCGTGACTCACCGGAAATTCACCTGGTTTGTTTTTTTATGGAATATAATTTATGACTGCAATACTACTCTACACAACAGATCGTTTGGCTTTCGTTTGGAAATACCAGAATTAGTGGATTATATTTAGAAATTAAACACAAGTCATACGTGTGCCATTCATTTTTCACCATCTAGACCACGTGCAGTAACCTCTGTTTCAGTGTCCCTTCATCAACTACCTGCAAACCTGCACTGCCAATAGTTCTATATTCATTGTATATAAGATACCTCTAGTTACTATAACTTAATTGCACATTTTCCTGTCTATTTTGCACCTCCTGAGTGTTTCTTGAGAGCTGATGTAACAAGTGAATTTCTCCACTGTGAGATCTATAAAGTTCTATCTTAACTTATCTCTTATTATTTCTTTTTTTTATATAGATGAACTTGAGATGACTTTTTCCAACTTTGACTTGAGAAAATTTCAAATGTTATTATTGTGGGATTATCAACGTTTTACCCACAGAAAATAAATGCAAATCCGCTTCGTATCAGACTGCTACATGAGGAAAATGGAGATAATAATGTGTTGTTTCATGTGACACACGGTGCTGATGGTATTGATGACACAGGACCAGCCTCATGTCAGTCTCTGAATCCGTCCCTGCAGCAAAGGGCCACGTGACGGCCCCGGGACATGTGCGGGTCCCACCTGTTTCACACAGCGGATCATGCCAAATAGCTCTTGGAAAATCCTCATCATCGTTCCACAATTCAATACTACGCTGTTGTGAGATGATATTCCCCCGCCAATCGTTCTGATCACTAACATGGATCTACAATATTATGACAGTCATATGGAGTCAGTAAAGGAACAACTTACAGCCTTGTGAGATCCAATACTGCAAATTTACTTTCGAAGTTAGACAGAGTGGATGAGTGTGAAATGGGCGAATGGTTTGAATGCCCAGAAAAGCGTTATGTAAATGTTACTCTTTGCCATTTACAGGGACGAACCTGCTGACGATTCTTACGCTTTACTTGTGATCACCTCATCTGCTGCACTTGGAAATGAATTTGGTCCTGTGATTGGCTTTAATCTTCTGCCAATGAACTTAAGAGCACAGCAGATGACTGGTGTGATGACGGGGATGACGCTCGTGCTATAAAGAGTCCCTCCCTGACTTCAGCACCATCGTCACCAACGCAGCGGCGCCTCCCCCTCTGTTAAAGTCTGGAGCCCCAAAACGTGTGAGTGGATTTGTGAATTTGGGACCAGCGTTGTGTTCGACTCGTGACCAACTAGCCGTTGAGGTTTATTTTTATGGCAAGTTTACATCATTGTTGTGTAAATGTTTTGAGTGTCCTGACCAATTTGCTTTCATTCAAGTGAAATTTGCACTTTGCTTGTGTACAACACCTGCACTCATCATAACAGTGACCGCAGGCCACTGTCATTGTGTTCTAATTTGAAGCACAATAACAAAGGCATAAACATCTTCATACTGTATCAATATAAACAAACACAAATACATAATCCAGCATTATACAACAGTATATTAAATTTAAAAAAGGCATTACACCCCATTTTAATATCAATCATTACCTACACAGGGATTTGCTGTAAATAATGACTCCATACAGTGTGGACACGTACTTCATACTTGACTGACTGGGTCCAGGCAAGCAAACTTATTTACTGCTGCCTCTGACACTTGATTGTATTTTAACACATTTTAATATATAATTTTAATATATACATATTTGTATTTTTTATATATTTTTATGAGTTGTACTGATTGAATTGTTTATGTGTTTTATTGTGTTTATGTGTTTTTGGTGTTGCTGTGAGGCACATTGAGTTGCCTTGTGCATGAACTGTGCTACATACATTTGCCTCGCGTTGCCTTCATACAGTGGATACAATATGTAAAAGCAAAGCAGCTTTGTCTGAGGAGGATGAGGCTGTCACATGTGCGTCCCTGATCTGCAGCTCTGTCAGACCTGATCCGCTCACAGCCTCTGGACATGGTCAACAGGAAATGAGAACAGTCTGAATCATAAGCACTACAATACACTACAGAAATAAAGTCACATGTTTTATGGAGGACTTGACTGTGTAACTTCAATATTGACAACAACATATGATTCTCAGTGTATCATCTTACTGCCCTTATACAAATGGCCTGGTCAAAGTCAATGTGTGGTCATCATTTTCGCGAAATGCTCAATGTGCATTACTCACAGCGGATGTCCTTAACAGAGTTAGTTAGTCAGTGTCACACACAGATGATGTGCATGCCTCTCTCAAACGCCAGTACACACTAATCTATCTTTTGATTTATTGCACACATTTCAAACCAAATGAACCACCCAATAAGTTAGATTTACAGTTTTGGACAGCAGATAATGGATGAGCAGACTGAGCACTAATGGTGGAACATTTTGTGATTTTTGACAACAGCCATAAGTTTCTACCTGGTCCCTGAAACTATGTGGCTCTGAAAAGCTGCAGTGAATGGACCGCAGCCTCATTTCAACAGTATAAAAGCATCGCCTTCTGTGAAAAAGCATGCGTGGTGGTATGAGTCATTCTTTGATCATATATTAAGCTTTCTTCCTTGTGTGTGCCATTTTCTCTTCTATTGAACAGCTGGTTTTGTATTTTTACCTGCATGTCCATTTATGTTTTCATTCATTTTAGCCTTTTGTGGTCAAATGTATTGAGTCCACCTGCGTCACAAAGCCTTTACAAAACAATTTGCTTTTTCCATTTCAAAATGTGAAGCCTGTTCCTTTTTGGGGCATTTTTCACAGCAAGTTTCCAATTTTGACCCAAGTATCTGGATGTTCTTATCACACACAATCATCCAAGAAGAGACCGGCTGCTCGGATTACCGAAGAGATGGCAAAAGGTGGTGGTTGACGCCTCAGCGGTTATGTCTCCCCATGTGTGACGCCTGTAGGTGCTCTGTGATGTCAGTGACCACACAGACACAAGACGTGACGCACCGGGAGATGCTGCCACCGGCGAACCGCACTTGTTCACACTGTGTCCAGTTCACAAATGCTTTTACAGCTGATCTGATAAGAGAATAATTGTTATCGCCTCAGTGTTGATAAGTCTATAATATTTGCATCGGGGGGAACAATCCTTGCAATGGTGTCTGAGCAAAATGTTGCTCCCGATCAAAAACAGTTTTAAATATTATCAATATTAAACAGATTTGATCATGATCAGTTTGACCATAACATGAACAGTACATTTAGAGATGATCAAGGTAACAAACCAACAGGCTCGTCACTGCAGATGTGTAACAGTGCGTTGACAGCACTTTCCACTGACACGCTTTGTGCAAGGGGCCTGGAGTAACATATTTAGTATTCAGCAGGTGAGTGAGTGACGGTGAGATTATCATAAGTAAGGTCTCAGACACTGCTCCACGCGGTGCCTGTTGTGATGTGCGTCATCGCGGGATCCTTTAAAGAAGAAAAAAAACAGGCTGCCGCTCGTTCCGTGGTCGAGAGCAGGAATCACACTCACACCGAGAGACGCATTATATCTGCAGCCTGAATACCAGGGTGAAATAGAGAGCGTAACCACCTGCCCAATATAATTACATTCATTACACTTTCTATACGCAACAATTACGCACACTGTGCCGCCTGTGTATAGGGAGGAGAGAGCGCCTGCAATTATATTCTCTGATTCTTTGACTGATGTGCGAAATGAGTCCCCCCTTTATGGTGCTCCCCTCGGCAGCCCATCTCACCTCCTCCTCACTCACACCAGATAAGTCACCACCGAAGGTCACAACACTGTCATGAATGTCACAAGATTGAAGGTGTATTTCCGTGCTGTGTTGCATTAATGCAGTACTCCCCAAACATTGTTCTGTGACCCACCTTTTTGGCTCCAGACCTGCCGGAGATAGGAGATATTTACATCTCAAGTGCCTATGTAGAGGTTGCATGTTCTCCCTGCGTCTGTGAGGGATTTCTCTGTGTGCTACAGTTTCCCCATTCAACCCCAAAACATGCAAACACCATCAGCCAGGACCGGGCTCAAGATCTGGAGCTGGGCCCTTGGGCACAACACTGTGGTCGACCTCCTGACGGGAAGCTTCGTACCATCGGTCAGGTCCAGTCGACTTAAGAACAGTTTCATACATAAGGCCATCGGGAAGCTGAACTCCCTGCCCTCCCTCCCACCCCACCCCGCTCCACAATCAAGGATGAGAAAAATATAATTTTAAATCATTCACATGGTTTGACAAATAAAAAATCTTGAATCTTGAAGGATGGGTCAAATGCATGAGGATACATTTCCCTGTGGACGGAGTTAACAAATATAAAACAAAAACAAAATAAGGCTACATCATTTAGACATCGACTGATCTGCTTTGACTTGAGGGAAGCGGATTTCTCTATAATGTTGCTAGTGCTCAAACATAAGCTCTGAATATAGGCCCTTTCAGGCAAACTGTCATGCTTTAGTGTCACACGTTCATTCACTGTGGGCGAAGACTGATGGATTAATGAGGGACAAACGGGACAGTGTGTGGTAATAGTACAACCCCCCAAAAGCCAGTCAAACTTTAAGGCACAACATAGGACCTCGCAGCGAAAGAAAGTAACAAGACACTTTTATGTGGCCATAGTAAAAGTACACAGTATAGTGGTGGTATAGGAATAAAGACGAGGAAAATGTATCTGTTGCTGAGTCCTACACTTCAACCACTTTACCCGTGAAGTTGGTGGTTGAAGAATATTTACCTGCGAAACAGTTGATGGACAGAGACACATCATCAGCAACTGTCTTTTTGCAGCAGTGGCATGTAAAGAGACAATGCTCAGCAGAAGAGGAGGAGGCACTTAGGCTAAAGGGCATCAAGAGGAGGACCTTGGTAACTGCCTAACCATAGGGACTCAAATGTTTTCATGCGGGGTGGGGGGCAGACAGGAAGTTAGCTGTTGCCTCTTAGTCATCAGTTAATAGTGTAGTGAGTTTGACCAGAGTGAGCACAAATGTCACTGTCTTGTAACATGTTCTTCAAAACTTGCAGATGCACCGGCGTCAACAATGTGCATTCATACCTGTCTCAGCTACTATATGATCCTGGGGCAATGTACCAATGAGCAGTAGCCAGTTCAAAAGTTCAAAAGCCCAGAGGAGGCTTTTGAACTTTTAGGTTCAGGAGGTAAAATGTGTATTTTCCCCATAGATGCAGTATTTTGAAAAACGAATAGAATGTTAATAATACAGACACAACACATTGATATTTAAGCGAGGTAGGTGAAATGTCTTGCTTATGGACAACAAGTTGAAACCACCACAGTCATGAGACGGACACGTCACCTGGGCCACGTCAGACCAAGTCGTGCAGGAGATGTATGTTTGTTGAAATTGTGTGTCTCCATATATACACTGTCATATTGAACTGTCATATTATGTGATCATGAAAGTAATATTGTTCAAATGGAGCGCCGGGGAGGACTGAATATCTCACTGTATCTCTGAAATCACAATTTCCTGTTGTTGCCTGTCGGCCTCAATACATATGACACTTTCCCATTTTATAACAAACACAACAAAGGAATATAGCTCTTTATTCAATGATTGTCATTAGTGACCATTAACCACACAACTAAAATGGTTGCAAATACCCTTTTGCAAACCCACACATTGTTCACCGTCCTGTTTTTGTCCAACGTAATGCTTTGAACATTTGGTCCCTCTCGACACCCCCTCATCAGATAGATTGCTATACTCAGAAGTTTCTGGATGGCATTTCTGTAAACGTATTTATGGAATTGCTGATATTTCAAACAAAGATTATACAAATACTATTTTGTTTCCAAAGTCACACTTGAACAAAGTGAAAATTACAAGTCACTCAGACACACTCCTCTTCACACTTACGTATGAACGTGCTGTTCACACATCATACATTAATAATTTACTCTGCTGCCAAATTCCCCACATAATGAGATAATCAGATGCATTCAGCAGGCTAGTGGGGTACAGAGAAATACCATATTTTCATATGGTTCTGTGTTGTGACCATAAGAAGCTATTTGTTCAAGTGTAACGTAGTCTGTACTGTGTGATTTGGTGGGATATGGAGAGACTTTAAATATCTAATATATGGTCTCATAAGTTTTAAAATCTACAGTTCGGGAGCTACTAAATGTTGAATGTATATCCTTCAAACACACACGCAGTATCCAAATAACTGCAGGTAGAGCAACTCAATGTGGGACACACATTTTGCAGGAATTGTGATCCATACAAAGCTCAGTGGCCTGTTTATTTTTATGCTGTTCGTCTAACAACATAATAGGTGTTTGTGGCGGTAATATGCAGTAGGTGCTAATTACTAGTATTTCAGAGGGTTTTGTACAAATCAACACATTAGGTCAGGACAAAATATTTTCAGGTCTGGTCTTTCTGTTGAGAATATGTGCCAGATGTGGGCGACAGTGGCACAGTTGGTAGAGTGGGTCTCATGATCGGAAGGTCGGGGGTTCGAATCCCAGCTCCTGAAGATGCACTGTCCTTGTGTCCTTGGGCAAGACACTTCAGTCACCTTGCCTCCAGTGTCTGCATACATTGGTGTGTGAAGTGAATGGGTGACTGGTTCGTTGCTGTAAAGTGCTTTGGGCCTAATTAAGGTAGAAAAGTGCTTTATAAGTTGAGATTTAAAGCCACCAAATTCATCTAATAAATATCATTATTAAATGTGTTTATTTTTGAAAAATCCCCTAAAACGAACATGTGTGTTTGCTATGACCGCCACCTCTCCTCAGACCTGACTACTTTACTGGGAGAGGGACGTCTCCATGGAGTCCAAAGGACTAAGAGATGAGATTTAAAATAGTTAGGTCCTTATCCAAATCCACTCTTTGATTACCTACTGCAAAATGGCCTTTTCTGTGTCAACCTGGTCATTAGGAGCACGATTTTCAAGCTGGCAATAGTAGAATCCAAAATGTTATGCTGTGTGCCATTAACTTGGACATTGGGACAATGGTGTACTGGGTAATCGAAAGAGTCAGGCGGTTGCCCAGTTGTCCAGGAAATAAATAAAATGTATAACGTACTCTCACAGTTGGGCTATTATAGACGTATAGGCTTTACTGAGCTGCAGCAGTTGCCTGGGCTGCTGTTTATAATAGTTGATACATTCATTTATTTATTTATTTTTTTATGAAATCTATCAAATAATGACATAGGTAATCAAATCAGAAAGATCTACTTGAACACCCCTTCATAATCTTGTAGTGTCTAGTCTAGCGGCTTCACACAACAGTCTGGGCAAAAACAATTAAAAAACAAACAAACGTGTGTAAAAGGTGGATAAATACAATTAGTTTATATAACACATTCCGCTGACAGTGAAGATACAGTATTGCAGGCCCAGATTAAGCTCGTGGCAGCACCATAAAAGAGAAAGTCTCATCAAGTGGAAGCAATCCAACCAAGAATTTAAATTCAAATGACTTTCTAGCTGAGCCAAACCTCAGACCATGAAAAGGGCATTTGTAAAACTCCTGGGCCAAAATGAGGACCCTCACTGGTGGTTTAGTCGCTACTATGGGGCTAGCAGGTAAAAACTATTACTGTTAAGCACGTTCAACTCTCAAAGTGGGACTTGAGTTTGAAAAATCGGCTTCTCACATAAAGTTATATTTAGCGGTGAGTGATTTGAATATAAAACAGCATTAGGGAGTGATACTGTGGTGATCTGCCGAGGACTTTATCCCTTTTCTGTTAAATGCAGCTCAAACATTGTCTACTTTTCTCCACTCGCCCACTCCTACTAGTCATCCATATGTCACGCTTTATGTGAGTGACAGGTGGATTTGCAGTGAGGTGTGGACTCTCAGAGGAGGCAGATCATTGCCTCTCATATCATTGAAATCTGAACTCTAACGAGATGTTGGTATAAATTACATTAAAAACACATTTATTTCAATAAGTTTCTGAAGACGGTCACAATTGTCACACATTTGGTGGAGCGGATAAAGATAGTAAACAGCAGCTTGCCCACCTCCACCTGTAGCTCAGTTTATTTCTGTGTAGTGTGAATATGACAGGCACCAGTCATGCTCTTTTCACGTCACAAGCACCACTTTTCCCTTCACACAAGTCTTTTATTTATAGGTAACCATCCATGTGCAATCACAGCAATATATTTATTGTTCCACAAATCACGATGTGATTATACTACCAGTACAGTGAAGTATTTCTTGTTTGTCCTTGTCCTATTTTGGACCAACAATGATGTTACAACAACAACAATAACCTTAGCATTTGGCTGAATTTAAAAATAGTATGGCCAACAAATATAGCTGCTCGTTGTCAGTACAGTGATTGTCATAACAGTAGATAAGTGTAGTAGACTGGTCACGCTGTCGAAAGCAGGCTGTAGTTGTGTCTAAGAGGTGCTTTCATGTGGCGAAAGGACCAGCACGTTGCCAGTCAAACAAACAAAAAAAAGCCCTCTTCCCTGGCTTTCCTTCAGCACAATACCAAGAGCCCAGATGGAAAATCAGTGATCTGTGAGTCAGCTACAAAACAAGAAGACTGGCGAGGGCTTACACACAATGCTGCAGTTATCCATGTTAGCTTTGCTTTTATATCATTGACAAAGCCCATATTCTCAGTGAAGGTTGTTTAATATATACCTTGAATCGTTAGCCTTTATGCATGTTATTATTTTATTTTGTTTAGATTAAAAACACATACTTCAATTGTATTAGTCCACACTCGCTTCAAATATAAGCCAAAAATAATTATGCTGTCCATTGGTTGTCGTAAAATATTCCACAAATGTGTGTAAACATATTGACAAATGCATTGTCGGTATATTGGAATATCAATATTTTATCACACTCATTATCAATTGGCACTGGTTATTGTTACAGCTGGGCTATACTTCATTTGTACCCATTACAACAACAAAACAATTACAACACAATGGCAAGCATCGCAGTTGTCTTACAAACATGTGTTTCATGAAAAACACATGTCCCAGCATTGGGACGGATCCTTGCTACATCACTCTTTCAGTCTTCGGTCCGTGCATAAAGGCCCATAAAACATTTAGCAAAGGGTTTTCAAAGGCAAACCAGATGCCTGATCTGTCATGAGGGTGGGATGCACAATGTGTTGCTGTTGCCAAGATCTGTAAAATATGCGCTGTGGTTTTCCTAAGGAGGGAGTGTCGGTGATGTCAAAAGCGCAGTCGCCGCGGGGATAGTGACTCATGCGCTGCGTCTCAGCCCCACTGACCTGCTTCACTCCGTCTGCTGTCATTCCCACTAACCACAGAGGCTAGGACAATTATAATTACGAGAAGTCTTGCACAGATACACAGGACAGACCGGGGCTGGGTGTCGCATTGATTTGTATATCCTCACCAGGGTGCACTGTGGCTTTGAATTGTTGCATTTTACAGTGTAATCCAGGGCTTCCTGTTGCTTTAATCAGACTGACATGAAACTAAACGACATGGACAAAACGACATGGGCTAAATGGAAAGGTGATGTCTGTGCTGCACATATTCACATGAAACAACTCCTCACTCAGAAATGACTAATCTAAGGTTTCACTTTCTGAGGAAAAGAAATCTCTGTGTGTGTGACAGTGATGAGGCCCCTGGTAGAGGCCGAGCGTGACACCACTGAAAAAACGTAATTGTGAAACTATTAGGCAACATTTTAGATAAAAAAAAAAAACACAAAGTGCATATTTGGATACAATTTCGCAAATCTATGGCAACATTGTCAAATAAATAACATTTCCGGATCCGACAAACTGTATGCAGCTCTTGGCTGCTCAAGCTTCTTTGACAGCAGCCTAGACTCTAGACCAGGGGTAGGCAACGTCTGGCCCCCAAGATGATTTTGAGAAATATTATTATGTAAAATAGAGATAAAATACCTGTTAAAGTACGAGTGTAATACAGTCAGTCCACTGCAAAAAGTAATAACCGAGATTATTTGAGTTATTTTGACGAGTTAAGATGTAGTTGGGCGTTTGACCCAGATCATTGAGATTATTGATTATTAACTATTCACTTGTTATGGATGTTTCTGACTGGTTTCAATACATTTAGTCTTTATTTCAAGTAATTTTATCTGCCAGTCGGGAAAGAACATTAGTCTTGTCCCATTGGCAGTTCTACTTTCTTATTTCAGCTGAGATTTACCTTAGAACTAGTCTGAAATGCCCTCAAACTTGGTCAGATCAGGAAAAAGAAAAGTGTGCCTTTGGTGGCCCTTGGTGTTCTGGCGATGATAAAAATCGGCCCTCCACAACGCAAACTTGCCTACCCCTGCTCTAGAATGAGATGATCCTTGTGCTGTTAGTGCTGAGTAAAACCACGGCTCTTAAGCGCCACCTAGTGGCATTTTATTAAAAAGAAAATGAACAGATCCTTATGACCCCATCGATAACGGAGTTTATACACTTGCCTACTTGTTTTAGCTAAATGAATGCCGCTCTCTATGTATATGGCTGTGTATATATGCAACAAAACGTAGTCCTTGGATTGATCAATTGATCGATAGGAGATCAGGTATGTTTGACATCAGCTGGGGGAATATTAATGTACACTTGGTCTGTTCTGACTCCGTGCATGTAAAAGGGGGTTGGTGGGATGAGGGTTAGTATAATTGCGAAAGGGTGAGTGCACACGGTTCTGAACACGGATTCCTGCCTCTAGATGGCAGAAATGATGTTGGTGCAAAATGCAATAGTGGTGACCTGCTGTCTCAGTAACGTTTTTGTACCATTGTAGCCAAACTCCAAAGAAATTATTCCAGAAGTCTCGTCACGGTTTGAGAGTTGCACCCACGCAGAGCCCTTCCTCGTCGCTGCCTCTAGATGGCAGCAGTGTTCCGTTTATGTTTCTGTCATTTACACATAGCAACAATTTCATCTAAAAATAATCAGCATAGCCTTTATCGATATATGCTCAACTAACAGAAACGTATTACACACCAGCTGTTCTCAGGATGAGTTGAATGTGTAAATAGTCTAATAAGAGTGTTACTGAGCCCTGTGGTTTTGGGCACTTGGGAGGTCGTGTCTGTGAACTGTGCAGAACCATGTGGCGCTTGCTCATAAGGCTGATATACGGGGAAAACACAATGTAAGTTGCACATGACTTCTTTGATCACACAGACATCATGTGCCTTTGGTAAGACATGTGTCTGCGGTTCCCTGCACAAATCTGTAAACACTTTTCTTTTGACACACTAATAACAGAGGGAGAAAAAGACAGTCTTCCAGGTCTGAAAATCTGGTTTTATTGTAAGTATTGCATCTTCAACTTACACAGCTAATCACCATCATCTCCAGAGTGCATGTTTACATAGAATGGGCACAGGTTTTGGACAGCACGAGTCCCTTTGGATTTGGTTGGGTTACTTGATGAGCTGTTGGCTGCTCATGAGCGGCCAACAGTCAGACACTCCTGAAAAAGTTAACACTAACCTTTAGCCACAACCAGGGCACTCGTCTTATCCTAGACCAGAGGTAAAATATAACTTTGTGACCAGCTTATGGAGATATGCCAAGTTTTTAGAGTTCGCAGCAAAGCCAGAAACCATCATCAGACCGTGTGACTAACGTGATGGACCAGCCTGCACCTCAGGGTGTGATCTAGCATTCAGTCAACAAATAAAACCTTTATGGAGTAGTGCAAACTCCTCAGTGGTTAGATAATGGCTGAGTAAGTGGGGAGCAGACAGCTAATCTGACTTTGGTGTAGACTGGTCCTGCTTTACTGCAGCCTCAGTAACATGGAGCCCACACAAACTCAGTGGTGTCAGAAAAGACTGCAACTGTTTTACCCGTTTCTGAAATAAGCAACACTGTTTTCTCAACAGATAACAGTGCCTGAAACTCTATCTTTTGTACAATTTTTGGAAAAACAACAGTTCAGCTTCACATCGGTCTGACTCAGGCCTGAACAAGGTGAGATGTGAAATTTAACATGGTGGGACCTTTATCTTGTCGACAGTCCAGGTTTCCCAAAACAGAAAGAAATAAAGAAACAATAGATAAAAGGTAATAACTTAAAGGGGCAGAGTACATGTAAACTGTCCCCAGAAAAGAGAGAAGAGGACACTGAGGTGTTTGAGGTTGTTTTGGCATTTCTCTTTTAAATATTGGAGCACCAAAATGGTGACATTCGGACTCTGCCATGTCATAAAAACCTCAACAGAGCTCGGCAGGAGCTTTCAAATTAGATTCAACACCTAAAATATAATTATGTCCATCACAACTAATTTGTTCTTTATAGTTCAAATCCTCAATCCGAGGCCTTTAAAAGGTAAGACACACGTTGTCAACTGAAACACAAGTCTAATAGAGACTACAGTCCTCATAAAAGAGGACAGTGGAGCTTCAGACCCCTGTTATTATATAGTAGCTGGCTCAATATTTGCCATTAAAGTTAGCCCTATTCTCCAGGAAAACCCTTCTGCCCCCGACAAATGATACCATGCATCTCCTTGTACCTGCTTTTGGAGATACCGTTTATGACTTGTTTTTAGCTTTGCATGTGTCAAAGGCGCACAACAGAGGGTTAGCCCTGAAAAAGGCTGGTGACTCTAACTAGGCGAGGCTCAGCACTAGGAGCAGCTTAGGGGCCAATTACATTTCAAGTGTCCATTGAATAAAACATCAGAAATAATGAAAACAAATGGCTACATTTTTGCCCTCCACAAAAACAACAAAATATACATTTCTTAAAATAAGGAATGAGGAATATGCATCCAGAGGAGTAAATATGACAGACCCAAAATAAGTTAATTCATTTCCCGCGTGATTTCTGAGGGGTGAAAAATAAATATTCAAAGGGGGATTTCTTCCACACAGACGTGAGCAGGGACCGAGTGCGAGTCTTAATGCCGGTGGAGGATGAGCGTTGGTCGGCACAGCCGCGACACACACTCCATTTATTCTGCATCGAGTCTCCTGCATGTGACGCAGAGGAATGCCATACACAGCCTTTACCCCATTCAACCACACAAACTCAAGTTCATAAATACAGCACACAATCTCTCTGAGCTGAAGTCTGGTCACGTCTCGTCACTTTCAGTGCGAGTTTCTTCTCTGGGCAGCAACACAATGAATAACTTCTGAATGTTTCAATCGAGAGTAAAACAATAGTGTCCATATAATAGTATGGAGATTAGTGTCCATGCCACTTTGAAGATAACATTTTTCAATATGTAATTTAAAAATGCACAATAAACACAGGGCAAACAGCAACAGAGGCAATAGATCTATCCATGAGTTCTACCATTTTAAAATCAATTATTTTCTTAACATTTTTATGCTATCTGTATTTACAAAAACAAGAAACGTTGCTTTTTGGACGGTCAACAAACGTGCCTTGAAGGGAAATGCACACGAGGAGTTGAAACTGACAAAAATAGTTATTGCTTGTTACTGCTGGAAAGAGGATGGACATTTATCCCAAAGTGTGTTTGACGTTTGATTGTTGCTGTTGTCTTTTTAAAAAGGTTTTTTTTTTTTTTTACTTTATCGCTTTGTGCCGTTTTGTATAGACAGCTCTAAAGTAGGCAAGTGCAGGGTCGCTTGTTGTAGCTGCTTGTTGAGGGAACTTAACAAAAAACACACACATTACGGTTTCCAGTCATTGAAAAATGCACCAAGCAGCCACATTCACCTTTCCTCTGCTTTTGTGGTGGTTTTCGTCCGTGCAAGACTGGAACAATCACTGCATCTCGCTGTTGGCTTTGAAAGCTCGAAGGTGGATCTCATGTGATTTCCCATTGGTCTGTTTGACAATAGCACCAATAAGTGTCCAAGCTTCTGCAGTACTGAGCAGAGGTGAAAGCATGAGGGGGGTTTACAGGGAATGTTCATCGGGGCAGGCTGTGTTGATATGGCGAGTTTTTCCGCCAGTGTGCGACAGTGTCCCCTCCAAATCCTCATGCACACACACGAACGACAGAAAAACACACCACTCCTATGACGTGACTTTAAGTGCATCTTGGATCCAATAAGAGGTTACACATTAAATTAAGGGAATAAAAGGATCATCATTCATTACAGTAGTGAAACACTTAATTTCAATCATGTGTCTGCTCTCCCTTTAAAGAAGAATAAAATCAATTGGCAGCCTCACGAGGACATCAGGAGGCCAAACTAAAAACTAGGAGTAGGAGGGGACTTAGCTTAGCCATCTCTGCAGGGGAGAGGTTGACACAGGTACGGTAGGAACATATGGGGCAAGTGGGTTTGGCAGAGGGGCAGAGGAGCATGAGGTGGCTCTAGGAGGCAAAGGCGAGTTTGACGCTGCAGGAGGAGTAGCCCTCGTCACTGGCCATGCTCTGCAGGCTGCTGTGGTCGTCCAAGTCGCTGGTGCTGGCTGTACTCACACTATCCAGCTCTCCATGGGAGAACTCTGTGCTTTCCACGTCCACCTCAATCTCTTCTGTGGACACAAATGAGACGGGACGTTAGCGGCATTCAGAAAACATGGTCCTGACTTCAGCTGCAGCGCACTCACCCTGGTCGGAGTCGGAGCGGTCAGAGCACAGGGTGGAGCTCACACTGTCCATGCGTATCCGCTCGCTCTCCACGGGGCCGGGGGCAACGACTCCGCCCCCCAGCAACTCGAGCTGGCGCTGGAGGTGCCTCTGCTCACGCTCCAAGGACTCCAGCTGATATTGGCTCTTCCTGTCCGCATCTTCAAGTTTCTGTTTAGAGAGAAATGACACATGCAAGAACAGGGTTAAAAGAGCCCATGTGCAAGTCAATTTAAAGCTGTTCATAAAAGTAATATTTCAGCCTGAAGACGCGGTTGAGAGAACATTGTGGCGAATGTAAGCACCCCACCTTTATTACCTTTATTGCACAAGTTTACATTTGATTGTATTGAAGGCTGTGGCAAGGGGCCATTCTGGGCTGCTCTAGCTGTAACCTTGTAGCCTTATATCAAAACTGCTGACAGTGACTAGCGTGACTCCAACAGAGAGACTAAAACAATGGCAGTCAATTGAAAGCCAAGCTGAGAGCAGCAAAAGTGGGAGCGGGCCACAATAGTATCTTATACAGACCTCGCGAATGCAACACAACTTTGTTTGTTATTGAGGACTACGCTTTCAATCACATTCTCAGTATCAACCATAGGATGAAAATGTGACCACATACTTAAGAGTGTTGACCATCTTCCTATGAAGCAGTCCCAGCAGTAACTCCATGCAACATTACTGCTTATAGTTGGTCACAGTAACTCCCTTCAAACATGTACAACCTGTTTGTTCACCAATGTTCCTTGGAACAATTATAACAGGTGGTTAAGAGTGTCCATTCTCTCTTCTTTCCTGTATCTTAATGTTCTGTATATAAAACCGTGTGCACCGTGGGTAAAAAAAACCTTTAATAACAAGTTTCAAAGTTAAAAACTATAGGCTGCCTGGAAGAAGTTATTTGTTGAATTTATGAACAAAATCAGTTCAAGAACAAGTTTATTGGTAGGACACCTTTCCTGTTAAAGGAATCAACAAAGGGAATCACACAAAGAAACTGTAAAATACATAGTAATAATAGAAATGGTAGGATAATAGTTCATACATTAGGTAACAAAGAAGTATTGTTCATTTACGAGAGCTTTACTGTTCAAGTACTGGTATTGAAATAATTATGCAATACTGAGCCCTGGTGTTTGGTCATGATGTTCTGGCTCATAATGACTGGTTACCCTGCCATAATTGGGTCTATTCATTGTGCCAGTAGGTACCTTAATATGTGCTTTGGCTTTGTTGAGCAGGCCCAGGGTGGTGTGGCGGTTGCAGTCTGGTCCCAGTGGAATCAGGGACTTCAACCGCTCCAGACACAGCCTTAGGTGAGCGCGTCTGCAGAAACAAAAAAGGCACACACGCTTGTTGGGACATTTTTAAAAAGGAACGCCGAGAGTCAGGAAAAAACAGAATAAGAGTGCGATGCTACATTTTTACACTTTCGTTTCGTGAAAAGGTCAGGCCATAAAACCAGTTTCAGCCACACCACGCCTTGATCATACGTGAGTGAATATACAGTAGCTTAGGAAAGCAATAAAACAATTCCACTTAAACAATAGAACAGCAACAGGAGAATTCAAAGGAGGCGATTTATTCATCAAACCTGAAATGCTGAAATTATTCTTATTATAATAAGGTTAAAGGAGCAAATAGGACTGTTGGCGCTACACAATACGTTTTTTATTACAATATCAGGTGGCATTAATTCAAGAAGCCACAATATATTGATGAGGTCTTCTATCTGACTGACTAAAAAACACACGGTATAGTCATAATTTTCCTGATTTTGTTCCATTTTAGCCTTGAATTTGTCTTTTTTTTCTTTTTTAAACAAAAACAAATTCCATCCAATTTATTTCTACATTTGCTTGAAAATGATACAGTAATATATTGCAATAATACTGTTATCACAATAATCAAGACAATTGTAACGTTCGAGACAGTCGCCTAAGAAACTTAGAATCCTATTTCAAAAGACCTCAAGATCCAATGTTCAAATTAAATATTATGGATAAAATACGGTATTTTGCCCCTGGCCAATATCATCTATGGAGTAACATTAGTCAAAATAACATAAAACAGGAGAGCTAATGAACAGCTTCGTTAGCAGCTGCACGGAATACTTTTAAATACTGAATAAAATGTTAACATTAAAATAGTTTAAATTTAAACTTTAAAAATGAAATGTGCAACTCATCCCAGTATACGAATAGAGACATAATTATGTTTGAGATTATTATTTTATTAAATATTAAGCCTCTTATGAGAGACCAACAGGCTCGATTAATCGTGAGGCCGTCCTTCTGTGGACCCACCACCTGCAGGAGGAGCCATAGGGGCTGGTGCAGCTCCAACAGCTGCCCCCACGACCCAGCAACGGAAAAGTGGAAGAAGATGGATGGATGGATGGAAATATTAAAGATTTATTGATTTCCTGATACATTTTACTGTCTGTTTGTAAAGTGACCAAGCCACTTCCCGAGTAACCTTTTCCTAGATTCAAATGCTGCATAATCTTGCTTGCAAAGGATTCTGCTTGATAATTCAGCAACACACACAACTCTCTAACCCCACACATAGTGGGCGTACTTCATGTTAGCGTGACACTAAATCTTCTTGCCTAGGATCTCTTTACCTTCTCGCAAATTGCCCAAGTTTGAGCTGAGGCGGAGTAAGTGTGCCGCGGTGGAGGGGTTGGGGCAGATGGGGGGTATAATGGCATTTCCTGGACCTATGCTGGGTGCATGCTCTCCATCATCCTGACAGTTCCTTATTCAGTGACAGCGCGCGGGCCTCGGGTACTATCTATCCCGCTAATGGCTGCAGTTGAGAGGTAAAGAGAGATAATTGAGGCTATAACATAATCAGTGCTCCATTAGCAAGAGCTGCCCTTTCAGTCCGGCCTAAAGCGAACACGGGAGAGGTGCGCAGAGGTTGGGGTGGGATCCACAGAGTAACAAATGGGAGCAGGTCCAGTAGGTAAAAAGAGGAGGAGACTGAATGGCCTTCTTGGGGCTAGACAGCTGTCTGCTATGCTCTGGTGTGTGCAGAGTGGTGGAGACAGGATGACTGTGTGTGTAGAGAGGTCAAATTATGCATGGCCAGTGCTGATAAGAGGGCAGTGAGCAAGAGTATGATGTCAAGCTAAAAATGTCTCATCTTTCACTCAACTTAACTCAATAGGTAAAATACTGACAAAAACTTTATCCCATTTGAAGTTACCATACTATGCATTTTTATCTTAGGCTGTATAAATGTGTTTGCAGTGGGATATTCCTTTGTATGGACTGAAAAAAAGCTCACCTCCACACTGTATCAGAGTTGACATCATGTCTGCTTTACGCGACCCTCCACATTGGTTTCTACTTCTGGCACAACAAGCCATTCGTCACGTGTGGCCTGCCTTTTGCGACTATACGGGAAAAAGGACTGGGGGGGGGGGGGGGGTGGGGGGGGGGCAATGGGCACGTCACTGAGAAATAACGAGAAAAACTAATAAAAGACGATAATGAGGCTACTTCTTTATTCATGGTTTCACATAATTAGGATAAAGGATGTTTTAACATGTTAGCCAGACCTACTGTATCTTGACCAAGCACTAATGCCACGTGGTTGAAGCTACAGCGTTTACCTGAAAACTACAAAAACTATAGTAGGTGTTGCTGATGCGTCTGATCTTTACCGATGTCTGACAGGTCAAATGAGGACACAACGAAGACATCTTACTTTCAACGCTGCCTCCTCTCTACTGACAATCTGGCCAGACGACCTCAGATAACTCTCGTAATCTCTCCTGTCGGCTGTACATTTTCTTGAGGTGAGAGACGTGGAGTGAGACTGCACTGACATCGGGCTTTGTCAAAACACTTCAAAACCACGGCTCCAGCCCAAATTCTTCATCACGGTCTCCATTAGGGAGTCACTGCCGATTCACGGCTTCGTTTCTGGCCAATGTGAAAACCAGGTTGAACACTCTCCTGCCTGCTCCTGTGATGGAGGACATTTTTCTCTTATTATTCCGCTCAATGATTCACAATCTACAGGTTCTGGCTTTTCCCTTATTGAGACATGCCGTTTGTCCTAATCTCTACAGTAACATGTCGAGCACTACTCTGGGACACACCGCAGGCGACTAACAGAACACGATGGCAAGGACGCAGAGTATCATGGGCTGGACATGCGTTTGACCTGCAGTTTTTCAGCTGCTGTTCCAACAACATTAACACTTATGCATCTCGTTGCTGTATTGGTCATATTGATCCTCAAGGTTATCCACCATCTTCCTATTCTGTGCCAAAGGTCATAGTCTGCCTGGCACTGCGGTGATGAGTTGAAGTCCCGCCCTAATCCGTAAAAAGGCTCGTCTATCATTTGGACCCTCAGCCAAAGATCTTAAGCTTTTTGCAGCTTACATTATGAGTGGTGACCTATTGGCCACGCCTGTTTTTGAGCACAACGATCACCTGAGTAAAGAGGTTTCTCCGAGGACGATTGCATAAACGCCACTATGTAGCTCCAGAGGAAAGGGCCCATGGGTAAATTTGGCCAAAGGAAGTGACATCACTGGATCAGCAAAGATTTACACAGTGTTTTCAACTTTCAGCCAAATGAATGGTGGCAGGACAGTACGTGCTTTTCACAACCGTTATAAAAAGGACACTTCTTCCATGTTTGGTGTCTGATGAATGGCTGAGCTCCTTGAATGAGTATCACTCCATCTGTGATGGATTACGTAACACGTGTCCAGTTCTACCAAGACCTGTGCTTCAAACTGTCACGCAGCAGGACATAAAATCCCTGCCACAATCAAACAACACCAATAAGAGCTTTCTCTGAGGTTTACAGCAGACTTCACATTGGGAGAGATTATATAAAATTATGTACAGTACAAGACAGGATCAAATAGGTTTGTTTTTTTCTATTCTTAGGACTGAACGTCTCAATGAGAATAGAGGCTCAATGTTCGACCTGATGTAGAAGAAAAGGTTCCGCCTAAAATATGGCCCGTTTTTGTAAATGTCATCTTGGACTGTCCACAGGCTGCTGCTCTTTTGCCCTGGCCGTGCTGATGTCCTGGTACAGTGGGTGTGCCATGCCTCTTGCATGTGTTTGCTCTGCAGCTTGTGGTGGGACCCAGATGGGCCCACAGGCAGGAGACTGCCTCTTGGCTCTGACATGTGAATGAGCAGGCAGCCTGCCCCGGGTCAGTGCTCCACGCCTTTGCCCCCGTCCACTCCTCTCCCTCCAGACTCCACAGGACACACAACAAAATGCCTTTTTTCTGGGAAACAAAGCAAATGGCCGTATGATTTTCTTTGGATACTGTAAACGCTCTAATCCAAAAGGCACCATTTTAAAAGATGTTTTCATCCATGTACATGATTACACATGTAGTGTGTAATCATGCCATGATATATCAGTAATAATGATACTAATAATGCATTAGTCTTATATAGCGCTTTTCCAGATGCTCAAAGTTGCTTTACAATTTCATGCATTATATTCATTCACTCCATATTCAGTGATGGTAAGCTATTATTGTAGCCACAGCTGCCCTGGGGTAGACTGACGAAAGTGAGGCGCCAATCTGCGCCATAGGGCCCTCCGACCCCCACCACTCACTCACGCCATTCACCCAGGCTTCCTGGTGCTTCCCAAACGGTCTCCAAGTACCGACCAGGCCCTTCCTGCTTGGCTCCTGAGGTCTGACGGGATCAGGCAGAGCAAAGGCGGTATGGCCTATGTGCAATTTGGTGAGCAGCCAACTTGATCAAACATTAAATACTTGTATCTTTATAAGAAACTCCCCTTGCGTCATAAAGTCCTACAGCTTTAGAGAACCATTTGGAGGACCAAGGCACCTGTCAAAGAAACAGACCCACTAAAATCAAGATTGTTTTTTCATTTTTCAAAAATACGCTTGCTTCTCTGCCTCCTCTGCATGCATCAGACTGCCTCCACTGTAATTCAAGTGGAGTCCTTTTTAAGCAGCACTTTGAAGCCTTTCCCTGTCGGTACGGGAGAGCTGCCCACCTCAGCTTTTACTGATCCTACGCACTTCATACGTACACCACTTTAGCAGAGACTGTGGCTCTGCACTCACCGTGCTTTTCCACCATTCACACGTGTGCACAAAAATCCTTCCAGCTTCTGCACTGCGTAACACAAACCCAATACTGTCAGCAATCGTCCAGGGTGAAGCTTATTCCATTTTAAACTCTTTTCATTTGGAAATGTTATGGTGCTGCAATTGTCTCAAAATGTGACAGAATGAGATACTATTACCAGAAGAAGCATAAAAGGCATAAATTGAGAGTGAATGTAACTGTACTTTTAACTCTTTTTAGAAAACCAGAGAGACAACACAAAGCCAAGCATAAATTTCCATCCGATGTCCCCTGGAAGCAACACAGTTAAGACGCAGCACAAGCGATGGGGGTAGAAAAGAGTGGAAGGCGGGAGGGGGGGGTGAATGGCTGCCCTAGATTTCAAACTTGTGAATGCGTTAAATAATAGATAAGTTCTCAAGCTATCCAAGATGTCTGACATAATGACTGGACGTGCTCTTAAAAGGGGGAAGAGGTCAGATTTCAGGCAAGATAAACCAGTCACTACACTTAGTTTTCAGCCAGTCCCCTCCACACTCGCAAAGCATTTAACATACTCCCAATATGACCTACTCTCCAACGCAAGCGTCGCAGAGAGAGGAAATCTGACCCTTCACCCAGTTATTACACTAATTACACTTCACTAATGCCATGGTGCAGTGGTAAATCTGTAAAAAAAAATGGCAGGAAAGGCGAATTAAGCTATCATTATAGGCTCGTTCACAATAAGAACACTTCAGATAGGGGTTGTCTTGGTCTCTTTATTGTAAAGCTGTACAATTATTCGATCACACAACTGTACAATCAAATCGAAATTGCAAACTTAAATGCAGTTACTCAGACAATATCCGATCCTCTGCAAACAACTAAATATCGTGTCTCCGTGTATTCTGTAATTTTAGACCCAGGTTCATATTTCACTCTCAAATGCAACGCTCCTGACGGTGTCCAAAATATGCACTGGGAAAATAAATCCTCAATTTAAATGCAGATCTAAAATACTATATCGCGTTTCAATTTCCCATGACGAACGCCACGAATTGTAGGAATCATTTGTGCTTTGCCAACCAAAGCCTCAATTAATATACACTAATCCCGAGCCACTCAGTGCCATATTAAATTAAAGGCAAATCGCGGCAGCTATGTGGAGGTTGCTGATCCGAAAACCTAGCTGGATAATTTGGAGAATGGTGCCTTTTCTGAATTGTTCCAAATGGTGTGTTAAAAATAGAAGAAAAAAAATGGCTTGTTGCTTCGATGGTCCTGCTTTTTATTTTCCCCAACTCCCACGCTGCACATACTGAGTGAACATGTGGCACACTGATCCGTAAACTCCGCAGATGGGGACATACAATATAGATGCAGAGGGCGAGGCTTTAACCACATGGAAAGCCTGTGCATAAAAGTATTAAAGAGACATTTTTATCTACTATACGATGGGTTTTAGTAGTACTTTTAATCTCTGATGACAATATGCCCCATTTGTTCAAAGTGCATTTTACTTTGTCTTTGTGATGCCTCTATGCGTCTGACTAATGAGAACTTGTTCTCAACCGGCCGACCTGGATGAGCAAAGAAAACAAATAAGCTATGGAGGAGGAAGTAATGCCATTCAAAATGAGCATTAACAATGTTGGTGTCTGAACTAGAAAGCCACCTAATTAATAAAACATATTATTATTACTATTATAATGAGTATTGTCGCACATGAAATCAAACTGTATCACACAATTATGTTCTGGCCTGTTGGTATAAAAGGTACAGGCACCAATTTAAGACCAAAGAATAAAAAAGATATATCGTCATTGATGTGCAACTTTTATCATGAAGCTCCAACATAGACAACACAGGACCTAGTCAGAATTAATGTAACTAAAATATTTAGTCATAATTTTAGTCAAAGTAATATTTCTGACGACTAAAATTGTACTAAAACTAAATCAGACGTTTTTTATGAGACTAAAATGTCCAGACAAGATCAAATGAAAAGAAACTAAAATCATCCAAACTTCCACTGAGCCTCATATCATTTACAATCACTGCCAAAGGAACAGCTCTGAGTTTTGTTCATGAGGGAGAAGCTCCGTGAAGGACCGCGATTAAATAGATTAAATTTACATGCAATTTAAGTCGACTAAAACTAGACTAAAATAGAAGAGAATTATTTCAAAAGACTAAATTAAAATATGTTAACACTGGACCTAGTACGAGTCCACAGTCTCGCTCATACTCAGGGCTTTGGTGGGAGTGTCTCACATGAGGCGACTGGCCATAATCGCATACTCAGCCACAGTCAGCGTCCAGACCAAATACAGTACAAGGTTTACAGAAAAATGACTAACTCGCCAAAGTGGCACCATTAATCACCAAGAGTGTGATGTTCAAACGAAATAACTCGGAAACCATAAAAGCTGTGGAACAAAATTCGAATGAAATGCTCCGTGAATTTTACAAAAACGTAAAACTGCTCAAAACTGTCAAAACATTTTCTCAACGGAAGTTTAAGCGTCATCACGAACAGCACAGTTGACCTGAGAGCAGCCCATTCAGACTTGTGCGGTCAGGTCATCTTTGGCGAGGCAGCAGTTTGTCCGTCACGTTTTTCGGATGGACTCGCACAAGAGCAAGATTAGAGCGATCTCTGGCCCGGAGCGAGCGAAGGCCCTGCTTTTCTGACACACTGAAGCCTCCCCTCATCTCTTTCATGAAATGCCCGACAGATGGGATAGATGCAGAGCCGGGGCGAGATAGAGAGGGCCACAGTTATATAGAGTGAGTGGGGGATGAAGGAGGCTGGTGTTCTCTCTCGCTCTCGCTCTGTGAATGTAATCTGCCCAGAAACGAGTCGCAGATGACACTATACGGGACTTCCACTGGGTTCAGGAACCACAAATAACTATTGCGTTCATTATAATGTGGACGTGAGGAACGTGCGGTGGAAGCGTTGGCAAGAACTTCGTGATTTCTTATAAACCACTAGTTCCAGCTGAAGTTTGATGTTGGCCGAAATAGACGTTCCATGACAATTCAAACGTATAAAAATATAGGCTTATGGATACCAACATTACCTGTATTAAAATGACTTGCTGAAGGAACAGTACAAATTGCAAATGGAGTTCATTTGGCAAACAAAGCAACTTGGACAAGGTAACTCCCAGAGGCTAGTCTTTCTGTCAATACTCTCCATCCAAAGCGATCCAAAAGACCAAAACTATTTTGGGCACCCACTCCTACTTTCATACTCTTCCAGTGATCGTGGCAGCCAATAGTTACTTCCAACCACTTCATCAGGCAAATAATAGGAATTCTCTCTCCCACGCAGCATGTTCCTGCCTGAGGATCTCAACAATTATAACTTGGGATTCCATGGGAACTATACCGGATGATGACCCACATTTCGCTCGGATGGCAGCGAATAGAAGAGACCAAATGCAGAGGATTGCTGCTGCCACTGTATGCGGGTGGGAGGGAAAGACTTCATATTTCCGAATATTCAGGCAGTTGTGACCTCAATCCCAAAAAATGAGATTCTGAAGCGGAAAAGGCAAGCTGAAAACACACATGGATTTGGGGCTTGGACCAGCTTGCAGACCAGGGGCAATAAAATGCAAATAGCTGCTTGGAAAAAAAAATAAAAATCTATGTGGTTTCACATGGGCTTAACGGCAGTCCACTTTAACCAATGAGCGGTCAATGGTGTTGATGAGCAGAAAACGTCTATCGCAGCCACGTCAAGCGACAACAACAGAACGAACGTGAACTTTATTTGCGGAGATGAATGTAGTCATGTGGCTTATACTCTCACGTGCGCACACTGGAATACGCTCGCACGTGAGGGGACTCCGGCGGGGAGAGTGAGCTGAAGGGAGAGGGGGTTGAGACTGAGGGGCTGAAAACCATCACTAACGCTCGGATTAGTCCACACGTGCACAGTGCCTTTTAATCTGCCCGGGTAACGCTGGCCACAGAAACAAGGCAGAAGGCAAAAACTTCAAAAGATCCCAAGGATCGTAATAGTTTAGAATAAAGAGATGCAAAAGCTGGATGGGGGATGGATGAGGGGACAGTGAGTTATTTATGATGCACAAATAAAAAAAATTATAGTGCAGTCAGATTAAGAAATGTCTTAAAACAAAAATGCGCAAAAAGAAAATCTTACAGTTTTACACATGGAAGAAAATGTAAGAAATATAACTAGGCCAAGTAATAAAACATTTAATAAATGTTTTTGGCAGAGTATTCTCTCTGTATTGGTAGCAAAATTCTGATCGGAAATGTTCCCATCCTATTTTATATTAAAAACAGTAATAAAAAACAGTGAGTTGAGAGCATACATTTCAGATTATAGAACGAATGTTTTGTGTTTAACGAATGTTATGTTTTATTTTATTCTTTTTTTAAATTGTATTTTAGATTGGAAAGATATATGTGGGTGTATAGGTAGTGTACGTATATATATATATATATATATATATATATATATATATATATATATATATATATATATATATATATATATATATATATTAAATTATAATGTTTTAAAGATAAGTAAACAAATAACAAATGATTATAGACTCAAAGACATCTAAAATAGCTTTCACATTAAAGGTGTCACTCGACTAAAACTAGGGCTATATATCGTTATCGTATCTATTGAGATATGAACATTCAAGATATTATCGAAAAAGCAATATATAGACGATATAGATCATCAATAAAAATGCATTCTTTTTGTATTATGATCTGTATTTTTCAAAAGAGGGTGGTTGTCATGAGCTGGGGTTTGAATTTTATTTTTATTTTGCTCCTTGTAATAAATGTGCCTTTATATGTGTGTGTAAAGTACAAAAATAAATATTTGATTACAACAACAAAAAAGATTATAGTACCTAGACTTAAAATATAATTTAAAGTCTAGGTTAAATAGCATTCTAAAATGTGCATTAGAGCTCTGCAACTATTCACCAATTCAAAATGGTCTTTCATGTAAGAGTTGCAATGTGAAGTTAGTAGAGCAAGTGATGAGAAAAACGGCATGTTTCGCCCTGCTCTCATTGGACGCCATCAAAAACCTCTGATTGGTCAGAAGGACATAGCGCTTTCCTCATTTTGCCCAGATGTACAAACTAAAAATAGAAGTCCTAGTCTGATTTAGTCTAATTGCGTCGTTCTTATGTCTTCCACAAATATCCTATTTCCACAGAACTCCCTATCTTTATAGCCGACTTTCCCCTTATGGCACAGATTAACGTGGCCCTACTGCTACTGAAACACGCTGCACCAGAAATAAGGAACGGCCGTTTTTAGTTTAGATCATTAAAGATCAAGTCAATGGGAGCTTAAAACATGACATGGTATTAATTGTAAATGTGACCTTCACCTGGTTAAGCCATTGGAGTATTGTAAACACAAATGCACCAAATCCCATTATAAACTGAGTGACAGCGAGGGATTCTCTTTAACGGACAGAAAGTCCAGGGTTAGAGCCTTCTGCTCTGACCGAGCTGAACATGCTGACTAAGCTATTCACCTGTCTGGCCCAACTCCATTTGGTTAGTATCCTTTGGTAAGGGCACGGGAATATACAGGACTTTATGAGTGTTAACAAAGAAAGCGATAACATGAGTCATTGTAAACTTTTAGAAGAGTATCAGTCAGAAATAAAATTACGTTTTTTTTTTACTGTTTTAGTTAAAAGGCACTGTGTCCATTGAAGCTCCAAAAGTCAGTGTTGTCACCCAGACAAACTCTGCTGGAGCAGTGACTGAAGGGAAATCAATGAAACTCTCTCGATTGGTTAAGAACACGATAGAAGTGAAACTTTAAGAAACCCCTTCTGTAGCGCTCTCGTTGAAAGACCAACACTCCTGTGGCACACTTTGGATGGTGCAAGACAAAACCATTTCAATACATTTCACAGCTTAGTGCCCAGTTAGAAGAGCAGACGTGTTTGCAGTGTCCGCTATTCCTGTGCCCTGAAGTGGGGGCTGGTGATCACAGGGTAAAAGCACTGGGTGTGCACCCTGACACAGTGGGAGCACAGAGGAGACCTGTGCTGCACTATGCCCGACTCAGGGGGGAATCCTTCTGCTCATCCCATCAGCCTGTCAATTACTTCCTTATACGCCTCTGTTAGAGAAGCTAAAGCCAAGCCGGGCTATTAGGCAGCAGTGAAACGGGCCCAGCACATGTGCATACTCTGATTTGGCTCACTAGACCAAAGATCAAGTTCCTTAAGCTGCTTTTCCAAGCCAAGAGGAGCTTACAGGTCATCACGTTGGGGAACACAAATGGTTCCAGTTTTCTGTTGCTGCTCTACAGCAAACTGGAAGAATAGGACAAACTTGGTTGGCAAACGACAATAGGATCAGTGCAGCAGTACTTCAGTGCTTCTACAATGAGGAACACGACAGAGAGCAAAGCGCAGTTGATTTGGTTTTGTTTGGTTATGCTTGACTGCCTGTACTGGATCAACGTGACCTTAGAAGCTGAAACGTTTATAATATATACTGAATTTCTGATACTGATCGACAAATTCGGTAATTAATGCAAGTGGCTCAACACACTGATCTATTGGGTCCACAGATCTCTTGTGATATACAGTATATTTTCCCATGAGCTCCCCACACTGAAGCACTAACACACTGTTTGAACACAGTCTGCAAAGTCATGCGCACATATGAGCTTTGGTTTCAGCCTGCCATCGGATTTGTTTGTTCTGGATACGGAAACATGGATTATTATACCATGCTGACATAACAACAACTAAGCAACCCGCATGATCAAGGACCTCGACCTAAACAACAAACCGGGTTGTGTCAGATGAAAGAGGAAATACTAATGGCCCAGCTTTGACTGCTAAATACTAAATCAGCATAATTGTGTCATAATATGAGGAAGTAGCCCGATTTGAAGCAAATGATCAAAGCTCCACTGTCACCGCACAACCTGCTGCTGCTGCTGCACTGTGTGGGTATCTTTTATGAGGGTTTCTGGAGTGCTTTTTATCTGCGGGCTCCATTGTCAGAGGGGTTATCAAGACCTGCCCTGGCCAAGCACGCCACACCATCTCACCACGATCAGATATGCAGTGTTAAACAAGGCCACATTCAGACGATGCGGGAGCCGTCGCCAATTTACAGACAGGAGAGCTGAACAGGAACGGAAGCTTTTGCTGCTATTGTAAAGGCATAGATTAGACACACTTGGGTGACCCACTACGCCCCATATATAAAGCTTACAGTGGGATCTTAAAAGGGAATTGGATTAAATGCGGGCGGATTATAAATTATACTGACTTGAAGGGCATTGCTAAAAAGACGGATTTCAATTTTCACTCGTTTTTTTCTTTTGCAAATGGGAAGCTAAAATTATTTTGGGACTTGAGGTACTCAGTAACAACGGCGTGTGCAGAAGAAGAGGAGACACAAAGTGGGGGACAAACAAGATATCAGTGTTATTTGGCTTTGGGACAGAGCTGGTGAACAGGACAGCCTGTTCTGGGCTCTTTTCTAGAGCAGCCTGCTCCAAACAACAGGCCTGTGAGCAATACCAAGGTGGAGCCAGGAAGAGGAGGAACAGAGCCACTTACAAGTGGAATAAAAACATAGCCGCAAATCACTACCTGTCAAACTAAAGAATGAAAATGTACTCCGTTGCTGCGAGACTCCCAGTATTATTACAAAGATCTGCTTTCCTTTCAGCTTTTCTCTTAAGGAAATCTTCTTCCTCTTTGCTTACAACAATGAGCTTTCCGAACTCAACATTTGCTTTTTGGAGCTTGGGACAATGTATAAAAACACTAATTTGATCTGACAAATCTGGATCTCTCTTGTTTTGAGCCACATAAGCAGTTATGACAGAATAATGTGAATTGTTAAATATAAAAAGGCAAATAATAGACATATTAGGGCTGGGCGATTTAGGAAAAATAATAATCACGATTATATTCCCCATATTGATCGATCTTGATTTGATTCAATGTTATTTTTCCTGAATAAATTAAATACATCTAGCTGACTCATAAAATTAGATACATCTTTTATTCAAACCTCAGCTCAAACAAAGACAAATGCTTTCCATCAAGTCTCATTTAACGCACAAAATTCTTCCATTGTCTCGTCAAAACTCCCAAACTAGGTACAGTTTGTGCCAAAGAAATGAAGCTTCAGTGCAACTTCAACCTGGAAGACCTGCCAGCAGCCTTCATTATCCAATCCTCTAATCACGGCCCCATCTCGGGCGGCACCTTCGCGTCAGCCATTCACCGCACAGGATCCCATTCTTAAGCTCCCCGGTAAGTCACTCTGCGGTTTCCCAGCCGTGCTGCGACCCTCCACCGCCTGTCCTCCACCTGGCCTCTCCTCGGCTCTGCTTGTTGTGTCAACTGAACACCCCGGGTCTCTTCCTACCACCACCACCAGTGTCTGGGTTCCGGGGGAAGAATCTGGCTATCATCCATCATCGCCATGTATTCTTTATCATTAACGCAACTTTCCGCCAGGGTCTGAGCCCCAATAAAACTTCCTAACACATTCTGTCTCGGAGTCTATACTGGTTGAAATGGCTGTAAACCTGTTGATTATAAAGTCCCAGGACGATTATTGAAATTGACCAAAGTAGAGATTGCGATTGATCACATTTTGATTAATTGCTCAGCCCTGAGACATATTAAAAGTGCACATTTTATTAGATGGATACATTAGGTCAAATGTCATGGCAGGTCCAATCAAGAAAAGCCATGAGGGAAAAAATAGGAACGTGTAGTGCAGCAGTTTGTGTTCATTACTAAAAAAAAAAAACGTACTAAAAGGATAGACAAGATGAAGCCAGGTTTTTGCTTTGAACTGTTGTGAGTAGCTGTGAAGCAGGGAATGCCCTGTGCTGAACGCGACAAAGTACAGGCACTAATAAAAACTAACTTCAAGCTTTCCAACAAACAAAGTGAAGTTAAAACAAAAATACTCTGGAGTGGGTGTATTACCAACACCGCGGCATGGGTGCAACAATCTGTATAGACCAGTCAGCAGAGCGGTTGGCTTTGTGTACCATCACACCGAGATGACACAACAACTCGTGTCTATATTTAACTCAATGGACACTTCGCTTCCCAATGTTCCCGTCCATTTAGAACAAGCTGTCGGGAGAATCGTGAGAAAAGCAGACTGAGGTGATATGCAATTACACAGAATGGATCCAGCCTCCCACATCCTTTCATTGTCCCCACACCCTCGGAGATAATGAAATGGAAGCAAGCAAGCTCTTCGTTCTGTTTACCATAAATCCAGCAAGTCTTATTTATGGTGTTGAAGACGACGCTTTAAGCTGGACTTGTATGGTGCTCAATGGCCGTAGTGCACAACGCTAACTCCCCGTACCCCTGCTTGGGAAGCACTGATCTAAGTCACCTTAAAACTGTTTGACATTGAGAACTTACCTATTTTTCTCCAGCTCATTATGTGTCGACCTGTAACAAAAAAAAAGGACAAGTTGAAGAGCAAGGACGTGATCCAATAGTTCATGTTTTAATTCATCCCCGTTAAAACCCAGTGCACTCGAGCCCATACATCGACAGACATTAAGGCGACAGTCGGAGAGAATGGATTTTGGCATTAAGCATCAACACAACCATAAGTACACCCGAAACGCGTGTGTGTACAGTGTATGTGGAAATGACATGATGTCATTTCCTAGTGCAGAGTGTAATAGCAGCAGACTAAAGGCATGCACAAGTACCCATACCCAGGATCCAGTGCTCTGTTAATAATGTAAAGTGAATCAGCTGCTCCCTAAGAGTGTCTTTGTGTGGCAACATACTGAAAGGAGACAGGCCCTCCTCCCGATGCTTAAATGGACACATCTCTATCCACACAAACTGGCTTCACTTAACCTCAGGGGGACACATGTTTTAAGGCAGGATGATGGATGAGAGTTGTCCCGAGTCATTGTCAAGCACATTCTCTGCCTGGTTGGTCAGCCATCCAACCATCCATTTTGCCAATATAAAGAATAATATTGAAGCACGCTGAAATTATGAGGCCAATCTTCTCTAGCCATGTTTGGTTATAGATAATAATTAACCATCAAAATCTCTCTTGGTCCAATAATCGCATGAAGCGTTTAGCTTCCTTGTGTACAGGACTGCGATTTCACAAATGTAATACAGAAAAAGCTAACGTAGCCAGAGGCAATAAACTGTAATGAAGGTCTTTTGCAGAAAAATGCATTGTAACTGCACACAAATTGGGTTTAATTGAATTATTTAGACGTATAAGCCTTTGGGTGCATTATGGTTCATGTAATTTGCTATGCAAGACTGAAAGTCAAATCAGCCATTGCGGTATATTTGATGCAAAATGACAAGTCCAGTTCCCGGCTGTGTATCTGCCATCACAGAAAACGCATGTCTCCCATGTAAAGCCGCTCATGGGCCATTTCCTGAAAACTGACAGACATGGTGCTAAGAGCTCACATGCGGAGCTCCTGACAGGTTTTAACTTACATATTCTACGACAGTGTGGCAACTCATGCATGTATAGACGTGCATTAGCCACAACATCTACAATTTAGCTACAGCAGGAGTCCCACTTTGCATGTGTAAGAATTAATATATGCACCTGATACACAGTATTGGTAGGACAGGTCATGCAGTAATTACTTCCATTACCAGATAAACAGTAAAACTAAGAACAGAATATATTTTCACTTTTGATTTCCCAAGAGCTTGAGTAGTTGAAGCTCAACTACAAATCATTGCAGATTATGAACTTGTACGGACGAGAATAAAACACACAACAGCAGCAGTGCACAGCTGCTGTAGGTCTGCCTGCCCTAGTAGTTTGTGTGCGAGTGGATGCATATTCCAAGAGTGGGTCAATAAGATAACACAATCCTGCTATAAACAGTAGGCAGCAGAGGACAGCGTAAGATAAGCCCATCACTTTAAGCCGCAACAGGCTCCAGGGAAAGGCCTATAGGCTGAGAGCTGTAACCAGTCCAGTTAGGGCCGGGGTGGAGGGCAAACTGGGACCCCTGGCATTATAACATTCCAAGAAATGTGCGATGACATGTGGTAAATTACATGAAAAAAACCTGAAGGAAAACACAAAAAATATAAGTGTTTAATTGATGTTGATTCTGACAAATAACACGGCATGTGTCTAGATAAGGCTCTACCAAATGTGCAACTCCACTAGGGATAAAAGAAATTGCATCCCAATATGAGGCAGATAACCACTTAGCACATTTTAAGAAGAATACGTGACACCCAGCAGTGCCGTCCGTACACGCTGTTATCAGTAACGGAGCACCTTGCTTTCGCTGGTCCACATTCTTCAAAGTGTTCACTTGACTCTATTCTTACGAATGAAGAGAACACATAACCTATATTTGATAATGACTGTTGCTATGCAGAATTCAGTTTTGTTTGCAGCTCACGATGACTAATACACAGCTCCAGTTAGTAGCCTGCAAAAAAATATTGAAAAGCTCACACAGAAACAGAGGTCCTTATTTGCGACATTTGGTTACAGCGATCAGAAGGCACAGTATTACTGGTTTCACCACCTTTTATATATAGCCCATTAACATTTTGTCAATTCTGTGGCTTAAAAGGCAATACGCTGTACCATGTAGGGCTACAAAAGGAAAAATCTGTCCTAAAAACTATGGGGCGCCAAATGTAACATGCCTTATTTCGTGGACAGATTGACTTTTGTGTCACGAAATACATATATTCATTACGAAATCACGTTACATCGTAACGCCGTTTGTCCACGGGATACACACATTGGTTTGCATTGTGTCCACGAAACACTGAAGAGAGCACGTCGTTTCGTGGACCAAATTGACTGGTGGGCTTTTGCTTTCGTGGACATAAGGCTGAATGCACTATTCACTGTCGTACACGAAATAAACTTTCGTCATAAAAGTATTGTGATGTGATACAGAAGGCATTCCGTCCACGGAATAGTAACTTCATAACTTACGAAATGCATTCCGTGACACGTGCTTTCATTCCGTGCACGAAATGCATAATGGTATACATTTCGTGAGTCAGCAGTTTACGAAATGAATTATGTGACACGATAATGTCATTCCGTGGACGAAATGCATTATAGAATCACGAAATCAGTTTTGTGACCTACAACAATACATTTCGTGAGTCAACAGTTTACATAATAAACTTTTGACTCACGAAACAGTGAGTAAACAGTTATGTTATGTTTACGAAATGTTTACGAAATGTCACATAATTCATTTCGTAAACTGTTGACTCACGAAATGTATTGTTGTAGGTCACAAAACTGATTTCGTGATTCTATAATGCATTTCGTCCACGGAATGACATTATCGTGTCACATAATTCATTTCGTAAACTGCTGACTCACGAAATGTATACCATTATGCATTTCGTGCACGGAATGAAAGCACGTGTCACGGAATGCATTTCGTAAGTTATGAAGTTACTATTGCGTGGACGGAATGCCTTCTGTATCACATCACAATACTTTTATGACGAAAGTTTATTTCGTGTACGACAGTGAATAGTGCATTCAGCCTTATGTCCACGAAAGCAAAAGCCCACCAGTCAATTTGGTCCACGAAACGACGTGCTCTCTTCAGTGTTTCGTGGACACAATGCAAACCAATGTGTGTATTCCGTGGACAAACGGCGTTACGATGTAACGTGATTTCGTAATGAATATATGTATTTCGTGACACAAAAGTCATTCTGTCCACGAAATAAGGCATGTTACATTTGGCGCCCCATAAAAAACTAGTCTCTAATCTGAATACTTTGCAAATGTACTGATACTTTGGAGGCTTTACTTAATCACACCTTCACAAATAGTTGTGAAATGGTCGTGGTTTTAGCAGGAGACTGATGATTAAAAAAAAAGAAACATAACAAGGCATTCTGTTAAAAGCTGTATGATATTTCCTTAGATGCCAGAGGGTAAATCTCTAAAGATAAGCAAAGTTGGGCTTGGTCATTACCTGGATGCTCTGAGATTGTTTTGTGAGGGACTTTATGTGAGAGAGTGGTTGGCTACTAAGGTAACTTACCACCATACCACCACTTACCTACCAATGATAGCTCTAGAATAATTTCACAAACTTGATCAGTGTGACCAACGTGGCCGTATCCTCAGATACTCCTGCCTGTTTGACAATCAGCTGATGAAAAGGGCTATATTTGGTGCCCCTCCCCCCCCAAAACCACTAGCTGCAGTCACATGCCACATGTACCTGTGCACCACACGGCTATTATGCATAATACAACAAATATGTTAACAAACCAGACGGAAGCATTCCTCCAGTAAATAATGCTCCTGGTTTACAAGAAATAAAACATATGAACATTAAGATATGCATACAGCCTTGACATGGTCGTGTACATCCTTCACCAATAGGAAATGGGACGAACGCACAAGAGCTGAATAAATCATGAATGGGAAAAACGCAAGGCTTACCTGTTGTGGTTACTGCTGAACTTCTTATTGCGGAATTTCCTTTGCCGCTGGTAGCTCGTGCTCTGATCTGAAGGAAATGTTGAAGCATAGCCATGTTCACACTCTGGGGGAAAAAAAAAGTGTGATGTTAGCCATAGGCGAGATAAACAGGAAAATATTGCTTTGAGTGGATTTAAACATCAAGATCAACAAGCGTTAATACTGTGTAATAACAACAATACCTCTTTCTCTCCTCTCTAAATATTCCGCAGCTTCTAATAGTCTCTCGATATTTAAGAGCTGGACCGCGGTCATTATTTTCGGGTTGGCTTCCCTTCCTAGCTACGTTTTTTCCAGCGTTTACCAGAACAACACAGCGATCACTCGATTTAAACAAGGGAAACACAATGCATTGGTTGAAAATATGTCATTCGAGTAAAATGTATCTTCACTGGCTTGTCAGTAGCATCTGTCGGAGCGAGGAAAAAAAAATAAAAAATCGTCTTTCAAGTTAGCAAGCTACAGCGACTCCGGATTCGTCAGTATAGCCCTCAAAATTGTTTAATCAAAATGAGTTGTATCAAACTGGATAATATAAACACTGGCGTTTTGCAAAATGTAATAAAAAATATAAATGTATATAAAACTGTCAGGGGAAACCTAAAGCCATCGGCGTCTCCGGCTCGTATCCTCTCCTCACGAGTTTGTTTACCTAGCTGCACTGCTGAGGGCGGAGAGTAACCGGAGGGGAGGCCGCTTCACACCAAGTGCATTGTGGGAAACTGAGTTCAAGTCTAAACCAGGGGTCTCCAATCTCTTTTTTACTCGGTGAGCTACTTTTATGTCACACAAATGGCAAAGGCCCACTTTCGCTTCAAGATCATGAGTAAATATACGACTTAGGTGGAGTTTAGAGGATATCTCAACACAAAGATGATCACTCGAGTTTATTCGGTACTGGACCTATAGCCTAATTGTTTTCAGTGTGTTACATGTTCAGAACAAATATAAAACTACATAAAGTAAATGCAGGAATGTGGAAAGCCTTTGGTGAGCCACTTGGAAAGGGTTGGCAAGCTACTGGTTGCACCTAGGGATCTGAATGTAACAAGTACATTTTTCCATTGTGAGATCAAGGCCAACTTATCTTATCTGATCTTATCTGGCTGGAGATCCCTGGTCTAAACCCATTTGTTTTAGTGTCATTTTCATTTAATCGAGAACACCTCTGATTGTCACCCATAACATAAAGCCTATATATGTTACATAAAAGATTAGTGATAGTAATATGCTGAAATTGCCATTTGTGCATTAAAGAGTTATGTCACCAACACTGTAACATCTTAAATTAAAAATCATTAACATCTCCAAAGCTTAGTTTATTTCATAAAGTCATGGAAATATGTTATCTATAGATACAAATATTACGCCTAGTAAAGATGTAATGTGTACATATCCATCTATGGTAATACATTATAATATGCGTTTATTTTATATCATTTTTTTCTTCATTGATAGGGCAGAAGGACTGATAAGCCGACAATTTACGTTAAGCTATTACATATTATTATAATATACTGTCGGTGGGTAGAAGACATTGATGTCCTACAATTTCCATGATTCATTGCGAATGAGGGGCGTGTACGCTGGACGACGCCAGGCCCAGCAACACGTGACGTACCAACTACATCGGTGTTTGATTGGCAGATGATTTTGACAGACACTGGGGGCAGGTATACCGACTGACCAATCACCGACGCGTATTGCGCCATGTGGAACGCAGGCCCACACGCCCACAATGAACAGGAAGCAAACAATCGCGAAGAGAGGAGAGAGCCCGATGCAATGTACAGCTACTATGGAGTTGAGTTATAAAAGGTGACTGTTTCTAAAGCAGGTGGAAACGTGTTTTTTTTTTAGCCTACATCCTTTTCGATGGCCACTTTGATTTGGCCCTGTATAATGCCAAAGAGAAAGTGTTAGACGATGTTTATAAATGCCAATGGACTTGAACATCTATTCTATATGACGGGACAGTGTTAAGTGTTGGCTAATCTTGGATTTAAAGAGTTGCCATTAACTCCATTCAAAGAAAAAAAGAAAAAAATGCGGACACTCCAAAACAAAAACATTAGCAGGAATAGCCATCAAATTTCAAGTCAAAGCTTATATCATCTTATATTTGAACACAATTTACAATAAAGCCCATCAAGTTTCGTCTTGTCCGTCGATTCTCCACGACCACACAATGACATCATCCTTACCGGAGTTGGATGGCGCTGCATTGTGGTCAAATGTACCGTACTGAGACAGCACATGCATACATTCAATCAGACCAGTGATTTGATACGTTACTTATGTTGCAAAAACGCAAAAATAATAATAACATATTATAAGCACCATATCACTGCAGGGTCTATCATGTCTCTAACCATGGCAGCTCCAAGCACATTTTTTCCACTGCCTGCCACGACTATTGTAATTATCGATGGTTTAGTAATAGGTCCAAAGGATAATGTAGCTAATTGTACTTAAGTGAACAATTTTGCTGTTGGTGTGCATGTTCATGGCTCATATTGTGATCGTTTCTTGAATTTCAGGGGTTGGGAAAGAAACGCAGTACAAACACTCACTTCCGTCCTTCCTCTCCGTGCTTTCCAGATACCTCGCTGCCTCCAGTAAAACTTGTACATTTTTCAGAAAAGTGTTGATCTGCTCCATGTGGGAGTCTTTGGAGTTGAATACGTCATTGAAAGGAAAATGAGACATCTCCAGATCCTGCTGGTCCAAGAGAGACGCGTCCGAGTCGAAATAGAAGTCCTCACTCTTCAAACTTCGTCTTTGCCTTTCGCTTTTGGCCATTTTTGCTTTTAGTTTGTGCAGCTGGTGGCGCTGGGCTCAGTAAACAGCGAGGCAGCTAATGCTTGTGTACGCTGCTCTTCTTGTCAGAGAGGGGTCCCCGTCTCCTTTTCTTTTTATGAATGCGGAGTGTCTAATGTGGAGCGCTGGCCAATGTCAGTAGATGGTGGTGCATGGGAAAAGGTCCAGCCCCTCTCCGCGTGAGGAGCGCCGCATGGTCCCAAAGCCGGCCCAAGTCTTTGTTAAAAAGTAGAAAGAAAATGGCAATAAGCTTACATGTTCATTGCTAAATATAATTATACAGTTTTAAATATCATTATGCATTGATTCCAATAATAGCCAAGTGTAGCAAGGAAATCCATGAAAACTTGATGTAGCTATTAATTCTATTCTGTATTTGATCTGAGGCTAAATCGAAAAGGAAGTGTATGTGTATAGATGAGTGAAAAACATGTTGGTTTGTGCTTACCCGTTTGGAGACTACATGCTCTGTTTATACTTAGAGTGCCTCTCAAAAGTACTAATACACCTTGAACCTTTGCACATTTTGTCATATTTACCACCCTAACCGTAAAGATTTGACTTTGCATTTTTTACTGACAGTTCATACACAAGTAACAGACAACTGTGAAGTGAAAGCAAAATGATACATGATTCTGTTATTTAAAAAAAAAATAGAAAACCAAAAAAGTGGGGCGTGCACAAGCACAAATTCACAGCATGAATTAATACTTTGTGGAACCCCCTTTTGCTGCAATAACAGCAGCAAGTCTTCTGGGACTCTATGATTACAAGATTTGCACATCTAAGGACTGACATTTTAGCCCATTCCTCTTTACAAAACAACTCAAGCTCTTTCAAATTAGAAGGAGAGCGTTTGTGAACAGCAGTTTTCAGGTCTTTACACAGATTTTCAATAGGATTTAGGTCAGGACTTTGACTGGGCCATTCTAACACATTAATATGTTTGTTTTTAAACCATTCCATTGTAGATTTAGCTTTGTGTTTAGGGTCATTGTCCCGCTGGAAGGTGAATCTCCGCCACCGCCTCAATTCTCTTGCTGACTCCAACAGGTTTTCCTCCAAAATGTCCCTGTATTTGGCTCCATCCATCAACTATTCTTACAATCTTCAAAGTTCCCGCTGAGGAAAAGCAGCCCCATAGCATGATGCTCCCCCCACCATATGTGACACTGGGGATGGTGCACTCAGGACGATGAGCAGTGTTAGGTTTGTGCCAAACATAACATTTTGCATTTTGGGCCAAAAAGTTAAATTTTTGTCTCATCTGACCAAAGCACCTTCTTCCACATGGTAGCTGTGTCCTCCGTATGACTTCTAGCAAACTTCAAACGGGATTTCTTATGGCCTCCTTTCAATAATGACTTTCTTTTTGCCACTCGTCCATGAAGGCCAGATTTGTGTAGAGTACGACTTATAGTTGTCCCATGTACAGATTCCCCCAGCTCAGCGGCAGTACGTCGCAGCTCCTCCAGAGTTATCTTGGGGCCCTTGGTTGCATTTCTGACCAGTGCTCACCTTGTTCGGTCTGTTAGTTTAGGTGGACGGCTGTGTCTTGGTAAGTTCGCAGTGGTGCTAAACTCTATCCATTTCTGAATGATGGATTGAACAGTGCTCTGTGAGATGTTCAAATCGTGGGAAATCTTTGTATAACTTAACGCTGCTTTAAACTTCTCCACAGCTTTATCCCTGACCTCTCTGGTGAGCTCCTTGGCCTTCATGATGTTGTTTAGTGACCAATACAGTCTGACCACAACTCTGAGGCCCTCACAGAACAGCTGGAATTATACTGGGAGTAGATTACGCACAAGTGGCCTCTATTTAATGGTTAGGGCAAGGTGTGGACATTCTGCAGTCATTAGGAATGTTATAAAGGCAATTTAATGCACTCAGAAAATGCTGTATGAATACTTATGCACGCCCCACCTTTCATTTTTCTATTTTTTTGAAAAATAACAGAATCATGTATCATTTTGCTTTCACTTCACAGTTGTCTGTTACTTGTGTGTGAACTTTCAGTAAAAAATAAAATCTTTATGTTTATGGTTGTAAACATGACCAAATGTGTTATTAGTACTTTCGAGAGGTACTGTAAGTAGCCTACTCCTGATGTGTCTCATTCTTAGAAGACCTTCTGAGTTTTTTTTTTTTTTTTTTTAAACAGCACCAAAGTCCATTTTGAATCGGAACATGTCAGGGCAGGGGCCCACACCCCACCGCCATTCTCCCCTTTGCCGCTTCAAAGAGCCCGCAGCAGTCCAGGTCTGTTTGATGTAAAGTTCACAGGGACACAAACTTGAAAGTCCTACGGGAGACTGTTGAAGGTCCTTCCTGCCTCTGCTCCACCTCCACTCAGTCTCAGGAAACACATTTGACGGTGCTTCGAGTTTAAACAGGAATTTTCATAGTTGCTGATGGACTGTACCTTATCAGGAGCCGTGTTAACACTCACCTCTCTGATACTTCATGTCGCCTACTCCTTGTTCATTTCTTGTGCAGGTGGACACTGGTGGCCGACAGACGTTGGGCCACTCCAACCGCATGCTGTGCTGTAGGAATGGAGGAATGCTTCAATCAGTTGGGAGCCAGGTCCCAGTGTGCAACTTTATGAAGGTATAGTCTTTGTAGGCTCTTGATGTCCTGCAGATCCATTGAGAGTAACCTCCCCCTGGACACAGACTGGCCGCCCACTGCCCCTACACTATTATTGAGCAGTCTCTCTTCCATTTTAAATTAGAGGCAACACTCCAAACAACAAGACAATTCCCAGCGACAGAGACCCAGTGTTGACCTCGGGTGAGAGATGACAATGACAGGCTCACTTTTCTCAATCGAAAATCCAAATGGTTTGTGCTATTTCATAAAACTGTTAAAAAGTGTAAAATATGGAGAGAAATGAGCCAACAACTGTAACTAAATTAAGGACTTTTATTTAGTCATCCCCTCCTGGACTTGTTTGCCAATTTGCACATCTATTCAGCGAGGCAAGTGCTTGTAAGGTTTTGCGTCTTAAGTTTGTTCTTATGTTTTACAATAATGAGCATTTACGCAATTGCATCCAGCCTGGGAAAAACGCAGACAAGCTTTTTGCATCATTCCTGATTCATCATTCGTGCTCAGCCTCTGTGGATTGGAGACATATTAAAAAGAAAGCAAAATGAAACTCTCAAATCTACTATACAAATGAGAGATACATGGATGCAATAAAAACTCTCTGTATAATGGGGTCTTTTTCTTGCTTATTGCTTTCATTGAAGGCCCTCTGACATTTTTGTAAATGTCAGCGATTTACGTCACTCTCTAAGGACTACTTCAACTGGTGGTGTGTTCATGGATAATTAGACTACGCTCACTCTGTGCACTCACACTCGAGATTAGAGCTGGGTACCTATTTTTTTCGATACCAGTACGACACTTGGTTTACAATACTGATACCTAAACAATAACGTTAAGTTTAAGGTGTACTTTATTGTCCCCATAGGGCATGTCCTCTGCATTTGACCCATCCTTCAGTGGGTCAAATGAGCAAGGAGCAGTGGGCGACCACAGTGCAGCGCCCCCTGGAGGATTCACCTATTTCGCATGTTGATGTTTTTTTTTTAAACCTACACTAACCTACATACATACCTACACTTTTTAAAAAAAAATTATTAAATAGGCTATCATAGTTTAAGGGTACCCAGCCCTACCCGAGATTAAAAATACAAATGCTAGAAGGCTTCATGATTGTAGTTTTCGTGAGAAAATAGCAGACTGATGCAAAGTGATGGTAAAGTATACTAAGGACCAGATGAGGTCGACTGATATTGGCCGATGCTGATATGCACAGCCAATATTTTATTTTTGACTGATATTTTTGGCAGATTTTTCCAAATTTTTCCACTATAATCTTGTGCATGAAGCTTCTAAACTGTAGACTGTGTCAGTGTTGAACTGTGACAGCAGGGGGCACTTTATTGGGGTATAGGGCTGATTTATTAAAACCATTCCTGTTTACTAGGTACTAGAGATGCACCAATCCAGGTTTTCTGCTTCCATTAACCAATACCAACTTAAGAACCTTTCTTAAAAGTGAATGTTCCTCATTTCTCCAATGTGAGCTCAATACAGTCTTAATTTTTCTTGCTAACGAGATGTTACCACTTATCAATTATATAAATTAATAAACTAATGTAAAAACATCAAACAAGGATCATTGAAATTTTCTACAATAAAATATCCTTGGCTTGATCACAGGCTTTTAGGTAGCATTGCTATTAACAACTTACATAAAGTGATGTGATTAAATTACAAATAGTTATTCCATAACCTTAAATACAAATACTTGGTGACTACAGCAGTGGCTGATTCTATTGTATTTCTTTACGTGATCCAGTCATAGTTTATGTCCCAGCCTTGATTAGTTGCTGTTAGCATTAACATGCCGCTGCTAACTTTAGCATGCTGTTGCTAGTCGCGGCATTTTGCGCGGCGAGCAAAAATACAGTCGGTCAAAAAATGGTGGCGTTGCATTCGGCCCAGGGGGCCGTGTTCTTCTTGGTGGGACGCTGAGTGATAATTTACGTTAGGTACCGCTAAACAGAAGAGTTTGCAGTAAGAAAGTGGTGAACAGTTGCCTGAAAGGTTGCTATAGTAATTTGGACCAAAAAATAGACAGAAACCCACATTTCTATAGGTTTCCACGGTGGAAAAGGAGCCATGGAGGGCAGGTTGAGCAAATTAGCAGAGGACGCCAGTTAGCCTGGCTCTCAGCCGTTGGTCGCAACACAACGATTGACAGGTGTCATATGACACGCAGCCAAAATGGAGAACTCCAGCGGAGTCGTTGGTAACGTGTCTTCATTTGACCAAATCAATGATTTAATTCTCCAGGTTCTGTTCTAAAATGACACGTAGCTTGCCCATACTGACTGAGGTGTAGTTGGTGAAACTTGTGTTTAGCTTACAGATTTTTACTGCGATGTTTCTCTACTCCGCTGAGGCCTAGGAAGTCGAGTGAGTGACTGAGTGAGTAGAGGAACTCATTTTAAAGCCCTGCCTTAGCTTTTTCCAATGCAAACAGAGGTCCCGGAGATATCGGTTGTTATCAGCGTTGGATTGGCCGATAGCCAATATTGCAAAATGCCCAAATATCGGCCCGATATATTGATCGACCTCTCTTCTCTCTGCGCCGTTTCATTAAAAAACTAACAGTTTTGTTATCTATTTTGAATGAAATAAATACATAAAATGGAAAAATATAGAGCTATTTGAGACCACTCAGGCAGGGGATGGTCATAGTGCCTCTAATACACTGGCTTGCTATGCGACCATAATGCCATAAAAAAAATGCTTGGGGGGCCAGATCCAGCTCACAGGCAGCAGTTTGCCCACCTCTGACCTGAAGAGTGAGTGAGCGGTTTACAATTAAACAATCCTGCCTAACTCTGTAACGAATAGAGATTTCTAGACGGTGCCCGTACAGTATTTCTGTGGTTTCTTCTATGTCATTAACCAAAGACATTCATGTGGTGGTTTTGAAGAAATGACCAACCAGTGGTTCTCAAACTGCGGCACATGTACCACTGTTAATTCTTGAGCTTCTTCGGGTGGTCATTTTTTTGTCCTTTTTTTTCTGGTTTACAGCCAGATTAACCATAATTGTGTCCAATTTATATCTATTCTAGACCCTTTTTAGACCTGGTTTAGTTCTGTGTGTTGTGTAGTTTCATGAAGTGGTACTTGTGGTACTAAAGTTTAAGAACCATTGCAATATGCCATTCCCCCAGCAGGAATGAGTTTAAGGCGACAGAATGTAATGAATGTTATGTTAACTGTTTAATACGGTCATTGATAATTATTTTTATGATCGTGCCATATTGAATGATCATTTAGCCATATAACACTTGACCTATACCCACATTTGTGCACTTGAAAACCAACTACAACCTTCTGCTTCCTCGTCCACCAGCTGCACCTTTGACCTTGTGCTGCTCTACGTGGCGCCACTTCAGCTCCAACAGAGCAATTACTGTAAGTATTTTAAATTACAGAACGCATTAATGGCACTGAGTGGAGCGTTTGAGCACTATTATTTCTCTAAAGCTGGTTCTTGTCTTTTGTCTTTGCTGTTTTGAAGTCCACTGCTCGGCGAACAAGGCCTATGAAAAAGCAACTCATCTTTACCGCTATGTCCTGTCCTCAATGCCAACAATAGCTATTTGTTCTCTGTGGGGGGTCAGTGCTAATTACATAAATGTTGAATGCATGGCCTTCTGGCTGTCGTAGCTCTCCTTTGCTGATCAATTCCTGCATGTGAACCAGCCCCGGTTTGCCCCAGATTTGCAAATCCAGGGATAAACCGTCCCATCTCCATAACAAATAGTTATCTTTTGACGTGTTTTGGTGGCATTATTTGCAGAGCTAAAGCAAAGCAGTGGCGAGCTTGTACAGGTGTTGGTGCATAATTGCAGGGGGTGAGTGATGTTTCTGTTACTGACCTCACGTTGACTCCGTGACTATATTGACAGTGCGTATTGTTCCCAAGGACCCTGAGCTTTGGTCTTTTGCTATGTCTAGAGCTTTAGGTCAAGATAGGAATCTCCCTCATGTCAAGATTGTTGTCCAGTTGTGTTTGGTTTTAGCGATTTCGCTACTCTAGATATCCAGGAATTATCTTCACTCCAGGATATTCACAGCCCTTCCCTGTGATACAATATCAAAACAACACATTATACTGCTCGACCACACCTTGTTCCTCAATTTAGCTTTATTTATAGAGCACTTTAAAACAACACAGTCGACCAAAGTCCTGCTCACAAATTCTACACAAGTTGGACAGGTTGCACGATATAGTGGGACAAGGAGGGACAAGCTTGACATACTAAAATGTGTTAGACAAAGATCACCATAGAATCATCTTATATCTAATCTAATATTGTACTTGTTAATTGTATGCCAGAAGTATGGCTAATATCATTTTCTAAGTAAGTTAAACATGATACAATTCAATTCCCTCGGTGGGCTATGGAGACTCAACACTCAACACTTGAGACATTAAACTAGTACATGACAGAAAAAAGCCCTCCTTCAAACTGAGAAAGACATTTGTTTATTCATTTTAGAAAGGAAGCGAATTGGCCTGATGTTTAGAGGGTCTTGGAGCCATCTTTCAGTTTTGTTTTGGGGACGTGCTTCTCAAATCCCCACTACTACTGCTGCGGCCCTCATCGCAATTCTCACGTCCTGTACCCTGTATCCTGCACTCACGCTTTACTTTTTCCGTTTCTTTATTTAGAAGCACCTCTAAACACACTTACTGATAAGACGACGGGTGAGCCAGACCTGTTATACGACGGACTGTTGCGGCCCCTCCCTAAACTGCAGGCCCTTGAGTCTCTGTGACCATTGTTTGCCTCTGTTCCCATGCACTGTCATCTGTTGACAATAGACACGATGGGAAAGAGGGAAGAGCCCAGGAGCGCCACATGTGCACCACCACACGTGTCTGAGGATGTGTGCTACTAACCTACACACAGAGCAGAAACAAAGGGCTTAGCAGAGGAGGGAGTAACACATAGCGCAAACAAAAATGTGACATTTCTTCAGTGATTGTTAGCACTAGGGGTGTCACGATTTAAATCTTTTGAGTCACGATTATTGTTAAAGAAAATATTGCGATTTTACGATTATTCACAATTATCGACCGAATGAAAGGAAAGAACGGATATTTTTAGTTTTTGTCTTTAAAAAGCTTTTTAGTACTTGTAAACTTGTAAACATTCACTGTTTCTAAAAATGAAAAATGCTTTAAGATTGTTTTGCATTAAAATAAATAGGCCTACATTAAATAACAATGTCAACTTTACTTCTTTATAATGACCATAATTATCATAATGATTTTACTATACATTATTAGGCCACAAGCTAGGCTAGGTTTCCTGTTCTCAAAATGTATGCTGTTGTTTCATTATTTGTCAGATGTTTTGATGAACAGACAATTAAACGTGTTTACAAAATGATTAAGGAGACTGATTTCCACATGTGCGGTTTCACTTTCCTTTCTGTTACGCTGAACCAGAGTGGAGCGCATTAGCTTTTTGTTTACATCCTGAGCCGGTTGTGGCGGCTATTTCCGAACATTTGGACAACTTTTTTGGGAATTATGCAGTTCGTTACCTTGACCTGGACATTCACAGCGAAGGATTATCTCCAAGATGTTGTTTATAGTCGACGTAGCCGATATCAGCGCCTTTTGCTGCAACTTTCTGACGACAGGGTTTGCATAACGGATGTCCAACAACAACAACAACGCCTTGGTCATCTTTTGGATCCTAATCCTAATGTTGTATCCACCCAATCGTTTTTGGGTGGATACAACACTGGAGGAGAGCGTCCGTCTGCCTTGCTCAACTACCGGTGAGTTTACGCGCTGTTTATGGCGTGCAGCGGCTCGTGCGTCAGCGTGAAAAATTTCCGTGGTAAACCATGGCTTCTAAAATTCTTACGGATAACCTTCCGCGTCCTTTTATAATCCTGGTAATCGTAAAACCGGTTAATCTCGACATCCCTAGTTAGCACTGGACAACATCCAAAAAATCCTCATATGGACTGATATTGTCTTATCCCTCAATGCCCAGGCTTCACTCTTAACTCTGTGGGGATCAAATGATGTTCTCGTAGTAAAGTAAACTTAATTTGGCACCATAGATCCACATTGTAAACGCGACATTTGCAATAGACCATGAGCTGTTGCTGTTGGTGTTGTGTCAAAAATGTAGCGCATTTTCCTCTCGCGCAAACTATAACGTCAGAGGCCAAATTAGCGCAGTGTGAGCAATGCACTCTGTCTCGCTATGAACTCCGACTGAGACAGCTTCTAATTAACTCAAGTGAGCCCTGTGAAAGCTAGAAACGCGTTTATGCAACAACTGAGAGTTTATTCACTAGCTCAGACTTTCCCGGTTTGATTCAGGTATACAGCTTTAAAGTGCTTCTACTGCTACATAACTTGGTCTACAAAGGCTGTAGAGCTGTCAAGAACCCCACCCATAACTGAGATTGACCAAAGATTTTGATTTGAATACAATTTTATTATTTGCACAGCACTACTGTATGGTAATTAAAAATGTTAAATACATTGCTATTTTACCATGGATAGCTCAGTAGTGAGGACTTTGTTAAGTACTATTTGTCAAAGTGAGATACCAAATTGTTCAATTGCTCCTTTACTTAAACATGTGTGTCCACAGTCATAGCTATACATGCTCAGAGTCTGTTTACTTAAAGAAGTCCATCATTTCTCAACGGGGGTCTCAGACTGCTGTCTCTGTGTCCCCCTGAGAAGTCCGGCGTTGACTACCCTAAAACTCTAAAATTAACCCTTATTCTAACCAGTGTGTCTAATGTGGGACCCTGCCAAATTAGCCTGGAGGACCTCGGGGCACTCTCAGTCTCCTCTGCAAATTAGAGAGAAAGAAAACAGCGAGGAGTGAAGAACAGTGGGTGTCGGTGGGAAAGGAGCAGACAGACAGGCCCTGCAGCGTCACTGGGATAATGACTTCTTTTGATCGTCCTACAAGAAGCATAACCACGTATGTTATTTCTATGAGCAAAGACAAGCTAGAATACAGTCCCTTTAATGAGTAAGGTGTGCCAGAAGTACCATAAAACAACCGTCAAGTATGCAATGTTGTGATTGTTGGAGTGTTTCACGTGCCTAAGGGCTGGTAATCGCGCATAAAGATTTGCAGTTGAAAAATCAATACTATGGTGAAGTTAATAGGTGAGGTTGGATCAGGAAACTGAAGCACTGAGAGGAAACCCACGCAAACACATACAAACTCCTCACAGAAAGGTCTCGGAAGGAGCGTTAGTCACTGTGTCACATTTTTATCGTCAAACCCCAAACGAGCCGTGTACCATTATTAAAGTGTTTGTTCTTTTGTTGTGTTTTCTCCCTCTACTTTTCGTTGGAAGCACTGCGCTCTCGTTCAGCTGTATCTGAGCAGTACTTAGACCTCAGGAGACTCCGCAGCGTGACGGCTGTGTGCACTAACCGAGGCCGAGGGGAGGGGTGGCAGGAGAGAGGGAGGGAAGAGGAGAAGACAGGCGGGATCTGCAGAGGGAATGCTCCTTCTTTGGTGTGCCACTTTCGCACTGACTTCCTGTTGTCACCGCTCCCATTTCCTGTCTCTGAGGAACCTCTTTCGTCTTTTTGCCTCAACACAATTTACAACTTTTGTTTTGTTTGTTTTGCAGTTTCACTCCAGAAAACAGGCTGTCAAAAGCACTATTACGTAAAGTTGCTTCTTTCATCCAGGCCTAGATTTCCGGGTGTGTGCTTAAAAACATGTATTATGGGAATTGCAGAAAACATTGCTGTACCAGAGTTTCAAAGTTGATGGTCATTGAAAGACAGGACCAACATTTGCTCAAACTTTTTGACGATTTTGACGAGCCACTGAAGTGCCCCAAGGCTCGCGCTTCCCTTGATAGCATTTGGAGGGAAAATGCACACCTTATCAATGTATCTTTTTACGAGTTTAGCAGGGGCACGCCTTGTACTTCATGTAAATGTTGTTTTGTCCTAACTCTTAGTGCGGCACTTTCTATAATTCATCCTTCTTCTTTGACTTGACCCCCCACACAGCCCTCTCTTCAATCGGAGAGTGCGGACTTTGCCTGGTGGGACTGTTTGGCTGCACTGCCTGCAATTGGGGAATTTTTTTTTTTTTTCTCTCTGTCCTTGCTCAATTTCATTATTTGTATTATAGGGAGACTTCCACCATGGCAATCCTATTAGTGTAAGACTAGGCCCAGCAGGAGAGGGCGCGCTGCTTAGGGAGCGTGGCTGTGTGCGAGTTTGTCATTGTCCACAGAGATAAACGTTAAGCAGGATAGCGTTTAACCTGATTGTTAAGGGACAGGTATCTTATGACATTTGTCTTGTCACATTTGTAAGATTATGCCTGGTTTTTTTTTATTGCTTGCATTGCACTTAATGTATGCTTAAGCTGTACTGTTGTGTTCATCTAAGAATGCTATAACTTAAAAATCATAATCACAAACTTACAATGAAGGTGAGTGCAAACAATGACTTCACATTGGCTAATTTTAACCACATAGTTTTATTTTTTCATACTTAATGTGAAGGCCCATCTGTTTTCTGAGTTTTACACGGGGCACATGCATCAGAAGGGACCCACAAATACCGCAGTAAGGAACAATTAGCCAAAGTCTATTTTAAACAGAACTGTTTATCTTCGTCATGTTCTCGCCATGGGGACTGCAGAAAATGAGAATTAAACTTTTCAAAGTTGACAGCACTTTTTTTGCAAGTGTGATATATTTAAAATTGGCTTAGATCAGGTGACAAAAACTAAAGCACTGAGGCTAATTAGTTGAAACACTGCGTGTGTTCCCTGCCCTCTCTGGGACAGTCTGTGACGCCTGCTGATGGGGAATTATTGGGGTCTGAATGTATGTTTAAAGGTCGCCGTCTAATCCAATTATCTTGGATAAACACTGGTAGAGCATTTGTCCTGTAAAGGCTAATACTTAAATGTTTATTAAAGGGGGCTCCAGCAAAGACCCTGGAGTTTCTTCATGTTTGGAAGAGACTTTTGAAACTTTCCGACTTGATTCATGTGCAATTTTGTCCCAGAGCATTCCTCATACCCCTGGTTGGGAAACACAGCAGTACTACACTAGATTCTGATTTATATGTGTTGCTCCTGGTTACATCAATCAATCAATCAATCAATCATAACTTTATTTATAGAGCGCTTTTCATACAAGGTTTTAGTGCAAAGTGCTTTACAGATTAAAAACAATTCCCGCCCACCAAACCACCAACCCTACATAAACAGACCCCCTCTGTAAACATGCAGCTGCTAAATGCCTACAAGCTTAATCCTTCTACAGTGCTATATGTCATGCAACAACCCCTAACATGTGAAACTTGCAAATACGAAGAAGCATTGCAGAGCCAAGGTTTACGCACGGTTAAGGGACATAGGAAAACGTCTGACTGGTGATCTGAACAAATGAATGCGCTAATGCTGACCAGGAGAACCCGGATTCAAGATACTTCAGTGCACCTGCTGCACTCCAGCTTCGCGTACTAGCAAAAACACACAATGAATAGCGCAATTCAAGCTTCATTTTAAGCAGCAAACTCTTACTGCTGCTCTCTTTCATCAATAATTCACCAAAAACAAACATTTAGAGTGACGTGAAAAAGTTAACGTTGTGCTCCTATGTAGTTTGTAGAAATACAGTTGGCGTGCGTTGCAGTTTCACTTGCAGATTTTCGAGGGGCCTACACCGACTCCCTTGCGTTAATGTGGGTTGAGATTCTTCTTTTTCTTTGTGTTTCTTGTGTCTGGGTAAATAGGTCCAGGGCAAGTTCTCAAGCATACAACCTCCACTCCCAAAAGTAGGTCTTCCATTCAGTCCCTGAGACAAAGGGGTGCGGTGGGGGTGAATGGGACAAGGAATTGGTGAGTTCTGGGGCATGATGGAAAAGAGTTCAAGCAAACCCACATGTCTGTGGGGACGTGTCTTTAAATAGTAATTTGTCAACTTTTACTTCTTGGGTTAGTAACAAAAACATTTCTTGTAGTCATAGATTGGATTTATTGAATGGCCATACTATAAAGTTATGAAATATGAGGCTGTAAAAACTGAACACCACCCATAATTTCACATGGCAGGACAAGAGAGTGGAATTTACCTGGCCTGAATTTTACTGTATAAACCATAGGAATGGGTATGCAGTTGTATAGGGTTTTAACTATTGATGGTATTATGAAACTTGTTGAATTGAATTGGTTTATGACTGTTTCATGGTCAAATACAAATAATTGAAAGAGGTGTTCATCCACTGTATGATTGTTTGGAAATTTGTTAGTAATTTTGCCGAGTGCAGATTTGGCCTCCTCTCCCAGCTCCTGTTATAGGTCCTCCATGGTCCTTAGTGCGCGTCCCCACTGAACATCTGTGTTGCATCAAAAGCTCTGGGCTCTTGTCTATTCATTCCCACTCTCATCGACTGAATGGTGATTTCATGTGTATTGTTCAGCCTTCTGGTCATGATCCCTGCTCTCTGATATTTTACGCGCGCAGGTTTTCAAAGACACATTGTCCATAAACCAGGACTTTTAGTTGGCTTTAAAAGAACATGCTCATAACCCGCTGTTTGGTGAGAAGGAGAAAGTTCGTGCTCTGTTGATTTATTCAGACACGATCCTAGGAGGGGGGGGGGGGGGTTGGGGTGGGGGGTAGGCTTGGTGGTTTGTATTTTGCCCAAAATGTCTGGGCAGAGACAATGAGCTATGCGAACAATTTGGGCGAGTCAATCGGTAACTCCCAGTGAAGCCTGGCCCCTTTATGTAAGAGGAGTAATTCATTATGAAATAGAGCTTCAACTTTATAAATGATTTTAAGGTCAAGCTGTATTTCAGAAAGGTAATATCAGATACTGTCAAACAAGTCAATGCTGAAAGCTGTCTGTTTAGATCTTTGAAATGGCCCATTGGCAAAGTGTAGATTTGGTAGTAAAATAACCACATAGGAAGCTATTCTATTGGTGGCAGGTGATGAGCTCAGGAACAGATTTGGTTGTGTTAGCCAAATTGTCTTGCTCAGCTTCAACAGATCTAATTTCAGAGCGCCCCTCTCCGCGTGTTTGTCCAATCCAAAAAGCAGAGCTCACCCCCTCGTTAGACAAAGGGCGCAGATGGCTAGGCCCTCCTTGGGTTTTTTAGGGTGGGGTCCCACAAGCAGACGTCTGTGAGAGGAGTGCTGTGTGCCCCCCCAAGGAGTTCATTTCAGTTCCCCGCTGCAGGGACGACAGACAGGGGGCCCTGCTTATAATAAGAAGGGCTTAGAACCCCCCCCCCCCCCCCCCCCCCAATGACCGAACGCCTCCTCAGGACTGCCCCATGACCTCTGCTCCTCTCTGGGTCACATGCACGGCTACAGAGGTGGGAGGAATGCCAACGCAGCCCGGACACTCTGCGGGAATAACAGCAGCAGGACTGGGACGTGTGACGCCCAGGGTTAACCTTTTAGCACAATACACCCGTAATTACAATATCACATATTTTGCATGTTCTGATGCAACTTTCTCAATTTCTCCATTATTGAGTTAGTCTTGAGTCACAAAGAGCACACTGTAGCTAAGTTGATATATAATAAGTTCAATACACACATGTTCAAAGAGATTCAGAATGAGAATTAAAGCTTGTTTTATATTTACAGTGGTTCTCAAATTGTGTGTTCAATCCAGCTGTATGGAATTTCCCCTTCCACAGCAAAGAAGTACCAGCAACCAGTTTGGTTTTGCTCATGGCTTTAACGCTGCATTACTGGATGACAAGTACCTTTGCAACTCTATAGCCTTTATCAAATTTGATCTTTAATCCCAATCAAAGAGTTTAAGACCAGTTTAAAAATGGCAAAAATTCTAATTTTTCATGGTTGGATCTTAACAAGGTTCCTAATAGAACGTCAATATGCAACAAGAGGAAATGGGAGTGGGACAAAAAAAAAAAGAGTAACTATTCAATTAAACTGAAATACTGTTTTGCAGCTTAGTACCACATGCCTTTAAAAGGCCAAATCTGTGCAAAAATATGGAGTATGTGTCATCTTCGGTCAGGTATTGTTGAGTTGCATAAGCGTTCCATCGCTGCTGGTGGGATGCAGTAAAACAGTCATTTTGAATTTCTAAACAGATCTTGAGCGTTATTGAACAAATAAGTCAAGAGCTGGAGGATCCAACTGGCTGTCCGTCAAGACACTGGATGATCCACTGAACTGCCCGTTTGGACTTGACATGATCACCAAACATGATCGGGGTGCTTTTTCCTTCAGTGGAACAAGGGAGCTTCAGGTGTGCAGATGTTGCAGAAAGCGTCCCTCATGACTGAGGCCCTTATCTGTGGGAACCACAGGGTTTTTCAACAGGGCAACGTTACAGTTCTCAACAAGGAAAGAATAGCATCACTCTTTTGGACCATCCTGCGCGTTCCCCTGATCTAAATCCATTGAGAACCTTTGGGGATGGATGGCAAGGGAAGTCTACAAAAATGGACAACAGTTCCAGAAAGTAGGTGCCCTTCGTGAGGCCGTCTTCACCACTTGGAGAAATGTTCCCACTCACCTCATAGAAATCAACAATAACAGTGGAGCTAATTACGTGATTGAAACTTTGATTTCTGTTTTGAGGACATTTGGGTTATTTTTGTTTTATTTATTTTTTGAGCTGTGGTCCTAAACTTTTGATCAGCTATTTCAGTTTAATTTCTTCTTGTTGCATATTGAAGTTTTAGTTGGAACCTTGATTCTATCTAACCATGCAAAAGGTGAATTTTTCATCTTCCAACTGGTCTTAAACTTTTGATCAGGACTGCATGGGAAAGAGTGTTTTAAAAAATCATTAAAAAAATTGAGCAATAAAGGGAATTTGTTAGACCCACAGATTGTGTAGAGTCAACCATATCTGCAATAATCTCCCTTCTTACACTTGACATCGTTGTATATCAGTCCAGTGGAGATGACATGTTCTCAAGTTAGAAGATACAGTCAGTGCTGTTACATATTACGGTCAAAGTGTCCGTGATAAGCTGTGAGCCCGTGCCGCCTCATGTTTAGGCTCCGCATGGCAACATACTGCAGACTTTCCCTGAGCGCAGTTTGATTAAGGCCAGTGTTCGACGAGGGATAATCTTAGGGTGATTATCTGTGGTAGATAGGAGGCAGAGACAGCACGGCACATTCATAATTCCTATGTAATACACAGCACTCAGTCCATGTGACCCAATGACCCATATCCAGTCTTGTAGAGGGTGGAGGGGGGGGCTGTATTGTGATGCTCAGAGGCTTACAATGGCTTATGTGGAGGGACCTGAGGCACAGGGAGGCGCTTGTCAGCCCACTCCTGATCCAGGGGAATGGACCACAATGTCTGCTTTATAATGGGGAGCGGGATGGACGTGGGCTCGCTGGCAGCTGTCCCGGGCACTGTACAGAAAATAGTATAGAGGAGAAAGGGGAGGGAGGGCTGTAAGCAAGTCTAAGTGTGTGCAATAAAGGGGGAAAATGCCTGTTTGTCTAAAGGGGGCACGTGTTGTGTGTGCATTTAGCCAGTGATGGAAACAAAACTGGATACAAGATACGAATTGGGCCACCTAAATAAGGACTAGTGTTAAGCAGTCGTACATCAGTGTCTTCAGCAATAGTACGTACAGAAACAGTTAATATAGAATTATATACATACGTCAGAGTTGTAGCCAATTTGTACTCAGTGTCTTCAGTACTTCTGCTTGAGAACACAAGTACCACATCTTTAATATGCACATTAGCATTTTACAGCATATTAATGTGGTTTGTACATTCTGAAGTTAGGCGAGCCAGTCTCTGCCTAGTCCACAAAGTACGTCTATATGAAAATTTAATGCACGCACAGCCTAGATGCCGACTGCGTCACTTGCTGTATGCCTGACACGCCAAAGAAAATGCATTTGTGCGTCTACAGTAGTGTCCTGTCTTTGTGGCATTCGAGGGATAAAGGGTGGCTTGTGTCCAGTCCTTGTGCTTGAAAACATTGCATGTAATTAGTGCGCGGGAGTGCATAAGAAAGGGTTTTGTGTGGCCGCACTTGTGCAGCGCGGGTGTGGATAGTAGCGTTACAGTGGGCTGTGGGCGGGACGCTCATTAGTGTCCTGTGAGTGAATGGGGGTCGATGTGACTCCTGAAAACTAAAGGCAGGACATGACTGAGCGAGAGATGAGTCCAAAGCTGTACCCCCTCCCACTCACCCTTCCCACACACTTGCCCCTATGTCCTATATGAACCCCAGGTCCGACTCTCTTCGTCTATGCACAAGAAATAGTCATGTTTGTGAGCTTACAACTTCAAAAAAGAAGTAAATGTGGTCACTCATATTTAGTGCAGACCACATATATTCAGTATAAAGATGAGAATAAACAAGATTAGGATTAAGGGGGCACAGACAATGTTGCATCATGTGTAATTGAGCAAATTATACAATCGTAATTTCAACTAATCCAATGCCTCTATTTCACTAAGACGCTAAAGTGCTTACGGCTATTTCCTTAATTGCCGTGTTTTTGCCTGAGCAACATAGCGATACAGTATAAAGCAGTAAGAAAGAGTATGCAACTAAGGCTGCATATATTGAGATGTACAGTATATACTATCTGTAGGGAGGGGTGTTGCATCAGGTAGTGCAGGAGGAAGTAGAGGGGCCCTACTGAGAGTCCACAAAGAGCATACTCCCTCATAACGGTCTGGTTACTTTGGGCCCTTATTCTACAAACCTTTTGAGCTTTTAACCATGTATAATGCCGCCATCCCTTAAAAAGCATGTTGCAGTTCTGTCCGTCTCTTTCTTAAGATGACGGTCCCCCAAATGTGGATGCCATGATGCTCTGCTGTGTTTTCAATGTTCAGACATTTCCATCAGATTTGTCTCATCATGTCTAAAATAGATAACACCCAGCAACTGGGTGTTATCTATTTTAAATTGCTCCACTCCCCTCTAAGCAAAAAACGTATACCAAATATTGCAATTGTAATTTATGCTTCTAAATCAAGACTCAGTTTAGCACATTTTACACATGTCCAGAACATCTGTTTCTTAACATCAGAGAGATGACTGATATATTACCACCTAACTGATGCCACTAAATAACAGGGTTAGCAACGTTTTACCATGAAAAAAAACTGTTGATAAGTGCCACCATTCAAATTGCAATTTTGATGTTTTTCGAAAAACCTCCTTATTTTATTACCACACCATTCTTACGAACCTGAAATGCTTCATGCTGACCCATATTTACTCCTCTTTGGTCGACTTTTGTATCGTTCCCTTCATATTCTCTCCCTGTGCCTGTCCTCTGCAGCAGAAGGGTGGTCACCGGGGAGTCTCTCTCGTCTACACCACTCCTGAGATTCTGCTGCTGTTGTTGTTGTTGCTCTCCAAAATCTCTGCAGGCCAAACGCAACCAGGAAAGGCACCAGAAACCCCCTCCATCCATCCCCACGTGCACACACTGTCCCAATCTGGACTGGACAGATATGGACTGATACCGCGGAGAGGGGAAGCAGTCTCCACATGGGCCATACTTCACGGGACGGCAGGAAATGACCCATGTTGTTCTTTAGTAATCCGTTTTTAATATCAGGTTTGAGGCGAGCGAGGTAGAGGAGCGGGATCAAGAGGCAGGAACGAGAGAGGGGAGACAAAAGAGGGTTTGGGGCCAGACAAAACGATTGGCAGCTCCCGGGGGTACGATAGTGTGTCTATGTGTACATAACACACGGCTCAAGTGCAGGAGATGAATAGCTTTATGGAGCTCACACGGTTTGTCTAATACTTGTGTTGGAAAGCCACCCAAGTTAAAAAAAAAAAACATGCTGTTATCTTCTCCAACTTCCGGAATAGAAATGTGTGTGGATATGTTTTTACTAGACATGTAAGTTAATACCGTGAATAAAGGAGAAAGGCGGTTCCAGGAGTCACGGCAGACAATAGAAGCTGGTTGTAATCAGCCGGTGAACCGCATGACTTGCTAAAGGAACGTTTCTGTTTTCATTTCTGGTAAAAGTAATGCCAACTTTGTAACTCTGGGTTTATGAGTAAACAGCAGATCACATTCAAGACAAGACCTTAAACATGAGTTATATTGGTATATGTAGTCATAACTAGGGCTGCCACCATAATTACTATATCGACTTCAATAAATAACAGATACACTTCAATGAATAACAGATATTTATCACCTGTACATTTATTTGCATTTTACCCCTAGTTTATCTTTTTAAAACTTGACTTGTGACTTACTTATCATCGATAGAACATTTACTCCTCAAGCGTAGTTCAAGTCAAGGCACTTTGCAATGATCAATTTTGTTTGTTAAGGGTCTCGGTACGGATTATACTTACATGTAAAGGAACTTCAGCATATACCTAATATTTGATTAAAAGTAGAAAACATGCAGCTTGTTTGGATGTTTTCACCACCGTTAAAAGTGTCCAAGCAGAGACACCTCGCCGGACCAAAGCCACGTTAACTCCAAACTTCACTTCTCCTTAAGTGTGTGCCCTCACTGATGGGAGACAGGAGGATGAGCCCTCTCTCTCAGGCATTTATCAGTGTCACTTATCCAGAGAATGGCCTCACATTAGCGTCCCATTGTAGAAACGGGGCCCGACACAAAGAGCAGGACAGGCCCACGAGACTCTCCCCACAGTAGCCGGGTTGTACCTTATTGACCCGCTTTATGGCTGAGGCACCCTTTTTGTAAAGCAGATAGGCGTCTGTCTCACCCCTCCTCCTCCTTCCCGCTCGCTGCTAGGGCCACTGCAGGGTGTGGTGGGGGAACAGAGATGGCATAAGAATGAAAAAAGGGGAAGCGCACTGGCCCTCATTTATCAAACTTGTGTACGGTGAAATCAGAGCGTATGTTTGGTGTACGAAAAACGTTTTGGCATTTATCAAATCCTACACCAAGTCAGGAGGTGGTGTACAACACACATTTTAACTAAACACTAAACAACGCTGGAAACCCGTTTTTAACAGCATTGCCACGCCGCATATAATACACATTAGTGATTTAAACATTAAACACGGCTACAGCGTTTATGGGCAGACTGAGTCAATGTTGCGCTTCCACGCCACGGGCCGAGCGCAGAGGCTCAGCCCGGAGTAGAGACATAGAACCTGGACTGCGGGCCACAGAGACGCTCGTGGTGTTTATATTTATATATATATATATATATATATATATATATATATATATATATATATATATATATATATGTGTTGTTTTTAACAAAAGACCGCTGCTGCACAAACTTTGTGTGGATGGCTTCCCCGCCTCACACCCGCGGCCGCTGCCGTGTACCGGGACGCCGGGACTCACCTTGGTCTGCACGAGGCCCTGCTCCGTGTTCTGGCTGGTTTGAGCGCCGAGGCTGTCAAACGTATTCCGTGACACGAGGAGCCCGGGCGTCAAACAAATCCTTCGAAAGCTTTCTTCGGTCCGGACGGGTTTGATAATAGGTCCGGATTTGAGCGGCCCATTGGGTCTGGTGACCGCGCGCATTCTTCTCCTTAGGGGAATGATCGAAACACGTCTGTGGGCTGTCTTCGGTCCGGACGGGTTCGTTAAGTTCCGGTCGGCTGTCAGCTCTCCGCACCTGTTCCCTCCCGGAGGAAAGCTCTGCTCAGGCCGAAAGACGCGTAGTCCTCCCCCCGGCCCGAGCGCTGAGTCCGTGGAGCTGACCAGCTGCTTTTCGCTGGTTCAGATCATGGTCCAGAGTCTGTACTGCAGCGTTATATCCACGCTTTCTTCTTTTTACCACACACATTTTTTTTTTAATGTGGTCTAATTTTATACTCTTTTTTAATATGGGCTATTTAGGCCTACAGCTTTTTTAATAAACAGTTTTATTATTAGCCTATTTTTTTACCTCTTTTTTTATTTCGTAAATGTGATCTTGGATTGGCTGTATAGTATGGTTAATGTTGTTTAAATCTTCCTATTCATCATTTCTTGGTTGGAGAAACGTGTTTCGTGCAGTGAGGCCTCCTCATACATGAATATTTGTGGGCGTTTCATTCAAATGACGCTAAGATTTCTCCGTGTCATTTACCATCAGATGCTTTTGCGTACGGAAAGATATGAGCGGAAAGATCTGGCGTATATCGCAAATATACGCATACACCATTTTTGTACGCAATGTTGATAAATGAGGGCCACTGTCTCTATAAAGGTATTGTCTGTGGAGCATGTATTCTCACTCTCTCTGGCGCCCCCTGACCCTGGTATTTAGCGCCGGGGTGATATATAGCGGTGCAGCACACAGCACACATGTGCATTATTTATCTAGCAGGGGTCAGAACTGCTTCTGTGGCGGGAGGTCAGGGCGAGGACGGAGAGCGGGTCAAATAGCTGCACCGAGGCGCACATGACTCATCGTTCATGTAGACTTAAACTGGTACACAATTACATCTTACCTAATGTCTAGGCCTGTTGCATAGGACCAGGCTCATTCATTTGCTGTTCAGTGTCATTTGCCCTCGGGACCAGCAGAGTTAAGGGAACAGGCCACAGTTTTTCCATACTGAGACATGTTTTTACCTGAGCTTAGATGAGTTGATGCGTACCTGTCTGGTCTTTACGTGTGCGCTCAGTCACTCAAAAAGACCAAAGATGTTGTTAGCATTTAGCCTCTCCTCCGCTCCTATATGGGGCCAAACGGGGGTGAAGTTAGAAGCGACCAAGCTCTTCCACGTTTTCCCTATTTAAATATTGTTATGTGAGTAGAACACGATCCAAGTATAGTTACACAAAATTATACATGTCGATTTTCTAAGCGGATAAAGGGGTACTATATTTTAAGGCGTAATAACACCTTAGGAGCACTTCGACATCCGTGAGTGTAGATATTACTACTTGGATCGTGTGACTACTCACGTAACCATATTTAATAGGGAAAATGTGGAAGAGCTTGGTCTAAATGCTAACTACATCTTTGGTCTTTTTGCGTGACTGAGCGCACGCACAAAGACCGGACAGGTACACATCCACTCGTCTAAGCTCAGGTAAGAACATGTAAAAACGGTGGCCAGTTCCTTTAAATCCTCTAAAAAGTTTGCAAGCTTGACAATTGATGGCGTTAGGGCTGGGTACCGTTATATATTTTTTTATACCAGTACTTTAACAATACTTGGTTTTCGATACCTGAACGATACTGTTTCCAATTCTAAAATATTAGTCGTTTAGAACCAGAAAACAGAACAATATTGTGTGGAAGATCTGCAAATGTACAACATCAGGTTCATCTCCAATGTCAAGAAATGCTTGAAAAAAGGGGGGAAATGGTGGCAAAAAAGGAGAACTTGAGTAAAAAAAATAATGTGAAAAATATAGGGGGAAAATAAACAAATTGGGGAAAAATGGGGGGGAAACACATTTATTTGAGCTGAAACAAAAGTCCCTTCCTTTAATCCTGTCCCTGATGTTGATCCAACATCAACATTTGGATCTAAAGGATTTTTTTGTTGTTGGTTCTTTTCATTTTTCCGATACCGGTAAAACCTCAACCTTTTTCCCGATACCAGACTGCTATCGTTTTCCACAGTACCCAGCCCTAATGGTGAATGAAATTAAATGCAGACAAATAGCACAACACCTGCTAGCATTCTAACAGAGCCTAATAAGTAAACAAGGACTGGTCAGATTGCTTAGAGTGCGGGCAGAGACCACAGTAGGCTACAGCACATCTTCTTAAGCTGTAGAAGCTCCAATCTGTTCAGAAAATCTCCTTTTGTAAAGCAATACACTGAATGAAATACACCTATTTTGACTCATGTAAATCCACAGTTCCAAATGACGCCAAAGTAAATTACACGGTTGTTATTCTATTAGAAGTTAGGTTCATATGAGGCCGCGTTATAATGAAAGAAACACTGTGCTGCCTTCGCCCCAATCACGTTATTAATCTTTTATGTTTGCCATTAGGCGTTCATTTGGAGGATAGCGCAGGCAGCAGGAGTGTGTTCAAATGTGCTGGACTCAGATTCACGCTGATGTGGTAATACAAGTGTCTGGTCAATTAAAACAACATGTGGGTAGAGTGTGAATAATAAAACGGAGAAGCAGGACGGGGTTAACGCGCCCTAAAACAAGCGCCAGCCCACATGCATTCTGTTGCCATATCTCTAACGGAGCAATACGGTCATTACAGTGTTTGTAGTTTTAAGAAACGTGCCATAACCAAACACGTAAACGCGACACAATAGACCCTTTAATTGTTTGTAAACTCTTAGCTGGAGGCGGGATGCTCGATTCCTTCCCATTTCCATTGTGGTTGTTGTCATAGTAACGATAAACAAATGTCTAACTGTTGTTGGAAATATCAGATAAACCTTATTTTATCGTCTCAAATGTCATTCCTCTTGTTCTTGCACCTTAAGCCACAACAGGACCACATTCTAGTTGTTGTGGTTTTACACTTACAATCGCTAGTTTTATTTCTCTTCCTGCCTCCAGCTGATGTCACTGATGATGTCAGCACTTAAAGGATCTATACACGGCCCATTTTGTGGTTTTGTTGTTTGGAGGAATTAGCAGCGGCACGAACCACAAATGAATTGTTGATGTTTTTGACAATAAATCGACGGCGCCAGAGCCTCATTAAAACACACCGCGAGTATGTCAATTCACACATACTCTTCAATTAGCATTTAAAGCAACACCGCGTAACATTTCACCCAGTAAACAGACACAGATACAAGCATTGATTTGATTACAGATATGTTTTTATGATAAAAATGTGCGTTTGTCGTGAGCGGCTCAACTCTCCTAAGACCCGACTGTAACTTTATGGCTGCGGGGATGTCTCCAGCTCGTCTCCATGGAGATGTTGACTAAAGGCAGCCAACTATGATTTTAAATAGGTCAGGTCCTCATCCAAATCAATGTTTTGATAACCTCCGCGCAAAAATAGACTTTTCTGTGTGGCGCTGGTCACTGGGAGCATGTTTTATATTGACGACGGTATGAACCAAAAAGTGTGCCTTTAAAGTCGGCCTAAGCTCAAGATTTTAGAATATTTACTTGGAACATAACATGGACTATACTACAAATATAGTTTTAATGGCTTACATTTCTTCGCCCACTGCAAGATTGCTAAGCTTCTCTTAACCTCTTAACCCCCGCCTTAACCGGCCACATTTTCTCCAGTTCAACTTTAAGCTTCTTGAAAAAAGCACGAAAATAGTGACAAAAACGAGACGTAAATGAGGAGGAAAACGCAGCCAAAGAAAGCATCAAAAGAGCAACAAAAATGCGACAAAAAAGTGACCGCAGCGTAGCAAACAGAGTGACAAATGTACAACAAAACAGGCAACAAAAAAGTGATGAGAAAATACAAAAAACAACAAAAAACAAATATGTGACAAAATTTAGATTTAGCTTTAAGATTTGGGTAAAGCTGAAATGAAGAAAATGCGCTTGGTTAAGGTGGGTGGTAAGAGCTTAACACTACACAAAGCATTAGTTATTTGCACTCTACAGCTACTGGTGGCGAGTAGCTGAGTAGACTGACGCCATTGGTCCCTCCAAGCCCCGCCCATCACTCACATTCACACGATGCGTGAAGTCGCCTTAACCAAGGACACGACAGTGTAGCCCCACAGAGTCAACCATAAGCAGCACGTGTTTTGCGTTCGTCGTTTCTCTTTTTTGTGGTTTTCTCTTTTTTGTATGTTGTCAAGTGAACACATGACCATAGTTGAAAAGTCTGTCTGACTGCTTTTCCCATTGCCTTTTGTCTCATTTATAATTTTTTGTTTGTTTTTGTTTTTGTGGTTTATGTTTATATCTCAATTTTATATCTTATTTGTTCTGGCCTGTTTGCTTATCAATATTCTTTGGCTTAATCATTTTTTGACATCCTTTTGACTTGGAAAAACCTTGCGCCAAATGCTATATGGTATCGTTTTAAATATTAATACAAAATAATAATAATATTAATAAAAAGAGCGCATGGCACTGGCTTCCGTGCCTCTTCCTTCCCAGATCGCTGCACTCTGGTGAGAAGGAGGTCAGAGGGTGCGGCCTGTCTTCTTTTCTGCTGAAGATGCACACACAAACATTGCAGTCCATCACCACCTGATAGAAATATTTCAATTAAAACAATTCAAGAGCATAGCAAATATCTAACAAAGTGGAAATTCCCATTCTTAGTCATTCAATAGTTGGAACATGTATCTCTTGTAAATCAAATGTATTTTCTGATTGTCTCGTCTGGCTATTGAACACTTGACGAGCAAAGGGGAAATAGGATGCTATTGATCTCGCATGCAGGATTGGATTTCCGATAGCAAATAGGATCCTAGGTCTCGTTGTACATTGGGAGGAGTATGTGACAGAGTGCCCTATATATATCCCATAGCAGGGAGGCAATAGCCACAAGAACAAATAATACTGTGGCTAAAGGTGATCTATATGCAGCTCTCCCTCCTGTCACATGGAGGACTTCATTGGGAGATTTTGCACAGTTGGTGGGAGGTCCGATGTGGCTTCAAATAAAATAACCTTTCCTCCCTTCAAATCATCTGTCTCCCACCTCTGTGCCAGGATTTGTATTTGTACATTTGGCACATTTGGTACATTTGGTCTTCAGCTTTATTTGGGCTTCGAATGGGGAGGGAAACAATGGCCAGCACCCTATGTGGCTGCATCGTAACTATATTTGTTCATCAAATTACCGCCGACATTGATTTTGTCAATCGCATTTGGCTCACGGGGCTTCAGTTTGACAAATTGGCTTGAATTTCTGAGGGCTATGACCTTTACAGTTGAGCGACTGTCGCTATTTCACTGGCCACAAGAGAAATTAACTGTAAAATCAGCTACACTGTCAACATTACTTACACACACTTAATTTGTATTTGTTTTAGAAAGAGAGTTGTTAAGAGAGTGGGGCAAAGTAGGTCAGAATTGGTTCCATCCACAGAAGATGTTATGTCCAAATGTGCCTTGAGGCTATTTTGGTGGAAAAAAAATCCATGTAGAAAAAATATAGGAATAATGCATTTTCTGAGTCATTCCTGCAAACTGGCCTCCACATTGTGCTTGTGTATTGAGTGGGAAAACTGTTTCAGTTTTGAACAGAAAAAACCCACCCACTGCATTTCTGATGTGGACTCTCAAACGGGTACTTTGACCTTATTTATTACATTTTTTTATCGTGTATTTTTCTCATTTATTTCAACCTTGCAAGGCAACAGGAGCTTGATTTAAGACTTGAAGTCAAATGGTTTTATGAAACATGCAGAACAAATTGAGCCACATCTGGGCCCGATAAATTATGGTTAGTCCTGGATCACAATGGACAGTGTCAACGGCTCTTGTGGGTGGTCTTTTGGATGGGTCAGACCTGAATGACCCCTGTGTTGTTTATCAAGGCATAATTCGCTGTGTTGGCGTTTGGTCATCACGAGGAGGGCAGCGGACATGGCCAGGGGAGGGTGCATGTGGGGCGGGGTCTGTCCTAAAAAAAAAAAAAAAGATCTATCATACTCCTCCCTGAGAGAACCATCCATCTGGACACAAGTACACTCATTGTTTTGACACTGCCAGCGTGGGGCTGTCTGAAAGGGCCGAGCAGAGCAGGGCCTTCATCACCTCTTAAATACTCATCGTTATTGACGCCAAACCTTTCTTATCGTCGCCTCATTCACGCGTCGAAAGAAACAAAAACAAGTTGTAGCGCTGCAGTGCATTTTATTCATATTGTGTATTAGTATGTTAGGAAGAGTTATACATAATGGGCGCTGAAGCTTTATTGATCCCGAATGTAATTTCCTTCAAAGCGATCAATAGCCTCATCTTTTATGTAATATGTCTTGTATCGCACAGCATATTTAGTGAATGAGCGCAAACGAATCATATTGCCACACAGTGAGAGCCACTTGAATCAAATCGATGCGTGCACTGTCATGTTTATTATATGCTTCAAATATATTGGATACAACGCAATGCAACTTGTCATTCACTTTTTTTTTTTATTGTCCATTTCAACAAATAAAGTGCTGTGTATCAATACCACAGAGCAGCCTAACAGGACTACACACAGTCGCACAAATATACGAGGATAATCTAGCAAAATAAAATCCTTAAAGAGATGGATAATTGTGGCTATTGTCATGCACACTCAATATCTCTCTACTTTGGTTCCTTTGGAGGCCTATTTTAAACAACAAAATCATATATAAAAATTTCAAATATAGCTTTTTGTAAATGATTTGGCTAAATAAACACTATTTAACTCTTGGAATGTGCGGTCTGTAGTACACAGGCTCTTTTGGGGTTGCAAATATTAAAATATATTTTAGAAAGCAAGTGATTATATCTGAGATTGTCCTGGGGGTTTGACTTATGAGGGTACTATTCCTATTTAACAGCATTGGTCTCCTGCAGCCCTGTGAAGCTCATACATGAACCTCGTACTGTTGGCAATTGCAAAGTTATTTGGCACATTGCGAATGGCCAGTAAGTGTGACATAATGTGGTTACCATAAGACTAAATGTTTTGCATATCGTGGTTGTTTTGCATGTGAGTCAAGGCACATTGGCTGCTGAGACAGTTGCAGTTGCCTGGTTACCGGCACAAGACGCCATGTCTGAGTTTGATGACCGCTAACGTGAGTCAATCACTTTCACATTCGGACAATCTGCCTCTGTTAAAACTCCATCCTCTGCACCTCCTTCGCTCACATCGCCTCTTCGGTCCTGCTCTATGTCTCCATTAGGGCCGTGGGATTTTAGGAAAGATCTTTCTCTAACAATTACTGCAATTATATTTGGCATTTGTTTCAAAATCCATATTCAATTCACAGTGGATACATTTTCCACACACCAAGAAGCATAAACATACAGACCCTATACGGACTTCATAATTGCAGTCTTTCCATTGAAATTGTAATTTTGATTTATCTACGGCAGCCCTTCTTTTCCTCTTCTGTGCATGGTCACTTCTAGTAATGACGTGGTGACGTTGGGCTCAGTACAAAGCTCTACATAAAGTCATGTTGTGTTTAAACATAATTTGGCAATAGCACTGTAGATAAATCAATATTATTTTACATGTGCTTGTGACTTTTTTACGGCTACGTAAATGCTCTAATAATGTGTTGCAGCATAGAAACAATTTGCATTTTTTCCCCCCATTACACACAAGAGAAGGCACCAAATCCAAACGCTAACTGTGCATTTCAAAACGATTAAGTGCTTCAGCTTTAGACTTATTAAAACTTGTAAACTTTGAGATTTTATACCAGAGCAGTGGATGGAAACAAAACAATATGGGTTATGCTGAATAAAAGGTGATCAGGATGAGTGGTGGGGAGAAATAAAAAGGGAAAAATAAATAATTTCTTAAAATACTGATTTATTTGTGAATTTACACTGATTAGCAATACAACTAAAAGCAACTCCATTAGAATAACAATTTATATAGGATTTTCACAGGTCACAATGAAGCTTGGCTCATTCTGGCATGCTGAAGCAAAAACTCAGGAGGGAAAACCGCAGGCATTAGTAAAAGCATGGTGCAAACAGCAGGAAAATGAAAAAGAAAAAAAAGATGCACATTCAGTTCATCTGGTTTCTGCGCAAATCGATTAGTCGATAAAACCGCCTAGCTCTTTCTGCCAAAGTAAGAAAAAATGTACTGCGATACAAATGAAGGATGGGTGAACGGTTCAGAAAGAAATCCGTACAAACATGGCGTGCTAGTGTCCAGCCGTACACACATAAGCTCTTTTACCCTTGTCTAGTTCAGGGACCGACTGTACAGCCCCTCCCTTCCTTCCTCCAAATCCAATAGTTCACATTGCTTGCTGGGATATTGGTACATCTGGTTACGCTGCAGGGGTTGCTAAGGGGGGGGGAGATGTGGCAACCCATCACACTTTGGTTTACAGGGTTCAGCTGCGGGTCATCGGACTGTTCCAGCAATGATTGCATATGCACTACGGGGGGGCTAAGAAGCGCAACCACTGACCAAAGGATTGTAGATATAACAGCGATATAACTGGTGGTTTGTTTCATCGTGACCACTTCTCTAATAAGCACAAACTGTCCTGAACTGACTATTCTGACGCATTTCCTCTCAGCAAAAAAACAGCACTAACTTCATCAGCAGTTCGAGGACTAATAGTGCGTCTGAACTAGTGTTTCCCCGTGTGCATTATCTGACCCCTTGGAGTACAATAGTTGACTTCAGTTGATGTTTTAAGAGATGCTGACCACTGCAGACACCCAACTTTTGAAGATTTTTTCATCCTGTTCCCGAGACGGGGAGCTGCATTTACGGAAACACTCACTTGAGTAACTTTTTGAGGAAATTGTACTTCTCATAGATTATTTTCATGACACTGTACTTCCTACTTGAGTAATATTTCCGCATATCAATACTCGTACTTCAGTAAAACATTCTTCAACTTTTGCGTCAGTTAAAATCAGGGCTGGGTACCATTACATTTCAATAGCGGTACTTTGACGATACTTTTTTTGATCCCTGTATTAAAAGATTTGTCATGTAAAACCATAAAACAGATTAATAATGTTAATTTATTCTTTTTCCTTCCATTTAATTTATTTTGCATTTGTATCACAAAGAAACACTCTTTAACGGCAGAAAAAACACTTTTCAAAATTTTCCCCCATAACTTGTTTTTTCCCCAAATTTCTCCAAAATGCAATTATTTTTCCCCCCAATTTTTTTCCAAAAATGTTTTAAATTTTTATTTTATTCCCAATTTTGCCCCAAATTTTTCCATTGTTTTTCCGCATTTCCCCCCCAAATGTTTACATTTTTCTGTGTTTTTTTCAAATCTTTTTCAACTTGTGTTTCACTTTTTATTTCTTTTAATGTCTTTTCTGTACCTGCTTTCGATTCTTTTATTTTTTCGGTCAGGTATCAGTAGTACCTGAACCTTTTTGTCCGATACCAGACTGGTATCGTTTAGCTGTACTCAGCCCTATAGTTAAAATGAATGAAATGGTGTATAATGAGTAGAATTTTCACCAAATGCATTTCTACTCAGCCCTGTCTGTCACTGGTCAAAAGGTTGTGCCTATTCGATCCCTGTACAGTGTAATGCAAACTAAAATATAATATATGTTTGTTGGAAGCCTGAGAGTGGTTTATGCAGTCATCGGGGTTGTTTAAGGTCTGTTGACGCCCGAAGCAGGAAGAATCTCAACCTTTGTCTCATCATCATAATAAAGAAAATCATTACATGGCTTTAAAACAATCTGCAGCCTTCACACATGATCCTGAACTTGTGACTGTAAATGGGATAAACCTCTCGCATGTGACACCAGTAAATAATCTTTACATTTCTATTAGATCCAACTTCGTTGCCCCGGGAGTTCACCATGACGATGCCTTACTTACTTGTACAAGCACACACTTCACAATCTCCTTCTCCGGTTAAAAAAACAAACAAACCTGCCACTAAAATGCAGATATCATGAACCACAAGAAAAGTGCAGCACAATAGAAAATATAATATAGTTATAATCTATAGCCAAAATATCCAGTTCTGCGGTGTATAACTGTGTACATGTTGCTACTTAGATGAAAACAGAGATGCTCAACAGTTGTCATATACAAATGGAGATGATAATTCGGAAAATGCAAATCAATAGAAATTAAATTCATTGAGATGTCAGACAAAGACACAGACAGTAAAATTAGATTGCTTTGTTCTTTTTCCAGTTTGTTTGGCAAAACACAAAGTGAGATGAAAAGAATAGACAATGAAATGCTACATAATTTAAAGAGATGTTTGTTTGAAGAGTAACCGCTCATAGAAGCTTCAAGTCTCTGGCAATAAAAGCAAGAGACAATAATTCAGTTTTTGACCCTGTGGCTAGGTTTGTTAAAGCAGTTTCCAGTGTGACTATTTAAATGTAGATTTCTCGTTTTCTTACTCAACGAAATAGAAAAATAGGGAGATTTACTTGAAGTTGTGCAGTCATTTCTCAAGTGATTTCAAGTTGGGTTTTCAGCCTGGGAAGAACATGTTACTCAGGATTTAAATGGCCTCAAATGACTCTTTTTGGCTTTATACAATGAGCCCTATTGGAGTACTGCATAAGTAATCAGGTGCGCGGTCACCCAACACCCTCCCATCGAGTTGCACAACGTCTATGGCAACTCGTCAGATCCCCTCTGATCATTTCCCAAAGTCTTTAGGACAAGTCGTAACGTAAAAATATCTGTATGCAATCCTTTCTTTTTGCACATAAAATCTTTTGTTAAAAAAGTCAAATAACATTAATAATAAAACAAACAAAAAAAGCAGAGACAAAATGACACAGACATTGACAGAAAAGGCGACTCCTGCTCAGGCTCGACTCTTACGCCTCCGTCTTCTCTTTCTTCTTGTTTTTCTTGAGGAAGGATGGGGTGCGGAACTTTTTCTTCTTCTTGGTGTTGGGCGACTTGGAGGGCGAGCTCTCTTGGGACAGGACCTCCTCGATCTTGTCCCCAGGGCGCACTACGATCTCCACGCTCTCCACGGTCAGCTGGCTCACCCGCTTGGCCAGCTCCTCATCCAGGCCGTGGTCTTTGCCGTTCATGAGGCCCGTGTGGTTCTCTGGAGGAGGCAGCAGGGACATTGTTAATTCGATTGAAGGAGGTTTTTTTATTGGCTTCACTTTTGCTTTATTGATTACGTGCATCAAGCAAAACATTACAACCACCTCGCTGTGTGTCTTTCACTCAATAAACAACAACGGATTCTGTGTTCAGACTATTTGATTTGTCTAAAACTGGCAAAATGTTGAATATCTGCCAAACTAAGATGGAGCTGCCACTGGCCCTCGGTCCACTATGCCCTGGCTTACACTGACAGACTTTGCAATTAAATTAAATCTTTCTCGTCTCACTTCATCAGCTGATCAGTCTGCAGGTGTGTAATGATATTTCATATTTAATAAGCACAGGTTTTGTGTCAGATGCCCTTCATGGGGCTGTCACGTGCTTCAGTGGTTTGATCATTTAGTACTGGTGAAGCATGACAAAGCCTCCTGACTGAGATGATAAATAAGATAGTACAGATTACAAAACAAATATCCCTTATTTGGTTGTACCGCACAGCATGTTCTGTTCCTCCCATTTAGATTATGTCCCATTAACTGGAATATGTTGTGGTCTAGGCTAGTGCTTCCCAACCTTTTTTTCTTTGAAGCCCCCCCCTGCTTGTGCTGTAGTCAGACCCCCTGACCAGACAAAGCTCTTGGCCCCCCTTGCAATTCTAGGGGCCCGCCCCCCAGGTTGGGAGCCCCTGGTCAAGGCCATCTCACCCTCAATAGGCATTTGAGGGACAAACAGCAAATAAAGTGCTTTGCTGGCCCTATCACGTCCTTTATCTATTAGGTGTAAAGCTTTCATTTCTTACGTTTATCGTTCAATGTCCCACAAATGGCTAAACTGGTCCCACGTTTTGTTCGACAACTGAGAGCTAATGTACTAATGAAGACATACCTTTCCAATATGAACCATCCAACCGGTGTGGGGCTCCATGATAAAGGGCGTATACATGATTTTTACTTATTATAAACTATGAAAGCAGAAGCCACTAGATTAAATTGTCGAAACTCATTCCTAACTTTACAAACACTTTTGATGCCTCCCATCTCTTCACAGGGACGAGTTTATCGGCACATTTCACATTTTGCACGGTCACTTTTCATGGTCACCGAAATGCTACAAAACATGCCTGAGAGTTCATGAAGTTGATACAAATGCTTTATAATTCGATGTTATTCCCACAAATGAGTTTACAATATACTAAAGGAGGACAAAGCAAATGTTCCAATTCTAGAAAGAATCAGTCCCTTTAAGCCTGGCTATAATCATGTACGTAACACAAAATGTTTGCTTAATAAATGGGCCGTAAATTTAGACCTAAAAGAAAAGTGAGACTTTCCTTCCACTACAGCAAGTGACACATTTTAGTGATCAGTGTTCTACATACTTTATAACATCCTGTCATAAAACCTTAGTGACCCGCTAGCCTGGAGAGCGTGTCCCGCTTTCACCTCCAAAATGAGCTTTGTAAACCATGGCTGCTGCTGTGCTCATTCACTTAATGAACGTTCACGTAACAGGCGAGCTCAACTCACAGCCCTTTCCCTGAATTATAACGAATACTGTAGGTAAGGGGAATGCAGGGCGGTCCTATCAAATGACTGCCCTCCACCACAAAAACAGGGATCTCTCCAGGGCTTCGTTTCACCTGAACACAAAACACGGCCACGTTAAATAGAGACTCGTGCAACATCTGACCTGGTTTAGCAACATAACAACTGGGTGACCTCACTGCAACGGCGTCAGGAAAAATATGGGTCCCCGGTGCCAGTATGCTGTCATGGGGTAATTGTTACTTATTGTGTGTTGGAGGGAAGCGCGCGGGAAGTTGATGCCTCAGTGTCACTCTTGTAAAGACAGTCACCACTATTATCTTTTGTCTTACACAGAGCCCGGGCCAACCACAGATGCAAGGGATTTTACGACACACGTGGGTTGGTGGTATTTTAAATGATTTCCTGAAATGGCCACAGGGTTGGGAAACCCTTTTCAGCTTTCAACTGAAAACTGGCCAAAGCATAAACACTGTAACTGGAATAATACCAATTATCTTCACAACACATTAGGCAGCATGTTGAAGCCACACTGTGGTACATTTCAGGTTATAGGCATGTGTCACAAGGTCTCTCACTCGAAACATAAACAAACATGCCAGCAATACCAAACGTTCTTCTTATAACCAGCTAGACACCACTAATGCTATTGGGACAGTGGGGCATCAAAAGAGGAATGCATTTATACCTCTTGTTTGACAACCTACAGTCAGAGCAAAGCAGCAACATCTCGATGGAAACAAACTGGTGAAGTCCTGCTCCGAGCAAAGTTATGAGTCAGGTCTGAGGAAAGGCGAGACCAATCAAATGAAGCATTTAATTTAATATTACCAGGTAAAATGTTACGCAGTTAGGCTTTAAAGCAGAACCAAGTAACTCATGTCCCTAGAGGCCATAAGCGCCACTGCAGGTGTCGTTGCATGTTTTTTTTTTTTTTTCACTCATTAATTGTCTGTGAGAGTAACTACTACGCTGACAGAAAAGACAAAGGGAGAGAGGGATATTGTACATTGTGCCACAACTCAATGACACAATGGAGATCATATTTTTCACTCAAACTTAAATACTGTTTAAGTGGCGCTAGCCCGCAGTTAGCTTTGCCTGTTAGCCTGTTAGCTTCTTCTTCGTGATTCCATTAGGGTGTATTGCGCCACCACCCGGGTTGGCAGGAAAGTTTCAAGCGTGGTTTTCTGGACAGAAACACCAGGGGGAAAGACCCCCCCCAATCATCCCATTAACACTTGTATTATCCCCAGAGGGACTACGAAAAGGATGTATTAAGGTAAACAAGTTACTTAGTTCTGCGTTAAGGTAAGGTTTTCTCTATAGGGAAATCTTCCATTTGCATTCGACCAATCCTTCAATGTCATCGGGCAAACAAAGTGGCATTGTGTCCACCTCCATATCTTTGAGCTTGATTGATGGTCCCTAGCTGGAGGCCTATTGTGCTTGTTTTGGGTGGAAGGGGGACACTGGAGCACCCTGTTATACCCGCCTGGACACGGGAAGAACATGCACCATTCACAAACCCAGGACCTTCTTCCTGTGAGGCTGCAAACAACTGAACCTCCAAACCAAGAAACAGTGGTGAACTACGTGAAGCTTCGTCTGGACGTCTGTCAAAAAGTTATTAAAACATTTGGATTGGCGCCTGAAACAACAGTGCAGTTCGGTGCAATATTAGGGAGGTAGTCATAATGTTATGCTTGATCAGTATTTTGGTTTAAACTCATGCAAAGACACAGTTAATTGGGTAAGAAGTTAATAAAGTCCACTGCGTCCAATAGTAATGTATGTAGTTATGTCATGGTGAGAGATACCTTCTTTCGCCGGCGTGCTTTGTGCAGACTGGGTGACAGACAGAGACTGAGACAGAGTGGAGCCATCGTCAGAGGTTAGCTCGTGCTCGCCATCTGCAGGGAGGGAGGGATGCGGGCGGGTAGGGGGGCAGTGGTGAGAGGATTGTGGTAGCGGGACAGCAGCAGGGGTAAGTGGATGAGAGAGGTCCGGGGTTACGGGGGCGTTTGAAAAGATTTGGGATGAAGGGCGGAAGGGGGTGAGGGAGTGGGAGAGATTAGCAGTAACACAGACATGTTAGAATCAGGCCATGCACAGCTGCTTCGACACAGAGCTCACAAAATCCTCCGCTGCTGCAAATGAGAGGGTCAAAGTGTCATTGTCATTTTGTTATGTAGCTGACACGGATCCAACCAGGCCGAGTTTGTATAACTCTCTTTTGACTGTTTCTCCTTTTAGGCTCCAAATCTTCTGCCTCTTCGCATGGAATTATTTCATGTCGTTTTATAATATAATTTGGCAAACAAGTTTAGAACGAGGCGCATTTTGAACGGGCTAAAAGCGTTTCTGAACTGTTGTAAATATAATTTAGATTCATATTCATATGTACATTTCTGCCCATTTGCTCTGTGACCAGAGTTGGGAACAGAAAATAAGCTCAACATTACTGGCATAATTTTGAAGCACTGACTGGGGTGAAGCCTCGACATTCCCATATCACTGTAACACATTCGTTAGCACGTTCACTTGTCTGAGGCGCCACTCTCAGTTCATTCATGCTGCACTGTTCAGAGGAGTCACAGTGAGGCTATGTTTTGCAAAAAGGTCGCCACATTAAGACTAAGTTAAGAAAAGATGATCATTAGGTAGTGCGTACATTACAAGTGGGCCCAGCTATTCGACTAGGCCCAGAATAAGCAAATAGTTTTCCAGATGCTTACCATTCATTCACGTGGCTGGCAGTCAAGATGCCAGCCACGAAGCACCCTTAACTAATAGAATTAAAGGTGTTATGTGTGAAATGTGTTGTTGCCCAACTGTGTTTTAGACACATTTCTATTTACGCATATGTAGTAAATACATGGATCCTAGTTAATAAACTTAAACAGTCACAATTAGCAATTTGCAATGGCCACAATTATTTAGGTATTATGATATCCTCCGTAAACTACCACATTTAAAGTCTCCTCTGGGTCTTATTAGTAATATATATAAAACCTACTCCCACTGTAGGTTATACCTCAACCAACATGTTCAGAAATGCATGTAACTCTTACAAGGTTTGATATCATATTTCAATCTTAATGCTTAATTATTTTTTATTTATTTATTGGTTTATTTGGTTGGGCCAGTGCAAGCCACACCCGATTGTAGCCTTTGGCTAATTTCCATCCGTCGTCCCACATGCACACTCTCATTCATCCTGGCCTATTGTACATGTTTTTAGTGGTAGGGGAAACCGGAGTACCCAGGGGAAACCTACGCAGACACGGGGAGAACATGCACACTCCACACAGAAAGGCCCCGTCCAAGTGGGAATCGAACCCGGACCTTCTAGCTGTGAAGCAGAAGCGCTAACCACTGTGCTACCGTGCTGTGCGATGTGCACTGCAAACTGATTTTTAAATGTAAAATATCAATATAAAATCTAATAATTGCCTAAAAATGTAATTATATTTAATCATTTAAAAGCTAAGCCCTACAGAACTGATCAAAGCTTTTTTCTTGAGTTGTCGTCACTTTTTCATGACATTTTTGCTGCTCTTATGATGCTTTTTTGCTGCGTTTTCATCCTCACTTATGTCTCGCTTTGTCGCTATTTTGACACTTTTTTCAAGAGGCTTTTAGTTTTGGTTAAAGACGAACTGGAGAAAATGTGCTTGGTTAAAGCGGGGGTTAACAGGTTAAGTGAAGCCCAATAAAGTGTTTATTATTTTTCTATTTCCCTATTGAAACAAGTGGAGATTGTATCTAGGCTACTTCAATAAATGTAATAATTCATTTGTATGTATTTATTTTATGATAACGGTCTACATGTCATCTCCTGAGTGTGTGTACAAAGTAGTGACGCTGGTATCAGGCTGATCCAGACCCCTCTCCAGCTTGCCTCCAGATTGGCCCCCTGGGATTCATGGGGCTGTAGGGGCAACAGTGTCATAGCAACGGGCTGCGCTCATGTGGCGGGTGTGAGGGCCTGCTGTTTGATCAGTCTGCCATCTTACTCATTCTCTCATGTACATGCATGCACCGGTGGCAACGTGTACTACACACATTTACACAAGCAGGGTGACACGTGTGTGCAGGCTTTTGTATTAAAACACCCAGACTGACGTCTTCTTCAGGACTGCACGGAGGCGACTGGGGAACACTATCCTGTCTGCTTGTTATTGATTTTATCCCCGACTGTCGTAACAGAGCAGGGTAATAATATGATTAACATTGACGTGGCCGTGTGGACACATAAAGACATAAAGGGATTTTTTTTCAAGACCAGAGCTCATGTTAAAACCTAAAGACTGTCTGTGTACTCAATGTATACATCTTTACCCTCTGGGACGGGCTCTAAGGCAACAGCAGGCGACACAATGTACTGCACTATGTCATCCAGTTACAGCACCAAAGGAGTTTACTAAACCTCTTAGCCTGCCACCTTAATCGAGCACATTTTCTCAGACTATAGGGCAATGTAACGCCTCATTTGAAAGCTAAGACCTAGATCATTTTTCGTTATTGACGTGTTTTCGCAGTTTTTTTTTGTTATTGTGTTTTGTTACTTTTTTTACTCTATTTTGTTGCTTTTTCATCACTTTTTTCCGTTGCTTTTTATATCGTGTATTGTCACTTTTTTATTGTTTTATTGTTGCTTTTCCGGAACATTTTTGTCATGTTTTGTTGTTCTTTTCTTGCTTTTTTGTTGTGTTTTCATCCTCGTTTTCGTCACTATTTTTGACGCTTTTTTCAAGAAGCTTTTCGTTCATGTGCTTGGTTCAGGTGTTGGTTAAGAAGTTTCTATTACATAAAAAACTGTTCAATAATACAGTGAAGTTTGCAGTGGGTGTAGGAGCCACACAGAACCACAGCCATCGTGTCACATGGCTGGTTGCTGGGCAACGCTCGGGGGGCGTCAGTCACGTGGACATAGGCGGTGAATGCTGTAGTTTTCAAAGATGGCACCTCACCAGTGCCCAGGTAATGGCTAGAGAGGGAACCTGGGTAGCCGTATTTATGCATGCATGAACCGTGTACACGATTCAAGTCACTGCTATAACGTTACATCACCAAACGCAAAGACGCGATTCAGTCGTGCCTCCTACAACAAAGGTACCCAAACCCTACAGATTTTCATATATTTTTGCTTAATCTGGCGCTACATTCTCCTTCCCCCATCCGTGTGTTGCTGCTTCTACCGCCGGGTCGCTGTGGCTGCAGCCCGTTAGTCAGAGCTGCGAGAGATCAGCCGATCCGCTCATAGCGCACTCATAGTGGGGACGGGCAGAGGTAGACTCGCAGTGCAGAGGTGCGCTCAGACCGGGGACAGACAGCCTCGGACCAGGGCTCAGAGCACAGCGGCACGGGGAGACAGCGGGCGCAGCAGCGACGCACTGAACCCCGTGTGTCATGTCAATAGCGACGTATCGAAAGTTTGGGAAGAAACTCCAAAGTCAGCTAATACAACGCAAATAAACGGAGCAGCAAAGCGAAAACATTATTGTCACGTTTATAGCAATGGACTGTTCTAATTGTTGCACAAAGCGAAAAAAGCCATGAACGAAGAGTTCTGCAACTTTATAAATGTTGTAAGAGTGCTTATTGATGATGTTCATGAATTCATTTCGCAGCTTATTTACGCGTTTTGTCAAACTCCTCCTACCCATCCGTCTTTAATGTGCATCTGAAAAACCCTTGCTTTGAGGGCTATGTGGCCCTCTCCCCCACCCCTACCCCTCGCCTCAAAATAGAATTGGGACACCCCTTCGTCTCTCGTGAACGCACAAAATGGAGGGGAAGGGCTAAGCGTAGGGCTAAGGGGGAGAATTGAGATTGGGCCTAAGAGTCGCTACAGTGCGCCTGAACGATTTTGGAGAAATATGTAATTATAATGTTATATTTGCCATCTACAGGGTTAGCTGGTTTTATATATTATAAAACACTACGGAGAAATAAGGATATTTATCTGCTGCGCTAAAAAAAATTGTGTAGTTGCTTTACGATTGCAATTTGGGGGAATGAGGGATTGTCTCCTGAACTGCTGGCCATCAACTTTGTATAACTTTATTAAGACAAAATGTGTGACAACAACTCGGTAACTGGGTCTCAGACTCTAACCAATGCATCCATTTAATTAATTTTTTATGTGTTGAATCCCCCAAGGATGCATTAGCCTTATCAATGTTTAATAAGTCGTTCTTGATGTGAAATGGTGGTGGCGGAGCAGCCTTTAGCCCCGGTGTGTGTCTGCTCTCGAGCTAGGGCCATATGTGTCACAGTGGGACTTGGCTTTTGTGGTGTTTGAGCTTCTTTGAAAAGGCATGAATGAACACGGATGAACTCATAAACCAAATGATCTGAAACCTGGCATATTTCACAAATTTTTTCTGTTTTTGTTGAATAAATATAAACGTTGTACTCAAGGTGCAGATGGAAATAAGCTGATTCATTTCAGTAAAGCAAGAAACAAATACATACTGTGTGTAATCAATCCTGTTGGGGGGGGGGGGGTAAATGTCAAATGTTATGACTTACCACTGAGGCCTAGTTGTCTCCTTTCCACACTCTTGCGGAACTGGTCCTCTCTCTCCAATAGTTCACTGAACGGGTTCGGAGGCAGGGACTCCATCTGGTCCTCCTCTGTGGGTACATAAGGCTAGGGAAGGGGAGGAAGGGAAACAGTGTGAGAACGGCTACTGAAATTCATAAAACCAAACAGGGCTGCACAATATAATGCCATATTACGGTTAGCGCTATAGGAAGTGATATCCATATCGGAAGACGCCACAATATATATTGCAAAATCACTGAGGTCCTTCAATCTGAGATTGAATGAGATTTACACATAAAAATGTGCAAAAGTTTAGTTTAAAGTGCTATTTCAGGATTTTTGACATAGGGCCTCATTTCCTAGTTATCCAGAGTGTTGTTGATTTCTGGAGATTTTTTTTTTTTTTAATTCATGCAACCCTTATATTTGAAGATTCTAGTGGCGCTAGGCTAGTGCTAGGCTAGCGCATGTCTATGGTATCAGTTGGACTGCATTAAAAACATTCTGACACACTCCACAGTGCACCTGAGGCAAATCACTTATAACACCAGACTACCGATATAAATGTCTGTGTCGATAGAATATTTCTTTCAGATATAACTAACCTTGCATCACATGAATTACCGCATTTTGAGGCACTATTTTCTAGCAGTTCACTCCGCCGCTGTGTAGCTTACAACCACGAAGCTGATGCTGCTCAAATATACGTTATTTTAAAGCAAAATGGATAAACTTATTCTATTGACACAGACATTTGTATCGTTAGTCTGGCGTTATAAGTGATTTGCCTCAGGTACACTGTGGAGTGGGTCAGACTGTTTTTAATGCAGGCTACTAGTTATCATAGATATGTGCTAGCCTAGCATTAGCGTACTCTTCACAGGTAAGGACTGGACGAATTGAAACAAAATACACTCTGGATAACTAGGAAATGAGGCCCTATGTCAAGTCAAGTCATGATATTCTCAATTTAGTTCCATTTTAGATTTCCTTTAAAATGGTTTAAAACAGGTTTTAATGCTTTTGAAAATAGGACCTTTTTAGATGGATAACATCATTTCCCATTGACGTCACAGCAACAGTTTGAAATTGTTTACCTTCTTCTATGTCACTTCCTGTCGGTGTCCAATAAGGAAGTGAAACTATAAACGTCACAAAAATTATCAAACTAAAGCAAGCTGGGTGCAATCTTTAGCAACATCTTAAATATAATCGTGTTAACTACGTTTCAGCAAAGATTGTGTCTAATGTGTCATATGCACTTTAAGCCTTTTTTTTGGGACACAATTTGATGAAAAAACAAATTGCGTCTTTTTTTGTTTGTTTAAATTTAAAGGAATGAACTTGGTTGAAAAGATTTAGCAGAACACCGCAACAATATTGATATCACAATATTGTGCAGCCCAAAAAGCAAACCACACTCGCATGCTACAACACACTGGATAATGATGTACAGTGATAGATCTGGAGCTGATTATGTATGAAGATAACCCACATCAGACACTGGGGACTTCAGATCAACTGACTCCCCTCTTCCCCTTGCACGTAATTAGTCTGCAAACCGTAGCGTGATCAGGCCAGACTGTGGGAACGATCACAAACACTGATGCAATTTACATTACCGCCGGAGTCCAGAGACGAGCTCCAAACATGCACACATGGCACACACATGACATGTCCGCTCTGAGCTGTGGTATATGGGTCTTGTGTTTGTCATGCTTCAAGGAATGACTTTAAAAAGTTGATATTTACATATACATAATGGCAAAACGGTGTGACAAAATACTGTGCTCTGATGGCATGCAGTGTGACAATTGGAATATACGGTGGGTAAATAAATAGGCACATTTCCCCCCCCCATTAAAACATGATCTAAAGCTGCTATTGGCGTTGCATTTTTACCAGATATTGTTAACCATATAATCAACATAAATGTCCAGAAATTACGTTATGATAATAAAGTGAAAGGAGACCGTTAATTTCTGGCAAAAAAAATGACAAGTCAATACCACCTTTAGAAATACATTTATTGAGGGGAAAAAAAAAGCAAATGCTACTCTTTTTACCCGCTGTACATTGACTAAAACACACTATAATATCACTGCAAACCATTGTGCATATTTACCAGGACATGGATCTGCACTGTGTCCTTTAAGACAAGACATCAACCAAAACACAAGCAATCAAAGTGTAGTCTTTGAAAAACTACTGTCATAATGTTTACCCCACTTAATAAATATGAGCAGCTGCCTCCCCCTAGTGGTCATCTAGTATTTAGCATATGCAGGTACTCCGTTGATACGCTCGTCTGTTAGTCAGTTGTTATTCTTCCTGTCAGGCAAATTCCAACATAGGTCTACAAAATCAAGAAAGAAAGAGTTCCCTTTTGCGTCTTTGGGACAGGCCGGGTTTGGGTCAATACACTGCATGCAGATTTCTTAAACCAGGAAATGTTGTGACTATAATTTCCAACTCCAAATTGTGTAAAATTGAACGCCAGATGGATTGAAACATCTTAGGTGATGAGCTAATGAGCAATGAGAGGGATACGTGGCCAAAGACGGTCCACAGCATATGTCACTTGAGCAGAAATATTATGAAGTTTCTTTTATGTCAGCCAAAGTGGGGAAGAAAAGAGGTCTAACACAGAAAGTTAAAGCTTGTCAGATTAATGTAACACACTCTTGAAAGTACAAGGTGTTCAGCAGGTCAAACTAATGCCAAGATATGAGAGGCTGAAACCCGTCCACCAATAAACAATTCTCATAAAATCTCAAGATTGATTTAAATCTTATTTTTGCCACCACAGAGCATGTCCTAAACACAGCAACAAAAAAAACAGATCTTGTTGCATTGCTTGCTGCACACCTGAATTGTTATTGCGTCATGGATAATAGAAGTAGAATCTAAAATAGTGCAATTTATTTTGGGGGCAGTCCCTCCTGCTTCACTTTGCCACCGCTCAAAGCTGAACATGGGCGTGAAACGTGCATATGATTAATTTGCTTGAACAATTTGGATGTGCACGAGGGATTTCACAATTTGAACAGGAAAAATCAGGTAACTAGCTTTAGTAATTCATATTTTTTTCAGATATTTTTCTTCGCAAGCTAAGACATGGGCTTTAACTTGTGTAATTATTCAGATATGATGCGTATTAATATTTTGCATGTACCCAGACCACGGTTCAAAAACAATCTGAATAATAAAAGGCTGAGGAGCAACATATTGTTTCGGAACAAGGAGAGGTGTGAACAGCACGTGAACAAAGTACATTTTTTGTGCCCGATCTAAACTCTACAAGAATTTATATAATCACTCATGGACCGTCAGATTATGATGTTGAGGTCTAAGTAAGATTATAGGTACCTTGCGTGGAGGGTCCACTGGGATGCCTGCAAGGTGTTGGGAGCGAGGGCCAGACGTCATCATGTCATATCGATTCTGCTCCCTAATCTGAAGAGAAAACATCTTTGTCAGCGCTAAACAATATTTCACACAGTGGGATTCAAAGCAGATAATAACAATAGGTTAAGCACACAACAAAGTAAATTCTATCGACCTCAGAATTGACTAACCAATTTCTTATTTTAACTGTCATCGTGATGTAGATTCCTGTCCATTTAACACAAAATATGCTGCTGTTTCTAACACTGATGCAAATCATACAAATCATCCTGTAATCAATTACATATAAAAATACTCACTTTGTTCCTCTTTTCGAGCACTTCACTTGGATCTGTATTGAGTGGGACAAACTGATTGGGATCCTCGATTCTGATTGGTGTGCCCATCTCATCTGCTTTCATCCACTGCAGAAGCAAATAACAAAACCGTCACTTAAAGGGAAATATGCTAAAACTATGCAAACGATTTAGGAATGTTGGAAAATACTGTGTTTCTGCACTCATGCATGGAGGGATGTAATACTTAGCAACCAGCAGAGGGTGCTCTTGTATGTAAGAAAAAAATCTCCAGCTGAATAGCCACTGTATCTGTGCCCCAAGCCATGAAGCCAACAGTTTCAAATCAAATATTGGTTTCACTAATTGTAATGTTGATTTATTCACGATTACAAAAATTGTATATGCTGTAAAAGGTGTTTGTTACATTTGTTTACATATGTTTTAGCTCTCAGGAATCAGAGAAAGAAGAATAAGCTCCACACTTACAGATGCCAAGTCCTATTGCTGTCAATTGTGACATCACACACAACTAGAAACTTGCAATGGCTGAAGCCATTGCGATTGACTGCGGAACAGACCTAATGTGGAATTTAGCTGAAAAATCCTTGAAAAGGCCTTGAAACTGTTAAAATACTTGATAGATATTTGAAACTCCTGAAGTCCTTGAAACTGTTGAAACATTGAAACTGTTGAAACCTTGAAACTGTTGAAGTCCTTGAAACTGTTGAAGTCCTTGAAACTGTTGAAGTCCTTGAAACTGTTGAAGTCCTTAAAACTGTTGAAGTCCTTGAAACTGTTGAAATCCTTGAAACTGTTGAAGTCCTTGAAACTGTTGCATTATACTGGTTTACATGTAAATAACCCTATTAAGTTGCATTATACTGGTTTACATGTAAAAATCCCTATTAAGTTGCATTATACTGGTTTACATGTAAAAAACCCTATTAAGTTGCATTATACTGGTTTACATGTAAAAATCACTATTAAGTTGCATTATACTGGTTTACATGTAAAAAACCCTATTAAGTTGCATTATACTGGTTTACATGTAAAAAACCCTATTAAGTTACATTATACTGGTTTACATGTAAAAATCCCTATTAAGTTGCATTATACTGGTTTACATGGAAAAATCCCTATTAAGTTGCATTATACTGGTTTACATGGAAAAATCCCTATTAAGTTGCATTATACTGGTTTACATGAAAAAATCCCTATTAAGTTACATTATGCTGGTTTACATGTAAAAAACCCTATTAAGTTGCATTATACTGGTTTACATGGAAAAATCACTATTAAGTTGCATTATACTGGTTTACATGTAAAAAACCCTATTTAGTTACATTATGCTGGTTTACATGTAAAAAACCCTATTAAGTTGCATTGTACTGGTTTACATGTAAAAATCCCTATTAAGTTGCATTATACTGGTTTACATGTAAAAAACCCTATTAGGTTCCATTATACTGGTTTACATGTAAAAACCCCTATTAGGTTCCATTATACTGGTTTATACTGGTTTACATGTAAACATCCCTATTAGGTTCCATTATACTGGTTTACATGTAAAAAACCCTATTAGGTTCCATTATACTGGTTTATACTGGTTTACATGTAGAATCCCTATTAGGTTCCATTATACTGGTTTATACTGGTTTACATGTAAAAAACCCTATTAGGTTCCATTATACTGGTTTATACTGGTTTACATGTAAAAAACCCTATTAGGTTCCATTATACTGGTTTATACTGGTTTACATGTAAAAAACCCTATTAGGTTGCATTATTGCACTGAAGTCCTTGAAACTCCTGGAAAACTTGAAACTGTTGAAACCTTGAAACTGTTGAAGGTCAATCTCCATGGCGTCAGCCATGGAGATTGACTGTCCTTAAAACTGCTGAAGTCCTTGAAACTCCTGAAAACCTTGAAACTGTTGAATCCTTGAAACTGCTGAAGTCCTTGAAACTGTTGAATCCTTGAAACTGTTGAATCCTTGAAACTGCTGAAGTCCTTGAAACTGTTGAATCCTTGAAACTGTTGAATCCTTGAAACTGCCGAAGTCCTTGAAACTGCCGAAGTCCTTGAAACGGTTGAATCCTTGAAACTGCCGAAGTCCTTGAAACTGCCGAAGTCCTTGAAACGGTTGAATCCTTGAAACTGCTGAAATTGCATAAACTGTAGAAAGACCTGAATGTGCCTGAAGTCCTATTAAAATGCATGGGCCTATTAAAATGAATGGCAGAAATCTCAATGCAAATCAATGGCAGAATTCCCAAGCCCGTATAAAAAAAATGGAAAACTGCAAAACTCGAATTTTTTCTGAAAACTGACAAGTTGTGGAAGCTGAACATGTACAAACTGCAGAAATTGTTGAAAATGTGGAAAAAAATGCTGAAAACTATGAATTTGTGGAAGCCCCATTATAAGTCAATGGGAAAAATTGACCGATTTTTGGCCGATTGTGGAAAAACCGTGAATTGTAGAATTCCCAAAAGTAATAGCAATAATCTCCCAAACATGTGGAACGTTTTGATGTATAACTTGTGGAAATTGCTGAAACTCTGAAAGCTGTGAAACGTGTCGAAAATCAGGAAAAAGATGGAAGAAGTTGAATAATAATAAATAACTTGAAAACCAATTATTGACTGCGGAAAGTTCCGCAGTCAATCAATAAAAGCTTCTTTCGGGTCCAGTTGAGAGTTCCATAGACAAACACAGCAAAAAACGCAACTTTATCTGAATCTCCTGCTGTAATAACAACAGGAAAAAGACCCAAAAATATATATATGTTTATATTTAAAATAAGCCTTCATTGTGTATGGGAAAATAATTTGATAATTAATATCAGAAAAGCTTCACTAGAGGAAATCCAGAGTAAATGTGATCTTTCTATGTGATCAGTTATTTAAAAAGAACCGTTTAGTCGGCTCTACAGCAAGTTAAAATCAGATAAAACCCATTATAGTGAATAGGGCTAAAGTTAAAGTTGGACTTCACTTAACAAACGTATACAATTCAGACTCTCTTCTACTTCCACAATCCCAGCACCTCTCCCCCAATCAAGTCCTAATTAGTGCCGCTACCAGTCTCCGACCACCATTCTGGCCTATTGTACATGTTTTAGTGGTAAGGGAAACCGGAGAACCTGGAGGAAACCTACGCAGACACGGGGAGAACATGCAGACTTCACACAGAAAACATGTGACAAAAACTACTGCCTTTCTCACTCTTTACTGTCATGAGGGACAACAGGGATTACTCCAACCACAACCCAATTACACATAATTTCAAAGCATGGAACTTGCTATTTTACCAAGTGTGTTGCCTAAAATACCAACAAATCATAAGCAACTGCAAACGCCTCACTAGTCGAACATGATGCTATATGAAAAGTCTTGTAGCAGCTGAAAGATGCTGTGCAAAAATGCGTAAAACTCTTCGTGCATGTGCTGGATATTTAAGAGTGTCGGCCTTCTTTAAGTCCATGAAAAGCCGTGTTATCTGCCATGGTCATCAGCTGCAGTACGTACGCTTTCATGAACCAATTGGTAATGTCAGTGTCTGAGGCAAGGCCGTGGGAACCCAGGGTGCTGAGGGCGCTGCAGCACCCGCTGGTGGATAGTTTGCAAACTGCAAGCAATATTGATAAATAGTAAATATGCACAGAAAAAGCATATTTTGTCCCTCAGCACCCCCTAACGAAAATGTCTTCCCACGGCTCTGGTCTGAGGATATTTTAATAATTGCTGCAGAACACACGTTACTGTTTGTTGTATGACTGGTCCTTGAGCCATCATCACCTTTCCATGAGACTACAAATCCAATAAGGATACATTGTATTATTTAGCATATTTTCATGTTAATTAATATCCATTTCACATGAAAAAACAAACAAAAAAACAAACAAAGTAAAACCACAATTCTTTAACCTGTTCTGGAGTGTGTGTTTACCGTGGTTGTCCGGCTGTTGTAGCGGTCTTCATTGTTCTCCACATTGACTTTAGTGTAACTGTTGGGAGAGTTGAGCCAGCGCGTCTTCTCTCGCTGCTGCCGCTGCTGGAGAAACTTAAAGGGGAGTCTGGTGGCGATGTCCCCATCCTCCTCAAACATGAAGGACGCCACAGTGGCCGGAATCTCCACTTCACTCTTGTGCCTCGGTTTTTCCCGCAGAATTGGTTGACGGTAGGTGTAACCTGTCCTGTAGCCCTGCACCACAAGAGTGTTAGTTGCCACAAGAGATCTGGGTCACGTATAAAAGGCAAGAACATAACTTTATCAGACTTTGTTGCTTGATAAAGAAAAAGCAAATGAAAGTAGTGTTTTGGTCATAACACATTTCCTTTATAATACCCTCTTTTATCCAATATTTCCGTTTTTATGGCCATCAACAAAGACCCGCTCTGTCCCACAGAAATTTCCACACACAGTTTGGCAGATTTCATCCTGATTTCTGTCTGTCCTTTGTTTTCATGTCAGTGCCACAGCCAAAGCTGAGCAGGACAATGAGCTTTTTCTTGTGCACCGCTTTACATTTCATATCACTATGCAACAAACGCTCATAGACTTAATATTACTGTTCTACATTATACAACAAACTAATTCAAGTTAAAGTCCACTTAAAACAATCAGTTGTGTAGTTTTGTTTTCTTTCAAATTATAAACTACATCTATAACAGTATAATTTATCTAATGTGTACTTTTTATTATTTGAAAAAATCTTGGCTGCTAAAGTTAACTTGTACTCAACAGCGAGGACCAAATAATCACAAACCCCTGCAGGTTTATTTACGTTGTTTCATCTTACCATGTTGTCGAGCATCCTCATGAGTGACTCGAACTCCAGCTCTCCATTCTTCCACTTGTAGGTGCCGCCTAAGTTGATGTCAGCCGTCCCCACATCATGAGTGCAAGACTTGTACGTCTCCTGGTCCAGCACTATTAGGTTGTCAACACTTCCAGCACACGAAATCGCCTTGACCTAAAAGGGCAAGTATTACACCACACATGCAAAATAATAAATACTACAATGCAGACGCATGTATTTGATGCACAGATTACAACAACAGAGATTTGGGATTTATTTATAGAATTTAAGCTGGTCTTTGCATGATGGATTAATGTTTGATTTTGGTGGACTGGGAGTCAATCAGATTTTCTTAAACCGGTGCAGAGGTTGGACAGACTTGAAAATGCTGCCATGTTTACTAGAAATAAAATGAAATAAAACATATTACATTGCATGTAGATATACAGTTTCCTTATTGTAAAACATGCAGTTATATAAGGGAGACTAATGCAAGAGTAATGCCTGTACCAATGCTAAAATGTTTTTGGGCTGAAAGAAAATAAATAATCACATTTATACCCCACATTTCTATCTCTGGTGGGCACTCAAACTACATTTCCAGTCTCATTCGTGCACTTGTGGGGAGTTGGGATTCAAAACTTCAACCTTCTGATTTTAAGACAACCCGTTCTACCATCTGAGCCACTGTTGCCAAAGGACAAAAGGACAGGTTGTTTGTAGTTTTCCGGTGTAATTTACCAAGCGTTTGCTCATGTGTTTACTCACGCAGCATTGTCTTATTTACACATCAGATTTGGGGCCCTAACACTGTATTACATCAAATGGTAAATACATTAAGGGCAACATGCAACAAAATAGCATATTTTATTCTTTAGCTTGCACCCGCTATTCAGCACCCGCCTTGATAAATGAGTGTATACCTGGATTTCGCAAGCGAACTGGACATTGTACATGTAGTTAAAGGCCTCTTCGACGGTCTCTCCCAGAGTAAGCACTCCATGATTTCTCAGCACCAGCACCTGCAACATTAATAAACACGAGCACTTGAAGATTACAGCTGACAGCAGCAGGATGTCAGGTCTACAGCTTCCTATTAGGAATACACCACACCCTGATAATTGGCTCATTTCCTCTGCTTGACCCCAAGGACAGTCTATAAATACTTCTGTTGCCTTAAATAACGGTACTATCGTGAATAGTTGGATTTGTTTTGTACCTTTGCTGTGGGCCCCAGGGCCTTCTGAAGCTCGATACGCTCCTCCTGCTCGTCCAGGCTGCCGTGATAGTTGTAGTAAGTAATATCCCCCAGGCACAAAGCTTCTTGAGAGATGGGCAAGAGCCCGCACTTCATGGACGACACCTTCAGATTGAAAAGAAAACAGGTAAAGTGCAGATACTTTATTTTTTTTAACAAAGTAAAAATGATGTTTCATTAATAAAACACTCTGCAACCTGTCCTGATTTACACCCAGAATATGGGTTTGCCTGCACTTGTATTTTATTTATTTTTTGCTTTATTGTGCAAAGCTTTTGGTTGCCTTAACAACTGAGGATGAATTGTACATTATGTATCAAAGACAATGTATTAGCTGTTTGGGTGAAAAACATGTTGGTATGGAGAGTGAGCTCACAGCGGCAGTAGCAGGACTGTGCATGTGGACGACACAGCGGATATTCGGTCTCATGGAGTAAATAGCGGCATGTGGGCTGAATCCGGCCGGGTCGATCCTTAAGTTGGTGGACCCCTGATCCATTACTCTGCCAATGATGTTGACCTTAACCTGAAGAAGATAAGAGCACTGTGTTCAAATTATGAAATTAAAGTATTCCTTTACTTTACAGACAAGACCTGCTACAGTTATAGCCCAATATGTTGGAATGGAGTTAAATCAGTAAAGAAGTCTATGTAACTAGATACTAATGAGATGACGATTATATTTAATTTGAATAAATTGAGTTCCAAATACATCTGGATATCTGTACCTTTAGCACTATTACTGCGCTAAAACTAAAATCACAATAGAACTGATCTTGTTCATCCTTCTGCACAAAGTGAAAGGGATTGAAACCAGGAAACATTACAGACATTATACAACATTATACATTCATCAGCTACATACCACATAGTTATTTTATCTTCATGACATTACGGAGGCAGGTAGAAGGGGAATGATAAAGGTGTGCAGAGAAAATTGTTGTAAAACATAAGACTACAAAATGGCAACTATATAGAGGTATAGCAATAAATGACAAGAGTGGAAAACTAAGAACAGGTGTTGTCTCCACTGGTCCCAGGTCTCACTGCAAATGTTGTCTCGAACACTGCTCACTACGTCCAAATGTTAATCTCTGATAAAACCTTTAAGAGGGGCATGTGAAATGGTCTTTTTGTGCCGTCTCCCATGAGGAAACCTCTTTCCTTCATCAAAGACATGCCTGGAGTTGTGTTTTGCTTCATTCATGCATGTTAAAGGAATCCTTTAACTCTGCCTTTCTATAATTTGAAAATGCTGTTGGTCTGATTGTTTGCTCTTTAAAAAATGTGCTTTTTTAAAGGTGCGCACGACCATTTCAACAGTGTACAGTGGCACCCATGCCACGGCTTGCTGACCCTGTTGTAGCCCTTTTAGATGCTGCATATCGATGCATGAAGGGACAGCTGTGTATTGGTATTGGACCCAGCGCACACAAAATGACTAGCCCTAAATAACTGTCCCCAACATGCCTAGATTGGTTTAATATTGACAAGGCTACGCAGCGTGTCCGGTTCAGTCCAGAGCAAGTTCATGCTGGGTCTTTGGCTGAGGGCACTCTATTATTTAGTATGGCATCGGCTGTGTTCATGTGACGTCCAAACCCTCTAAAGATTTCACAGTTTAATTGAGATGAAGGACATGTTACATATTAATTGTATGGTAGGGTCAAAATGCATCTCTTTCAGCCTTATTTATGATCGACGTTCACAAGAATATGATCTATCCACACGAAACAAAGTTCAATGTCTTCGCTGTGACCCAAAATGTATTATCATCAAATTTGAGAATTTAGTAAAAAACACGAAGGTCAACATTTGTGGATTTTCTGTTTAGAGAATTCAAAATGAAATCCTAAAATCTCCTGAACACAACCTAATGTACTGTATGCTTTATATGATTTTCAGTTTGTAAGAAGAAAACGTGATATAGCTCGTATTGGTGAACTTGGAAATCCCTGGTCTTTGAGAAAGAAGAGCAGATGGAAACAAATCAAAACCAAAACAAATCCGTCTGACTCAAGCCTCTGCTGACCCACATGTGACCTCTGACATTTTGATTCAACGTGCTGATCTGATGCCACATCTTTCTTGTTTACTTTACTTTAAATACTGCGACAACAAAACAGACCAAAATAATTTAGCTTAACATTTGGGGAAATAGTTTATGAGGTTGACATGTGCTGTATCAAAGTTATTGAGAGGTTCCAACTTGGATTAAGGTATTACAAATCTTAATAGAGTTTCCATTTATTTTGGCTATTCTCTCAGTGAGACATTGCATTCTGCATGCGTAATCGCTCACCCACAGCCACTTGGTTTGTTTGTACAGATGTAACAGCAAGGCCACTCATAATGAAAGGAAACATACCACTGGAGATTAACTACATGCCTAATTTGTCTTGTAGCATGTGGAGCAGGCCACATCTTTCACGTGAACAATGACTTTCATTGAACAATAAAATAAAGCACTGGAAACGGGCTCATGAGATATTAAACTGATTGTTGCATTTGTTAAAGGTGTCATGCAGCAGTAGCTTAGTTAGTTCCTGGTTCAAAGTGGGGCCATAATACGTAATTGGGGCTTAAAATCATTATTTTGGGAACCTCAGCATTGATGTTTGACCATTTAAAAATCATCCTGTATCTATGACTGCAAGGCCAGGATTTTGCATTGGCCTGGGGCGCCCTCTGTAGGCAACAGTGGGAATGACACAGTTAATACAAGCTTTCCCTCAGCTAATGCTATGCTGGCAAATAGATGATGTTGGGACGAACACAGTTTGAGGAAATACAGATTGAAGCGCTTCAGTTGTAGAAGAGGAAACAACCAAAGAAAACGGGATTGCTCAAAACTTAAGAATGAAGTGAAATACTACTCTAGGTGTGTTTTTGATGAGGCAACAAAGAGAAATATGTCTGTGATTCGTATTTCATTGTTTACTTGGGAGTGGTGTTGTTATAAGCCTACTTGGCTTCTACCGCTCTCATGCACATGCTATTATTATTGTTATTTTTTAAAAATATTTATACAGCCAAATGGATACTTTTTATGTTTGTTTTTTATTCCTTTAAATGGCTACTTTAAAGAGCAACTAAACACCAAATCAAGTTTTTTTTTACTGATAAACTGTCTCAATGGGTGTCTCATAGTGTTGTCTACTGGTCCCTGACATTATTCTGACATTATAGCGCAAACATGTGTCAAATCCTAACTTTGGCCTGTAAACGAATGGGTTGCGCCCCCTTCAGGGTAAACTCTGCTACTAAATTAGAATTTCCTGATTGACTGGAGACGTGTCCACGGCCTTCACAGAATGTCATAAGCCGCACCAGCTCCACAAATCGTCATCAGGTGCTGCCCATTGTCCTGCCCCTGTACCTGTGGTATAACCAAGTCCCTCCCACGTAATCTGTCTGCTGTGATTGTGCCAATGCAAATGTCGAGGTCAATCAAGGCCCACACACTCACCCCCGGCATGTCACCCCCAAACTTCAGAGACCGCCTCTTCACGGCAATTTTTCACTTTTGTTTGTGGGTGGGGAAAGGCTTAGGCAAGCCCGTTTAGGTACTCTTTAAAGTGTTAAATAAATGTGCTTTTTACCAGGTTTGATGCAGATGCTTCGGCAAAGGAAAGCCCTCGCGGCAGGATGAGGATATGGTCCTGCTCTTTGCTGACACGAGCCTGAGGAGAGATTAAAACAAATTACAAACTCACCAAAGATTGAAAATAAAAAATAAATAGCATTTGTATTTTGAAAGGGTTTTGCCTTTAAGACTTATATCTCTACATGTGACATGAACTAAGCAATAGAATATACATACAGTACAAGCCATTGTAAAAATCTGCATTTCAATTCACAAACCGTATTTTCCGGACTATAAGTCTCACTTTTTTTCATAGTTTGGCTGTGGGTGTGACTCAGGTGCAACTTATATATAAAAATATATAATTTCACATGTTTGTAATTTTCACATTGACAGCCGCTAGAGGGCGCTCTAGGCTTGAGTACCAGTATCTGCTACTCCTGTACCACTGAAGATTTAAAAAACGATAATCGAGCAGCATAAAGAAAGTTTGGAGTGAGCAAGAAACGTGTGAGTGACTGACGAAAAGCAGAGGTTACTCTTACTGCAATGAAGAAAACAAAGCTAATCGCTAAAAGCTAGATGGCCGCAGCTAGAGGAATGAATTCACAAATGGGTGTTTGAACAACTGCCGGGAGAGGCTTTTCAACGGTGCAGTTACTAGTTAGCCTCCATGCCCAGGAGGTTGCCAAGGCTGGTGTGACTTATATATGTTTTTTTCTTCTTCATTTTGCATTTTTTGGCTGGTGCGACTTATCCTTCGGAGCAGCTTATAGTCCGGAAAATACGGTAATGTCTATTTATTATGGCATCCCTTGAGAAAACACACTTTTGTATGCATTTGATTTAAAATTTGAAATCAGCAGGCTGAAAAACAACCATTTAGCATTCTAGCATGGTGTGTTTTACAAGATGCCTTTTCGTTGCAACTTACTGTGACGTAGGAGCTGGCGAGGTGTGCCCAGCTGAACAGATCCACCAGTCTGTAGACACTGGCCAGTTTGCACCGCAGCTGCTTCTCCCCCTTCACCATCGAAGACCCGTCCACTCCGTACAGGTCATTGATGGGAGTCACCATTCCCAGACCTTCCCAAAGAAAGAAATAATTAGCGACATATAAAAGCAAATTAAGACAACATGAGGCCGTTGAGCTCATGGCCATGGGCCACTGTGCCACACCTGTGTCTCAATCTCCTCACAACAACATTCCAGTTTATTGATGCAGTCTTGAACATACTCATTACGGTTGTATTTTTAACGACAGACTAGACAGGGCCGCTATAGGAGTTTTGGACATGTAATTGGGCATTAGTTGTGCATTCCTGCCCTGTGATTAAAACCAGCTCCACATATGGATCCGTGGACTGGATGACAGGATCAAAACGCTGGAAAAATGCGCGGCTCTTCCGGAGTCTGGGGCAGGGCCGTCCCGCAGAATATAAGCCCTTAAGCACAAAAGGCTCAAGTTTGGTAATGGAGTGTCTCATGTAATATTGATGGTCCGTGTCTGATAATAGTTAAAGAAGCTCAGGGTAGTTTTCCGTTCTTTATACCCCACTAAAACAAATGCTGCATTGTAAACTCATACTATAAACTATTTATATTCTTTATTGCTGTTGTGATAATGTGAGGAAAACAATATGTTTCCTTGGAGTGTACAATGCGGATCATGTCGTGTTAAAATGCCTAGAAGAGGTAACTCTTTTTACACTTCATTATCATTGGTTAAATCCGCTTGTCACTCGCTCCGAGCATAACATAGACGTGGGTTGGAAACCTTTCTATCAGAACTAAAACTATTTTTGGCAGCCTTGATTCCCGACATAACGCAGCCACAGTGCCTCTCAGCAAAACGGTCCTGGGTTCAATTTCCACACTTTCTGTATAGGTGAGTTTTCTTGGATGGGTTTCGCCCATCAACCCAAAACGTGCACAATAGTTAAATTTGATAATGGACCTCGCTCAACATCTAGAGATGGGTTCCTGGGTACTGTACGGCAACTACCTACTGCTCCCTACAGGTTGCCCCAGAAGAATCTGAAGACAAGTGCGGGGGACAAGCTTCCCAACAGGGACAATATGATTTGGATTTTTTCAGTTTTGACTGATACAGACTACAAACGACGCACAAGAGCTGCTGTTTTGAAGATGCTCTAACCCAGATCTTCATAGTTATCCCAATTTGGCCTTGTCAGATTTGCTCAGGGACTTTACGTGTCCCTGAAATGGAGTCCCTGCAGTATCAATCGTAATAAAATCACATCTGAAAAGCTACACTTATTTTGGTATTAAATCACAATGAGGTATTTTTTTTCACATTTGGGAAGCCCTCTTTGAGACTTTTGGTTGGTTTCAGGCTCCCCATTTTGGGAAGAAAAGAGTCAGTATAGTGTTTTGTTGCACTCACTGAGAGGGGAGGTGTTGAAGCCGCCCACGGAGCTGGTCATGAAGAAGTCTGCGATCTGTCTCAGGGCCAGCAGCCCAGACGGGACGCTGCCTTTTCGCTGCTGCTCCTGGATCATGCTCTCCAGCTCCTCTTTGAACGCCTGCTACAGAATCAATCAATCAATCAATCAATCTTTATTTATATAGCGCTTTTTATACATTTCATGTAACACAAAGTGCTTTACAGATTTAAAACATTCTCCTCCACCTTCCCAGAGACTCACCACACACACTCAAGGTAAAACAATGGACGCAATGGACATAAGGCTGAGATATGGCTGGGTACAGATAAACCAGGTAAGGAAACACCATCCAAGGAGCCGTCTGCATCGGAAGCAGCACCTCGGCCGTAGCCACAGGGCACCAACACAGGGCGCCCGGAGGAGGCGCGGTAGAAACACCACACCTCCATCCAGACACCCACAGGACAGCACCCCAGCAGCCACAGCCCCAGCAGCCACAGGAGGAAGGGACAGAAAGTTATGAGATAATTTATTCAATAAGGCAGATCCAACAATACATACTGCATGACTTCATATTTAGTAACTAGTTTAGATAACACAATTTTGATAATAAATCATTACTCAACGTCAAGTTGTATTTTGTCAAGTATTTCAGTAAACAGCAGTTAAATCAACAGACAGCTACAAGACTGAACAATATTAGTTGATAAAATCCTATGTTAGAAATTTAAGCTGATGGCAGCGGGAAAATGCACAGGACCATATCTTTTTAATACAATGTCTGTGTAAGTTCTCAGTCGTACAGGAGTTGTCCATCGTCAATGAAGGTACTTAATTCATCTTCTGTACTCAGTAGTTGAAGTCTTCGAACGTTTCGCCTCTCATCCAAAAGGCTTCGTCAGCGACAAAAGTCCCACTCAGGCCGCAGCTGAATATATAGACCAACGGGGAGGAGTTAGGGTTGGCCCAGCTCCTCCCCTCTAATCACAGCTACTCTCATCTGTGGGTAAACACCTTTGAAGTAGAGCGTCTCTAACGACCTGCTCTCTTCAGTATCGGTCAGTCCTGTCCTATTCATAGATGATCACTGCCCATTATCTGTCCTATTCATGGCTGATCACTGCTAATTACCTGCCTATTGTTCTTTTGTTGGCTGAGGTGCCGTCTCCTTGGACTGGCCCCGCCCTTTCAGTTTCTCCCGAAGGAGATTGAAGTACAGTGACGGAAGATTAAATCTGAGCCCACCATTCCGGTTCATGGAGGGATTTTCTTTCCGGACAAAAATAGCTTCTTCTACTCCTCTTTCAAACCAACGTTCTTCTTAAGCTAAAATGTTGACCTCCCCGTCCTCAAAGGAGTTGTTGGAGGCTTTGAGGTGGAGGTGCACCGCTGACTGAGGGCCACTTGTGCTTTCTCTTCGTACAATGTACGATATATCTTTTTATTTTAATATTCTTTATTTTTATAATATCTCTCCTACTATGAGATACTATGTGTCCTTTGAATTAATGGAAGAATGTAATTTGTTTATTGTGTAAAAACAAACTTTAAGGCAAAGGCAGCCATTTCTTTTAAGTGACTCATTACATGCAAAATGTCTGAATAAACTGATAATAAAACTAAAATTACAGTAAGCAGGCAAATTTAAACAGTTTTCAGCTGTGATTTGAAAATGTCTAAATAGTCCGGCTGATTATTTACCACTTTGACAGAGACGTGACCAGCTGAGGAGCTACAGAGGGAACACAAAGAGATCTATTACTAATATTTTTAGCATTTGAAATATGTTTGCAAATGTAAACAAGCCAAAAATTATGTTAGGACATACCTTCATTATAAAGTCAGTTTAACACACTTATTACTCCTCTTCCATAATTTACTTTTTATTTCACTTAATTCCAAAAACATTGTCCCAAGAAAATCCTGGGCACCACCAGAACAAACACCCCATTGTCTGTGCACAGCAGATCCAGGTCTGTGATTGGCTGACTGTGTGGCTGTGCCTCATTTTCCAATTGGTTTGTCCAACGTGAGTCAGTTTATGGCAAATCCCTGTGTTTAATACAGTGAGCTACAAGATAAAATGATGTTAAGCAAGTCCCCCATGGGTGGATTATCTCATAAGATGGACAATTATGATGATTTCTACAGTAAATTATACAAGCCATACTGCTTGATATTTCACACAACAAATCTATTACAAGCATCATTCTAACTCCTTGAAAATGTTCTTTGCTTCTTTGGTAGATGTTGGGTATTTCTCCAAACGCTTGCTGCAAAAATCGTCAGTATCAAGCTGAGCATTAGACCATAGTTTTGTATCGCTGGCATAGTTTTTTTTTTGTTTCATTATTTAATTCCATCAGGAAAGTTGCTCAGGTGATGACATAATATATAACCTGGAATGTTCCGCAGTGCGGCTTTAAGCTCAGGAATCTAATATGCAAATATCACAAGATAGCAAATGACACTGTACATTATATACGGACAATAGGCCCATTCACAAGAGAACCTGTAGTGTAGTCGAACACAGCTGATTATGGGTGGGGGGTTTTTCGAGTCACGATTATTGTGAGAGACCGGTGAGTTCATGCGCTGTTTATGGCGTGTAGCAGCTCGTGCGTCAGCGTGAAAAATTTCCGCGGTAAACCGTGGCTTCTGAAGTTCTTACGGATAACCTACCGCGTCCTTTTATAATCATGGTAATCGTAAAACCGGTTAATCTTGACATCCCTAGTGAGGAGATAACTCATCTTTATGAGGACGTTAACGTCTCCGCGGGCCTCTGTTTTATAGGCTAATGTCATTAAAGTTAGCAATGCAAAAGAATCCAGGAAGTTAAACCATACAGGAATTCACGCACAACTCAGTCAGGCATGTATCCAGCGGAAATCAGCTGCGCAAGAGTAGATTCTCCGGAGTCAGACTAATGTATAAATGATTACTTTTGTTTTTTACCTTCAGTGGTACCTTTGATTGCTATCCCTGGCTAAGTAATCTTTAGAAATTCACCTGCTCTAGGACTGCAGATGGAAACTATCTTAAGCTATAATCTGATGTAAAGCATCTTTTAATAATGTTTTTGCACACTGTCCTGGTTATATAGGGCTGGGTACCGTTAAACGATACCAGTTTACCAATACCAATTTTTTAGTCAATTTTTACACTATTTTTTTTCTTAATTTTGCCACCTTTTCTCCCAATTTCCCACCATTTTCCCCCAAATGATTCCCCACTTTTTCATGTATTTTCATGAATAATAAACACCTAACGCTCGTAATTAATATTCATTCAGTGAAATGCTGGACAGTTGTTGTGGGCACGTTTTTCCTAGTCAAATGATGGGGGGCCAAGCCTTCCTGCGCTAGGCTAAACTAATGCACTGCCATGTACAAAAAGTACAGGGAGTTTTGGAGTATTCTAACAGGTTTCTATGTCACCGTTGGGCAATCGTATTTCTTATAATCATCTTAGGGGCCAGCAGATAATGTGACCATTACATTTCTGCAAGCACATCCACTCACGGTTGAAACTGTCAGACATAGTGATTATTGTCGTCTGACTGGTAAAAATGTCACAGAGGGGAGGGAAAATAGGCCACGACACCATTTCCTCCATCTCTTTACCATTCAATGTTCATGCAATCCTCGCATCCCAGCGCATACGCAGCAGTCAGCCGGGTCCCAATAGCGTTTTGTTTGTGCACACTCAACTTCCCCGTACCCCTCTGTTGCCCCGCAGGACCCTCCATTACCGAGATCTGAATGGATTTTTTTGCCCCATTGGTTTTATGTCATATTGAGTGTTTGTGAGAGCTTGTTACGTCCCGTCCGGGCACACCACTGGTTTTGAACTGGGGCCAGGCATTCCTGTCTCTGTGGAGAGGTCACTAAGCAACCGTCCACTGTGTGCGCCTTGTGCTGCGTTCAAGTGTCTCTCAGAAACCCGGGACAACAGTTCTGCGAGTTGAAAAATGCAAATAAAGGACCGTTTATGAAAATCAGGGAAAAAAATATCTTTGAAGTAGTTTTGCTTTTGGCTAAAAGACTAAATAAGAAAAAAAAGGAAAGAACTGGCTTTAGTTTTCTTAACCAATGACATTGTTTGGGGCATTTCATGTTTGGGAGGTTGTTGCGCCCTCACTCCGAGCGGACAAAATGTGCCGTTTCCTGGCACCACTCGGCGAGATCTGTGGTAAAACTCTCCTAAGAGTGGTGCAATGGTATAATGATGTGGTAATGTGTTACACAGACTGATTTCAAAAGATCAACACTGTTTAGTCCAGAATAATGAGACATCTTTTATGCAGACTACACAAAAGTGAAAGGCAAAATCAAACAGGCCAGCTCCGCCTGTGAGAAAATTTACTGGAATTGCGTGATCGTTTTGGACTTGTGTTCAATAAGATTCAATAAGAAGTATCAAAAATAATGTAGAAAGATCAGGAAATACACTAATAATAACAACCAGAAACTCAAATGTATGTGAAACAGACAAAAACATGGATAACAAAAATCGTATTCAACTTACTAGGATAAAAAGTTGTATTTCACATGATATACGTAGTGCGTGTATAGGGTATAGACACAAATATGCTATTATTTGATGTTTTTGATTCTATCATGGATTAAGACAAGGTACAGTTTATGCATATTTAGCATAAAAGCCAAAGAATGCCTTTAATGCGTTGCCAATTATATGACAATACTGTAGTCCTTGTTGTGACAGGGTAGTTACAAAAGTCCACCAAAAAAACGGGGAATAAAAGCATTTCATAACAAATAAAACCCCTGGCGGCATCTGCTCCACATGTGTGTGTCCGAGCAGATTATGACAGATCTGATCCCCATCATCAACACATTAATCCAGAGGCCGCCATCGGGATCATTTCATAATTTCGCAAAACCTCCACATCTGCAGCCACTAAAGCATTTGATCAAAGCCTGGTTTTGCTGTTGTAGCGCGCTGCTTTGGTTCAGGAGAGACATTCGAGTCTTACAGAAACAATGTTTACCTGTACAAAGGCTAATGGTAATCCAGCAGCCAGATTAAATTCCTGCCGCACCAGATTTGCGATTTACTCGACGAGGAAATGTGATCCTATCTCACAAATGATGTTATCGGGGGCTGCTCAGAAACAAACAAAAGCTAATCTTCTCAAATGCAAGCAAAGGACTTATGGGAGAATTAGAGTGACGCGAACAACATCGCCTTTTCAAGTTTAAAGCACAACAACTGGGGCAAAAGTGGGAGGGATGAAGGACATGTTTTCTGGCTATAGTAAAATCAAGTTTCTATTAATACCCTGAACACCATTTGCCTTAATAAAACGTGTTATAAAACAAAATCTGATACGCAATCGGAACAAGCTCACCTCTTTGCATGGACCACTTTTAACAGACATTGGCCATACGCTTGTTAATATTACAAATCACTATATCACTTATTATATCGTGCATGTTTAAAAATATCATGTTATTGAGACACAAAGCCACAACGAAAATGCTTGACATTTCTAGTTGGCTTACTATTTTTTCTTTTTTCTTTGCATTGTCAAAAGCTCCTCTCGTGAGACTATATGAAATGTTGTGCTGCTGACCTTGTGTAAACTGTGCTTATTGTTGTCCATTAACAGTTGTACCACGTCATGCTTTTGGGGGCGGCAGAGCAGGCCTTTAGCGTCTGCTGGGACAGGTCTGAACTTGAGTTTCTGGATCAAAGTAAAAGTCTGTGAACCTGCATTACCTCATTCTCCCTCCCATTGATCGCAGTTCAGTTAAAATTAATTATGGGCTGTTGTGAGGCTTGTAGACGTGATCCAAAAGAGCAAACGTTACCGCAGCTTAGTGCATGTCAAACCATCAATATCTGTCTCTGTCATTACTTTTACATACATTCAATTGTTAAAAATCACAGAATTCGGAGGAACGGCAAGATGATGACGCACTATTCGACATACGGAAGCTTGTTTGTTTAGGGATAAAAGAAAAAAAAAAACATAACTTGTATTTACGGATCCAACATGGCAGCAGCAGACGCGACGCCATCTTTTGATCAACGGTAACGGTCACAGGACTAGGGCTGGGTATCGTTACATTGTTTCGATACCGGTACTTTATCTCATAAACAGGTACACACTTGTGGTAGTGTGTGCCTGGGTATGAAAATGGTATACTTGAACTTTGCATATTTTGACGGTAACTTGATCAATGTAATGTAAATTGTAAGATGCAATTGTTATTAATTGAGTTCCCAATAGGAATACAAATATGAAAGGCACAAGTACTGAATAAAGGGGTAGGCGCACATAAGCATTCATTAATATGAACTAACAATACTTGGTTTAAGATATTGGTACGATACTTGCTGAATGACTCTTTTCTCATGTAGAACCAGAAAACAGGACAACAATTCATAACATTGATTCCACAAAATAACAATTTCTTTAAAATTTATATCATTTATTTGAGCTGAAACAACCAAGTAACTTCCTTTAATGCTGTTCCCGGGGCATTTTTTTTGTTGGTACCTGCTCATTTTTCGATACCATACAAGTATAGCTTAACGGTACTCAGCCCTAAACAGAACCATTTAAAAAGGATAATTTGATATTGTCTCGTATTAATCAGAGTATCATCAAGTACCAATGACACAACAAAGGATCTGTTTCTAAACATAAAACTACAAACAATCTCAGACCCTCTCCCATAGCTGTCCAGTGTCCCGTTTTGGCCAGAGAAACTACCGTATTTTAACCCTCTTTCCCACCATCCTCCCGTATTAGTATCATCCCGTAAATCTCCCGTATTATAACAAAATAATAATAAAAGTTTCCTCTCCCTGCAAACTGAATTCTGCCACTAGACTCGCAAGAAATGCCTTTGTCGCGAGGTTACATAGCTCTGTCAAGTGTATTGTTTTGGCCGGCAAACTATCGTATTAAATTCCCCTTATTATCAAATCCCAAACTTGACAGGTGTGCCAGAAATAGCTAAGCCACTCATGGTTCCAGTCCCACATTTTGAGAAGCAAAGCTCTACCTGCTCCGTATTAAATGTCATGGCGCTCCTGTGTGAATGGTGTGTTTTAGATCACATCCCCTGGCCGGTTAGTATTACAGTCCCAGTAAAGCTCCAGTTCACTCGGAGAGCACAGAGGCTTGAGTTGTCAGAAAGACAGTTAAAAGGTAAATAAACAGTCAGAGGGCATGGCAGTAATTATAGTTTTACAACCGCAATGTTATATGCACAATACAGCTCTGTCAGGTCATCACAGCACGCAGTAAAAGAGGGCTAAGACAGAATATGCTGACAATTTTCCTGAGGCATTTACCACAAAATAAAAAGATCAAACCAATTCCCAGGCTACGTCTCTACACACACAGTTACTTGAGAAATTATTAATATGGACTGTTCTGTAACTATAGAAGAAGAAGCACATCGTAAAATCATTTTCCATGGTTTCAAAACCTCTTATGCTGAAGCAGGAATAGTAACAAATTATGTTTTTCAAGCTTTACTTCTTGTTGTTGCCCAAAGCGAATATTTTATTTTTTTATTGAAGCCAAGGTTTGTTCCTCGCTTTAAACACATTTAATTAATTCCTACATCCATTCAAACAATTATGCAAACTATAACAAAGACATATCTTTGTAAGAACATTCTTGTAGTACCATTTAAAACAGAAAACTGGCGCTCTGAGGACCACCAGGTCTATAACAGGCAAGGCATGTCAGGAATAAACTAGGTTTAAACCATGGCCAAGTTCTAAACAAAGACTAACTTAAAAGGAAGTCATTTTTCAGGTCCGTTTGCTCTCTAAACAGACCAATTGGCTGCACGGTGGCACAGCGGTTAGTGCTTGTGATTCATAGCAAGAAGGTCCCGGGTTCGATTCCAACCTGGAAGGGAGTTTGCATGTTTAGTGTAAATTGAAAGGCCATTTTCTCAAAATGCGTCTGGTATTGTTGAAACCAAACGTTCACTATAGTAGCACCTACAGCAACACCAAACCTCCCAGTCTGTACTTAATGTTTTGACGGTTAGCGCAGAGATTTTTTCACTGTCTAATTTCTAACCTGATTTATTGAGGTTTTAAACCCCAAATACAAGGTAAACTTTGAACGTTTGCAGATTTGTATTTATTGACTTTTACAAATAATCCCATTACTACTGTATTCGAAACTTTGTAACAAATATGTCACCAGAATATTACCATAAAACATTAAATACTGGAAAACTTGCAATACATTTTTGTCTCATATTATAAGTAATCTGCAACAAAAGCTTCACATTGATTTCTCTAAATGAATGCTTCCTCATTACCTGCAGTGTCTCGCATCATAACATGAACAAAGTCTCCACTGGACTTGCAGAGGACTCGACCTCAAAGCAGCAAACGTACCAAACTGCAGGCACAGTTTCAGAAACACTGCCATAGTCCATAACAAAGCTTTATATCCGTTACAAACTTCAAAAACGAGCTGAGCGCATCTGACTTTTGAGAGGCCTCGGTTGTGCTTAATACTGTTATACTCCACTCCTGAGGATAATTCTCCACTGCGGGAGCTTCCGCTGCATTACGACTCGGAGAAAGATGTTGTAAAAATGTCAAAGTGCAAAACCAGCTGCTGCGAGATGGAGCGACTGAGGTTTTCAAAAGACCCACTGGAGTGATTTGAACCACTAAATGTATCTAATGAGACCTCCATAGTTTTTACAACAAAAAGTGAATAAACAGATATATAGCTACATTTGAAATCAGACACTACTGGATCTGCTGAATTAGTGAAAAAAATAAATAAAATAAACACAAAAGGGCCATACAACGGATATATCTTGTCTGAAAGATAATATTGAAAATGTTGTTTGGAAGGTAAACAACGAAAGCTGCAAAAGGCAAAAGCTCAAATACAAAGTGGCTATTGTTGTAAGTGATACTTATACATTTCTTCAGTTTATAAAGTCAATTCTCATTTTGAGCAAAGATCAACCTAAAGAAATTAGCAAAACAAAGCCAATAATTATCTATGGCAAACAACAATATATTGTGTCTCCATGAAGTCTGATTGAGGATAAAACCTATTAAACCTGTGGGTCAGACCTCTATAAACATTATTTAAACTCATCTCAAATGCACTTGGACAGAATATGCAAAGTGAGCTCACTCTAGACTTTAAAACATACCATGTTTTCCGGACTATAAGGCGGACCTTTTTCCATAGTTTGGCTGGGGGTGCGACTTATACTCAGGTGCGACTTATACATCAAAATATATGTCATATGTTCGTTATTTTCACACTGACAGCCGCTAGATGGCGCTCTAGGCTTGTGTCCCAGTATCTGCTAGTCCTAAACCACTGAATATTTAAAAAAAGGACAATCGAGCAGCAGAAAAAAAAGTGTGGAGTGAGCGAGAAACTTGTGAGTGACTGGCGAAAAGCGGAGGTTACTCTAACTCCAATGAAGAAAACAAAAAAAGCTAATCGCGGGCTAAGAGCTAGATGGCCACAGCAAGAGGAGAGGAAAGAGTTCACAAATGAGTGCTTGATCAACGTGCTGCCGGGAGAGGCTTTTCAAGGGTGCAGTTACACCTCCATATGCCCAGGTAGTTGCCAAGGCTGGTCCGGAAAATACAGTAGATTACAGACCTAATTGCTATTTAAAATTCTTGTTTAAAAAATAAAATAAATTGCAAACGTCTTTTTTATTAGAAAAAACTGTTGAGGCAAACACTGTCAACTGTTTACTTTTTGTTGTTGTTGCACATACTTAAATTTTGTAATCAATGAAGTCACTGTTGTTTAATTTTGCGCTCTCCTAAATGAGGCCTGGTAGATTTAGTCTCCAGAGAACCATTTCCGATGATAAACAGACCTGTTCACAGGGAAGGCAGCATCAGTGCCAAAAACAGCAGCACCAGCAGCGCACAAGCCAAATTCAATTCTGTCCAAATTCAATCCGGTGCATCTTCTGACCTCTTGACTTCTCACTGAAACTTAATCAGAGCCGCACCAGTTCCCCGCATGGACAGTGTGAGAGGAGCGCATATGGGCTTGACCACAAAATCCAATTCAAATTAATAGCATCTTTCAGAAAGCCTGACATCATGGGACAGAAACTGTCTCCTCCGGGCCAGTTTCACAAAACTGCCTTTATCTTCTCCTGACATCAGTGCCATAAACAAGCTCAATTATCCTCTGTATTCACACTGCTCTTCTCATATGACCTTTATAAAGAGGCTAATGACAAGAAAAACAAACCATATGATCCCGTGTGCGTTTGCTGAGTATAAAGTAGGCTTGATGACGAAATGTCTTGCAGTAGCCGACTCGATAGTTCGTCAAAGGACAGGCATGAGACGCTTTGTAATTTTATAAGTGTTGCCACATCTTGTTGCCACATGTTTTATTTGATATGACTTGGTAAGCAATGGTAGTGTGGAGGCGTGTACAAGCAGCAGACTGTACTAATCGGTCTAGAGATTTTAACTGGGCAATGATAAGCAAATCACCCGTTAAGTGTGGAATTTCCTTAAAGGGACTATACAGAGTTTAAAAATGTTAATGTTAAAAATAAATAACTTATTTGCTCCTTCGCCCATCTGTTGCGTAATGTTTCTACTTTTTTTAGCTTGGATGTATTTAATTTTTTTGTGTCAGATTTCTTCAGCTGTTTCTAAGATACAGAAATGTGTGATATTCAGTAACTGTCTTGAGTACTGCAATAACACAATATTATTTGGACATTTCATTAAACCATTTCAACACAGTACTATTATTAATTTTGAAATGACAAGCATTTTTCATCAAATTGTGTAAAAATAAGACTTAAGTACTAACTTGGGAGACAAACAAGATAAAAATGAATCTAAATTAGAAAAAATAATGTGTAAAATTGAACTTTTCCACATTAAAGGGACTATACGGAGTTTAATCATTTTAAAATTAAGTATTTTCCTCCCTTACATGTTCCAGCCATGTCCTAATGTGTAGAATGAGCCCAGACCTATTCACTCAAAAAGGTGTTAATTCGGGTCCAAAGTGCCGTCATGCACAAGCTCAATATAGAGACTGCAGTTACGCGTAAAACCTGAGGTGGCAGTAGTGAGTATAAAAATGACCAACCTGCAGCTAGTCCCTCTAAAGGTGCATTATGCAACTTTTTATTTGAAAGAAGAAAAAGGGGTGTATTTGATAGTGTATCAATTGTTTGGGAGGTTTTCACTGCTGGCACTAGAAAACCTACAAAACAGGTCAAATACGCACACATATAAACTTTTTTTTTTTGCATAAAATGTTGCATAATGCAGCTTTAAGCTTATACTGCGCTATATATACTAAGGCCAAGTGGCTCAGGCAGTGGTCGTCTGAAGGCTGGGGGTTCGAATCCCAGCTCCTACAGATGAAGTTTGTCATTGTGTCATTGGGAAAGGCCCTTCACACACCCACCTTGTCTGTATGGATGAGGTGTGAGAGTAAGTGGATGTTTGCCGATAAGCAGCCTCACGTCCGTCAGTCTACCCCAGGGCAGTTGTGGCTAAAATGGTGGACTTGCAACCACAGAGTATGAGGTGAACGAACAATTGACATTGCAGCACTTTGTATTTTGCTGGCTCTCATTAGACAAAAAAAAACTTGACATGTCATTACAAATAATGCAGAGGCCCAACATGTGGTGAAGTGAAAGGATGTTCTATGGAATCTCAGACAGCAATTCATGTTCTGGTTCGGGTTTGTTACAATAATTATCCAGACCAGACAAAACTGTGGTCACAGCTACACCCTCCTCGGCCTTGTCTGTGTTTTGGTTGTAGAGCCACCGCCAAAAATGAAATGATCTAACTTAGAAACTGATGCTTTAAAAACATTTCTTTGAGCACATTGGCTGAATATTTGCCTTGGACCTTCGAAGTAATAAAACTTACATCATGACATGCGGTTTACATGACTTAAACTTTGCATGACATCACTTAAAACAATCTAATCCCTCATTACCTGTGTCATCATGATGATTCGTGGTTTGGTGTGCGACCTCGCGTGCTGCCAGATGTGAAAATTACTTAAACTGGTAGTAAGAAATCAGCTGTCCCGCCCGGTCTATATTGGTCCAACTTTAAACACAAGCTGCGATCTAAGAAACATGTCATCTCAGACCACGGCTAGTGCCATAACATTGCAACCAAAACAAACCACTACGAGAGAGAGAGAGAGAGAGAGAGAGAGGAGAGGGGAGAGGGGGCACAGGGGATCATGCATAGCTGTTGTTGGGCGGGGCTAATGCACCCTTCACGACCCGCGCAGAGCCACCTGTTACTTGCGGCTGAGCGGGGCTTGGCACATGTTCAAAAACCACATCAAGTGCGGAAAAAATGCATGCCGCACCAGCAACACGCAAGCGCGTAAATAAGAGCCATCAGTGACCAATTAACTCAAATAACTGCAAGCTATGAGCTCTGCGGTCCGTTGCCGGATACAGGAGAATATAGGCGGTATATAGAAGTACAGAGATATTTTACATGGATTTTTATATTGTGGGACTAAAAAATATATCCATATGTTTCTTTAAGCTTCTAAACATCCAGGAATTTCTTTGTTGAGGCCGTTTTGTCTGGCTTTTTCTTCTGATCCGTTGCTGGTTTTAATGTATGCTACACATTCACTTTTTGACCTCAAGGTGAATTCAAAATAAATAAATCTGTAGCAAACAGAGCAGGTAAACTGGGGAACAGTATGTAATAATATGTACTGTATATAGCCTGTGTAAAGATCCTGAACTTGTTGTGATGTACAGACTGACATAACTTCATTCAACTCTGACTTTAGTAGTTCATGGCCTGCTGAATGTAGAGCGCCATTTTCCACGCTGATCGCGAGTTCTTTCTTGAGCGTCCAGACACACATTCACACCGAGTATCAAGTGTGTGAAGCGGTATCAGACGCTCCCCTCTGCTTTGCCAGACATTCTGTGACTAAATGCAACGTGCCACACTAACTACTCTGGGCATGTGCAGAATGCAGCTCACGTTAAGCCTTAAAAAAGACCAGGACCAAACAGTCAGCACTGCCCAGTATCAATCACACACACTACAACACAATACGGCTCCATCTACTACCCTGGGACATACATTTAAAAGTGCTTAAAAGTGATCTTTGGACTAGAGGATTTTTGAAACCAATCACTAAAATTTAGATCGGCCAATGTCGATCGGATCACATTGTTGTAATTGATTATTATGATTAATAATTTAACAGTGACAAATACTGGGCTGAAGTAAAGTGTTTTATTGGGTGAATTTATTCGAAATATTTATATTTGAATATTGTATACTAGCTACAAATCTACATTGTCCTGTTTAACCTCCAAAACTATTATTATTATTTTTTTTATTTCTGATATTCATATATGCTGTAGGCTATTGGTTCATCGATAACTTTAACCAAATTTCCCTCATGGTCCAATAAAGTAATTTTTTTTTATATATAGTTTTTTTTATTTTTATAGTGTATGTCAAATCCCTGTCTTACTTTGCGACTCGTAGTTCCTTCAGATGCACGTTATGGAGGGCAGTGGGGAGGCCGGTGGAGCTCTCAGCCTAAACACGGTGGAATTAGGAGCAGAATTTTGGTTTTGCACTGTAACTTTGGACAATATTTGAAGAAAGAGTGACAAGAGGTTCCAAACACATACGCGTTTTACTTTCTCTTTTGACTAGCAGCCATTGAGTGACACTTCAGCACTAAAGAGCACATTTTCTAATAAGACAGGGATACAGCCGGCCCTTAGAGCGGCGCTATAATGCAGAGTTTTTACCAGAATATCTACTGTAAGAAAGTAGATGAAATACCCTTATGATCGGGCCCGTCTGATCATAAGGGTATTTCAGATCGGTGCACATCTACTTTGGACTATACGTTTATTTGTTGTAGGTTTCAGACACTATAATGCACATGGCGACTATCTCCGTACGGGATAACCCAATACACAAACAACACTGGAGCACTTCAGTTTGAGAACAACCTTGGGTCAATAACACAAAGCAAATATTACCAGAGGGCTGTTATGAAAGGCAGGGGGCTTGTCGTAAAATAGTGTTCAAAGGGCACCGAAACAGCAGAAAGGACAGCGGCAACAATGGTGTGTTTCATGAGCCGCTGCGGCCGACACAGGTAGACGCAGTACTGCAGCTCGAATGCTAACAAAACAAACAGAGCAATACTGGGGAATCCAGACCTCCAGGGGACTGATACAACAACATGACTTTGTGTTTGCTTCAGCACAATCTGAGCCGGCAGCAGAGCTGCTGGAAACAGGGCACGGGAGGGAGGCTCAGAGAGGGGTGTGGACACGGCTTTGATTTAGTATTACGTGTCACATCAGCTACAGTAGATACAGGAGGATGAATGTGTAGAGTGGTTTGGAAACATCCAAGTAATCTTCTATGTGTTATTATATTCAAAAACCTGCCTGCATGAATCAGTCAGGGACAAAGGACCGTCCAGCTTATTCTTGGTTATAATGTTGTGTGTGTTACTACGTGCAACATACTAAGATACTTTGTGCTTAGGCATCTTTGAGCCGGAAACTGCAGTCTTCAGCCTTTGCTCCTCACAGACATCACTCTTCATAACTTTGTTACTTCTGACAGACAATGCCCACACTGAACACAAGACAAGAGCTGCTAAACTTTATGCTTGACCATCCAAGTTCACATAAAAAATTTAATTCTAGCCCATTTCCCCCCTTTGTAACTCAACAACTTTTAGAATAAAACGGTCGCTTTCTGCATTATCAAATCCTAGCCATGCAGAGACGTCACACTGAACTTAATTGATATCCAGCATCACACGGACACAGCACAATGCCAGTAATATAGCACATAATGATAAAATGTCAGTGAGATGAAGTTGCACTCACTGGACTCTGGAGGATCTGTGTTACTCTTTTCTTCTGCTCCAGGATGTTGAAGTCTTGCCTAAGGTCTGGGGACATGTTCCTGTCCCTGATATATTCCGGGTCGTTGACATCGATGCGATCGAAGTAGCGCTCCTTGGTGCCGGAGGCGGCAGGAGGGGTCGTCACCACCTCCTGGTGGCTGTTGGCGCTCATGCTGGCTTCAGCCTGACGTCACTCTATGGCCGCCGCACTGACACAGACCTGGAGAGAGAAAATGGATGGAGGGGAGTTAGATGTTATAGTTGATTATACCATAGTCGATTCTGATTGGCAGGAGGGTGTCCGTTAAAAAGTGTACACCCATCACGTACAACTAGTCCGGTACCAGTTAAATCACGTTCTATATCACTCCACTGCAGCTGTTTCCATAGTAACAATAAACAATTGAGCTGGAACTAGCTTCAGGTAAAACAGATTAAAAAGTGAAATAACTCCTGGCCAGGACTTAAGCACAAAGCAAACAGGCCCAAATGAACAGTTTCAGTTTATGGGACCACGATATAATGCACTCCGAGGTGTCCATTATCAGAAATAACTGGACTCCACGAAAGCAACACCTCGTCGTGCATTATCCCTTACATAGTGTAACTGCCACTACACTAAAACACATAGCAGTGTGTGATTCAAGTGTGATTAATCCTAAAAGAGACGAAACACAGGGAATGAAGGGCAGCTTTCTCCACCAGGCTGTCAGGAAGCTGAACTCTCCCCTTCCGTCTCTCTGCTGTCTACATGTTTTGGGATATTCTTGTTTTTTGCAAAATCGTAGGACACTTTTTGAATTTGTCCCTGAGCATTCCTTGCCACCACAAAAGTAAAAGAAAGCACAATTTGATACACTGAATAAATGTTTTGCAGTTCAATCCACCTCACGTTCAGTTTGGAGGCCATGTCCTGAAAATCGCTGACTGTATAACATCACCAGAGCACATTTCTTTGGGGCATTATATCAACACACAAATTAGTGATGATGCAATAATACAATCAGCCAGTCAGTCAACACGCTGTAATAAGTTACAGAGAAACCACTCAGGTTATAAATTATATAATTGCCCAGAAATGGCTAGCAGAAAGGGGAAATGACTGTGTATACAAGATTAATGGAATAAAAGATAGTTTATTATTGGCAGATGATCACAGTGTTTGCCAAACAGGAAAAAGACTGTGTGACTGGAGTCTCATCTCAACACTGTGACGCAAACAGCAGCTTCTGTTCCATCGACGCCACGCAGTAGTGAGAGGTAGTTTGGCATTACGGGCACAATGAACTAATGCTAGAAGCTACTTTAAACAGGACACACGTTTGTTTGCCCATGACCCATTAAACTTTACTGTGTGGGTCCCTTTCAGGCCAAGGGCAATGGCATCAAATGGTTCACTGAATATACAAAGACTATCACAGTGGAACCAGTGCCAAGTGTCATCTCTACATACAAACCTATGAATGATCAGGTTATTACCAAGTTCATTTTAGAGCTTTTTATTCCCTTCAAAAGACATTTAGAATTTTTTTTTCCAACATTTCAAAACGTTAAAAAGAAAAATGCCATCCTGTAGCAACCTTATCTGCTTGAGAATATTGTGTGTGTCATTCGAGTCTATATTAATTTACGACAAAATATTATCCCTGGTAACATTTACAGTAGGACCCTTACTGACAGGCTTTTGAGCATTGTATTAACAATAACTTAAAATCATTGCATGTCTATTGCTTCATAATAAGAGACTAAAAAACATTAGCTCCTAAACATAAGCACCACATTATTTGTATTGAAGGCGACCGAGCTGCGCCACCTCATGACATCATCAGGTGAGGGGCACTTGTTTGAGCTCTTCAGAAGAAAACAGGCTGAATGTCAGATTACTCGAACATTAAATTCAGCACAAGAGTGTAAGTATTGCGGCGACAAGTAGAAAGAATAGCAAGACACTCCACTGCCCAGAATGCATTGCAGCATGGTCCATGTCTTGTGTGTCTGAGGATAAGCTGGGGTCACATTAAGGAGGGGCGGGGCCTATTACAGCTCCAGATGGCGTCTTGGCTTTAGCGAGTGGACAGGGACGGCTACAGGCAAAAGGGATCCTCCTGCTTTCCATCATTAAAAGCTCAGTGCTTATTTGACATCGGGCCAAACCAAATCATTGCCTTGATGCCGGAATACGACTCCCGCGGCACGGTTACCTCTTTACGGTGGGAAACGCAGGAGGAGGCGGGGGGAATGTGACTCTGCCGGACACACGCTGCTAAGATACTCATTCAGGGGGTCACAGGGCACTCAAAATTATGGCTGAGATTACAGGGCAGTGCATAGCTCAGCTCGACAGGTTCACAAAAGGTGGACCAAGAAAAATGCTGATGAGAATGAATAGATGATAATGGTGATATTTTAAAACATAATAAGAGAAGGATGAAAAACTACATAACGATTCCAGAAATGCTGTGATTGTGACTTGCAATAGTGACATAGAGTGAAGTCCTCTTGCTACACACAAAGCCTTCATGGAATTTCACTAAAATAAAAAAAACTTGGCAATAATAACAAACCTTAATCATAATAATAATAAAGGTCCTCTTCCTCGATGTACCCATTTTCAAAGACTACAAATTTAGCAGTTTTTTTTTTTTTTAGCTGTTTTGTATATTGTCACTGCAATACATGTATATTGCACATTCAACACATTTTTGCAAATACGACTGTTTTATAAGTGCGTTTCGCAGCTTACAGGGAGCCGAGTGGCCCCGTGTTGTTTGTGTAATGATCGCTATCGCAGTGTTTGGTGGCACAATAGCATCTTTGTTATAATCTGCAAATGTATGCAGATGCTCATTAAAAAACACAACTAAATATCATGGTAACTTTAAAGGGACTAGATGCAAGTTGGTCATTGTTATACTCACTACTGCCACCTCAGGTCTTACGCGTAACTGCAGGTTCTATATTAAGTTTGTGCATGACGGCAATTCGGACCCGAATTAACACCTTTCTGAGTGACAGTGCAGGATTTTAGAGGCAGTTGTGGTGAACAGGTCTGGTCTCATTCTACACATTAGGACTTGGCTGGAACATGTAGGGGAGGAAAATACTTAATTTAAAAAATATTAAACTCCGTATAGTCCCTTTAATGTGGAAAAGTTCAATTTTAGACATTATTTTTTCTAATTTAGATTCTTTTTTATCTTGTTTGTGTATTTATCATAGATCTTACTTCACTGCCTGTGTAAAAATGAAGCCTCTTAAAGCCACAACAGAATGTGCTGAAGTTCTCTTTTGTGTAGAAGTCCTCTGGTGCCGATGAGTTTATTGCTTCAGGAATCAACTTTTTGGTACAACTCACACCTGGCTCTTTCCCCGTTGCCTTATCAGCAACTGTGCAAGTCCACAGGATCACTGAACCATCTTGTCCTTTCCTTTTGACCCCTTTCCCAAAGCTGCGGTTTATACAGAGAAAATTGATCAAATCTGACCAAAAATCCTCTTTAATTGAAAACAGCTGGACAGAGCGGAGTTACGTAATATGATATTGTGAATTTATCCTGCTCTGCGCCGCACAAAGGTTAGAGCTCCAACCACAGTACTATGAAAACAAAACAAAACAATAAAGTTGTAAAAACAAAATGCTGTTTTATCTGTGGAGCTATCACTGACAGCTTTAAGCGCATCTGTGACCAAAATCCAATGTATGAATGGCATTAGGAGCAGCTGTGGCTCACCAAAATAAAGTCCCGTCCGAGTTTGTCTCCTGCTGAATTCCAAAGACACTGAGCTGCTCTGTCCCAACACACAGTCTCGCTCCAGACCAGCGGCACCCCACCCGCATCCCAAACTGGGCCTTTGTAAATAGATCATTGTCCTGTCCACTGGTCACGTCCAGAGAGATCCACGACAAAATAACTAAAGATGTGGAGACGAAGGAGCAGATTACAATCAGATCTATTATCGATTCACTAAAATATTAGAGACTCCAGGGTTAGTCCTGGTTCAGTGCTGCCGTTAACTTGTTTCCATTCTTGTTTAGTTAATTAGACCTACTACTGTATCACTTAATCTCGGCTATTCTCAATGTCTAAATGTAGTCCGTCATCGTGTTATTATTGTTAATAATATTAACAATAATATACCAATGTCACAAAATCCCTCTTTCTTATTATGTAGCTGAGAATTCAGATTTACTTTTTGGCTTCAAATATGTGTTGTGAGTTAAAAGAATTAAACTGGATTAGATAATTAGATTTAGACTGATGTGCATGGGAGTCGTAAGCCCGTTGCCCTTTGTGAGAAATGCCACTGCACTGTAATTGAGCGAAGCCGTGATTGTCCGGTGACTGCCGAGGGTGCTAGACTGTGACAGTAGCCTAAGGTCATGACCTTTCACCCCACGACCTTCAGTGAGCAACTGGCCTTTTCTGCACCAAAACACATGCTGTCCATCTGCGGGGAGCCCATTAAAACTTTCACCACTGTTTTAACAGCCATGAGTTACATAATTGTGGTAACAAAACTATAAGACGACATATCGCCGAATGATCGCTATCGCAGTGTTTGGTGGCACAATAGCATCTTTGTTATAATCTGCAAATGTATGCAGATGCTCATTAAAAAACACAACTAAATATCATGGTAACTTTAAAGGGACTAGATGCAAGTTGGTCATTGTTATACTCACTACTGCCACCTCAGGTCTTACGCGTAACTGCAGGTTCTATATTAAGTTTGTGCATGACGGCAATTCGGACCCGAATTAACACCTTTCTGAGTGACAGTGCAGGATTTTAGAGGCAGTTGTGGTGAACAGGTCTGGTCTCATTCTACACATTAGGACATGGCTGGAACATGTAGGGGAGGAAAATACTTAATTTAAAAAATATTAAACTCCGTATAGTCCCTTTAATGTGGAAAAGTTCAATTTTAGACATTATTTTTTCTAATTTAGATTCTTTTTTATCTTGTTTGTGTCCCAACTTAGTACTTAAGTCTTATTTTTACACAATTTGATGAAAAATGCTTGTCATTTCAAACTTAATAATAGTACTGTGCTGAAATGGTTTAATGAAATGTCCAAATAATATTGTGTTATTGCAGTACTCAAGACAGTTATTGAATATCACACATTTTTGTATCTTAGAAACAGCTGAAGAAATCTACACAAGACACAAAAAAATGAAATACATCCAAGCAAAAAAAGTAGAAACATTACGCAACAGATGGGCGAAGGAACAAATAAGTAATTTATTTTCAGTCCATGTCCAAATCATTTAATTTCTTGATACCTTTGTTCATTTTTTCACCATGTGTATTTCCTGTCTATTCTCTTGTTCGTCTATTTGTCATCCATCCCTCTAACGGCAGTCACGCCTCAGTTCCCATTCAACATTTAGATACAGCCTGTAGCGATAAAACAACCAACCCCAACAAATCATGAGGACAAGCAGTTCCTGGGTAAACCTATATCTGCTGCCTCATCGTCCTGTCTGGCCTTGCCTCATATCCCGCTCCATCTCGCCTTGTCCTATGGATGATTATATTTCAAACGCTATCTTGTCACTGAGCATATTTCACCCAACAAAATGCGCAATACAATCCAATGGGCTAAACACTACAAGTTGGTACAAGTCATTCGGCCTCCTGGACATCCCTCCACTCACACGGGGTGGTATCGTTATCATGGCCCCGGGGCGGCTTTAAAGTGTGGCTACTTGTGCCCCACCCCTAAAAATAGACAAACACTACGGGGTTGTGTTACCACTGTAATAACAATGCCAGGGAGGATTCTGGACTTCAGCTTAGATCATCATCACTGTAAATGGAAGTTACAAAATGTGAAACTGGCACGAAGCAAAACACAAGCTATTATGGTGGGAAATACAATACTTTGCTGATGTCAACAGAACGTGTTTATAGTAGGGCTTTGAGCAAAGAAAGGTTTGTATCAATAATGGAAAGAAACAAGAAAAGAAGTGCCAAATTAAAAATGTATGGTGAAGATCAGTGTTATTACAAAAGTAACGAGTTTCAAAATCTATTACTTTTTTCAGTAACTAAGGAATTAAACATATTACTTACACAAAATATGGTAATATGCCATTACAATTTAAGTAACTCGAGTTACACGTGCATTTAAATGGTTTGTATTGATGTACAAACGGAAAAATGCAAAACCCCCCCCAAATAAAATACAGCACCAATTCAAGTTGGACACTGGTGTATAAGATCTGCAGTTGTGTGTAGCTAACGTCCTCAAAACAAAACACTTTTGCTCTGTGGCATTATTACTATTTTCACTTTGTATTTTGTCAAGAGTAACTCAAAGTAGTGTAACTCAGCTAAATTTTTTTCAAACAGTAATATGTAATGAAAAACATATTACATTTTTAAAGCTGTAACTAATATAGAATATATTACAATTTTAAAGTAACTTGCCCAACACTGGTAAAGACACAGAAGTCTTGGCAAGTAACAAACCGAAAGAGCATCCTCTTCATGGGCAAAAGCTCTTTCCACTGAGACTCAAAACCTTTCCATATTAAGTTCACAATAAAAAAAAGAATGTGTTCTCTCAGTGAATAAAAAACACCTCAAATGGTAATGTTATAATGCGCCTGGAAAAACGCAGACATCTTGGTCCATACATAAAATCTAAATCAATAATACATCCACAGACCTTGCATCAGTTTGCATCGCATAACAAGCTTTTATTTTGTAATCGCACTCACACCTTTGCTTAGTATGCAAATAATCCAAGTGTGCTCAAAGGAGGCCCCGTTTTAAATATTAAATCATTCATATTCAGTCTGCAATAGCCCTGCAATCTCTCCTCACATACTGTTCCTCTTGTAGTCTACATTCGAGATAACCTGGGCTAATCTTCTCCTAAAGCCCACATTCGCTGCTCTGCAACTGCCAAGTGTGTCTATCAGTGCCCCTGAATATCTGTGTGTGTGTGTGTGGGCAGCTAGGCAAGCAAGCCTAATGCCCTGGAATTCCCCCTTGAAATTACAAATCACATTCGGTACAGTAATCTTCAGTGTCATGCAGCTGGTGGGAGGACGGCACGCAGTCAAAATCCCCGTCAAACAAAGCAATCACAAAATAAAACCACTAACCTTATATAGATTACTTCCTCCTCAGTGAATGGGAGACAGGAGGCAGTAGTAGCAGTCCGTACCAAAACACATGTCGCTATTCTAGTGCCTGGATTCTAGTGCATAGAGACAACCAGAGGGAGAGATAGCAGAGAAAGTGACTAAACTCGTCCGTCCAGATGCATTACATGTAGGCTCCTTTTATGGCAGACGTGCCCGCTGCAGACTCCTATCCCGAGGTTCAAGTGAGCATTGTAGGGCAGAGAAGTAATCAACAGCTGTGAGTGTGTTCGGGGGGAATAGCCTATGTGTGCGAGTGTTTGTGTGGAAAGAAGCTAAAGGAACCACGTGACGCCGCTTAATCCCCCGCCCACTGGGAAGAGCGAGACACACACATACAAGCACACGCATAGGGCTATAGAGCTGACCAATCATAAAGCAGAATGGCATCGAAAGCCCCTCCTTCTCCATCTCTCCCTCTCTTTCTGTCTAAAGGAGGGTTTTCTTTCTTTCTTCCTTTTTTTTTTTTTTCTTTCTTTCTTTCTTTCTTTATTTCTTTCACTTTTCTCTCCCACATTCCTCATTCCACTCTTTTGGTCTTTGATTCAAATGCCCCACACCAAATGAGCCGCTCTATGTAAAACAAGTCTGCCTCTTGCCGCAAACATAAGTAAAAACAGATAAGAATTAACACAAAAAATGCTATTTGGACTGTTGGGCTGAGATGCCACATGGGTAATAAAGTATTCTGATACAATCCATAAAAATACAAATAAAAACTTTTTCCTGCAGTGCAACATGATGATTAACTTAACAATTCCTTAGCTTCAAACATTGCACTAATTGTGGCTTTTTTTTACACTCGATTTTATCCTAATTGTAAATTATCAGTGTTTTGTTAACTGTGACTAAGCAAATGTCAACTTGTTACAAATGGAATTACATTTTCGGCACACTCTTTTCATTATTGCATATTTATTGTTATTGTAAATGTCTTTTTTATTATTTTCATGATTTACACGCAGACATTTGTATCCAAGTGTTATGCAAATATAAATATTGTTTATATAAATATTCCATATGCCATGCCAATTTAAATTAAGTGCCATTACTTATGAATTTTTGAGAAATCTGATATGATGTTCTTCAGGTATGGTAACACATAAATAAAAAGGGGAAACAAACTAAATGTTCGTTTCCAAAGTAGAGATTATTTGCATGCAGCAAACTGGCTAAATGAGGATCAGAGAAACAGCTCAACCATTCTGTTGTTGAACATGGACTGTGTCCAAATCAATTCATTGTGATGAAAAATAAACAATCCAGGTCACCAGAAGATGTCAACGCCCTGTCAACCGTGTCAAGAACAGTATTTTAGTGGCGTTACTCTAATATGACGTGCATTTAGTTTGTTTACACACTGCCAAAAAGCATTTATGCCCAACAAGGAAGTTTATTCATTTGCAACACCAAACAACTGCCATACAATACAGCTGACATTTACTATAGTTTGTAAATGTCTCGTCTTGTAAAGGTATCCCTCTGACAGAATGGTTTAATAAAAAGTTACATCAGCCTATGTTTTAATTGCAGCCGGTACTACAAGTAAAACTGTGATGGACTGGATTTGGATAAAAATGCATTTGCAAAATATTCAGTATAGAATCATCACAACAACAATTTGAACACAGTTAAAAAGCATAAGAAAATAAATAATAATAATAATAATAAGTTATTAAACACTTTTTAAAAGGATATGACATTTATGACTATATGAGGCACTAAAGAATACTCATCAGGCTGAGAATTCTTATTGTTGAAGTAACATTATATAATACCCTTCCCACAGTATTGCAATATCATTCCGAGAGGCTGACATAATAATATTGCAATGTGATATTCTCATATTCTTATGGAGCTCTCTCTGCTGTAGAAAAGTGGCATAAATCTATTTTAGTTTTTAGCCTCACCCTGTGATCTTGGAGAATCTAAAAGACTTCTTTTTCTAAATGGCATCACATGAACAACACCAATGTCTCGGATTGAAACTTGTGCTTTTACCTCACTCTTCTATCTAAACAGCAACTTCCTGTGGTTATTATCTGAGCTGCTGCTGGTAAATGAAATTTTATTATGAGCGAGATTACGAACCACAAGCATCACAAATCTAGCTGTGGTCAATAAAACTGACACAGATGGTGGGAATGGGCTTTCTCACCTGCAGTGCAGCCAGTATAGCTCTAGTACGAGGCTCTGTAATAAGACTCAGCGTTTTTCTGTTCAGTCCTGTGAACACAGGGGGTGCCAGGTCTGACTCAGGAAATCAGCATTTCCTTTATCTCTGCACAAAGCACAATTAACAATGCAACAGCTATTAAAAAAAATGTCTTACATTTTCACATACAGCTGCCACTTAAGGTAACGATGCAATGTTATATGTTTTGTAATATACGACCCAACAAATCAAACTCAATGATTTAATCTAAAGTGTAGATTTTGACATGTGACTCTGTGTGATGAACATACACAGTCACTGCGTTCCCTCAAGTCTGCATGCAATTATGTTTTTCACAACTACAGCAATACTTTGAGCAATTGCTACGCTAAGTTTGACCACATTTTGTATTGTGCCATCATTATGTAAAAGGATTTGTGTTGAATACAGTATTGCATTCTGTATTTTGTATACATACAGTATACTATATACTAAATGACACATAGCCCAAACTCCTAACACTAGGAGCCAGAAGATGCACAACGCCAATGTCAAGCGCACACTGTCAGTAAAGTGTTGTGTCCTAATGATAGCTAATCATGAGCGTGTGAGGCGTAAATCACTGTTGTTGCTCAGAGTTGCCTCATGTGACACGTTACAGACAAGGGCAAGAAAACACAGGCAATTGTTTACGTCCATGCAACCGTTATCAACCCGTATGATTAAGATGTCTGAGCTCAGCTTTGCTATGTTGTATGTGTATCATTTTACAAGACATTCTCTGCTGCTGCCGTGGTAAGCTACGCGTTACAAAACACTCATGATGAAGCATCTCCTTGTATCGCTTTGCCGCCAAAACTCCACTATCAAAGTTTCCCACCGAAGCGAGGCACTGACGCGAGCTCTTCAGGAATGCACAACACATGAGCTAATTATTGAGTCCATAGAGACCAGATTCAGGCTCTGCGCCCCCAAGAACTGAAAAATGGACATCCAGATACTCCCCCAAGAGCAGAGACGTCAAATGTGGCGCAGCTAAAGAAAATAAAACCTGGTCCGCTAATGGTTGTTAGGCAACCTCCTGACATGAGAAAAGCATTTGCTCTGTTTTGACTACAATGACTCGCACCGACTTTTGCCCATAGAGCAGGAAGGTGAAATGATACCCCCGAGGAAGCTGTACCGAGGAGCGGCAGTGTCTAAAATAACTCTCGTTAATAGTCTGTCACTACAACAATATTACAGCGCATGCTAAGGTGAATAGAACAAGGAATATTCTGTCTTTAGCCTTAACGCTATTGAAAACTCAGCAATGAAGGACACGTTTTTGAAGCACAGATTGTTCTCTGCAAAAATCATTGGGCTCCTTCACAACTGTAAATACAATACTTACTATATACAGTAGTATGTGCCCTCGGAACCGTTTTCATACTTTCTTAACCAAACCAAACATTTTTATTTTGTGTTTGGAACTGTTAGAACGACTGACATTGCATTTGTGGCCAGAGGAAAGTACACCATGTCCTTAAGTGGAACGTCTTTTTGTCCAGTTCAAAGAAAAGTCTCCATTGGTTTGGACAAATGGCAGGATTCCTCTGTTTACTTATTAACCACGTAGGAACAGTATGTCGGCTCCAAGTGCACAATGCAGCATGTCTTCAGATATCTTTTGTATCGTACATTATTATAGGGAAATTATTTGCAATGCATGTTTTAAAATCAAGGTTCAGTTCTCTGTGCAGTTCACTTGATGCTTGTTCGGGAGCATTAATATAATAAGAGAAACACTGAAATATGAGGTGTTGATATAAGAACTGCAGAGGTTAGCAGGTTGACCACATTGAGATATAGTATGATGGATTACAATCAATTGTGCTGCATTACGTGTTATTTTCCTTAAATGTTTTCATAGTAATCTCAGTCTGCAAATTAAAATAGTCGAGGACGATCCGAGGCACTCATGCTGATGTATCAAGAGTCCTTTATTTAATAACACAGGGACATAACCACAGATGTGTTTCCACCTACAATGTGGTCTATCTCAGTCTGCTTCTGTTCCCTTGTTATTTTCTAATAAAACAAAGACTTCCCTAAATGCCACCACCGTCTTGAACTCTTTGGCCTTTTAGACTCCTGCCATAATACCTGTTGTATACACTTCCCACACAGAGACGCTCATCTCCCACTTTGCTCCAGTCAAAACCTGTACCTGTCACTCCTCTGTTATCCTGCGCTCATGGGCCTGTCTAGTTTTACACTCATCTGACTGTGATCCTAAGTAGGCGCTAATCCCTGTTTGAGGGCTAAAGAGTCGTTCGGAGCAGCTAATGTTTAACGCGCTTGTTCACATTCACTTCCTGGAGCGCTGCTTGGGAACAATACAGTCAGTGTCTGCACAGCTGGTAACTTAGCAAAGGCGAGGAGCACAGGCCAAACCCTTGACCGTGGCCATGGAGGCGACAGGTACAGACGCCAATATAAAATGTTTGTGTCCGTGAGAGGTGCAGAGTCCACTTAAATGCCTCATTTACTCTGGCGAGCACTGATGTAGAGAGGCACATAGGTGACAATAGAAGTAGCCTCGTGCAGTCTGCCCAGCTCCAGGAAAGTATAGTTGTTGGCTTTGGCTTTTAGTACAAGGTGGCTTTTATTCATTTGAAAAACTACTCCGTGTAAATGATCATACGATAATACAATGAAGGCCTGTTATTGCATGTTATCCCACTATATCGGATTGATCTTGACCCTGTTCTAGACCAAAAAATACTCAATGTATAACTTATTTAAAAACCCAATCGTAATGGGGATAGAATTGAGTTCTTCACTCGATTGGTACAACCCTTGGGTACATGGTACCTCCTGCCTAAGGGCAAGAGCTCAAACTGCCCGCCCATGCAGGGGGGGTTAGGGGTCTTTGCTTTGTTTACTGACCTAGACAAAAAAACGTCAGGGAAGCCACTTTATTGAGTTCCAACAATTTTTCCACATTCTTTTACAATCTAATCCGTATCTAAGACAATAACATAAAAAATATTGCAATATCTAAGACTGACAGTGAAATTTGTTTTTCATTTTTTGGAGCTAACCTTCTCAGTTCATGCAGGCCTGGGAGGTGGAACAAAAAGTACCTAGGATTTTGACTCCTGGAGATCTCTTTTGTAACTCGCTTGGCCTGGACAGAGAATGTGCGCAGCTTACAAATCAGTTGCAGCGGATAATAAAGGCCGTCTTGTCTTATCTGACTTGTGATGCATTTGACCTTGTTAACTGAGACAGGCTTCTATTCCACTCAAAAGCACAGTTAGATCGTCTTTGATTCTAGGGATGCCAACTTTGTTGTTTAGTCGACTAATTGGTCGATGCCTTTGTGGTCGACCAAGACTTTTGTTGGTCGACTAAATGCACACACTTTTGCAACGATTGAGATGCTCTCACTTTACACAACACCAGAGGCCTGTGGCAGGTCCATCTTTTACTTTGGGCTAATATTTCATTATAAAAACAGATATATCGACAGTGGCGCAGATGGTAGAGCTCTACCATGTTCGTCTCATGATCGGAAGGTTGGGGGTTGGAATCCCCCTCCTGAAGGTGCATGTTGTCGTTGTGTCCTTGGGCAAGACACTTCACCCACCTTGCCTCCAGTGTCTGCGTACATTGGTGTATGAATGGGTGAGTGGATCCTTGCTGTAAAGCACTTTGAGTGCCTAATGTAGGTGGAAAAGCGCTATATAAGTTGAGACCATTTACCATATCAAAGTTTTACAGACAGAGTGACGTTTGAATTGTTTGTGTTAAATGCTTTTGCTAAAAAAATAAAATGAAAAAGAAACTTTGAGGAGAGAAATGAGGACGGGAGAGGCCTCTCCTGCGTGTGCATAAGCAGCTGAGATCAGGGGCTCTGTGGTGAGATGTTGCCTTCAATAGGCCAGACTTCTACAGTTGTTTAAACCACAAATACCCTGGTTCTACAGTGAAATAGCCGACACTGAGTCTGACGCCTGTCCTCTGTCAGCGGCTCTACTAAAGCACATGGGAGAACGAAGCGAAAGTGTAACATCAGGCTCCGCAGCTCATGGACCTGTGTTTTTCTCCGCTTCATTCTGGCTTTTTCCGAGATAAGTAAGACGAGGAGTTCCGCGTAACGTGAACCGATTCATCACAGAATGCAGTTTGGGATATAATCGGTGCTTAATTCGTTCTGGGGGAACGCATTCCCCCAATTCTCAGTTTTTCAGAGTAAAGGATCTGGGAAATATTTAGGAGGATCTGGCAAAGATTTTATCTGATATAATGGTGTTTAATGAGAGTGTTCCGGAAAATGTTTTGGCCTGTTCCCCGAATCCATAACATCAGACCAAAAGTGTTCCTGAAAATACTCATTTACAAATTAAGCACTGGATATAATTCTATAATTTGGGTCAGAAAAGTAGTAGTTTTGTCAGTGTCATGCCACGCCCCCTTTTAGTCGACTAATCGTTGGTCAGAGAATGTTATTGGTCGACCAAGAAAATCTTGGTCGTTGACAGCCCTATTTGATTCAATACTAAAATCAACGAAGTTGCCCTCCTGTCCTCACATAGAAACACTGTATCTTTCCTCATACTTGTAACTGTATTCGTGCTGACTGTAGTTGTTGGAACAGTCCTTGTTTGCCTTTATATCAGATAACACAGACATACAGTACACCTGCCCACTCCCTGTTTGGAAACAGGAGCACACACCCAAGTTACACACATAAGCGAGACAATAGGCGGCAAATCCATTACTTCCGCATATGTATTAAATGTTAAGCTTCTAAGCAAATCCAGGCAAGACAAATCCTGCACAAAATAGAACAATTGATTCTTTGCTAATCTTGCATCTATAGACTTAATGCTTTTGTTATATTTGTGCAAAAATACAGACAAAACATGTTTCAGAAATGTTAAAACATTCATCCACTTTTTTTTATTGTTTTCTTTGAAGAATAAATTGCACCAATTTATAAAACAAATCTCTTCTAACTTCACTTTACTTTTGACTGTACTATTTTGCCAAAAACACTAAACAGCTATGAACACTTATTTACACTGTTTAATGACTCGGTTAAAATCAACTAGCGTCATGTCCTGGTCATATGCGGCAGACTGGGCGAGCTCCATGAAAAACCCAAAAGCGGCTATGGCTAAAGTTAGCTGTTGCTAAGCACTTTGGTTTGCCTGGGAAATTGTTTCTATGCCAACAACCAGCTCAATCGGAGATGTCAAAATAGAGTGACTTATTTATATTATATGATTATAGACATTTTAGAAGTCAAACTTTAACCAGCCATTAAAGAACACAGAATAGTCAATTTAATGACTGTTTGTTGTTGTGGTCCCAAAAAGGAAAAAAAAACTATTTACATTTTTGGTTGGACGTCGGACGTACAGTAATAGAGCTGCGTCTAAATGTAACTATTTCCTCATGATTTATTAAAAACATTCTAGACTATCCTGTTTAGCATGAGAACAACAGAAATGCAATCACATGTTAAAACAATATTATCCTCTAATAACCATCCACATTCATTCTTTAGAGACAGATAGATTTTCCAGAGCGAGCAGACGATTTCCCCATTGAGACATTCAGTAAGAAATACAGCTCAGCCATTGGCTTGTATCCTGCATTTCACACTGTCTGAGGTGAACAGCTGGGGAACCTCAAATGTTTGACTAGGCTGATAAAGCGGGAGTGAAGCCTCATGAAAAATAGCAGCAAGTCAAGTTGCTCCATACTTGTTATCTTGTTATCAGCAAAAAAGATCTATTATTGGAAATAAAATGGATGTTCTGCAATAATCGATCTGACAAGAGATATTCAAAGAGACAAATGTGCAAGATCTATTTTAAAGCAGAACTAAGTAACTCATGCCCCTAGAGGCCATAAGCGCCACTGCAGGTGTCGTAGCATGGGGCGGTTTTTCACTCATTAATTGTCCGTGAGAGTAAATACTACGCTGAGAGAAAAGACAACGAGAGAGAGGGATATTGTTCATCCAGTTACACAATGGAGATCTTTCTTTTTAACTCAAACTTGGCTGTAAATACTGTTTAAGTGGCGCTAGCCCGCAATTAGCTTTGCCCGTTAGCCTGTTAGCTTCTTGTTCGTGATTCCATTAGTGTCTATTGCGCCTCCAACCCGGAGGCAGGGAAGTTGCAAATGTGATTTTCTGGCCAGAGACACCAGGGGGAGATGAAATACCCCCCAATCATCCCATTAACACTTGTATTATCCCCAGAAGGACTACGAAAAGGATTTATTAAGGTAAACAAGTTACTTAAGTCTTCTGCAAAGGCCATTTTATTATTATTGTTATAAATGTAGACCCTTCATAACAATTTTATGACTATTAAAAAACGGAAAATCAAAGTTTTGGGGCTTTTGTCATAATTTTAAACAAATATACCAGAGTGTGTGTTTTTTTTTTACCTTTTCCAAATTGTGTATGTGGAATTTTCACTCTTCGATTTGCACAGAAAATTAATTTGTGTTTGGTCTTTGACAAAGTTCTGAGGCCCTGGGAACTACATTATGTAGGCTACAGTAAGCAACAAGAAATGTCAAGTTTAAGGCATCCAAAATAGTTTAAAATGTCAGACTGAATTTACAGCCATGTCTAAGCTTACAATAATTAACCTGACTATGACTAGGTACCTCATGACCAACGTCAGGCTAGGTTGAGCAGCGCTGGTGACCAAAGGGAGTGTCATCTGAAAGAGTGGGCGGGTCCATGGGGGACAGACCAATTACGCAACCCAGTGAAGCAGACACTGGTCCGAAATGTCCAAGTCTGATGAGGTCATTGTGCACTTTTCCAGGCTGCAGCACATCACTTTCACAGAACTCTCGCCGGTCTCCACAGTAACACCAAACAAACACACGGGCGGGCACGTATTGCACCCGCCCCCAAAATGAGGAAGAAAGTGAGGCATGGGAGTGAAAGCAAACATTAAAAAAGTGGGGAGAGAAGTAAATCGGACTTTGAAGTGTGATATTTGTGTTATTCCCTTACACCCCAGCATCCTGAAGTGGTCTTTTTGAGAGGTTTTATACAGTCGGGAACAAACAAATATATTGCCATTACTTTTCAGTTTGAGTTGCTCGAAGGTTTTTCTGTTATGGGTGTTATTTGGTGGACTTTTGACCATTCGAAAGACAGAAGAGAGGACTGTAAAACCTAGCAAGATAAAGGGTACAAGTCCAGTTCACTAATTGGAATAAAATAGACTACGCAAGCAATAAACACCATTTGTAGCTATTTAAAACTACCTATAAAGATCTATAAGTTCAATCTTTTGCTATAAAATTAACTAGTCTCCCATTGTGCTACAACCCCATCCCACCAGTTGCCCCTGTACCTTTTATGTACAGCCCTGCCACACAACTCGTACTTTGAACCCAAGCGACCACACAGGCATAAACCAGGTCTATTCAGAGATCTACGAGCTGCCAGTCCAAGACAGCAAGGGGACAATGGACACGGCTTTGTACTGAAGTAAAAGCAGTAACTGAGACTCAACAACCTCCGAGCTCCGTCAAAGTCTGAGACGCCCACATCCACAGATTAACAATGGACTTCTATATGGAGGGGTTTTATTGGTCAGGAACCACCTGGCATTTCTATAGGGTAGAAATCCAGGCAAGTTAAAAGTTATGAGGAAGAATTAAGTTAAAGTGGCTGTACTTTTAGGTCCACAGTACACAAGATTATGTGTAATCAAGTTAAAACACTGTTACTCAACACTCTGAGATGTTGAGTAACTAACAGTGAAAAGGAATTTAAGTTAGAGGAGATATACCATACAAAAAAGTTTGTATATGTTTCTTCATCAAAAATGGACCAGGGTGGTATTGTGGCTTCAGTTCTGCAGTTTTAAGTAATCATGTTTAATTTGGTCTGTTTCTTCTTCTGCTGCGGAAGTATTCCAACTTTATTGTCTGGATTTTGTTGCATAACCGATGGAGGAGAATATTGCCTACGCATTTCGAAATCCCATAACCATCAATAAACCCGTTCGAAACAGTTCTGCACACAGACTGAATTTATTACGACACCATTGATTACATGCCGTTAACAAAAAATGACTGCTTGTATATTCTTTTACATAGTTTCCACTTCTGACAAGAGTTAATCAATGCTGATAAAGTGTTTTTTCTACAGACATGTGAAGTGAGAAACATGAAAAATCAATACAAAGGCACTATGACACAGTTGCAAATTAACCTCTTAACCCCCGCCTTAACTGAGCATATTATAGGCATTACTCAAATCTAAAAGCTTTTTGCACAAAAAGCTTCAAAATAGCAACAAAAATGAGACGCAAACAAGGATAAAAAGGCAACAAATCATAGCTCAGTTTTGTAGGCCTTGGCTTTCAAATGAGGCGTTACTCAGCCTATAGGCTGTAGGCTCCAATCGAGAAGCTTTTAGATGAACTGGAGGAAATATGCTCAGTTAAGGTAGGGGTTAAAAGGTTAAGATCCAGGATTCATAATAGTTTCTTTTCTTAACTAAAGTATATACAGTATACAGTGGTGCAGTTGTTAGAGCGGGTCGTCTCATGATCGGGGTTCGAATCCCCTGTCGTTGTGTCCTTGGGCAAGACACACGTTCCCTGCCTCCAGTGTCATTGGTTCATTGGTGTATGAGTGGTTCCTTTCCTTTAAAGCGCTTTGGACATACTGAAGGTAGAAAAGTGCTATATATGTTGAAAACATTTATCATAATAAGTAACTTGGTATCATCTGCATCGTCAGTCGGTTCTCTAAAAGTTCATTTAAAGCGAGTAGGGAAAAGCCTGTCAAGCTTTATGTGACTGCAGAACAATGGAGAGATTTCTGCCCGAGAGGCCCAGGGCTGGCACATGCACTGTACATTAGATCAGGGTGGGCTCATCGCACTGGAATCCAGCCATGGCCCAGTGATGATCTTTTGTTTAATGTGAAAGAAAAACCCCAGCATGTCAGTACCACAACAGGAAGATTTCTGTGGTCCCGTCCCTGTCACCACGCTGTGCAATGACCTCCCTCTGTCCCAGCTGACCGCTCTGTGACACGCTTTCAACGCTCAAGGCCAAAAGACACTCTCGCTGCACAACATTTCCGGCCCTGTCAAATCTCTCAAACCTCCGGGATTCCAATACAAAGTATCCATCATGGGGCGGAAAGTGGCAGCTGGAGAAGCAGATGAGCAGCGCGTAAGGGCGGACATCTCAGTTCAAGGGTGACAGGGGACTTCCTCGCAGAGAGACAGATGAAAGGAGTTGTGGGAAAGAGAGATTTAGATGGTTTCTTTAGTCACTTGATCTTATGAGTCCTGATGTCAAATCAAAATAAATATACTCTATTTATCGTTTGCAGTACAAAGGCATACATTCTTTCGATTTTAAAGTTATTTTAATGGTTTTTAAATGTCTTAATGGTCTTGGTCCTTCTTATCTTTGAGAACTGCTTTTACCTTATGAACCTTCACGGCTAGGGATGGCCGATATATTGGCGCAGACGATATTATCGGCCGATATTTGTCATTTTTCAAATATCGGTATCTGTACGATATGGGAAAATATCGGACGCTTGATTCGGGCTTTGTTGTCGGCTGCTCCCTTGTCTCTCTCTCACCCAGCACAGCGCTGCTCATCGGCCCCTCGGCCGTATGCCCCCCCTCCCTGCCGTATGCCCCCCCTCCCTGCGTGCGCACGCTGCCCTGTCGTGGGTTTGTTGACATCGTGAGCGCGCTATTCGGACTGTACTTCTAGCGATCACCGCAAAATACAACAGTTTCTCTCATTATTAATGTAAAGACCACCGCGGTAAGCCTTCATAGCGTAAGCGCCACAGCAAGAGTGAAGCAAAAAGGCGGAGGTAAAAGGAGTTTGGGCTGCTGCATAAGTTGTAACTTAAAGCCACTCAGTAACGTGATTAATGATCAAATCATGACCAATGTATAATAATAAGTAGGTCTGAGTAAATATTTAGCCAAAAACAAAATGACATTTCACTCCAAAATTGCATTTGATCTTTTTAATATTTTTCTAATAAAAAGGACTGTTTGTTCCATCATAGTGTGTGAGACAGTGAGTCCCAGAAGCATTGTATTGTTTTCCAATAGTGGAACGATAATTTGAAAACTTTACAACATTTGAGTGAGCCTTTCTATTGATTTTTAACGTAAAAATAAATATCGGCAAATATCGGATATCGGCCACAGCAGCAAGGCAGGTATCGATATCGTCAGGAAATTTTCATATCGGACCATCCCTATTTACGGCCCCTTCGCTCCTCCGGTAGGGGTCTCCTAGTTATTCCTAAAGTCAACAGAAAGACCTGCCGGAGGAGCTCAGGACCGCAGAGACGGTTCATGTATTTAAGAGCAGGCTATATATATATATATATATATATATATATATATGTATTGTTTTAAATGTTGTAATCTGTCTGTAAAGCACTTTGTGATACCTTTTGGTATGAAAAGCGCTTTATAAATAAAATGTTCTTGATTGATTGATTCTTTCAAGTAATGTTCAAACACTGACAGTGAATGAGCAATCACTGAAGCAATGACGATTGTCTCCAATGCAATGATGCAAAACTATAAAACCTATGGAAGGTTAGTGCTCCTCATGTCATTTAAAAGAAGATTTTTTTAATATATATATATCATGTTCGAAGTACTCAAAACATAAATGTATTCTTATACAGCTTGAGCAAGTTATTACTGGTGCAAATGTCAAATCAAAACAAGTAAAATATACACAAAACAGCAAATACCCCAACACAAACATAATATAGGGTACTCTCAAAGTGGGGGTTTCTAAAGTCACAACAGATTAAACATGACGGGTCTAATGAAAAACAAACAAAATGTGCATCTAAAGAGAAACACAAAACTTTAATGATGTATCTTTAAACACAAGCAGCATGGCATGTGTCGAAAACTAAACAAAGAAATGATATACATCTTTTAATATTCACTGGCCACTAAATATTCAACATCACAAATCATAGAAAAATACTATATACTCGTCTCTAGATCTTAACTGTCTTCTTGACCTCATTAAGGTTAAATATGGGATCACACCATCAGAACAGTCCCACAGACATTCAGGCATCATTTCCTTCGCCACTGGCCGGTGAAATTAACTGTCTGAGTGGCCCACATCCCTGCAGTCCACTGATCTAATTAGACAGATAAACTTTGTGTCTGAGTGTGTGCGCTTAAAGGAAGGACAAGCTTCCTGATGGATACGCTCCACTGAAGGGCAAAAGGCCCGATGCCAGAAGTCACAAGATTTTGGTGGACTTTGAATGCCTCAATTTGTGTGCATTTTCCCATATCTAAAGTGCTCAGATATGATCTTACAGTAATACAAGCACACGTCCAATTCACAAAAAAAGGAGCAGAGAAGTTACTTGGGCGATATAGAATCCTTCAAACTGGACAACCACCCGTAAGGCTTCCGCACACTTTTGTCTGGCTTTCTGTTTGGCCCCTATAATCTCCCCATTCATCCCTCCAGATTTTTATCCATGACCAGTCAACCTGTAACGCTCATGCATTGTTCCCCAATTCCTTCCTAAAAGTTTGAATAGTTTAAAATAGTAAAGAAATGAAAGATCCGCACAACTGTGTAGCTCCCAGGCTTTTTTAATGCTCACCAAGCAATGTAAGTAAATTATCTTAAAATTAAATTAAACTCATCTAAAAGGCACATAGTAGTTCCTGACTTCTCCAGTCACCCATAAAAACAATTATCAGATTAAACTGCAACACATCAAAAAGTGACACAAAACAATAAAAGGGTAAAAGCAACTAGACTGAAATGGATTTAATTCGAGATTTGCAATGCACTGTGTTCTGTTTTATTTACACATGCCGACATTTGGGTAGTTAAAGTGCATATGACACATTGGGCACACATGATTGTAGTTAACACAATTATATTTAAGATTTTGCTAAAGATTGTACCCAGCTTTCTTTAGTTTGACCATTTTTGTGACGTTTACAGTTCTCACTTCCTTATTGGACACCGACAGGAAGTGACATACATAGAGGCAAGACCATTTTAAACTGTTGCCCTGCCAACCATGTTAAGTCAATGGGAAATGAGTGAGTCATACTGTTATGGAGCTTTACGTTTACCATTTCACTTCCTGTCAGCAGCTGCAAAATTCAAATAAAAATAACGTTTGTGCTCAACATTTCTTCATTAAAATTGCTGCTTCACTGAAATAAAATTATAATTATGCAAATGATGAACTTGCAACTGATGTTATCCTTCTAAATAAGTCATATTTTCAAAAGCATTAAAGCCCGTCATATTTCACTTTAAAGCACTGAACTAAGCAACAAAGTTTAATTGCCTTGTCCCAATAACATTAGGACAAATCCAGTCATCCCCTTCTGCATTATTATCCTCTGTCAGGACAAAAGTACAAATTATGACACGCTTCATCTGATGGTGTTTGTACAAGGGGGTCCAGCTGTTTCCTCACACGCCCTTCACACACTGTAACGCAACCCCAAACACAAACAAACTGTCATCTTTCCCGGGCAGGAAGACGCGCACGGGGCTCCAATAGGAAGCGGCCGACCAAAACGGCAGCTCATTGTTTCTGATGCCAGCAGAAGAGTCACGGACACGGCGGCGAGTGATGTCATCGGGAAGGAACCGTTCTGAGCCAGGGCAGGGGAGGAGATTGCACAAGTGCTGATCCCCGTCATGTTGTTAAATTATAGATAGTAAGAAGTGTTCAACTACAACGGGGCGAACCCTCGAAAAGAGTAGTTCTCATCCTTTTGGGACCGGACCCCCAAACGTCCTCGCCATCCAACCAGTGGGATGCAAAAAGTACGTCGAAATAGCCAAAGCCTCCGCGTTAGAGACCAGAAGATTGGCCTTTGAATGAGAGTTTAGTAGGAGTTGAACATGCAGATTCTCATGTTACATCTCAATTAGTCAGTGATCTATTGTGGAAACAGAGAGACACCCCTAGGGCTGCACATTGCGGCGCGTCACATCAAATTAGAGTGATCAAGCAGCAGGAAATGGAAAGCTACCCTCACTCCAATTCAGGCAAAAACGTGGAGTCGACACTGTGAAAAATATCACTTTGATACGTTTTTCAGCCGTGCAAGACGATACTGCAGCTATGCACCGAGAAATAATTATTGTCCCTGTTCTTTGACTTGAATGTCCTCACTTGACAGTTCCACCATCACTCCCCCTCCTCTGCCTTTTGTTCCAGTGATCTCCTAATCCATTACTGCGGCTTTCAGATCAAAACGGACAAAAGAGTGAAATGAAAGGAAGGCAAGTGATCAGTTAACCAGTGAACCTCACTCAAAGACTTTTCAAACTGTGGCTGAGATAAAGGACGCAGCAAAAGGAAATACATAATAGACAACTTTCACACTCACACATAAAATATCACAGCCCCCGAAGGATGGCTTTACACCCTGATCCTTTTTAAGCCTGTTTAAGCCATCACAGGAAGCAGCCATCATCACAGCAGGCACTTTAATCTCAAGTGAAATTTCTTCCCTTTTGTAAAGCAATGGAAACGTCTCGGCTATGGGAAATTCAGGATTAATATCAAGCACTAAAGCCTTTCAAAAAGACTTCACATTTTACGGCCATACACTGTGCTGTGTATATACTTTTTTCTATTTCATGGGCATGGGAAAAATATTATATGTACTCCAAACAAAGTCATGATGAGTTTTAATGATATTGGGATCAGCCTTAAATGAAGTAGATGGTTGGTCTTAAGTGCAGGTGTTGGCATATACAGTAAGTTATCAAATTGTACAGTGAATAAGCATGATAATGAGCTGTGAATACTACTAGATGACTTTGTACGACATGTGTCAATCTGGACTATGTTGTGATAAGATATAACAGTAAAATGTCACTTATCAAATCACAGTGCAGTGTTTCAAACTGGGGTGCAGGTACAGAAACGTGGCTATTTCTAGTGGTACTCAGACTTTACAGCAAATTCTATTTCTTTAATGTAAAGGTACTTTATGTATTGTATTGTCCTCATTTCAGACAACTTCAGTCAAGGTTTGGACCAACTCCAGTGTCCGGGTTTTGTCATGTTACTCAGTTTTTCTACATGGCGTGAAAAGTTTGACAATCACGGATACAGAGTGAGGTCAGGTTAAGGTTAAGGTGAACTTTATTGTCCCGGTCGGGAAATGTGTCCATTTCACCCATCTTAACACTGGGGCAAGCCGTGAGAAGCAGTGCAGCGCCCGGGGACCATCTCCTGGTGCGGTGCCAAGCTTATGGTCAGAATCACCTGCCTGGAGGATTCACCTATTGTACATTTTTCTAGTGGCATTACAAAAAGATCAAATTGTGCAAAAAAAATGGTAGACTCTATAATGTAGGAGGAACAAGGAAACGGACTTACTGAAAATCTTTTTTTTTAACAGTTTCTCCAGAACCTCCTCCCTGCCCTGCCGCCTGCTTCTTCTCCCTTTCCCGCCGCCTGCCTCTCCTTCGCTTCACTCGTGTCCTCATGTGTCTGTCATCTCCACGTCCTCACACATGGTCCACTCTCACTGACTGAAGAACAGAGCACCGTCTTGGCAGCTCTCCATACTCCCAGCCCGGGCGGGAAAATAAACAAAACACCACATGTTCCCCGGGAATTTTAATGACTTCCATAGTTAGTTTTTTATTTTTTATTATCTAAAGCAAATTTAACAGACATAAACGGAACAGAAGATGAGAAATGACAGCAGCAAGGATGACGAATGTCTTGAGTTTACGCCAAAATATCTTTGCAAAACTGGCTGGAGTTATTCCTGAATTTTTCATACAGAAATGATTTTTGAGGTAGATAATGTTCAATGATCTATGTTATCTTTACAGTCAATTCTACCAAAGCAAGGCAAGGCAAGGCAAGGCAAACAATAATGTGTTTTACAGGGTCATGGCCCCCAGCGACCTGACCTGCAGTTGTTGAAGACTAAAGAAAAGCTGTAAATCTGTGTACTATTTTTACAGGGGAAGATATTTCATATTTAGTCGGCCATATAAAAAATGCCATAATCATGCAATACTTGATCACTTTAAATGTTTATTGCAAGGGAATGAAAAATCTCTTTTATAATGATAGTTGTAAATACTGATAAGTAGCTATGAAAGACAACATTGTGCCTTTCTAGTATTTTTTAACACACAGGAAACCTACACTGGCTCTGTCTTCAGCTTCATTAGGAGCACATACGAGCTCACTCACACAATATGTTTTATTACCGATGTGTCAGCCAGGGAGGAGGCCTACCGAGCCCACGAGCAGGACCGTTCTTTCAAATGATAAACTATTCTGATGTTCTTCTTTCCCTATAACGCTGGGACCAGCTGTGGAGGAGATGGCAAGTGTTTATAAAAAAATAAAGCAGAGACTAATAACAGCACTCCTGATGTCCCCTTACACTCGTTTGTACGGTATTTGACTTATACGACCTCCCACTTAACATCGCAATGAAAACATTTGCAACTTTCAAACACAGATTAATGACCTATGACCAACAGAATCTGAATATCACCCCACTGAACATAAACTGAAAATAAAAATCAAATCTACAGCTTCACTTTGATAATCAATGGGGTAACGGATGTCTGGCGATGCTTTTTCTGTTCTAGACGAGCATACCTTCAAGTACAGACATTCAAACCTCTCCCCTGAGGGATTCTTTAATGACGATGACAGCAATAAGAAAACATACTTGTCAAAGGCAAGTTATTCATTAATTTAAAGACAGTTTGATTACATGTAGATCATGGACCAAATCTTAAACTGCAGCTGGAACCGAGTCAAAGACCTCATGTTCAACCCTGATGTAATTCCCCTGATATGAGGCGGGAAACGTCACAGAGCCGTCCACACTCGCCGAGCTTTGCGCTCGTATCAGGCTCTGGACAAAGTAACACAAGACTTTATAAATGACTTCCAGAAGAGAAAAGGGTGGGGTGCAAGAGGCTAAAATAAAATAGAAATTTCAAGGGGATTTTGGGAAGTCCCCGCCCTCACTCCCTTTGTAAATAATTGTGTCTGTTAGAGAAGTGGGGGGAGTTTTGATTACCCAACATTGAGTCCAGAGCTTGAATTCATTCCATTTCCAGCCCTTGATAAATCACTGAATCCGAGTTAGGCATTTCCTTGCATAAAAACACCTTTAAGCCAAATTATGATTACATTGTGGATGGATTACTAGCGACACCAGCAGACGACACACTTTTTAACGCAGCGATGGCAGGGAAACTGTCCCATCACAGGTAACCGAGTCCAGTGTTCCCATGAACTCTGGCTGGGGCAAAACACGCGCCTGTAAATACATCGCTGAGGGAACTATTTCAAACTTTATGGCTCTCGCCCTGTGACCTTTAGCACATTCAAGCCACCTGAAAATATTAGGACAAGCGACAGATCAAAGGGTCATGACTAATGTCTCCATGGACAAGGTTCTTTTGTACAATAGTTTACAGTGGCTTCAGCAACATTTGAATTGTATTGAATATTTTATTTTGAGCCGTATAAACAAAACTATACAGACAGTGTTCAAGAACAAATACAGAGACACGGGTACATGCCGAATCTGTTCAAAATCTTTACCTTTCATACACAACGTACTTTCTTTGCCCCATAATTGGTCAACATTTTAGCTGGAAAAGGAGTGGGAAACTTATTTAAAGAATTTAAATAATGTGGTTGCTACACTAACTTACTGGGGGGGTTACATGTGTACATGAAATGCAACAATGCATTACATTACTTTTCAGAGCTCTTTTTCAATATGAGAATTAATGTAAGTCTGTATTTAATTAATCGTAATTGATCACATTTTAAAAAACAAAAAAACATTTTCAATTCAAAAAACCCTTTCATTATTGAATCAATAGACACGTGAGCTCAACAACAAATATATTTATTGTTGTTAATCTGCTAAGCTTCAACAAACAGTGTGGTGCAAAGTGCTATTATGATCATTCATGTAACTTGTAAAAATGTTAATGTGTAAAAAGTCTTTGTATTTAATTGATCAAAATAACCGCATTCCTAGCTCTGCAATATTACGCCAACATTAAACTTTCAACAGTTGTGACATTTAAAGAAAGGCAAAATAGCAAATCTTATATGGTAACAAGTATCATGAGCTACATGCAGACCCGTTCCACTGCTCTTAAACCTTGTGGTGCAGTTTTTGAACAGTCATACAAGTTCAGATCCAATCATTGCTCATGATACAAAAAAGATAATACAGCCTCTACACAAGTCAAAAATTTGGTTTAAGAATAGAAAGAGTACTTATTAAAACATTATCAGAATCCGACTTTTACAAGGGGCATGAGTGCTTCCTCAATCCACTGTATACAATGTAGTGGCTGCACTGAAACTGCTTGGGTTTGATAAAAGGTACATCGATCCAAATTTAAGCACTGTAAACAAAGCACCTATATCCACACTGCGAAGCCATAATGAAAAGCAGGTGGCTCAGGCAGCTGGAAACCACCACTGTATGACATAATCACTGGCCAGTCTCTTCGACACACCAACAACCACGTTTTATTAGTGCAGCAGCAACTCACAAGATCCCTGTGTGACACTGAGCATGGACCATTTTTCACAAAGCCTCCGATACATAGTGTGCACAGACATTCATACGAGCACATAAAGAAGAAGAATATCCAAGAGGCTTGAGTGAATCCAGACAGAGGAACCAGAGAGAGCGAGGCAGAGACAGAGCAAGACCATAGACCGGGGCTCGGCGAGGGACAAATTTGGTGTCTAGTACAATCGACGAGAGAAGCCCTAAAGAATCTGTTTTGAATTTGTAGAAAGATAAATGTGAGAAAGGAGCACTGAACCAGGAAAAGCATGTGGTGTTGAATTCTGATAGATATCTAAATGTCTCAGGAGAGGAAGTCCAGGTTAGCAGCGCTGCAAATCACTGGCCTAGAGGACCAATATTTTCCCATCGTGGTACAGCGCATGAATGCGGTCTAAAAAATTAGGAAAAAAACTGAAAACATCATGCGAGGAGTGAACAAAGCTTTTGCAATGACAGAGATTTCTGCCCCTATGGCAAATATTTGGAGAGACTTAGGATCTGAAGTCATCGCCATAGCAGCCAGTGTCATGGAAGCACCAGTGTAAGCAATTTCAGCAATTTTTCCAACAAGAAGCATAAACACAGACACTCTCAAACAGGTGCTGTCACGCTTTTAGGGACAAGCAAGGAACCAGGAAACCCGATCCTCCTCCATTCTCAATCAATGTGGCTGTCAATGACCAAGAAACATTCTCTGACCAACGATACAGAACACTGAGATCGACATCGACCCGGAAAATAACTTTTTTACTAGAGCTACCAATGACTGTCAATACTACACAGAGGATCTGTACAATAGTAAACGTAAGAACATTAAGGCATTCACTGTAATCCACTTCAATAGTCGAAGCCTCTATGCAAACTTTGACCACATCAAAAGCTTCTTAAAACAGTTTTCCACACCATTCAGTGTCATCCTAATCACAGAAACATGGATCAATAATGATAGAGAAATTGAGTTTTCTATTGATGGTTATGAATTTATAAGTATGAACAGAAAGAATAAGCATGGAGGGGGCGTAGCTATGTTTATAGACTCCAACTATAGTTATAAAGTAATGCAAAATAAGACAATGGTGGTGGATGATACACTTGAATGCCTTACTGTAGAGATTACAAGGCAAAAAAAGAAAAATATTATTGTGAGTTCTATTTATAGAACACCTGGCTCTGATATAGATGTTTTTTCTAACTGGATGGAGGAGCACTTTTCAGGATTAAATCATAAAGTCATGTTTGTGGGGGGAGACCTCAACATCGATTTGTTAAACCCATATAAACATAAAAAGACGGACGAATTTATAAATACTTTATTCAGTATAGGTCTGTTTCCTCTAATCACTAAACCAAGTAGAATAACAACCCATAGTGCTACCTTGATTGATAACATTTTCTCAAATGAAATTGAAAGTGATACAGTCAGCGGGTTAATTATAAATGATATTAGTGATCACCTTCCAGTTTTCGTTATGTATAAAAATGGATATGTAAAAGATGAAGAGGAAAACAAGTATTGGTTTAGAAGGGTAAAAACAGAGAAAACTATTGATGCATTTAAAAAGGAGCTTTTAGCTCAAGACTGGAGTATTGTGTACAGAGAGAATGACACGAATATGGCTTATGATGAGTTTACGCGAGTATTTCAAAAGGTATACGACAAAAACTGCCCAATGAAGAAATATTGTAAAAACAGAAAGTGTAAAGAAACACCATGGATGTCTAAAGGTTTACTAAATGCTTGCAAGAAAAAAAATAATCTCTACAAAAACTTTATAAATAACCGAACAAAAGAAGCTGAGGATAAATATAAGAAATATAAAAATAAACTGACAGGTATCATTAGAAAATGTAAACAGGATTATTATAATAAGTTGTTGGATACTAATAAGAATAATATTAAAGGTTTATGGAACATCTTAAATAGTATAATTAGAAATAAACCAAGAACGATTAAGTATCCAAAATATTTCAAAGATGAGGATAACACTTTAAATAATATGAATGAAGTAGTCGAAACATTTAATAAATTCTTTGTAGATGTTGGACCGAACCTTGCTGCAAAAATTGCAAACGTTGAGAACTATAATTGTGAACTGATAGACACAAATCCTATGTCCCTGTTCCTAAATCCTGTGGAGGAAAAGGAGATACTGGACATTGTTAAAGGGTGTAAAAATAAGACCTCGACCGATTACCATGAAATGGACATGAAAACTTTAAAAACTGTTATTGAAAGTATCTCTAAGCCGTTAACTTACATTTGTAACTTATCGTTGCAAACTGGACAATTTCCTGATGGTATGAAAGTAGCAAAAGTGATTCCTCTGTTCAAAGCAGGAGATAAACATCTCTTTACAAACTACAGGCCTGTTTCCCTTTTACCGCAATTCTCTAAAATCTTAGAAAAGGTTTTTAACTCTAGACTTGACGGCTTTATTGAAAAGTGTAATTTACTCTCGGACAATCAGTTTGGTTTCAGGAACAATCACTCAACCTCACACGCGCTCTTTGATATAACTGAAGAAATAACTAATGCTGTAGATAACAAGAAATATGCAATAGGGTTATTTATAGACCTGAGTAAAGCGTTTGATACAATAAACTATGATATATTAATTAATAAACTAGAACATTATGGAATTAGGGGGGTAGCTCTACAGTGGGTTACCAGTTACTTAAAAAATAGAAAACAATGTGTGAAAATCTGTGATTATCAGTCGAGTTGTCGACAAATTGTCTGTGGTTTACCTCAAGGTTCTATTCTAGGCCCAAAATTGTTTAATATGTATATTAACGACATTTGTAAAACGTCTGAAGTACTTAAATTTATCTTGTTTGCTGACGATACAAATATTTTTGCATCAGGAGACGACTTACAGCAGCTGTGTCGGATTGTCAACTGGGAACTCAAAAGTGTCAATAAGTGGTTCAAACAAAACAAATTATCTCTAAATCTGAGTAAAAGCAAAATGATGATATTTGGCAACTGTAATTCCAATGCTCAGGAAGCGATTCAGATAGAGGGTGTTGTTATCGAGCGAGTGCATGAAATCAAATTCCTTGGTGTGATTATTGATGACAGAATTACTTGGAAATCTCATATTAAATATATATCTACAAAAATTTCTAGAAACATTTCAGTAATTGCAAAAGCAAAGCACATTTTAAACATCAAAGCTCTACATACCTTATACTGTTCTCTGATTTTGCCCTACTTATATTATTGTACTGTGGTTTGGGGTAGTACTTATAAAAACACAGTTAAACCAATAATATTGTTGCAAAAAAGAGCTCTCCGAGTAATTCATAAAGTTGGGTTTTTGGACCACACAAACTCATTATTTTTAAAATCAAAGATCATGAAGTTTTGTGACATTGTTGAGTTCCAAACTGTACAGATGTTATTCAAAGCAAGGTATAAATTGTTACCAATCCAAATACAAAGAAGGTTCCAAGAACGTACTGGTTGTTATGATTTACGTGATGAATTAAACTTTAGGATTCAGAAACATAGCACAACTTTGAAAAGTTTTAGCCCAACAGTTAATGGTGTACAATTGTGGAATAAACTGGAGATGGAGTTGAAACGATGTTCAAACATCAACCTGTTTAAATATAAATACAAACTAAAGACTTTTGAAATATACAGACAAGAAGAAATGTGTTGCCACTAGGGGGAGCAGTGGGATCAATTATGTGTATTGTTTCCTCTATAATCTGGAAGAGTGTTGCTGCTTGGAACGGTTGTCATTCTATTGCTCAAATTCACAAATGGAGAATTAGGGTTGGCAGGTTATGGATCTGTTGAGAGGGACCCTCCCAACGGGCTCTAAACCTCGTCTTTTAATGCACCACTCAGCATAGGAACATATTCTACAAAATCAGCTGTTAGGGCAGCCGTGTGGGGGTTTGTTGATTGGGAGTTACTGCTCTCTTCAAATGGCCCGCTCTACACTCTGGCTTTTTAATGCACCACACTATGCAGGGCTACAGCATACTTCACATATAACTCAATTAAATAAATATATAATAATAATGATTATGAAAATTACACCCAAATTAAAATTATACTGAGAATGGTAATGACAACTGGGAAGTATCAAGATCTCGGAGTATAATACCTATTAATGTACCTTCATAACATAAAAGTAACTCTCGGTTATCAAGGGTAAAAATCTGAAAGAAATATATTAAGGATCACATTTTTATTTTATTTTGACTGCTTTGTTCTGGATATCGTGCATGAAAAAAGATTGTTGTTGTAGTTGTGCGTTGTTTCAATTAATTGTATAAACATATATTTTTTTGTAAGTTGGTCTGTACGAATGTAGCTGCTTGAAATGTTTTGTAATGTTCTTTTTTTATTTATTTTATTGCACTTGGGGGTGGGCACTCATAAGCTTTTGCTTCAGCCCACTCCTTTTGAGCACTATGTGTACTGCTCAAATAAACAAATAAACTAAACTAAACTAAACGATTACGCGACTAAAAGTGGGCGTGGTATGGCCCTGACAAAGCCACAACTTTTCTGACCCAAACTCATAGAATAATATCCTAAACTGCATTCATAAGACATGGAATGGGGTCAGCCCTATGTTCCCCGGTACCTATGTTCCCCCACTTCTATCGATTAAGATTAGGCACCAGCCCACTATCCTTAAGGTTAGTGGCTAGGGCAGGTTCAGGGTTAAGCTGATTGATATATGTATGACATTTCACTCTCATGACTTGTGATTGGGTGAAGTACCAACTCCATCCATCCATCCATTTTCTCCCACTTGTCCGTTGCCGGGTCGTGGGGGCAGCCGCCGGAGCTGCCCAAGTCACATAGCACCAGTCCCCTATGGCTCCTCCTGCAGGTGGTGGGTCCACGGAAGGACGGCCTCATAGTTCCAAACGGGCCTGTTGGTCTCTCATAGGGGGCCCATTCACTCTCTCATTCATACACCAGTGTACGCAGACACTGGAGGCAAGGAGGGTGAAGTGTCTTGCCCAAGGACACAACGACAATGTGCACCTTCAGGAGGCGGGATTCGAACCCCCGACCTTCATGAGACGACCCACTCTACCATCTGCACCACTGTCGCCCCAACTCCGTAGGTGAGTACCAACTCACCTACGGAAAAAAAATATCGCACCCGGGGAACATAGGTACGCACCCCATAAAACGTTGGGAGCTTGTGCTGTAACTACTATTTATACATAGAAGCAACGTAAACGGTGCATTTATGTGTAAAAAAAAGTCACATTAATCTCACCTTTAACCTCAGACTCCAGCTCCCTGCCTCACTCCTGCATCTGCTGCTGTCCATACATCCATATAATCCAAATAAAGCGGTAGTTCTCTTCTTTCATCATCGTCCCTGTTCTCAAATGTCCTGTGGGTAACACCTCCGTGTGACACTTGTCTTTGTTTCGCCGTAATGTAAACACGATGTGTTTTAGTGTGAAATGCGCCGCCGCGTGGTTCTGTGCGGCGTCCTCTCAGGCCGCTTCATTTCTTCAACATTTGCACTGCACGGTGTAGTGATGAATCGTTTACGTTACACAGAACTCCTCGTCTTATTTATCTCGGAAAAGGCCAGAATGAAGCGGAGAAAAACACAGGTCGGAGCCTGACGTTATACTTTCGCTTCGTTCTCCCATGTGCTTTAGTAGAGCCGCTGACAGAGGACAGGAGTCAGACTCAGTGTCGGCCATTTCACTGTGGAACCAGGGTATTTGTGGTTTAAACTGTAGAAGTCTGGCCTATTGAAGGCAACATCTCACCACAGAGTCCCTGATCTCAGCTGCTTATGCGCACGCAGCAGAGGCCTCTCCCGTCCTCATTTCTCTCCTCAAAGTTTTTTTTTTTCATTTTATTTTTTTAGCAAAAGCATTTAACACAAACAATTCAAACGTCACTCTGTCTGTAAAACTTTGATATATGTTTTTATAATGATATATATGAAAAAGATAGACCTGCCACAGGCCTCTGGTGTTGTGTAAAGTGAGAGCATCTCAATCGTTGCAAAAGTGCGTGCATTTAGTCGACCAATGAAAATCTTGGTCGACCACGACGGCATCGACCAATTAGTCGACTAAACGACAAAGTTGACATCCCTAGTGGCATTTAATTTGGGTCTTTAGCCTCTTAACCCCCACCTGAACCGAGCACATTAAATCCAGTTTGGCTTTACCCACATGTAAAAGCTTTTTGAAAAAAGTGGCAAAAAAGAGAAGAAAACAGGGTTGAAAACGCAACTAAAAAGCGTCAAAATTAACCGATGATAGTTCGACAAAGAAGCATGAAAACGCCACAAAAGAGCCAAAAAAAACAAGAATTAGATGGAAAAAGAACACACACAGCAGCAATGCGAGGTAAAAGATCCGCTTAGATCAGTTTTACGGGCGTTAGCTTTCAGATGAGGCGTTACTCTGGCCTAGGGATGTCAAGATTAACCGGTTTTACGATTACCACGATTATAAAAGGACGCGGTAGGTTATCCGTAAGAATTTCAGAAGCCACGGTTTACCGCTGATAGTTTTCACGCTGACGCACGAGCCGCTGCGCGCCTCAAACAGCGCGTAAACTCACCGGTAGTTGAGCGAGGCAGAAGGACGCTCTCCTCCAGTGTTGAAGTCAGCAGAGTGGGACGTCTTTAGGATCCAAAACATGACCACGGTGTTGTTGTTTTCGACGGACATCCGTTATGCAAAACCTGTCGTCAGAAAGTTGCTGCTAAAGGCACTGATATCGGCTACGTCGAATGTAAACAACATCTTGGAGATAATCCTTCGCTGTGAATGTCCAGGTCAAGGTAACGAACTGCATACTTCCGAAAAAAGTTGTCCAAATGTTCGGAAATAGCCGCCACAACTGGCTCAGGATGTAAACAAAAGGCTAACGCGCTCCACTCTGGTTCAGCGCGACAGAAAGGAAAGTGAAACCGCACATGTGGAAATGAGCTGTTCAAAGGAGTCTCCTTAGTCACTTTTTTACAAACACGTTTCATTCTCTGTTCATCAAAATAATTAAGCAACAGCTTAACTTTTGAGAACATAAAACCTAGCCTAGCTTGTGGCCTATTAATATATAGTAAAATAATTATGATAATTATGGTCATTATAAAGAAGTAAAGTTGACATTGTTTTGTATTATTCAATGTAGGCCTATTTATTTTAATGCAAAACAATCTTAAAGCATTTTTCATTTTTAGAAACAGTGACTGTTTGTATTAAAAAGCTTTTTAAAGACAAAAACAAAAAATATCAGTTCTTTCCTTTAATTCGGGGAATAATCGTAAATAATCGTAAAATAGCAATTTTTTGTTTCACAATAATCGTGACTCAAAAAATTGAAATCGTGACACCCCTACTCTGGCCTATAGGCTGTAACCTCCTGTCGAGATTTTAGATTTGGGTAAAGCTGAACTGGAGAAAATGCACTCAGTTAAGGGGTTAAAAGTGCAAATGTAAACCGTTCTTTCCAACAAAAGTGATAAAGATTAATGCTAGATCATAACAATAACTGTTTCCAAACTTTTCTTGGGGACACCTATACATGTATAATATGTTTACCATCCTCCTTTGACATTTTTACCTTGGTTTTATTTGCTTTACAAACCCTGCTTTAAAGAGGGAATATTGCGCTTTTGTAATAACCCTATCTTTATCACTATGTTACACTTTGTTGGTTAGAAAATGCAATACTGATCTGAATCAGCTAAAACAAAATAGCCAGTAATTTAATTTCCGGATCCTGGACACGATCCCCAAATAAGCCCCTCCCACTCCCCCACTCCTCTTGCTCCACTTTGCTGTGCAGCTGTTTCACTAAAAAGTAAAAAGAAATGACTACAGTGAAGCTATGGTGAGTATTTTTACTTTGCGATGAGAGGATTAAGCTTGGCTAGAGATCTGGAGGTGAGGACAGCCTTTTCTGGGCCCGAGGAGGCGCTTTTTGGGAGCTGTCGCCCTGGTGAAGATCCAAAAATTACTGAAAGATGTGCTAGCGGCTCGAAACATGACTCCAGGTATGTTTTTGATGAGAAAACGTAGCAACAGTTCTAAAGAGTGGATTTTGCATAATACCCCCCCATCCTTTAGGCTCTGGCGCTCCTGTTCAAAGTAAACCGTACAACAAGATCGGACACGGTAATTTTCTCCACTCACTAATCCCGTAGACGCCTGCGAGTCACACCGGTCTGTGGAACTGCCAGGAGACAGGAGCCCGGACTGATTTAGATTTACAGCTATTCTTATCCCAACAACACATTCCCATAAACTTGAGATCTGGTATGCTCACCCCAGTCATGCAAAGCGCCCTTAGCAATAAAAGCGGCTAAATCAGGAGAACCTCCGCCAGTCTCATCACTGCCGTTCATGAAAGAGTCCTTTATTACGCGGTCACTAAACAAGAACAAAACACAAAGAAAACTAGCAACATAATCTCAAATCAATTGGGGGAACTAAAAGCACTAACAAATACGACAGACCGCGGGGAAATTCATTTCAAAGTTTGCAATGTCGGGTAATTTCGCGTTCTCCAAGATTGCCTGATCAAATACATTTTAGCAGGGTGAACTCCTGCTTGGGGCATTTTGAGGAGTTTGACTTAAGCCTGTGTTGTTGACCGAGAAAAAGAAAGTAAAATTCCCCAAATCCCAGGAAGTCCCCAAGGGTTACCATTTTCTTCATCACCAACACAACCACAGTCACGTCTCAAAGCTGGTCTAAAAAAAAAAAACACTCAGAGGATCATATTGTGTTTTCTAATTTTGCTGCCCAAACATAGCAGACATAGATTAAAAACTCATTTCTGTTTTAAACCCCACTCGCAGATTCCTGTGACCCCCGGATTACCGACAGCACCCCCGCCCTCTGACGCATGCCGACACTTGAGAGGGTGGCACCTTTCTTGCGCACACAGAAAGCTATCTCGGGCCCATTCACAGCTCCCATTCTTCTCCACATTCAAAGAACTCCCCAGTTTTTTTAAGAAAAGGGAGGGAACTCAACTTGGAAGCGGTGTTATGCCCTACTTTACTTACTTTCGAATGCAATCTCCTTTGCCAAATCTCTCTGCTCCAGCGCTGAATGAAAATCAGTTCGGCTTTGCATGAGATAGCGTTCCTGGCATAAGCACAGCTGATCTATTACTTGAGCAATGCCGTTATCAAAACACTGAGTCAAAACAAACCTCAGTCAGCCGGTAGAAGTGCGGTTTCCTCTGGACCTTTGATTCACCTGCACTGCAGCCGCTCCAGCCTGTATAGTGCCTGTCCGTTTAATAACACGCCTCTCCCATAGTAGAAGCATAAAAAACTGTTGCTCCGGCTCCTCGCGCTCGCCAAAGCTCCTCCCCTCTTGCCTTTTCCCTCCAAAGATATTGTCCGCGCGGGCCCCTCCCACCCTGGCCCCTGCGCCTTATCTGCTGAGGGAAGTTATCAGCTGCAGTGGCTCCGGGAACAATGCGGAGAGTGGGGTGCTGCTGTAGGGAGGTGGCAGTGGAGAAGGGGGAGCACGTTTGAATTTACATGGAGTGACAGGCTGTCTCTGCCCCCAGGGTGCCCCAGAGATCCATTGTGGGGGGAACACACTCACACACACACAAATTGTGTCTAATGTGTCATATATTTGTAAAAAGCGAAACACGTTTTTCTGATGGTGGGAAAATAACATGAGTGGGGTCACACAAGTCACCATGGTCACAACATTGTAATTAGGTCAATTTGTAGTCTGTAACCCTAACCAAATTTAAGAGGACGACATTCGATTAGCATATGAAAGGCGCTCTTCACACTATTCCTACAACATTCAAGTCTTTTAACCGCTTTGAGTACGTCTTACAAACCAGTAGTAAGCCTGTTTTAGTGAGAGATAGAACGACGGAAAAGCAAAAGGGAAATACTCATTACCGGAGGAGCAGAAAGAATGAGAACATTCAATAACCGTCTTTCATAACACAATATTGTGCTGAAGCATTTCCACACAGAACGTAACATTACAGCTTAAAATTGTTAAGAAAATTGCTGTGTCTTTGTTTTTCAGCAAATTGAGTCAAAACACAAGATAAAAAACGCAAAACTCAAAGCCAAATTCATTACAGGAACTGAACTTTTACAGGTTTTTTTACTTATAGTGTAATTTTGTTTTTGGCTGTGCAAAACAAATGTGCAAATCCCAGTCAGATTGAGAAAACCTGTAATTTTGCAATATATTCTGGTTTCTTAAATATATAAAAAAAAAGAAAAACGGCAAAAAGCTTCCATACAGATGATTATGCTCGCCTTTGTCGCTGACTATACGATGCTGAAAGTAATTACAGGAGGCAAAAGTGTATCATCGTATGTCTGGGGTTTGGGGGAAGTTGTCCAGCTGTGCCCACATCAATTTACAATCTATTATTCAGCTTGGGCTGTAGGAGACGGGGACGCGTGTGTGAACGTGCCTCCCGCTGTCAGACTGTAAGTGCAGGGATTTCTGTCTGTGGTGAGTGTGGCTGTTCGTCAAACCAATTCTAAGTAAGAGGATCAATCGCTCACTGACTCTGAGGGAAGCCATGCTCCGACGCTGGAAACTATTTTCTGTAGGGCTTGATTCATGCAGGAGGACGTGAAATGACTGATACAAAGTGTGAAACTTGGGGTGTTAACTGTTGTTTGCAAAAGTGCTATACAAATATTTATTTATTATTATTTATTTATTGGTTTAATAAAGTTAAACCAATAAATAAAGTGTATTTGTTTAAATAAAGTTCATTATTATTATTATTACCTGTTAAGAGAATTTAATGACTTAAAACTCTGTCTGAGGCCACTTTATAGCAGTAAATAGAGGCTTGTAGAGAATAAGACACATAAAAGACACACATTTAATAATTGAGGTCACAATATAGAAACAACCAAACAAGACTAAAGCATGTGGTACAACTGCCAACTGTTGTGATTTTGTTTATTATGATGAAATAAGTTTATGTATGAATATCAAGAGGATTCACTTATTGGTAATTAGCATTAGTATTATTTTTGTTATTACGTTTTAAACCAGTTCTAGAGGCCAAATGCCGCCCAGACTGGCACATGAACTTATATCTTGATATCTATGATAACACACACAACACACCTACATCATACTCGAAATGCCACTGGCCTTTTGATCATTTCACAAAAGGGTGTTACATATAGGGCTGCAACTATCGATTATTTTGGTAATCGATTAATCTACAGATTATTTTTCCAATTAATCGAGTAATTGCCTGGTGTATGAACCTTTAATTTTTCCAACTTTTTATCACATAAAGCTAAAGTGACGCCACTTGAGCTTTTTTTGATGGAGTAAACTTAAAGTGAATGTTTGTCGGAGACCTTGGTGCTAATTCTACTTTCTGATTGACACAAAGATATTAATTAAATTTACAATGTACAAAACACTACCCCAACTGTTTTTCATCAAAAATACAAAACATTCATGTAATTTTGAGTCTATTTGAGTCTGTGTTTACCAGAAACCGATTAATTGATTACTAAAATAGTTGTCAACTATTTCAATAATCGATTAGTTGTCGATTAATCGATACGTTGTTTCAATCATAGTTACATAACAATACAACTTGTTACTGTAATAAAATATGTACATTTCCTTGATATAAAGTAAATCAATAAATGAAAACAGGGATGTCACGGTTACCGGTGTAGCAGTAAACCCCGGTAAAAATGTTGACGGTAATAATTACCGTCTTGTTTTTGAAAAACTATATTATCTCGGTGGCAAAGTGAGCTCCATCGGCCGCCGTCTCATCTGCTGAAGGCGCTCTCCGTAGCACAACCAAAACAAAACTTTCTCGAATCATGTCCAAGACGACAGCGCTCAGAACGTCCATCAGCCTTTGAACAGGACATATTTTGGGTATTTTAGGAAAGCCGAAGGACAGTTGATAGAAGACAGTTTTCCTGTTTGCGGAACGTGCAGGAAAAAAGTGTCTGTTAAAGGCAGCGATACTTCGAACCTCATGACTCACAACTCTATAGCCAATGCAAGTAAGTTAACGTTAGCGTTTTAGCTGAAATACTGATGTGGGGACTTTGGGTTGAGGGAGAAGGTAACGAGTCGTCCCATAGCACAGCCGCAGCGCCACCGCCAGCACATAAGGCGTGTCCGGATACCTCTGGCACAAATCAGTTGCAGGGCTCCTGGAGGGCAGATTAAAGTTGGTCGCCAATGCAATAGATTCACTCTCGCCGCATTATTATGAATTTAACAATGATTACTGTCTGATGGCATTTTCCTAAATCTGCAGAGCGAAAGCAAACTGGAAGGACACAAACTGAGAACAATATTCCTGATATAGAGGGTTTATCTAGTTACAAATATTCTAACACGGTTCTGGCGCTATGAATAGTGCAGCGATAACCTCCAAATGATCACCAAGTCATAGTTATAGTTCATTTACTTTGATGTGAAAAGTTGCACTTTTGATATGGCTTTGTCTGTGTTTTTTTAATATAACAAACACTGTTACACTTTTTTGAAACTACTTCAGTTTGTGTAGGACTATCAATGCTTTCTGAACTTATTAACACACACAGTGGCGGACTGGCACCAAAAAGAGGCCCTGGCAATTTTAGCAGAGAGGCCACATTTGTCTTCTCAAGTCATCTGCGGGCGGCCAATCCGCCAAAAGGCGGCCGCATCTCCGCTTTATTTATTTATTTAGCCTTTTTGGCCCAATCCCAATTCTCTTTTCTACCCCTAGCCCTTCCCCTAGCCCTAGCCCTTGCCCTTTCCCTACACCCTGAAACCAAGGGCTAAGGGCGAGGGTTGAAAAGACCGCCCTAAGAAATGGGACAGCCCTCCATTTGACTCCATTTACTATTAACACAGATTAATAAGGTTATGTAAATAAGCAAGCCTACTTGTCTGTATAGCATGTTTCTACAAAACCAGTTCATCACTTGATTGATGCTGTTTTGTAACACCTAAACAAGCACCTAAACTCAGCCCAAACCCTACAGATTGTCATCCATTTCTGCTTCATTCGGCGCTACATTCTCCTTCCCCCTGTCCGTGTGTCGCTGTGGCTGCTGCCAGAGCTGCCAGAGATCAGCCGATCCGCTCGTCCATCTATCAAACTTCATTTATAAAGCGCTTTTCATACTGAAAGGTATCACAAAGTTCTTGTAGCCACTCAGCGGGGACGGGCAGAGGTTAGACCCGCTCGCAGTGCGCACAGGGCGCGGACAGGCACCCGCAGCCTCCGCTCTGAGCCCCGGGCCTGAGCGGAGGCTGCGCTCAGAACGGGGACAGTCAGCCTCGGACCCGGGCTCAGAGCACAGCGGCGCGGGAAGACAGACAGCCTCGGACCCGGGCCCAGAGCACAGCGGTGCGGGGGGAGAGACAGCCTCGGACCCGGGCTCAGAGCATAGCGGCGCGGGGAGACAGACAGCCTCGGACCCGGGCTCAGAGCACAGCGGCGCGGGGAGAGAGACAGCCTCGGACCCGGGCTCAGACAGACCGCGGGTGCAGCAGCGATGAACCCCGTGTGTTATGACATTAGCGACGTATCGAAAGTTTGGAAAGAAATGCCAAAAGTCAGTCAATACAGCGCAAATACACGGAGCATTTGCAGCAAAGCGAAAACGTAGAACTGACACGTATAAAGCAATGGTCTGTTCTAATTGCGCCAATAGGCGGCCGCTTCCTCGCTTTATTTAGCCTATTTATTTGTTTGTGATGCGGCCACAACAAGTGATGAGACCAGGCGGCCGCAGTGGCATTTGCCCACATTGCCCAATGGCCAGTCCGTCACTGAACACACATTAAAAAAAAATACCGCGATAATACTGAAAACCGTGATAATTTTGGTCACAATAACTGTGAGGTAAAATGTTCATACCATGACACCCCTAGTGCATAGTGTCAGTCCCAGTATAGACCAGTGCATGCCTGCGCTAACAGATTAGCACATATTTCAGTGTAAGTGCCGAGGCCCATCGGTGAGTGGGTTAAAAAAAGATGCACATGTAGATTATTTATGAGTCGGGAGTGTTTCTCTGCACTGACTGCTTTAAGACAGATGGATAAACGTCAGTGTAACTGTTGTTTAATAGGCACTTATGGTTCACAGGTAATTGTAGGGTACATGCGGGCAGTTTAAGGAGGATATACTATAACTCTTTTCTGCATGGTAGTTACCGAATTAAAGAATGAACACACTTTAGGAAAAATGTTATTGGCTTTGGGCCAGGTCTAAACCACAAAATGATATTTGTGTTTGAATTTTAAGGCATCTGGACTTGACTTTGCACCAAGTATTTCTAAACCAGGAATAAAAAAGATTAAACCTTGACTCTGAACAGGCATAAGATTATGGGACTAGACTTCACTTTAACCATCTTTATATGCAGCGAAACAAGGACAGATTATTCCTCAGCAACATAATTGTAAACGTAACGGTTTACACACAATGATAGAACTGAAGAATTTAGGTAAATTCTGGCATAGTATGAAAAATGAATATACTCACATTTATGTTTGTGAGTGTCCTGAGGCGACCGGGGTCCCACCGCTGCCCTCTGCAGATCAGGAGTCTGGGGTCTTGACGGTAACTCTGTGTGACAGATGTAAACACAGACTTAACTAATGAGTTCAAGTGTGCCCCAGGAGCTGCCCTTTACAGTGCACTGTGGAGCGTGTTTGTGGCGTCCACTCCAGTCATGTTATTACAGTATCTATGATATTTAGTTGACACAGACAGATCATTTAGTGATCCATAGCTTTGACACTGAGGTTTTACCCTGCGAGGCTGGAGTTTTTATACTACTATGGTCTTAAAGCAGGTCATTATACACCTTGAATGATTGTTAGCAGTCAAACACCCCACATGTAGCAGCAGGAAACCACTCTCACATGGTTTTATATATCAGCATATGTACAGTATATGTTACAGGCATTCAGAGTCAGACAGTTTACAGCTCACCAAGTTAACATTTTTTTTAATTATGCAAATATACAATGTCTTCATGAGAAGTTTCAGCTTCAGCCCAGTGCAGCACGTGAGTCAGGGTTTCATAGGGAGGTGTCCAGTCTTGTTACACTCTGCCAAACAGCGTTACTTACACCCACTCACTCCTCGTCTCATTTCCAACACTCCCTGCCAGCTGCAGTAATGATGACATTAAACAAAAATGACCTTTAAAAGTCCCACAGAGCAAATGGGATTATTGCAGGATTGTTGTTTTAGTGCTCCATTAGGACGAGGCACTGATGAATCGCTCTTTGAGGCAGACGCCACAGTGAACGTGTGCGAGGCCAAGATCAAGCTTTCCCAGAGACACAGCACAAAGCGGCTGATTGTGACCTGGCACTACAAAGTCTCAGATTTAGAAACAGGGAGGCGCAAACAAAGCTGCTAATTGATACTACTTTGACTAACCTTTCTTCCAGATGAACGCTTCAGAAAGGGTCAGCCATAGGTAAAAGACAAAATACCTAATACCTAATTTAAATGGCATAACATAAAGCGATGAAGACCAAAACTAGAGATGGGTTATACTGCACTTTTTAAATTGACTTAGACGTAGTCATTTGAGTCATTATCAATTCCCATACTGGTCGGTATTGATAACGGGAATGTGTGTGTATGTATATGTGTGATACCTAATACTAAATGAAGCAGTAGACCTGTAACAATCACTTGCTGTTTGTTTGTTTTTGTGTTTTTGTTTGCTTGTTTTTTTCTCTCGTTTTTTCTGTTTACTGTCAAAAAATAATAATGATTTGAAAATAAATAGTTAAAAAATAATATAATTTATAACCTGACCCTGTGACCAGGCAAAGCTCTGCAATCCCGGGCGCCCCCCGGGGTTACATTATCCTTTACATGTTTTTTCACCTGCACAGAACTGCACCAGCCCATGTCTAAAAGGAATTCCTTCAGACTAAAATTGGTAACAGCGTCGTCCAATACATGTGTCAGTTTGTTTATGTGGTCGAGTCATGACCACATGCATTTAATTGGGATGTGCCTAATGACAGAAGACGAGAGACAACCACAAAGCCATGGCACACGCACAGACGAGGGAACAGCGAGAGATATACGAGCTTCACACAACGGCAGAGCGACAATTCATGTTACAAATGAAAAACAAACTACATTACACGCGCACACTGTAATTAAGTGTTAGGAGAGACGCCCATTTGGTCTCTGATTGAAACCATGTGTTAACAATCGCTTTGTATAATGGAGATAAAAAAGAGGCATATGCAGCATCGGTGTCAAAAGCAGATTACAATACTAATGCATTCTTGTTTGGCTATGGATTGTGTGTCAGCTAACACTGCCAAAACAATATGTTGGTAATAAATTTGGGCATCCCTAATATATGCAGTATATTTTTAAGAGAAAGCAAGACAATTCTGAACTTGAAATAAGATTAAAGAGCTCTGTAATGAAACAGTAATGAGTTAGTTAGATTTCTTTATCCCATATCTCAAAAATATATATCTGAAAAAGTCTATAAACAAAACAGAATTCGCTATCAAATGCTGGATTTTTTTTTTCCAGACTCAGTTAAAACATTTGCATTATTTTGGGGGTGGGCGCTTATAAGCCTTTTGCTTCGGCCCACTCCTTTTGAGCAGATTAACTGCTCAAATAAATAAATAAACTAAACTAAACTAAACACAGAGCATGGATTACTGAAAATGAACCACTGAACAAGCTACTATATTATTTAAGAACACCAGATGAATCTGTGCTGAAGGGCTTGGCCAGTGTCTTTATACAATGTGGTGCCAGTTGAGCTCAGACTGTTATGATTTACAGTCTTAAAAGTTATATCCTGCACAAAATCCACAGCCTGGATCTGTGCCATCAGCCTTTCACTGAATCTCCAACACTCCCATGCACAACAACTGCAGTCCACCTCTGCAGTAAATCTTTAACTGTGACTTGCATAAGCTTTGCTTGATACAGTTATAAATGGCCAATACTGTCAGGAATCAAATGGGTAGCTGATGGTATAATATTGAGAAAGAGAAGAAAATAATTGAACCGGACTACAATAGGAGTTAAAGTAAAGCTCTGCTTGTTCTCAAGCCGGGACAGGAGTCCTGTCCTGCCATGATGTAAAACTCAACAATGCCAAATAAATATAGGTTGTACACAACGGCATGATGGTGATTCATCATAATGGCATAAGGACCAAAACAAGGGTATACCACATCTATCAATGTGGCTTAGTCTAAGAAGCAACAAAACTTAGGTGGACATGTTTAATCTCTGTGCTCAGCTTTTGCTCATGAGGCCCCAAAGCTACGTCAATGCAGTCTACCACACAGTTACCACGCCCTTGTCGATCTTAGGGCAAAGACAATTTCTTCTTCTTTTTTTTAATTATATAATTCAGACAAATAGTGCTGCTGCTTTCAGTACCAATAATATACCAGGTCCTTTGTCCACACAGACACAGTTGCTGACTGAATAGGAAAAAAGATAATTGGGGCCAAATGGGTATTAAACAAATGTAGGTCCCAGAAAATGTCACACTGGTCTTCTAATGCTAAGAGTAAGTGAGGTGGCTTTGGATGCTACATGAAATGCTGACATAGGACAGTTTGTGCTGCTAAAAATTAAGTGAAAGGAATATTTAACCTTTGAACAAGACACAGAAGAACAAACGACAACTAAAACAGAGCAGAGATATAGGTTGAAAACAAGACACCTATAACATGCCTTTAGTTCTTGAGCCTTATAAGTTTTGATGGATTTTTCTCCAGTATTAAGCAATTGGTAATTATCAAATGTTTTGGTTTTCCCACTGTTCCTATTAGTTCCATGACACTGGTTCAGAGGAATGACACAATCACAGCCCAACAAGGGCCGAGGTCTGTATCTGCAGCTCACACAAACATTCATCATGAGTCATGACAGATTTAAGAATTACTGAAATGCAGTCATGCTCATTGTGGGATCAACATCTGTTAACCCACTTGGTTTTATTGTCTAATTTTGAAATGGGGCTTTTTTGTATTATTACAACACTGCACGTTGAACTCGGGTTTAAATTCAGCGCAGAGTAGTTCATGTTTTTTGTACTAATATTATGTAATACAATCATCAGTACCACAAGGTCTGAGACAAATATCCGTATAATCCACTTTCACCAATCCTGGCGATGCTAAGAGGTTATCATTGCAAGCCTTTTAGTTAAAACCGCAGACTTTTACAACTGTCCTGCCACCGTTAGAAGGTCTCTGATGACTCAGCAGTGGTTGGATGCATCACCTGTGGGGATGAGAGGGGAGTACAGGACTGTGGTGGACAACTTTGTCACTGGGAGTGACAGGAACCACCTACAGCTCAATGCTACAAAATCAAAGAATAGGTGTTAAACCGGAGGAGGACCAAAGCTGCTGGGACCCCCACCTTCATCTAGGGAGCCAGTCTAAAGGTGGAGAAGTACAAGGGACTGTACTTGGACAATAAACTGAAGTGGAATAAAAAACATGAACACGGTCTACAGGAAGGGCCAAAGCCTTCTCTACTGAGGCGGCTGAGGTGACGTCCTTCAACATCGACCAGACGGTGCACAGAATGTTCTAAGAGTGAGTGATGGATAGATCTAGTGGAGGCTTTAAAGTAGATCACAAGAGTTAAAGTAATAAAACCGATTGGAAAATTAATTAATGTATTTACAAAAACAAGGTTGAAATGAAAGGTTTTTAAAAAGTCCAAGTGGAGTCAGAGTGAGTCTCAACAAGCCGAACAGCCTCAACCGTTCCATTAATGAATTCAGCTTGTAAATTATAGTGGTGACAAATTGCGACACCTGATATAGACGACAGGTCTTGTTTCAACAATCAGTATGGCGAGTAACCATTTTGTCAGAGTCATATTTCAATCTGCCTCGTGTCCTTGAAGGAGCCAGCTGAGGCGTTTCAGCAACACACCAGAACTTTCCACTCCATAAACATTTATTTTTAATTTCTATGAGCTCACAGCATTATGTTGGAAATTAGTACTTTCCAACAGGCCTTTATGTTGATGCCAAAAACAGGTGGAAAAACACGTTATTACTATTTGCACTATTTGAGATTGAAGATATTCCAGTTCAAAACTTTACAGTGAAAAAAAGTTACTGTTTTCATACATGCGTGTCTGTAATTCTGAGCAAAAGAAAGACAATATCTACGAAAGTACTTCAAACAATGATGTTCAGAGACCTTTCATTATGACCTGTGGCTGTGGTGTAATTTGAGTGCATGAGGTTTTCTTTGAACTGTAGTTTCAAGTATACTGAAATAAAGAAAACAAGTTTGCAATAGTAGTACTATTCTCAGTTTACTTCATTTTTAGGTAGGGATCTCTTTTCATACATATGTTCATGAAATGGCTAAAGTATTATTATTTTTTTCTTAGGTTTTTGTTTTCATTTTGAATTATTTTGATCTTAAACTTCGATACCAAGCATCAGGGTCAAGTATGACACAATATGAAATAGATATGGAACACTATTATTGTAGTGTTTAATGTTCTTCTCCACACAATCCTCCTCACTACAACACATTGACTGAGGAGCTACAAGAGGCAGTGTCCATCCAGGTTTGTCCTTCATCCAAACCAACTGTGTCAACAGTCCCCTCACGCCTCACCAAGACAAAACACGTGGGGCTAATGTTAGCATCAACGTGCAGCGGGACACACACACAGTCCCATGAAAATACACATATAATTAGTTGTAGCATATTTTGGCTGTAAGGGTGTTTGAATAACACCTGAAGGGCAGCAGTGGTGGAACATACTGATCCTGACAGGTCCAATGAAACAAGGAAAAAAAGCTCTTGAGCTTTGCAGATGTTGAGGCTGTCATCAAGTAATACATCAACAAACTACTCATTTCCAAAAATGTTGCAGACTTATCCAGTAATGCACTCTTGGACCCCCAACCTCACATCTGCAAATAAAAAAACAAAACAATATCCAGTTAAAGACAAAACCATCCATGTTACAAGTTCCATTCTGATTTATAACTACCCATAAATTGATGAAAATATGCCTGAAATAGGTAGCGTTCACGTGACATCACAACATTCTAAAGAGCCTATAGTTTAACATTGAGGTGGAGGGCAACTGAAAATTCCACGGCCGTAACCATAGTAACGCTCAAAATGCAGATTTATAGTCTTAAATCATTGCTAATATCTCTGTAATTACTTGGCCAATTCACATGAAACAAAAACTGACACAAAGTTCAAAGTCACATCTTCCAGCAGATATGAACATATGTCTAATTATTTCTTCACAAAGGCGTCCAAAAGTGGAGACAATATTCAAAAACATGTGCTTGATGTTGGCCAGTAGAAAGGACTTTCAGCCATAAAATTCACATGTCAGGTTTGTGAATCCAATCCCTGTCACATGATGATTAGAGAAAACATTTGGACATTTTCTTTTTGGAAATGTCATTCAAAAACTGTTTCTCTCCCATAGACTTGTGTTGACACCTGCCCTCCAACTGAAATGGAATTCTAAATCGTGAACGCTACCTATTAGCAACTTCACATCAGCTACACAGCAGAGACAGGTTAAGCAGGTACGGAGCTGGACGTACACCGACTCATTTTGTTTTAGCACGATAAGAAGGGCGGCCCAGACCCACCGCAGTTACATCATGTGTTTTCTGCTGACCAGCCTCTCATTGGTCTCACATTGATTTAGTGGATGTGACGGTTCTGACCAGTCCCTGTCATTGCCCCCTCATCCCTGTTACATAAGTCGTACAATTATAGCCTTATTATGGAGAGCCAGCTCATTCATTTCACAACATAGACTTTGCCTATGCCAGAGTAAAGACCAGATATGAGTCAAACTGAAGGTTCAGGGCCAAGACTTCACTAGACAGTATGCAAATAAGTCACGTTGCTGTTTTTTTTATAAAATGCCCTTCAGCCACAATCTTCTCCAAGCTTGAGACTAAGAAAGATGCCCAACGTGATAGGATTTACAGTAGTTTACAATGAGATATGAACATTGTATTCAACAAGAAACATGATTAGAAAGTACAGGCTAAGTGTAGAAAGCATCAACTATTACAACCATTGAAAACGCCTTTACCAAATTCGCAATGGCTGCACTTATTCAGTATTAGTTATTAGTATCCTTTGCAGTAACACTAAACTATAATGTCTCCATAGGATCATATTAGGTGTAAAACCCTGCACAACGATCATGTTCTGAAATGCAAAGATTCTTGTATTTGTTAAGCTGTTCATAATTTACAAGCCTGTATTACCAAGTTTCTCAAAGCGCTACACTGTCGTCATTATTCATTACCTCCATACTCGGTGGTGGTAAGCTACTATTGTAGCCACAGCTGCCCTGGGGTAAACTGACGGAAGCAAGGCAACCAGTCTGTGCCATCAGCCCCTCCGACCACCACCAACCATTCACTCACCGACCAGGCCCTTCCCTTCCAAGGTTTTGCAAAAACGAGCCACAATAAATTACGATAGAAAGATTGAAATTAGATTTTGTGCAGACCCGTTAGTATAACGAAATGCACTCTTCTGATACAACGACTGTTTCATTTTCTGTGTTCACGGTAGTACAGTGGTTAGCGCTAGTGCGTCACAGCTAGAAGGTCCCGGGTTCGATTCCCACCAGGGATGGGGCCTTTCTGTGTGGAGGAGTTTGCATGTTCTCCCTGTGTCAGCGTAGGTTTCCTCTGGGTACTCCGGTTTCCCCTACCACTAAAAACATGTACAATAGGCCAGGATTAATTTGAGAGTGCGCATGGGGGATGACGGATGGAAAATTAGCCCATGGCTACAATCCAGTGTGGCTTGTTTACATGTATGTTCATTAACATGCACTGTCCTGACCAAATAAAAAATACTTTTTTTTATCAGTTTGTCGAATTAATGGAGCACAGTGAATTTAACTGCACTAATTTCCCATTGAACATTTAAAGATGCAGCTACACGGTGAAGTGCAGTGCATGCAGTTAAGTTTCAGCTTGAGTTTGATGAGGAGGTGACCAGTCTGCTGTTGTTGTTATACAATGCTGCCCAGCTGTCACAGTCCACACTGACAGCTGTATTAACAACACAGTTCTGTGCTGAAAGACAAGGTCAAAGCAAAGCGACTCATGACTCAAATGCTCTGGATAAAGTGCCATTAATAACTCTCTAATGGTTTACTTTCTAACTCTTTGGTTAACTATGGTCAAGAACTGGTCAAGATGCAGAGTCTTTCCTAACGTTATCAACAGCTAAAAGTAGACTCATATAATGTTATTTTACTGAAATGTTAACATTGCTGACAGCCAAACTTCACAAATCTATTGGTCAAGCTTTCCTTGTGCTTTGACCAACACCAACACATTGCTGGAAAATATAAAGTCATTATATTTTCTCATTCCACTTTGATCAAAACATGTGTGATATCAGTGTATTACATAATCCTTAAGTCCATACCGAACAGAAACGTGATATATCACCTGACCAGCATTTTTGTGTTTGTTTGCTCCTCACTCAATGCATATCAGTGACAGGGACAAAACAAAAGAAGCCAGCTCGGTCATGTCCTTTTGCCTCTCCATACTTCCCACACACAAACGTGACGCTGGTATCTCCACTGCTTTGACCAGACACATCCTCCGTGGAAACTATGAGTGTGCAGGGCTATCAGAGGTGTTTTTGTTTTGAATTTTTCTGATTTAAGACAAAAACTATTCAGAGCATTCAGCCAATGGCAAGGTTACTGTTAATGCAGTGACAAAAAAAAATGAAACAAATCACATTTTTGTTTGGAAACAAATTTCCAAACAGACGGATGTGGTGCAACACCATGCATTGTGCAATTTAAACTGTCAGCCCCGGGTTTTAAGGTCATTGTCCTTATATAAAACATGTGTTCTTTGTCTGATTATCTTTCCAGTAAAGAAAAAACAACTATTATTATAAACCTAAAATATTCTAGACATTGTGCAGAATTCAGCAGGTTACTTTCAAACGTTCAACGTGAAATACCATACATGTATTTAAAAGTAGTTACAATCTGGTAGTAAACTAGAAAATGAGAGTAAGCCCTGCACAGGTTTTTGGATTCCACCATGGACTTGATAGAATGTGATTTATTTTATTCTTCCTATTGGTGTTGACTGCAAATTAATTATTTAGTAAATGAATTGTTCAGGGGCCACACCTCACCTAAGGTCTCATGAGACCCTGTTCCCACAAAGGGCACTAAATGGAAGATGAAAGGTTGCACTTGCCGGGAAATCTATCTAGGAAAACGCACATATATTTGTGGTCCAACTGGAGGACAAGTAATAAACACCGGATTATACGCAAGGTTAGACTTTGGATCTCATGTCCACTGACTCTCACAACAACACGACAAAATATTCACTACGATTGGAAACCCTCGACCACAGTGAGGAGGACCAACACCCAGCTCAAAGACTGAAGTAAGACATTGTGGTGTAGATTTCACCACCATATGTAGCAATATGAACCTCAAGTAAACTTTCTTCTCACGTCTCACACACATTTCACTCAACTTCAAAATGTACAATATATTCACCTTTTATGAATAATATTTTATGTTCTTTTATGTGTTTTTTGTAATCTCTCCTGTTGATTTTTCTTATTTGGTATTGCACGTAACAGAACAAGGTGCGTCATCACAGAAATGCTTGCTTTACTCCACTGATGCAGCATTCTGCCGCAAATACACAGAGGATGAGAATAATTCAGTCCTCAAGCTGACCCAGTTTGTTCAAATTGGCACAGCACAGACCCACACCACGAGCAGGAGTCTACAGCCAAAAGCTAAAGCCTCCAGAAGTGATTTGTGGTTCGGTGATGAAGATAAAACAGCACAGCACATGTGTGTCCACAAACAGGAACAAGGCCGGGGCGTGTCGACTGTAGAGCAACTGATCATGCAGTAAATGTGCATGAATAGTGGGTCAGAGGGGCACTAGAGCATGTTTCCTGGACATTCACACGAGTATAAACAGAAACCATCCCATTTTGATTACCAGTCTGTAAGATATTATTGGATTGTTCAACTACATGATAAAAACAGCAAATATTCATCAAGCTCAATAGCACAGATTATTGACTGCAGTAGTGATGGATGTTATTGCCTAAACCATTTATGATGAAAGATTAAGCGCAATTAAGAATGGTTGCACTAATCAAAAAGGACATGCTTATTTGATTTGACCTTCATTTAACCAAGAAAGTTCCACTGAGATTTCAGAATCTCTTTTTCAGGGGTGTCCCGGCCCAGATACTGTTCATGTCTTTAGTTTTTAGAGCTAAGGTAAACCCAAGCCTGGAAACCATGTCCTATGTAAACAATAACATTCTTGCTCCATAGTTTTATAAACAACCTGCTAAGCCTGTAATTCAGACCTCTAAACATGTTCTGCAATCTATGGGATTGTGTTTTATTTTATCAATAACTATTTCAGTCTTCTTTCAAATACATGTCACAGTGTACGTTGATTTTAAGATATACATATCTAATCTTCCAAAGTGTAATTACATAGTACTCCAAAACCGTTCAGCACTAAACAACATAAAAGCAGTGAAACATTTGACCTTTCCATCACTCTATGGTATGGTGCCCTCAGATCCTCGAACAGAATAGGGATCCACAGCAGTAATGAAGGCATCACGCTCACGTGGATGGACACATGCACAGCTATAAATTAACTCAATGGATCTCACATGAAACGTGTGAATGAGAGAGGCACTGTCTGTCTTCACATGGTCCAGTTGGCCTGCACTCGGAAAGCCCAAGATGACAGTTTATGAATAATAGGGCAGTGACCTAGAAGACTGTAGCTTCATTTACATATTAATGCCCGTCTGAAGAAAACTAATTAGCTATCCCCCTTCAACTGAGGGCTCGACACTCTCACATAAAATGTGTAGCTAGGTATTTCTGACAAAATAAAATGCAATAATCTATAATAAGGTCAGATAAAAGAAACTGCTTGCACAGGACATGGGAATTCTTGATGGGCATTGTACATAAAACCTATTTCAAGTATGTCCAAGAGAGACATATTGTGCAGCATAACAAAATGGAATAACAATAAAAATGATGTATATCTTAAACATTAATAACAAGCAAACACGTAGATTCAGACATAGACTTTGAAACAATATTTTTGACCGACCCAAAAGTCCAATGGAACCCAGATGTAATGGTGGTGCCCGCCAGAGCAAATTTCATATCACCTTAAGTACAAAAAATATAGAAACTGTTGCAGTAAATGTAAAGTACAAACACTAATATAATACTCTGATGGATGCTTTCAAATAAGTAACATTTCAGGTCTGAGGGGGAAAAACTCAGTATATTGAGTTAATAATTGAATGCCCTACTTTCTTTCTTCAGAACAGACTTCATGCAGTGAAGGCTAAAGAGAATACTTTGTGCTAATATTCAAAGATCAAGCACTTGCATGTCCTGCCCAGTCCCGCGCCTGTGTGACCAAACAGGCTAACACGAGCCAAATAAATGACAGATGTAGTCAAAGTCTTGAGAGAGCAAAGGAAGATTAATGTAATATAAAAGACACACATGTCTTAAACAAAGGAAAAACCGTGCAGTCCAAAACCCAATCAGAGTGCAGAGTATGAGAGTGAAGCCACATGTTTTTGATAAGTCCTCCAGCAGAGAGTGAGGTAATGATGAAGTCATCTGTGTCCTCTGGACAGGTTCAAAAGCACTGAGCCGTGCGCATTTTAACAGCCTCAGACTCGCATTTTCTGTCGCACACTCAAAAATAACTTTACCCAATCATTGCATTAACTTTCATAGCACAAAGAGCATCACTCAAGTTTTTAAATGCAATGAACAGCAACTCCGCAAAAAGTCAATTTTGTTAATGTAACCTACAGGAGAGCAAAGATTATACAGCATAACGCTGTGATGTTACCTTTCTTTTTCACATTTAACTTCATGTTTTTTACAACGCCTTTATTGTCAGTGAAGGCTGAACAGGGGCCAACAGAATTTCACACCACATAGAAATATATAAACATGCACACATAATAGATGTGACACCTGGTTGAAGTTATATTATGTAAACGTCTGCATAATTTGCTATCTCTAATACAATAACACAATATCATAGTTGTGCCTGGAGGAGGACTTCTGCAGAGCTATGAGTCAGCCCCCTTCATACCCACAGAGGGGGATTTAGTTCATGTTTAAATCCAAATAGTTACTTGCCACACATAATTTACAAAGTGCAGAATACAGAACAATAAATCCAGTATAACCTACTGTACAAATGCACTTTGGGGCATCATTGCTGAGTGAGCAACTTGTTGGTCCAAATATTCAATCTCCAGTAGAAATGCTGATCCCTAATTTAGGAAGTAGAACAAACTGCATGACCCTAGCTGCACCTGACCTGCTATATGACGTTTCCAAACTTACCATAACATTTTATTTCACATTCGAATGGGCTACATCAGGGGTGTCAAAGTCAAATGGACGGAGGGCCAAATAAAAAATTTAGCTACAAGCCGAGGGCCGGACTGTTCGAATGTTCATTGAACATTTTTTAAATGACGCATATAGTCTAGTGAACCTAATTGAACCTACTGAAAACCTAATGCTGCGTTTACACATAAGCACGATGCGTTACGAATACCACAAATGCACATTCGTGGCCAAGGATCACGAATTTGATGATTCGGGGTCGAGGTTTCACGCGCCGCCACTAACTGTTGCGACCTGTTACTACGCGTTACGATTAATGGCACGAATTATTACGCACGGTCACGAATATGCGTCCCGCGCTGCTGCGTGGTGTTGCGCGCTGCCACGCGCTGTTACGGGTCACTAGGAATATTCGCGTTCTGTCCGAAATCTGTCAAGAATTGGGCGAAAGTGGAGTGATCTTCTTCCACCGGGTTGGAGGCGGAGCAGAGGCCGTGCTCTCCCCTGAGTCTTTGGGCTCTTCTGGCTCCAACTCCCGAACATCAGGTACGACCCAGGCGGAAGAAAGGTCGGAGGAACACTTTCAGCACCCCGCGGAGCGGCAGCGCCAGGTGCTGTCCGTGACTTGGATCGCGGATTGGCCGACTTTGTGACACGAACTGATGCGTTCTGTTAAGAATCCCATTGAGATGCGTTAAGTCACGTCACGAACGTCACGAATGACGGAAAAATGACATTCGTAACGCATCGTGCTTATGTGTAAACGCAACATAACAAATATATTCCAATATGATCAGATAAAGAGGCCTCGTTTTAATTCCTCTGCCTTTTGTAGCCTTTGTTCCATGTCCATATTCTTGTTTTTGTCCGCGTGTTTCGTTTCATAATGTCGTCTCAGATTATACTCTTTCAGTACCGCCACACTTTCTCCACACAGAAGACACACAGGTTTTCCAGCTACCTCCGTGAACATATACTCCGACTCCCACCTTGTTTGAAACCCCCGGTTCTCAGTGTCCACCTTCCGTTTTGCCATTTTTGATGGGTATCTGAAAGTTAATTTTACTGTGATGCTGACGACTGCTGTGCCAATAAATATTGAAATGAAGCAGCCTACTGCTCGGTGCGTCACCGTTGCATTGTGGGAAATGTAGTATTGGTGCGTGTAAAAGATCTGCGGGCTGCCGGCTTGCTGCGGTCTGCGGGCCGGTTCTAATAATAAATCAAGATCATCCCAGGGGCCGTAAAAAACCTTCTCGCGGGCCGGATGTGGCCCGCGGGCCTTGACTCTGACATATGTGGGCTACATGATGCAAATAAAATGAGAGGATGATATATGGGCGTTATTTTAGTGATTTTAATGATGATCTACTGATAAAGTATTGATTACGTATTTTGCATTAATGACTAGATCTTTGAACACTCACCAGCGGGCTGCCCAATTGGAAGAAGGAAGACCCACTAAATCCAGCTCATTGGACTTTCCACCTTTTTTGATCTGGTCACTGGTTCAAATAGAAGAATGTCATTTCTCTTTGAGCATCACTGAGTCCCTCACTCTCTCCTCAGCGCGTGCTGAACCGGCTAGCGAAATCATCGAAGATCACTTTGTGGCAGGAAGTAAGGTGTCGCTCTCTTACACCGGCAGCACTTTTACGCAAATCCCCTGCTTTCTTATAAGACGCATGCCTCTGTGACAAGTCCGCTGCATTTGCATATGCACTTTATGATCAAGTCCCAGTCATGGGTCCCAGTCCGTGTAATAAGTCAATATGCTTGCTATTACAAAACGAATTTTAAACTGTGCAAAGATGGTGGTTTTGAAAATAAAGTGGACCTATCGTTTTTTTACGTGGCGGGCAGTGTTGGGGAGAATACTATGAAATGGCATTTAGTTACTTAATACTGAATACTTGCCTTAAAATGTATTTTGTAACCTATTCAGTTACTTTGTCTCATCAGGCTACTGTATTCTGAATAATTTGAATACTTTTAGAATACTTTCACGTTGATTGTCATAATATTTATGTATAAATATGGCGTGTATTTCCCCAACACTGGTGGCAGGCTGTCGTTGTTTATAAAGCGGTGGTATAATGGCGCCATCTGGTGGATTTCGAAGAAAGTACAACTATATGGAATTTTTCATGGCTGGAACAGTGGTTCTCAAGCTTTTTGCAGTTTAGGAGGAACCCACAGCTCTCAACCAGTGTGCTGGATCAAAAAAGCAGTACAGTGGGGGGAAAAAGGAAAATCGTAGGCTCACCTTTTTTTTTTAATATCGTTCTGGGTCTTAGTCCTTAGTCTTAGAGTGATAAAAAATAAAATTGGTCAGCGTCTGTCTTGGATCTATCTTCCATTTTTTCTCCATGTTTTTACGGGTGCGATGTTCCGCGGGTCCGATGTTCCCCCACTTCTATTGGCGGGGGAACATCGGACCCGGGGAACATCGGTACCTCGCATATTAAAAAGTCCCGATGTTCCCCGGGTCCGATGTTCCCCCGCGAATAGAAAGCTTGAGAACATCGACCCGGGGAAAATCGGGACTTCAACAATGAGACAAGTTCCGCTGTTCCCCGCGTGTGCCCTTTGATGTTCGCATTTCTTCAACCACGAAAGACGGGATATGATCCGTGCCAACTTTTGTGAATACCTATATAGAGAGGAAATACCAACTAGCCTATTTACTTTCCTTTTTCCCTCTCGCTCTCTGTGTGTTCATATTTCAGCTGATCGCAGCTTGTGTCTATGGTTAACTTTGGGCACGTTATCCAGCTCTGCCCTCGCTCTCCCCCAGGCATCTGCTATTTGACATCTCTGACTGAATAAAATGAAGACGATTGAAACTATTGCTGCCTAGTTTTTCAAGCACGCGATTTTGCTCAGAGCATCATGCTTTTACGTATAATGGAGCCCTGTGGGAGGGGCGCGGGTCCGGTAAGGTGCGCTCGCTTTTGCGCAGCTGAGAATGAGAAGCTAAACAGACCCCCGCCGGTGAGCCCGACTCTGGTCAGCTCATCACAGGTAGAGCATCCTCTCCAAAATAGTACACTTCGTTTACGACCTCAGATTTGAAAGTCTTTGGATGTTTTGCGTGAGAACTTTCTCCAACAAGTTACAAGGTTAGTCTTCGTCGTATTTCCGTCGCCTCAGCATTTCATAAAAGAAGCATTTAAATCCACGTTTGAAAGGCGATAAAACGATTCGCGCAGTCTCTCGCACGCCTCGTTTAGTGTTTTTGGTTTCTTGCAACAGCTCCATCAGATCACTCAGGTCAAACGCGAATACATAATTTTTCGTTTGCCTATTTAGTCCCAGTATTTTAAGTCCAGTGCCTTTTACTTCAGCATGTTCGTTTCCTGAGATGTGCATTGTTCCTTTGTAAAACACACATTAGGTTTGAACTGTCATAAGAGATACTTTACGACATAGGCCCCGATTTATGTTTTCCCCCGTGGGTGCTCAGTCAGCCGGTACTGTCATGTGACGCACACCGCCTCACATTTACCTAAACAGAAATGCAAGCTACTTGGCAATGTCTACTATCATCTTATACACTGAGGCTATTTTTTGAGAAAGCAATACACATGCATTGGTGCGCTGCGCGCAACTCACCATTGTTGGCACTAGAAGTAGTTGTAGAGGCCGTCTCATAATGAATGGAGACAGTCTCCTCGCTGGTGGAATCTTCTGATAAATGCAATTTCTTTCTAATTACAAATCTGTCCATTGTTATCTTAGTGCGTTTTATTAGCTTCTTGGTCATTAGCCCATTGGCGGCAAACGAGCTTTGTTTTTGGCCGAAGTTACGTACACGGCGTCGGAGCATCATGTTGATAATGAGATCAAGGATTTGATTGACAGTGAGGATTTTTACCTAGCAACACACTGCCCGCGTGCCCAAATTATATTTTCCCTAGACGTATGAATTGGAATTATAGAAAAACAATATGCCCGATTGAATTCTATTTCTATAAAGTATTAGCAATATAATTTGTAAGAAAGTAAAATTGTCACAGGAGTGTCTCGATCAAGGGACCTTTGGAATGAAAGTCAGGCGAGGTTACCGTTCGACCACGCTACACATACTTAGTGCTTAGTGTTGTAAGGGTTGCAGCGATATCTGAACTCCTGACTCATGCTTTGCTAACAGGCTACAGAACAAGATGCCCGGTCACGGTAACAGGCAACACCATAAACATTCTGAACATAAATGTGAAGGACAGATAAGGTACACGCACATAGACCAAACAACTGATTCACTGGTAGGCTGTCACCCTCTCTACGGAGAGAAGTGCAGGACGAGGATAAAAGAGGACGGTGGACGGGGGTCTGGACTTCACTTCTTTTCTTGCTCTGAAGTCACCAGCTGGTTATTCTGCTCTGTAACTTTGTAACTAGGAACAACGGCAATAAAGGCCTTTTTGAGACAACTTCCATCTCCAGTGTATGCTTTGGCTATATCCAAGTAACTCTTCTCGTGTGACATAAAAGAACCAGAACCTTACAAGTGGTGCCGAAACCCGGGATGTCTTCACGAGGATAATAATTATTTTTTTTCTCGTTTATAGCCTCGAACGAGACAACATGGCGATCTCCTAATTGGACTGGCCAACCAGTAGCAGACGTGGGAGCCGCAGCCTGAGGACGGGACCACTCAAAGGGGAAAGGGGCCTCAAAACAAGGTGAGCAGAAAACCTTTTCTAAATTTCTGCCACGCTCCGGCGTGTTATTTCCCTGTATTTGAGTGGCCTCGCTCTTAAGGTTTGGTATATCCCTGTTTAAATTTTTTGACATACACTGATCAAAGGCACGAGAAATTGTGAAAAGTTGTGTTTGCCGTTCCTTCTTACAAGGACTCATTTAGATAGATAAAATCCGCAAGGGTCGGGGACTGTTATATAAACTTGCGGCGGCTGGTCAGGGACCCGGTCAGGGATCGTAAAAAAGTCATTAATTGTGTTGAATCCGCAGGGGTCAGGGACTAGTGTGTAAACTTGCGGCGGCTGGTCAGGGACCCGGTCAGGGATCGTAAAAAAGTCGTTAAGTGTGTTGAATCCGCAAAGGTCAGGGACTAGTGTGTAAACTTGCGGCGGCTGGTCAGGGACCCGGTCAGGGATCGAGAAAAAGCCATAGGCCTGGTTATTTATTTTATTATTTTATTATTATTTTTTCTTACAACATGGATAAGAAAGAAATAAGGGAAGGTTCAGCCCTAAATGAAATATTGGAACAAGTGTGCCCGAAATGGGTCGCAGCAGACCCAGAGACTGTGAGGGGGATGATGCTGAAGTTGGTCAGGGAATGGATGCCGGGTAAATCTAAAGCCGATCTCGTGGTCAAAGCAGGGGACCTAGAGCAGTGGATGGAAAAAGCAAAGAAATACGGAATTATTACTGGCAAAAAGGGGCTTATACCAAGCCTAAAAACGATTCAAACATATAACAGGACCATAGACAACAAGATACAGGTTTTTTTTGGTCAGGAGCAAGGTCCTAAACTTTTCAAAGGGAGAACAGTACAAGACAAAGTGAAAAAATTAACAGCTATGTCAGCGTTAAATGTGTGGATCATGAAGACATGGTATAATATTGCCCGGCGAGAGCAATAGAAAGACACAACAGTAGGGGAGATAACGCCCTGTGACCAGACAGCTCAGTGCAGTCAGGCTCAACAACAAACTGAGCAGATAGACACAGCACATGTCTCACCATATGCTGAGGTGATCCAGGCACTCAAAGATTTGGGTAAAACAGAGTTAATTGCAAAACAGGCACACACTGTACAGGCCCCTTTGATATCGATCAAAGAAGGAATACTAAATTGTGATGAATTTGCCTTAGACACAACCAGCGAGGACCCAGGTTTTTTGGCGTTAGAAACAAAACTGTTGAACTGTTGTACAAGGGGTTGTCCCTACTCTGAGGAACCAAGGAATAATAATTACCGTCGCAATAGGGGAAGGGCATGGAGAGGACAGTATGGAAACCAAATGCAATACGTTGATATGTACAATGCAAATTATATGCCACAACAACAGTACATGCCCATGGTTCAGGCTCCCCCACCACAACCACAGCTGTATTTAATCACACCAAACCAACAGCCACAGGCAAATGCTTACTACCAACCTGTACAGGGGGTAGGTGTAAATCGACAGGGGGTGCAACCACAGGGAGCGCAAGGGGCACAGTACACTCTACCTAATGCACATAACCTTCCACCGCTCTTGGGGTGTCAGGGGCCAACGGGGGAGGTGTCAGGTATATGTACTATAGGGACCAGCGCCAAAACGACATTATTGAAAAAGCAACTCAAATAAATAATTGAATACATGGGAATACTAAACTCTGCTGTGAAGTTCTGATACAAAGGTGTACAGGAAACCTTGTCGGGGAACCCTTGGAAGTGGTCCTGGAGTAAATACAGGAAGGAGACCGGGTGATGTGAAGACGGAACAAGTGGAGGTGGGACAAACTTAAAAAACATTGGACCATTGTAAGTGGTGAGAGCCTCTTTATTTAGAGCCTCTTTATTTCACTACATTCACATGTGAAGACAAAATTATGTCAAAATATTTGTTTTTTAATCGACACTGCGCAGAATTGAGTGTATGTTTAAACAGTGAATAGAAAAATGCTTTTACATGTCTCGAGCTGTGTCCTCACATAGCGTTATCTAAGCCTGAGGCTGTGATGTGGGTCAAAGTTCAGGAATTTCTTGATGTGTGTGTGTGGGGGCGTCTGATTGGCTGGATGAGTGGTGAAGCTGGTGTTGCACACGCATGGTGTTACGCGCGGGACTTTCTTGGAGACTGTGGAGCGGCGAGGGGAGGGGCCAGAGGGCCCTCCCTGTTTTCTCACAATGGCAAGAAACTTGGCACCTGTCGCCTGCTCGCTGGCTACGCTATAATGCTGTGCTTCTTGAACTTTCAAATAACTTTGTGAAGAGAGTGGGAGAACTTAACCCTGATTGACTTTGTCCCGTCCCCACAGATGGAGACGAACACGGCTGTATAGCTGTAGAGGAAAGTCTGTACACTTGTTTGTTTGTTTGTCCAAAAGGAAACTAATGATGAAGTGTTTTCTTGACTTTGTGAGATGGAAACTGTTGCAGGCTCTTTGCTGGTTTGGCACACGGGATTGGTCATGCATGATGGACGTTGTCAGAAACCTCACGGTGGGACGAGGAACATGGTAAGTATTTCGAAAAGGCAAAAGTAGTACAATCAGTGTAAAACCGGTATCTTAAGAGTCACTCAAAAGGTCATGACCTCAATAGTATATTGTCCAGTTTTTTAACATTCATCCCGACTCTGGGTGCACACGGAGCTCGCTATGATTATTAAAAAGGGGATGGGCCAGAAGGAGAGTCGATTTCACCTCCGTAGAAATAATTGTGACTCTTTCTGATCTGAATAAACAAATAATAAGGCGAATCTAAATAAAAAAAATAGATTCTGGTAAGAATTGACATTACATGTTTTGAATTGAATTGAATTAAAAAAGGACATAGACAAACATTATTAGAAGTATAGGACATGAACCTCAAAATTACCAGGTGAGCCAATTGGAAAAATGTTCTCCCAACTGCAGAGGAAATCACTGCAAAACTGAGCGGTGCCACCATGTTTACATCCCTGGATGCGGCCTCAGGATTTTGGCAGATACCTCTTCACCCGGAAAGCAGTAAGTTGACTACATTCATTACACCTTTCGGGAGATATGCATTCAAACGTCTCCCTTTTGGTATCACGAGTGCTCCGGAAATCTTCCAGAGAAAGATGGCAGAGACCCTGAGTGATCTTGACGGAGTGGCCATCTACATGGACGATGTACTGGTGTACGGCGACACAGCAGAACAGCATGACCAGCGCCTAAACAAAGTATTGGAGAGAATCGAGTCGGCAGGCTTGAAGTTGAATAAAGACAAGTGCGTGTTCAGACGGAACCAACTTCACTTCCTGGGCCAGGTGATTGACAAGTCAGGAGTAAAACCCGACCCTGACAAAGTAAAAGCTATTAAAGAGCTGCCATCTGAAACGAGTCTTGGGCATGTTCACATACTTGGGAAAGTATATTCCACATCTGTCAACAGTGGGTCAGCCTTTATACGAACTGTTGAGATCCAAGACTACATGGACGTGGAACCACCCACAGAAGGAGGCGTTTCAGCGCATCAAAGACATCCTGTCTACGTCTCCTGTTCTGAAGTTCTATGACGTGACTGGAAACCGGTCGCGTATTGTTCTCGCCGCTTATCCGACGCCGAAACCAGATATGCCCAGATAGAAAAAGAATGTCTGGCAAGTGTTTGGGCGTGTGAGAGGTTCGAGAAGTACCTGGTCGGGCTGGAGAACTTCAAGTTGGTCACTGACCACAAACCTTTGGTGCCGCTGATGAATAAAAAGGATCTGGACAATGTCCCGATACGTTGCCAAAGACTGTTGATGAGGCTTATGCGGTTCAAGCCTACGGCTGAATATGCACCAGGCAAGACTCTCACTGTAGCAGACACGCTCTCTCGCAGCCCAGTACAGTGCACAACAGAGGCAAGTGACACACATTCAGATGTAGAGTGTTACATTGCAGCTGTTATCAGCAGCATTCCAGCCACACCACAAAGACTGAAGACCATAAGGCTTGCCACTGCAGCTGACAGTAACTTGCAGATGATACTGCGGTACATTAAGTCAGGTTGGCCAGAATATGTAGGAAATGTTCCTATTGCCATCAGAGACTTTTACCCAGTCAGAAGTGAATTGTCAGAGTGCAATGGGATCATCACAAGAGGCTGTCGCATGCTGATTCCGTCTACTTTGAGAGCGGACATCCTGGATCGGATCCATGACGGACATCAAGATCTGACTAAATGCAGGGAGCGGGCCAATGAATCTGTGTGGTGGCCTGGCATTTCTACTGATATCAAACTGAAAGTTGAATCCTGTCAAACCTGCCGTGAGATGAAGCACACACAGCGAAGGGAGCCCCTCATCTCAACCATTCTTCCTGACAGGCCCTGGCAAAGACTTGCAATCGACCTGTGTGATTATAACAGGCACGCTTACCTGGTAGTGTCAGATTACTTCTCCAGATTTATCGAGATACTCCACATGCCAACAACTACTGCCTCACAGGTGGTGCTGAAGTTGAAAACACTTTTTGCACGCTATGGCTGCCCGGACCAGGTTGTTTCAGACAACGGACCCCAGTTTGCATGTACGGAGTTTAGAGACTTTGCCCGTGACTTTGACTTTGAACACATCCCCTCGAGTCCGCATAACCCGCAGGCGAACGGACAAGCGGAAAGAGGAGTGCAAATTGCAAAGAGGATTCTGATGCAGAAAGACCCTTTACTCGCTCTCATGTGTTACCGCTCTACCCCGTGCGCCACCACAGGTGTGAGCCCAGCTGAATTGCTCATGGGGAGAAGGATTAAAACTACACTTCCGACGCTTGAGTCAAACCTCCAACCCCAATGGCCTGATCTACAAGCAGTCAGGAGTAAGGATGCAAGGGAGAAACGGAAGCAAGCCTTCTATTTCAATCAGCGCCATGGTACAAAACTCCTGCCACCTCTGAAACCGGGCGATTCTGTTCTCTCCAAGCTGGACCATCAGAGTGTTTGGGGATCACCCGCTATTGTTACTGGTGACAGCGCTACCCCGAGATCTTATGTCATCGAGACGCAAAATGGGGCAACTCTAAGACGCAACCGTCGCCATCTGCTGTGCGTGCCTGCATCCTCTGTTACCACGCCACCTCCATCACTACAGCAGCCGCAGCCTGATGCTGTCCAACAGGCTGTACCTACCGTTTCTACAGACACTGCGTTGCCTGCTACCCAGCCTCGCCCACCTGATGATGGACTGCTATACACACGGTCTGGTAGGTTATGCAGATCTGTAGAAAGACTGAATCTGTAAGGGTGTACGAAGAACGCTGCCCGAAAAAAAAAAAAAAAAAGTGAAGTGTTAAGAATGTTAATTATTTTTGCACTGTTTATATTACCGTTTACATTTTGGAATTCTGTGTTATTGAAACAGCTAATGAAAAAGTTTCTTACAGTATTTTTCACAAGGTTTTGTTTTTGCTACAGAACGTGTAAAAAAAAAAAAAAAGAATTGAAAAGGGGAGATGTCATAAGAGATACTTTACGACAGTAGTCTCACGTGCCGTAAATTACATCTGGCCTGGTTACCAGGGTAACTCCCGCGATGAGACTGTATTGCTGGGTTGCACGTGACATCACAGCAATCCAAAGGACAATTCTATTATATGGAGGGAAAATTATTTTGTTTTTGAGGACATTTTTGGTCTTTTACAGAGAGATCTTGGACCCAGTGACTGATATTAATGATCATTTTTGTAATTCATACTCTTTCTTTTGAGCTACGACTTGTGAAAGTGTAATGTTTTTAATAGGAAAAACTGGGTCCTGCCCCCCGCTGGGTCCGGTGACATCATCACATTCTAGAACCTGCAACCCAGCAATACCTCTTGTTTACGAAATGAATTATGTGACATTTCGTAAACATTTCGTAAACATAACATAACTGTTTACTCACTGTTTCGTGAGTCAAAAGTGTATTATGTAAACTGCTGACTCACGAAATGTATTGTTGCAGGTCACAAAACTGATTTCGTGATTCTATAATGCATTTCGTCCACGGAATGACATTATCGTGTCACATAATTCATTTCGTAAACTGCTGACTCACGAAATGTATACCATTATGCATTTCGTGCACGGAATGAAAGCACGTGTCACTGAATGCATTTCGTAAGTTATGAAGTTACTATTGCGTGGACGGAATGCCTTCTGTATCACATCACAATACTTTTATGACGAAAGTTTATTTCGTGTACGACAGTGAATAGTGTTCAGCCTTATGTCCACGAAAGCAAAAGCCCACCAGTCAATTTGGTCCACGAAACGACGTGCTCTCTTCAGTGTTTCGTGGACACAATGCAAACCAATGTGTGCATTCCGTGGACAAACGGCGTTACGATGTAACGTGATTTCGTAATGAATATATGTATTTCGTGACACAAAAGTCATTCTGTCCACGAAATAAGGCATGTTACATTTGGCGCCCCATACTGGAGAAGGTGCCGTGGTTCGTTCTTTGTTTTTTTTATTTATTTGTTTTTCATTTCAAAATAATAATCGAAAATCAATTACAATTTTTATTTTGTTTTCAATTTGAAAACAAAATTACTAAATTGAACAAACAGAAGGCCTCTCTATAAATGTGCGCGCTATACAGCGGGACCACGGCACATTCTCTTCCCTCTCTCTCTCTTCTGTACACTTAACAGTGGGACAAATGCAACTCTCTGTCTTGTGAAAGCGTGAAAGGTTGTGAGGAAAAGTTGTGATGAGCTGAGAGGGAAGGCAAGAGGGAGAGAGATGCTCTGTCGGGTGGGCTAAGGACAAAAGTGGGTGTTCACAGGTCCACCCGGTGCCGCGTAATGGCCATGTGTCCTGCTCTTCCTCATCTTTCTCATTTAATATCTATGGATCGTTTTTTTGTCAACTGCATTAATAAAACAGTAGCGCAAATACTGTTCAACGTCATTCCATCACAGTGGCCTCAGTGGTGCCTCTCGGAGCATCTGAACTGAAGCACAGTGCGTAATGAGCGCCTGACAGGTGGCGGCACTGGGAGAGAAGTGAGGACGCAATGCATGTGTTGCCCCATTCGTAAAAAGATTCCTAATTTAATGTGCATAAGGCTGGACTGCAGGCATCAGATAAAACTTGCTTAGAGTTAGGAGCGGCTATGGCACGAGCCGCTGCACTTGGCTCTCCGCACACCGCGTGATGGAGTATGCTGGGGCTGCACGGACAATCACAAGAGAAAAACATGGATTTAAGCACGATCGAGCTACAACAACGAACCAGTCAAACAAACGGAGGGAAATCTGTGGGTGTGGGTGAGTTTGCTGTAGCGAATTTTACTTTTCTTGTCTGAACTGCGACACGTTCTTATTCTGCACTGTAAACCCGAACAATTTAGCAGTAATTAAAAAATTTGAGGTAAACGGTTGCCTAACTTTTTTTAAGTTTATAGTCTTAAAATGTTTGATTGCTCTAAATTAAAAAGATTAAGGAAGCAGTACATATTTTTTTTAATTTATTAAACTATTAGTTACTTAAAAAATCTAATTTTACAAACCCAAAAATGTAAATATGTGTAAATTATATTTTCGTAATTTTGTAATTCAAGATTTTAAGTACCATTTATTTGCTTCTAAAATTTCACAGTAATCAAAAAAATAAAGACTACAAACTTAAAAAAAGCTAGGCAACCGTTTACCTAAATTTTTTTAATTACTATTTAATTAAAGATACATTCATCAATTCTTCAGTTTAACAAAGCACTTCAAATTTGTAATTAAACTTTCAATAAGTGAAAAAGACTTTAAACTTACATTTTTATTTGTACCACACTTTCTTTGGAAACACTTTTTTTTTTACACTTTTTTTAAGTGACAGTTCATGAAAAACGAAAGTTAGCAGACACAAAACTGTCAGACGACATTAGGTCATACATCTTAGCATTGTTACATTGTCAACTCGTTTTGTAAAGTCTACAGTCTGGGGGAAAGCTTTACCATCCTCAAGCCCCAGAAATATTTTCTGCACAAACTCAAAAGGTAAGCTTCAGCTGTTTGGGATAGCTACGGTGTAATGCGTTCATCAGTCCAAACATTAAGAAACTTTCCAGAAACCTTCCTGGTAATGTTACAATCTCTTGACCCTCCAAGACTATAGAGACCTTGTTTCCGTAGTTCACTGGACAGCCATCTCCACCATTGACTTTGGACAGTAGAGCCACAGGTGTAGCGGATAGATCCGGCCCCTTCACATCCTCCTGTGACAATCAACAGACACACTTAAGGAAACGCATACATGCAACTTCAAAATGGACTGAAAAACAAAGGCACAATTTCAAGTTCAGCTTTAAGTATTACGAGTGCTTTTCACACTGGCACTTACATCACGAGTGATGAAAAACCCTTAAGTTTCTTCATGCAGGAAGAGCTTGGAGCACGGTTGTGCGTCGTGTGTGGACATGTTGAATCTGGGGGCGAGGAAAAGATGTTAGGGGGGGAGAGGTCAGAAAAATTAGAGTGACAGGAGAGAGGGCAGAGTGAGAGTGTTAAGAGTGATAGGACAGAGTTAGTTGAGAGCAGTGAGTGTTAGGAGAAATAGAGAGCAGAGAGTTAGGTGTGAGAAAAAGAGCAGAGAGAGGGTTAAGGGAAAGTAATAGAGAGTGAGGAGAGAGAAATAGAAGTGAACAGAGTGAGAGGAGAAATAGAAGAAAGCAGTGTGTGTTAGGGGAAAGAAAAAGCAGAGCAGAGAGTTAGGTGAGAGCAGGGAGAGTGTTAGGGCAGAGTTAGGAGAGAGAGCAGTGTGAGTGAGGAGAGACAAAGAAGAGAGCAGAGTGATAGTTGGGAGACAGAGTGAGAAACAGACAGTAAGGAGAAAAAGGACAAACACTACAAGAGAAAGCTAGGCTTGAGGAATTATGAGGGCTGAGTGAAAGTCATGACAAAGGGAATGATGCAGCCTTACTACAGTAATATATACCTGCTCATCATGAACTTTGAAAATGGCCACCAAGGCATCAGCGGTCTTGCTGGTTGTAGATGCCTTTTGTCTTGACAGTCATCAGACGGGTGGTGTGCACGTCGAGCGCAGAGTAGAACGAAAAGAAGAAAAGTTATCCGCTGAAATTCAGCATACACCTACAATAAAAGAACATTTATCATATTCCAGTACTAGCAAAAATACAATTGTCTGACTTGGATTACCTCAGATGGTAACGGAAGCGCAGGCCAAAGCTCCAGCAAGTTCTTCACTGGTGCGGCAGAAAGCACTATGTTTTGTCTTCGGAGGGCAAATGTAGTTTGCATTAGTTTTCCAACAGTGGTCATGTTCTTTTCTACTTTTTGAATCTCCTCCACTATTTGTTCTCTTTGTTCTTCAAGGCTAGATGCATCCTCTCCTCGAGGGAAGTTGGGCAGAAAGTGTATTTCTGCTCGCTTTGGCTTGTGGAAGGGTTAAGGTCTGAAAAGGAAAAAGCATATTTTTTACCAACAATGAACTCATTTATGACTTTTCAACTAAAGTTAAAACCTTCTGAAATGTCTTTGACCCAAAGACAAGATAGTCCAAATTCAGGATGAATCATTTGGATGTTTATAAATCTTTGTTAAAAACTGCACTGTGACTTTTCAGTTTTTTTTTTGTTTTGTTAAATTGATTGCACTTTCAATAGTGCACTATGCACCTTGTTATGTAAAAAGAAAATGTTGATTAGTGCGTATTTGACCTTTTAATGACCCAGTGGCTGTGATTGGTGCGGCGCATTTACTTCCCATCCCAGTGGTCTCTACGATGCTTCACAATCAATTTCATTTCAGGGTTTATAGGATTTTGGTCAGGTTTTCAGAATGACATGTATGCATAACCTTGGAGATAGTTCAATCAAATGTGAAGATCTGCCAGAAACCTAAACAAAATGATCATGGAGCATCTTAGGGGCCACTAGGATATTAAGTAAAAGGGGCCACTAGGATATTAAGTAAAAGGTGCTATACTAACTACTCAAGCAGTCAATGGATCACTGAAAAGGTCAAATACACTCTAATATATATATTGTTATTTTTTTATAGAGTTGCATAGTGCACATTTAATTAAAAACAGTCAGAAGTTATTTTGTTATAAATAAGCAAGTCAAAACGATAAGCAAGTCATTTAAAAAATTGACTTGCTTCCATAAACATTTCTCCCGTAGTTTCTCTCCTAAGAAATGCGTTTAATGTTTTTGTCTAATCTGTGGTCATGGGGGCTCACAAGGCTATTGTTCCCACACAGACATTGTGTAGGAGAAAACATTCACATTGATTGTGGGCTAACAAACATCGGAAAAACCAAGGAGTAATTAAAAACAAAAACATGTCAGATTGATTGTAATTTAATCACTCCAAGTCCAACTTCACACCCAATTCACAACAAGATTGTGTTTTTACTTATACTTTTTTACTTAAGTTATAATGGTGTACTTTAACTCAAGTAGTTTGAGCAGTAATTTTTAGATACTTTTACTTAAGTGAGCTGCACTGCACTAGCCACCTGTGTATTGTTAATCAAAAACTAAAATATACTGGGCTTGCCACATGTACATTCTGTGTCCTTGGTTGCTATTTATTAGAAACATGTACTTACATTTACCCCCAAAGGTTTTGCTCGGTTGGCAAGAGGCTGGGTTGTCCACATCACCTGCACAGACAAATACTTTAGACTCTACAGGTAACAGTAAGCCAGATTTCATGCTTTCAAATGCTATTTAATGCCAAAATTCTATATAATAATGTCTCAAATGCAAAAAGTGTATATATATTTAATTTAACCTGTGTGCATATTCCATCATACAGAGGACATTTTAATATTCAAAAGCAAAATGGCCGCAACTGGCAACTTAAAAAAAAAAAAAAAAGCCAAACCACAGTTCAATGTCTTTGGACCATCATTTATGTATTTTTGACAAACATAGGCAGCAATAATCTCAAAAATAATGGGGTGGAACACGGCTGCTTTGATTAGTTTTGATGCTCTGGTGGCTCTTTATCTTTGATTAAAAAAAACAAAAAAAAAAAAAAACAGGGGGAAATGTTACGTTTGTGAAAATGTGATCATCTTTTTGGCTGTGCGTGAGCTGCAAAGTCAGATCTGTGTGTCGTTGACCAAGACGTGCACGTGCGCTGTCGTGTTACCGCCAGCATGTGTGGTCTGAAACATGTACTGTGGAGTGGTCTATACCTGCTTCTAGAAATATGTTATATATATTCCAAATAAAAGACAGTGTTAACGTTTCCAAGGCATACCATACATTTTAGCCCGATTTGAGCGATACCATTGGTAAAAAGAAGCGCTAGCTAGCATTGGCACATGCTGACATGAGCTAATTACATATATGTGATAAATCAACAGTAATATCGATGAGAGAAAGACAATATGCTTCTTAAATTCATAACAAGACTACATACTGCTCGGAAAGTGTGTACATTTTTAAGATGTTACCTGATAAAATCTTGCAGCGAACGATGGCAGCTTCGCTTGACCATGGCCGCGGACCACTGGAGTGAGTGAAACACAAGTGCGTACACTGCGCATGCGTTAACATTGAAACAGGAAGTTACTTTTCAAAATAAAAAACACGGGTAGTGCGTGGCTGCTGCTGGCTACCATCATTTTACTTGACAAAATCGTTTTTTATTTTCCTAGATTTGCTTTGTTCCAGACTTTGTTATTCTTATGATCAAATCATTGAAATAAATATCAAATGCGGATTGAATGCGCTACCTTTATTTCATCTGCCCTTACAGTGGCATTGTCATTGCCATTTCCGCCCAGAAGCAAAAGCAAGCCACGCCTCCTCAGCGGGACTCTTGGCGAGAGAACGCTTATTTATGATATTTAATACAGAAATTATGCCCGCATTCTGCTCCCAAAAAGAAACGGACTACAGCGGCTATTTATTTGTGCTTGGCATGTGACTCCTTTCCACAAACTCGCCGACCACTTGGGTCTTGGGAAACAACTAGAATGGCTCTAAGTTTGGACTTTGTGATATCTGGGAAAGAACACCGTGGGACAAAACCGTATCCCGTGTCAGACGTACGATGATTAGGCCTCACGTGAGCAGGACAACATCCCGGTGAGTAAAACGAATTAAGTTACAGTGCGGTTGTAGGGTCTACTAACGTAAAGGGCTCATTACCACTTTGCTACGTGCGTTCATTACCACTTTGCTACGTGCGTAAAGACACCTGGCGCTCCTCAGTGTGAGATTGTTGAGCATAGTGTGCTGTGTTGCCATTTTAAACACTTAACTTTGGCATAGGCATGTGTGGAGCGCCACCACTTACATGGAGCAGGCAGGGGGAGTGTTCAGGTGCAGAGGGCGAGCGCGTTGGTGAACACATGCTGTGCGTAATCGCACAGAGTGTAGCTGCAACATGGCTTCGCAAAGCTGGCTTTTCCTCGCATATTCAAGACTCAATATATGTTTGAATACACGTATTCATGTCTACATTTTACGTATCCATCACAAATATTGATATATTGTATATCCATGTGTGCAAGGGTCTCCAGGTCCAAGATGACGCTGTAATCCAAATATGGTTATTATTTTAGTTGTAAAACATTAGCTGTACTCACAGCCGCGTGTCTATACATTTTTATTATTATTATAATTATTATATTATTATTATCTAGCCCTGTATTTGACCATTTTTAACGTTTACTGATATTGACAATTACAATCAAGTAATTTTGATAAAATAGTGGAAACATGTTGTATGTTATTGTAAAATGTTATTGTTGTCTAGATGGATATATGATGAAAATATTAATTAGTTAGGAATTAAAAAATAGTACTAAAGTTAAGTAAAAATTATAATGTATGTTTAATTAAAACCTTAAGCTAATAATAATTAAAACATTAAATTAATGTGCCGAAAATTGCATACATGCATTCGAAAATTAAAATTTCTAATTAAGTAGCAAGTTTATTATTTTTTTAATTATACACTAATCATTTTTTTTAATTAATTTGAGCATTCGGGTTTACAGTGTGAGGTTGTACAAAAATGTGGTAAGCTATTACAATGCGAGATCTATAATAATATAAAGGTTTCAGTAGGCGAGTTATGAGCGAAATCTAGCCGCTTTTTGCTCCATTATCCGCGCATACCGGGCCGTGCTGTGCCAGGCGGAGCGGTGAGAGGCGAGTGTTTACTGCCTATTGCCTATCGGTTACAAGAGTTTACAGCAGGACTTTAATTGTCGGGCGCATGAAGACGCGCAGCAATAACGTGTCTATGAGCGAGACCCGCAGCCGGGGAACACCGGGCCCTCCGGTGTTCGAAGGGACCGATCGGACTCGGGAACATCGGACCCGGGGGAACATCGGTACGGGGAACATCGGACTCGGGGAACATCGGGCTGACCCGAGAGAGATGGTATCTCTCCGACGTAGACTGTAGCAGTGAATTCCAGATGAAGCCTTGCTGACGGGCGGTGGCCTGACAACGAACAGGAAGGAGGCCAGAGAATCCACGAAGGAGAAGACTCTCGAACACGATGTACCCATGCCACGCCGCCGCTCCGGCGAAACGGTGACCACCAGGCGTCCCACCACGCACCTGGGTGCATGAGGAAATGTCGCAGCGGCGGACGGCATGTCCGGAGAACAGGTCAGAATCCGTATCCGGTGGGATGAGGTTGAGTACTTGCTCCATGGTAACCATGTCGACAGTTAGTCGACAGTTTCAAACAGACAGGAATGAAGGCTTGGCCTGGTGAGTATATAGGTGAGTAATAGGTGAGTATATACAATTACTGGTGACATCACAGCATTCCAATACTGTTATATGGAGGAAACATTATTTTGTTTTTGAGGACATTTTTGGTCTTGTACAGAGAGATCATGGACCCAGTGACTGACATCATTTTTGTAATTCATACTTTCTTTTGAGCTACGACTTGTGAAAGTGTAATGTTAATAGGAATAACCCCCGCTGGGTCTGGTGACATTATCACATTCTATTTTTAATTTATTTATTTGATCAGGGACAATGCACACACAACATTAGTCTAAAAAAGAAGAGATGCCACGTGCCAGGTTATAGCAAAAATGCTAATTTCCACCTGCAGTCCCTGGACAGGTTGATGTTATACTTGCAAAAGTTCATAAAATATATACAGAATAATACAAGCTTACATCATAAAAGCACTTTCTATAATACACTCACAGTTTACAGCGTTCATATCACAGTCATTCAGTGCGTACAGGTTTGCTTTGATAGTAACCACTGTTTGGTCAGGCGTATAAATGTACTATAGAATCTGTAACCCGGCAATTGCTCATGGTTTATTAGGCGTGGTGAGGTGAATGCAGGTTTGGTTGGTATGCAGAGGAGGATTGATTAAGGTGTGGTCCTGCTCTTGAACTTAGTCGTCAACAACATTAACCCCATTTAAGTAAAAGATGAAAGACCTTAGGTATTTTCTTATATAAAATATATATGGATTCTTGTGGCCTTTTGCAATATGGACATGATTTCCATGGCGATAACCACAGTATTATGTGTAACTCTAATTTCTTGCATTTTCTTTCAGGACTTGCTTTTATAATTGTTCTGCACCCGATTTTGAACCAACTGTGGCCACTTTGAACCCTGTCTGCTACTCTGTGGACGCCATTCTTGGACCACGGCTTTCAAAACCTGTTAGCTTCAACCCTTTGCCAACAAAAACAGAGAGGTTTGTGACTCTTGTAAGTGTGTCTTACTTTGTTGCCTATGGTTTCAATCTGCGGCATAAACATGTCATCTATACACACTGGTGATACCCCAACCTGCAGCGGATTTATATAAAATGAAATAGACAAGATGAACGGATGATGTACGTGTGTTTTCTTCTTTGGATCATCAATCGATGAAATATTGAACCATCTCTCTTTATGTTGTGCCATGTCAATCAGATGCTGCTTGCTAGTATTGTCTGAATAAATCAGTTCGAGTAAAGAAGTAAAGAGACTGTAGATGTTGAATGGGGGCCACTTCTACATGAGTTTGTCCCAGGACGAATGTAGAAGCTTTTCTCCAATGTGACGTTTGTGACAAGGAATAAATCACACACCCAATTTTACATTGTCAAGTGTCAAAACAGGAGCTACTGAAGACTATTGATAATGGGGATAAAAACGCATTTAACCTGGTTCAAAATTCCTCTATATTTGTGTCAAAATACTCCATCTTCCATCATAATTCAAACTTTTCAGACGAATCCAGACAGTTAAAGACCAATCCATATACCATAAAAGCGAGAAATAAGAAGTTTTATGTTTCATACTGGCTCAAACATTTGCTTACCCTCTGAAAAAAAAACAGGGCTGAATCTACAGGTTCACCCCTTCAGTTTTGCACCACAGTGTGATGAGCATCTCTCTTTGCTCCTCTCTGAAACTCTGATGCACATTCTGTATTTCTGGAACTGAAACAAACAGGTGACTGGCACTCTCCCATCTTTGTTCTTTCTACAGAGGTATTGGTGTACCAATTTCAGTTCACTCTTTTGTAGTTTGTATTATAACAGGGGACAATAAGCTTAAAGGTCTCTTTCATTTCACACCCGCTATACGCACCAAACCTGCGCACAAGAATGTTGAACACAAGAGGTTCTGGGATGTTCCACACCCAGATTACCAAACAATGAGGAAGCTACAAACATGTTTTCCAGGTCATTAAACTGATCTTACTGGTATTTTGTTTCATGCCACAAGGACACTAGACTCTTGAACAAAAAAAGGTTCTTTGTATCAGTCTCATGAACGTTATAACCTGTTCCAGTCATTTGCACTATGTGGTATGTCCAAAGTTAGACCAGCTGCCAGCACTTAATCCACCTGCACATCTGTGAATACACTCAAGCTGTTGTTCTGTATCAAATTGTTGTCTTTCATATTATATTTAATCTTCTTTATGCACGCCCTTACAGTCTTAAAGTTTTAATAGTTCATTATTTATCTAAGTTATGTGTGTTATATGTTTTATATTCCATGTTACACGATTGAAAGGAAAACGATTCCTAGTGTGTGAACCTGTTCACAAACCAACAATGGCAATAAAAAATATTCTTATTCTGGTTCTCAAATGTTTGATGCATCGATACAGCAGATGAGCACTGATGAATTTTCACTCTTCTTTTTTGCAAATTTATGAATAAAGTGTGTTTTCATGATTAGGTCATTTATTGTATGCTACACAACAGTATTTCTTAACACACTTGGCTTTGTCCTTTATGACTGAAATGTGTCTACATCAGAGATTTAAAAAAAACTGCGGCCCATGAGCCGGATCCAGAACTCCAAGCAATTTTGTCTGGCTCTTAACTTTCTTGCCACAATTTATGTAATTTTGTTTCTACATTTTCCCGCTGAAATACGTGAATCAGAGACACCGTAACCATCCCCGACCAGAGTGGGCTCAATAGCTCTATATTTTTCATTGTATTTCTTTATTTCAAAAGTGACAACAAAACTGCTAATTCAATACCATTTGAAATCTTGTGATATCTGCCCCTTTGTTAACTTTACAATCACTTGTATTCAGTCTGTTATTCTGCAATAGGAGAAAGTTGAGCAGAATTAAGTTCAAGTCATCATTGGTGTGGCCCTCTGACTCAATTCAGGCTACTCATGTGGCCCCTGGTGGAAACTAATTGCTCACCCCTGCTCTACATCATGACCTGAATGAGGTGTAGAAGTGAATCAGGCAGTAGAGCTATACTCTTTGTTAAAGCTGGAAAAGCAAATGGCAGAGGAGAGTCTATACTGGCATGTTTAACACTCAGCACAGTACCACCAGCACTACTGTCTATGGCAAGTGTTCGTATTTTACGTCATTATTATAATATGTTGAGTAGCTTAACAAGTTTCAAATAGGTGTGGCCAGTTGCCAAGTTGAAAGACTTTGTAATTCTGTCAATGATGTTTCAGTGATTAAAGTACTGGTTATCCTTTTGTAAATTATTTGGCATGATTTAATGCAGTTAACACCTGCACGAGACAGAATGTTGTTTTAATTGACAGAAAATATGTGTTGCTAATAATCAATAACTTGTCTGATTAGTGTTCAGTCACATCAGTAAAAATACCATTTCCCTCTCTCTTATTTTCCAAGATGTTAAGGCTCTGCTGCACTGGGGACATGGCCACATCACAATTATAGCCAAGCTGCAATCAGTCGTCTTGGGCCTGAGCCACTTCACAGACCCTCCAAAATGTGTAAACAGCTGTGTAGTCCACCCAAAACAGCCCACAATAACATCAGGATGCTATTCTTAGAGCAAGTAAGTTGTTATTTTCTGACCCTATTTCTTCGCTACCCTGCCAAAAGTACGCCTGAGGTGTAGTTACGGAACAGGAAGAGACTAAAAGAAGCTCTCACATGAGAGGCTATATGCATTATTTTCCACAATTCACAGCAACAGTCTGTTTCCTCACTGCCCCCAAACATATTATTATAATGACCTTGAATTGTTGTACTTGATTTACCACCTAATAGAAATAAACATACATTTTATAAGTGAAAAAAACACACAAAAAACATTGAACTAATAAAAGAACAGTTTACTTAAGTAACTTTCCTTACTGGACTTCAGGTAATGCCAGTTACAGGAATACATAATAAAAAACTGCCAACTTACAATAATTAAAATACTTCTGCCAAGCCTTCTTCCACCTCTCAGCCCTGCATATTGTAGTGGTGGCACTGTATCGACCAATCACAAGCAGACAGAGATCTTAGCTCTCCCCCTGGCAGAGTTCAGAAACACAGACTGGCTGCACATGTCAGGATCCAGTCAGTGGGGCACAGCGCTTAGACACTGCACTTAAGAGATCTGTACTGTTGCCTCTGTCAAGGATTGTTTTTTTATGACGGTGTTTTTGCACTTTTTTTTTTATTGGTGCTGTTTGTCTTGAACATGTATGCCAACATGGGATATCTGACAGCTGTTCTGCTGTTTTTACTATATGGTGAGTTCATTTTGAAAAAACTGCTCATTGATATTAATCCGAAAACAATACTACCTCTTTATTGCACAGGCGTAGTGTTGTTTTTACTAAATTGCTCAACATAGACCTCTGGGTTAAATGTGAATGTTTAACTTTTTGTACCACATTTTCAAACAACTCTTAGAAAGCTGGCTGAGTTTGCCACATATTTATGAAGTATTTATGCTGATCTCCCCCTTAAAACTAAGAACGTATGTGTATTCATTTAGTATTCGGCACAGTGATTTCAGTTTGGCCATGCATGTGTGACATGACGAGTGGTATTGGCAAATAAAAGCCTTACAACGTCATCCAGTATGACTGGAAAATAAAAGATGCTTTAAGGCACACAGGTTCGACCCATAAGGACAGAGGCAGCATGTTCCTTGTACATTCACTTTAGTTTATTCCTATGATTTACTTTTGTTCTGTTTGTACTTTAGTTGACAAACATTTCGCTTTATTCCACAACGTTAGTAACATTAGACATTCACATAGCTTTCATTTGGTTCACAGTTCACAATTGTTTGTTTTCCATTAGCTTTTTAGTTTATCCCCGTTTTGATCTCCTCTAAAGAGAGAGATTACAATCAGATTGAATATTTGTCATATGATATCACAGTGACAGATGAATGTCCTTCAACTGGTTGTCTTGGCTCTGTCAGTTCTTTGTCTCAGTCCATGCTTTCTTGGCGTCCGCTATAAAAACATATACTCACCACGAAGGGTGTTTTTTAATTTTTTTATTTTGTTTTCTACAACATCATCATGTTTTGACCATTTGTACTCCTTTTTATATTTGATTTTTATTGCGTGCAGCGCTTTGGTCAACCTTCGTTGTTGTAAGGCGCTTTAGAAATAAAACTTGATTAACATCAAAGTTAGGGTCACGCACTACCAGTCTGAACTGTGGCATCACTGGTACAGTTGTCTCCTCTGAACTTTTGTGTGTTCTTGTTTTGTGTGTTTGTTTGTTTTTTTAACTGAACCTCGTGTCTGCAGTAAAGGTTGATGATGATAATTCCAGTCTTAAAGGCATATCTACTACTTGTTCAATAAAATATTGTGTGGAAAATACAATATTTTATACGATATGTCAAAATATATTTTTAGACACATTCGGTTACAATGTCTGGACTGAGTAACTTTGACCATTATTTCAGTTTAATCAACTATAATTTGTTTAATATTCTAGTGTTTAATATTATTTACAACACATTAATTTCTCGTGACTTGTCATCTTATGGTGTTACCATACCAGTTGAGACTCACTGGTGTAAATCACCTCACATTGCTAATTTTTACATTTTATATTGTGAGTTTGTGCAGGATGTCACCAATAAGTACCCTTGCTTTGTTTTCCAGAGGGTATTTGTGCCATGCAGTTTTTGGCCCCTCTGAACATGGGTGGAGTTACGGGACAGGTGCAGTTCGACTCCACTTCCCAGATGGCCACCATCAATGTCTCCGGAGCTGGCTCCTGTCCATCCGTTCACCTGTCCATCTCTGAGTTCCCAGTTATGTTTGGCCACTTCGCTCAGCCATGCTCCGAAGGCAACATTGGCCCCAGCATTTACAACTTCACCGCTAACCCTGCCCCGAGCTCAGTCGTCAATGTTTCTCAATTGTTTGCTCTTAGGTCAAGGCTAGATGACTTCTCAATGACTATTCAAACTTGTAATGGCTCTAAAGTATGCACCGTTGTGAGTCAAGGTCAAAAGCTCTTGACACGCCAGGCAAGGTTCACTGCATCCATAGCGGGTAATGTTTATGTACGCCATAGTCCAGAGCTACCCGACCAGTGGCTCCTCTCAGATCTGATTACAGTTGGCCAGGTCAGTCCATCCCAAACCAACGTCACCCTCTTCGGCTCGATAAGTACTGCTGCAAACTGCGCTGTTCTTCTCGGCAGCTTAGACCCCTCATCTTTTTCAAATCTTGGTGAAGTAAAAGTAGGATCTTATTCACAACCCCAGAAGTCTCGATCGGACTTGAAAGATTTTAACACAAAAACTCGCTTTCTTCTTCTCATGGTGAACGGGAAATACATATGCGCCCAAATCTATGATCTATCAGAGAAGCGTGTCAATGCGGTGATCAATATGAGAGGCATCAAAGGGTATTTTTCCTTTCATCAAGCTTCGCCTTTCAGTGTTACAGAGCTGAGGGTGAATTTAACCAACCTACAAAACAGAGTTGGTTCATACCATGTTCATCTTTTCCCTGTTCCCTCTCTCAGAAATCCGCTTTCTAGCATATGTTCAAATAATAACGTTGGTGGGCACTGGAATCCATTTGAAGTAAACACAAAAGACCCTGCATACCCACAAGGCCCAGGGTCTACACATGATAAGTATGAATTGGGGGATCTTAGTACAAAGCATATGTCATTAAAAGGTAAAAATGAAACTGAGGCAGTGTTTAAAGACTATAATCTCCCCTTGTATGGACAAAACAGCATTGTTGGTCGTTCAGTAGTCATCCACCAATCTGATGGGTCTAGATATGTCTGTGCCAGCATCAGTTATCCCGGTGAAGTGATGGTAGCCCGCGCTCGATTCCTTAGTCCCGTCATTGGTGAAGTTTGGTTCACTCAACTTAGAAACAACCCTTTGTCTGATGTGGCAATCTTTTTGGACCTCACTTATGGAACTCCAGCTACACTGCCTACCAAAAATCACAATTGGCATGTCCACACATACCCGATTAGCTCAGAAAATGATGACAGTGAGGGGCGATGTAGTACAACTAAAGGGCATTGGAACCCCTTTGGAATAGACACAGAACATATTAGCTATAGTCTCCACTGCAGTCCGACTAGTCCGCTATCTTGTGAGGTTGGAGATCTTTCCGGCAAACACGCTACGCTCAACCTGGGTGTCAATGTGGGTGGAGTGGAGGCCAAAAGCTTCTTCACTGACGTGACTTCATGGGTGCCAGGCATTATGGGAAGATCTATAGTAATTCACCAAGCAGAAAAAGGTGGCCCGAGGATTGCATGTGCTAATGTGACAGTTGTACAGACTCCGAAAGCCCGTATAGGAACCTGGTTTGGACCCGGGACATCAAATGGACAGATTTGGTTCAGTCAGTCTGTCCCACAAGGTCCTACAACAGTCAATGTGTCTCTGACTGGCTTGAATTCACTGGCAGGAGGATATCACGTTCATGTCCTACCTATAACATCGGGAAGTACAGATCCTTGCTCAGCTGCAAATATTCTTGGACACTTCAACCCCCTGGACTGGAATATCACAGACTCCCTTGGTCCCGGGATGGGCACCTTGGACGAGTATGAAGTGGGAGACATAAGTGGGAAGTTTGGGATGCTGAAAGGACGCAATGATTATCAGGCTGTTTTCTTAGATACCAACTTGCCTTTGATGGGACCATATAGTATTGTGAGGAGGTCCATCGTGGTCCACTACACTAATAGCTCAAGGTAAGACATATACATAGGTTAAGAGTGAACATTTCACACTGATGGAAAGAGTGTAAAGGTCATATGGAGACCTCAGCTTTCTCTTCCTCATTCTTTGACATTTGACAGTGTTATATTTACAGAAACAGAAATTAATATTCTTGGTAACTATTTCTGTGCAACTGGTTCATTGGTTAACCAAATATGAAGCAATAGGTTGCAGAATATGTTATTATGACATTTAAATCAAATTGTTTCACACGCAGGACTGCACGATAATATTGCTGATTTGCAAACAGGAAAGTTTGAAAACCAGTAGGGACACATACCTCAAATAATGAAACAGACAAACCAATGTAATTTCCAAATAAATGGTCAGCAACGAAGCAGCAGAGCATTAGTTCCCCCAGGAGGCTCCTGTCCTTAAGATAATATGATAAAAACTGACACAAGGTATAATGTTTGTTCTGTCAGTATGAATAAACGTTTGTTTTTAGTTGTTGTTTTTACAACAGTGGGATTTTTGCTATAGTTGAGAGTATTTCTGACTAAGCTTAGTATTGCAATCATGTGGAACAATCCCTAAAAAACGATTAGGGGATTGCATTTGTAAATTGTCAGTTTTAAGGTTTCTTTTATAAAGCGTGGGACACACATTTCTCCAATATTATTTTTATTCAAAGTTCTGCTTTTCATTACATGTAATTGTATTTATTTTTCCTTTATTTTACAGAATGCGTTGTGCTGATATTGAAGCATACACAGATGGTCTCTGGGTGATGGCTAAGGCTGTTTTCAACAGTACTCTGACTGGAACAGTACGCATGGTAAAAGCACACATTCAGTATAGTTTCACACAAGCAAAGTGAGTTTTAGAGATTTCTGTAAATGGTTCCACTCACTAGGAGCATAGAATCGAGATGAAGATAGAGCAAGTGATAAGGCATAAGGCTTTATTAACAAACATCCTTAACAAATATCCTACTGTATGGACCTCCGTGGTTGCCAATATTTGTATACTTTAACTGCATCACTTAGGCTATAATCTACTGATGGCTAAACAATACTTGGCTATTGCAATTATGATTAATTACAAATGTGAATTCATAAAATGATGGCGTTCTAGGACAGGACAGGAAAAATCCGAATGACCCCTGAACATCCTCCACACCTGATCAGTGTGATGTTCTGACAAATTCAGGAGTTGAAACATCCATAAAACCAAACTTTGGTAAGGGTGTGTTATTCAGAGTAATTTTAATATTACAATAAATGTTCCCATCAGTAATTAATTTCAAAATTTGTTATTAAAATTGTTACCAATGATTTCACCTCCTACACATGGTGTAATCCCCAGACCTTAGTTTGACCACTGCTCTAATGTTCCTTTTACAATCACAAAAAAACACCAACCAATACCTGAGAATGTTTTCTGTGCTACACCAGGGACTGGGACATTTAGGGGAAACGGGCCTAAATGTTAGCGTTGTATTAGCATCAGTGATCTGTTTGGTAGAATCCAAACTGCAGGAACAGCTGTTTGTGTCAGCCTCTTCCCAAAGCCCCCACTGAGCTCTGGTCCCCATGTGACAGAGACACAAACATTATTCATTCACCAAAATAAAAGGAAATTATCAGTCAGATGTATTGTTTATTTAAATCAAAATGTTCTAATTTTGATTTGTTTTTGTTTTTTTCTGCTGGCAGAGTCAGCAAATATTCCCTGATGGGAGCAGCATGGACACGACCCTTGAAGTGACTCTGCATTCATTGACTAGAGTAAGCTTCCCAGACGTCTAGACATTTGGCACAAAACACATGCTCAGTCATGACAAGACCAAGGCTTTTATCCCAAAAGAAGTATCATGCCCCTCTCCCACCTCCGCCTTTTTCACCAACCAAGGTCTCCCCAGCTCGGCCCCCACCATCGGTCCCCACAGCTGTTATCTCCAGCAGCTTCACTGCTGCTGTCTAGGACATTAGGGGCCTCTGCGTTGCTACCATGCATAGCAAACTAAAAAACAACCAGAGGTCCATGGAGGGAGTGTGTTCTGCTGAAACAATTAGTTCTGTCAAACGACATAGATTAGATAAGAGAGGGACAGTCAGACCGTCCAATCAAAGAACTCTAATCCATATCCCTTGCAAAAAGATTCCATCCACTCAAACACAGATCAATCTCAAACATGCTGTACTCAATGTCAGATCATTAAAAAACATGTCCTTTTTAATAAATAGTTTTATTTCCTCGTATAATCTAGACTTTATGTTTTTAACTGAAACATGGCTTGACAAAAACACTGGTAATGCAGTGTTGATTGAGTGTAGTCCATCAAATTTCATTTTTGTGTCTGAAACACGTCAAAACCCGAGGGGCGGGGGTGTCTGAGCAATATTCAGGGACAATATAGTCATCCACAAATTGTCCTTTGGGATATTTCTATCATTTGAGTATGTGTCTTTCTAGAAGAGAAACTTCGCACATCAATTACTTGAGGCAGGTGCGTAGGAGATGAGGGAAAATCCCAGTGTACAATAATAAAAATTACTTCCCGCACACTACCAACCTTGCAAAAGTAGTTTATTAGGATATGGTCAACATTTCGGTCCTGAGACCTTCATCAGATGAAGGTCTCAGGACATCCATAAAACCAAACTTTGGTAAGGGTGTGTTATTCAGAGTATTTTAGTAATAAAGTAATAATAAAAGTATGTGTCTTTCAAAATGGAGATAAAACAATCTTCCATACTTTATATGACTATTTACAAACCCCCACAGAATTGTTTTATCGAAGATTTTACTGAATTACTTTCCTTTATATGCACTGATTTTGATTGTTTAGTCATTGCAGGTGATTTTAATGTGACCAATGACAGGCATGCAAAAGAATTTAGAGCTGTTCTTGAAATGTTTGGTTTAACTCAGCACGTGAGTGAAGCGACTCACAACAAAGGTCACACTCTAGATTTAGTTATTACAAAAGTTATTAATATATAAATTTTGAATGTGGTGGATGTTGCTTTATCTGATCATTTTTGGACACAGTTTATGGAAATTATCAGATTTGAAAATCCTCTATGTTCTAATGCTGATAATCTGTTGGACTCTTATACATCAAGCGTCTTAAATGTTTTGGATACTATTGCTCCTGTCAAGGTTAAAATGGTTAACAATAGACAAAAGGCACCTTGGAGTCAGGGCACAGTACTTCTCTAAAATCATCGCCATCTGCTAAAACAATTCTCGTGTTCTGTTTTTCCCACAGTAAACAGATTAACTAACCCTCCAGTTTCACTGCCCTTAGAACTAATCTCTACATGTAAGTCCAATGAGTTTGCAAAAAAATGTTATGACAAAGTCCAAGGCATTCAAAATTCAATAATTTCCACAACACAAATGGCAACCCTGCCACCAGATAAACACCTAGAAACAGACACATTTCACACCTGTTACTGACAAAACAATCGAAGAGGTTATCTCCGGTCTGAGTTCATGTACATGCTGCCTTGATGAATTACCACTAGATTTCTGAAGTCTGTGTTGACCAGCTTGTTACCACAACTTGTTCAGTTTGTTAACATCTCATTTGAGACTGGAGCATTTCCAATGCAACTGGGTCTCAGACAAAATCTCCATGACCTGTGGAGTCCCCCAGGGGTCAATCGTGGGACCCCTCTTATTCAACTAGTACATGCTTCCATTGGGTCAGCTAATTAAGCAGCAACAATGGGTCGTAACCGCAACTACGCAGATGACATTCAGATCTACGTGTCACTGACGGCAGGTGAACATGGGCCTGTAGATACTCTCTGTCACTGCATCGAACAGATCAGTATGTGGATGCAAAACAACTTTCTCCAACTAAACTCAGACAAAACTGAGATAATTGTTTTTGGCCCACAGACACAAACACAAAGTGTTATCAGTCACCTTGAGTCTCTTTCTCTAAAACCAAAAATCAGGTTAGAAATCTAGGAGTAATCATGGACTCAGACCTGAACTTAAACAGCCACATCAAAGCAATAACATCATCACCGTTTTTTTACCATTTGAAAAACATTGCTAAGATCAGAGGAATAGTGTCAAAACCAGACTTGGAGACACTCATCCATGGATTTGTCTCCAGCAGGTTAGACTACTGTAACGGCTGCTCACTGGCCTTTCTAAACGAGCTGTTAGAGCTGCAGTACATCCAGAACGCTGCTGCTCGAGTCCTGACAAGAACCAGGAAATACGACCATATTAGTCCAGTGCTCCGGTCTCTGCACTGGCTTCCTGTCACTCAGAGAACAGCTCTGCTTGTGTTCAAGTTGTTTCATGGTTTAGCACCAAAGTACATCTCTGACATGTTAGAGCCGTATGAACCATCTCGGGCCCTGAGAACTTCAGGGAGAGGTCTCCTGGTGGTTCCCAGAGTCAATAATAAACACGGTGAGGCTGCGTTTCAGTTTCATGCAGCTAAAATCTGGAACAGTCTTCAGGAGGATGTGAGACAGGCCTCAACTCTGACAATGTTCAAATCCAGGCTGAAAACAGCTCTTTTTACCCATGCATATGAAAACTGAAAGTATTGTATCTGCACTTTGAATTGCCTTGTGTATGAATTTAAAGATCCGATCTGCGTTGGCGCAGATGTGTGTAGTCGCGACAGCGCTTCTGTCAGTCTCCCCCAGGGGAAGCTGAAGCTACTAACGTAGCTTATCACCACCGAGTATGGAGTGAATGTAAAATGCTCACATGTAAAAGGCTTTGTGACCATGTCTGTGAAAGGCGCTATATAAATAAAAGATCTTCTTCTTCTTCTTCTTAAAGTGTAAAAGCTCGGAATAAAGCATTAAGAAATTGTGATGTTTCAGCAAGAGCCAGATGGCTATGAGCACACCATGTGAATAGAAGGACAGGCAATTGTGCAATATGTTACAAGATATAGTGAGTTCAAGTTTATATCAATTTAGGGTTTACTTTCACTGCCAAACAGGCTGGTCCTGCTGAAAGAAAGTGGCTCTCGTGTTACAAACAGCCACAGTGGTTGTGCTGGGCTTGTATATCAAGAGAACAAAGTACATGTCTAAAGTTTCAATTTGAGGGTTTGTAAAGACTTTTAGTACATTGTTATTAAATGGGTAATATTTGTTATTTGTATGTCTTTTTGTCTTTTTTAGCAGACAAATGCTTCTATGTATATCATGACTAGCCAAACCGGTAAAAACGGATGTACTGAAAATGGAGGCATATATAATCCCTTTAACATGACCACCAAGGTAAGTTATCTTACATTAGAAATGTAGTATTCCTCCAATACAATGAAAACAAACAATAACAATAATAGTTTGTGTTTATACAGAGCTCCTCTTGCTCATTAGAGACACCCCTTGGTTGTGTGTTGGGTGAGTTGTCCATGAGGCAAGGCCCGGTCAGTCTGACCCAGGGCCAGGTTTACACTGACAGCATGGTGCCACTCTCTGGAGACTTTACAGGTAAAAACATTTTTAACTCACAGTTAAATATTTAACTGTCCCCAATAACATACACATATAACACACAAAAGCACCAGGATGTAATGAAAGTTGTTTTGTTTCAGTGGTCCATCGGTCTCTTGTTATAATGACTGGGGAAAGTATAATTGCATGTGCTGACATTCTCCCAGAGTCTCCTTCGGCTGAGCAATCCTTTCCCAAAGTCACCAATTTCAGCAGGTGAGTGTGTGGGATGCGCAGTGATCACAGTTTGTGTATTTTTGTATGCTTAATTCACACTTAACTATCCATATCTATCTATCTATTATCTACCATTTCATTTTTGTACATTCTTATAACATAATTAATGAATATTTGAAGTACTGTAATAGTCAAGGACAACTCATTTCTTTTCTTCTGTTCTTAGGTATGACTTCAAGAGGAGAGTGGCTGATGTTTTACAACTGGAAATTTCAAGCGTCACCATTTTACCAGGCTCTCCTCAGACTGCGCTCAATAAAGACTGCCAGAGAGTTAACTTCATGATAGCAGGTAATGTCAGTCTGAATAAGTAACAATCACAAGGAAATTGTATGTTAAATATGTACTTATTTAGGCATTGTTTACATAACTTTCACCATGCTATTTTGATTTCCCAAACATCTGAATTAGGGAGGTCCGGAGACAGAGTGAAAGCACTTCGATCCGTCTCTAGTCCCTCTCTGCACTAGTAAAGCAGGTTGTGAGGTTGTCCTCCTCTTCTAATCTCACTTCTATCAGGATCACAGTAGCCACATTTAAACAATGAACAATTACACCCATTGAAAGCTTTAGAAACCTGAAAATGTACTCAGCAACCCGACACCGGGTTCTCATGTCTCCCTGTGGGGGAACAGAGAGCGGCCTGTATACAGTGAAGCAGGAGTGTCATTTATTAGCTCCAACGTCCCCCGCTGGGTCCAAAGTCCACCAGGGCATAGCCAGGGCTAGCCTACCGTGTCATTAGCTGTAATTGACCAAAATTAACATATAATTTGGAGCATGAAATTATTGTTGTGGGAATACGGAACAAGGCCTAACTATTATACTGTATGACTGTGTGTGAATCATTGAGCTTGTGATAAAACCTGATTGTGAATACAAATATTTGTTCCTAATACTCCTTAATCTTGGTATTGTCACCTTTTTTTGTTCACATAGCCTGTAGTCACTATGGTCCAAAATGCTGTGCCTAAGTTCAACAATTGAGAACTTAACTGGTGTGTAATTAAGGGTTTCCACATCTGTGTCTCAAAGGTAATGTTAACCCTGAGCTTCTGCAGTCCGTCAAAACAAGTGAGACGATGGGCTTGTTTAAAGAGTCTGCTTCATGCTTGAGTAAGTTCTACTTCCTACACATTTATGTATTTATTTTATGTATTTATTTTTCATCTTTCAAAGTATGTTATGATGACGTAACACTTATCTTTGATGAACATAGGAGGGGCAGGTACACTTCTGCTGCCTGGAAGACTTCTTGTCCTTGTGTTGGCTGTTGTCCTATTTCTGTGAGCAAGAAAATCACATTCGGAGATATGCTTCAACACAACTGACTTAAAATGGGGAATTGATTCTGATCATAGGTGTACAAAATTAAAATATGTCAATCGGTGAAACAACAAGCATATTGCTGCTTGCATTGTTTACATTTTTTTTGTAATTTCTTTGTCATGTACTGTACATTTTGCATTGACTTTTAAAATCCATACTTGTGTGCGTATTTGTACATGTGCCTGATTTTTACAATTGTATTAAATCTCAGATGATTTCCTGTTATGTATGCACTGCCATGGATATGGCAAATTATCTGTAAATATAAGTAAATTGTGAATAAATATTATTATATTTCTACATTGTGTGACCACTTTGGAAGAAAAAATAAATATTTTTAAAGACTATTAAAAAAATCCTTTGTCCCAAAATATTGAACAATTTGAAGTAAATTGTTTTTCTCCAACAGTGCTTTTGCAGACTTATTCCGTTTAATATTTGATTTGTGAAAATATGTATAAATGTGACGGTAACATATCTTATAAAACAATCGTGAACAATAGCGCTCAGAATGGTCCGTTATTCAGAGAAAAGAGGCGAGTCCGTTTCCCTCTGCGATCACTGGCAGAAGCAGAAGTCACGTGACCAGAAACGTCAACGGCGCAATGGCAGCCTCCTGTTTGTAAATTAACACAGGTCCGACCTGTAAAAGGAGCGCACGTTTCATGCACAAGACTAGCCACTCTGAGGTAAAACGACTGAGCGTGTATTCAGGATTACATTTGAGACATTTTGAGCCATTTAGACCTGAGCTAGCAGCAGTTTTCGATGCTAATGTACCGTCCTGTTGTCACTGCGTGGCGATGTTGTGTTCCCCAAATGTGCGGGGGCTTCGTCCCACACCCACGCATGTGACCACTAATCGCCGTTTTGTGCAAAACCCCAATCCTTTAGGAATAAAAACTTCGTGAATGTTATTATAGGCCGTCTTTACTTGAGCCACCACACCCACTTGGTCTTGGCGAGTTGAATAATATGGTAGCACTGTGGAATCGTACTATGTTTTGTAGTCTAAAGGATTGTCTCATTATTATTATTTAACGCCAGGTTGTGGCGTGCGGGAAATGTTTTACTTTCCCGCACGTAAGGGATTTCTGTTTCATTTGTTGTCAAGTTGTAAACAAGAATCTCATGCAGGGTCTCAGCCAATAGGAGGCCGTGTGGATGAGAATACCTGAACCTGATTGGCGAGTTATTGATAGGATCTTTATTGATAGAATCTTGGCATAAATATGACTTAATCTTTTAATATTTAACTGTAGCGTGGTTTATTTGTCGCCTAATCAGCAGATTTACCAGGTTATAAATTAAGGTGTGGATTGTGACTTTGAGCTCTACATTATACAGTCTATGGACAGTCAGGGCTCAGTCAACATGACGTCTGTTCGGCCAGGTAATTGACTGGAAATGGGTGCAAACTTGAAGTAGTCTTTGTTATTTTTGTTAGAGTTCATGGGTTAGGGTTAGATTACATTGATACAGATGGTTACTTATATTTGATCTCAATCTTTTAGGTACTGAAATGTCTCCAAAGATCACAGGTGAGCTGCTGCGGCTTCTGCGGCAGGCCATGAAAAGTTGTAAATACTTTCCTGAACCAGTCCATGCCTACATAGTTCCTTCTGGAGACGCACACCAGGTACTTTTTTTCTTTGTTTTTTTGGAGTGGTATGAGCTTTTCACTAATCTTGATTAATTTTGTCTGGTCTGACCTTAAATAATTATAGTCCTTTTCCAACCACTTCTCCCAATTCCCTCCTCAATCACAAGTCACGATCTGACACGATAATCTTTCCTCTGCTTTCAGAGTGAGTACATTGCCCCATGTGATTGCAGACGTGAGTTCATCTCTGGATTTAATGGCTCCGCAGGTATTGTTATGTGTATTGCGATAAATTGAAGTCCTTTTTCAATACTTGAACTTTTAAAGTTACTCCACTTGCGTAAAAGATAATGTAATTTTCTTTGGTTTGGGTGGACTAGGTACAGCTATTGTGACAGAACAACACGCTGCGATGTGGACTGATGGTCGATACTTCCTTCAGGCCAGTCAACAAATGGACAACAACTGGACCCTTATGAAAATGGGTAAATGCCCAATGTAGAGCAAAAGTACTTTTATTCTTTGATTGGCTTTAAAACTGAAATAAACACACTACAGTTGCAAATTATTATGTTTTACAATATAATTGTATTTATATTATATAATCTTTTACAGGCCTGAAGGAAACACCCTCACAAGAGGACTGGCTGATCAGTGTCCTCCCAGAAAACTCCAAAGTTGGAGTTGACCCCTGGATTTATGCTGCAGGTGGGTTGTGGTTTCTTTGGCTTCTCTGTTGAGTCGTTAGAACAGAGTGAGACTTATACTTTTGTGTTTGTGATCTAGACCAGTGGAAGAACATGTCCAAGGCTCTAACAAGTGCAGGACACTCTCTGGTGGCAGTGCAGGAAAACCTGATTGATGTAATATGGACAGACAGGCCTGAACGGCCCAGCACTCAGCTGCGCACTTTGGGCCGAGAGTATACTGGTCAGTACACTAGAGGTGTTGGGACTGGTTGATTTTCAGACCAGTCTTATTGTGTAACATTTTTAAACAATCACTGTATCATTAATTATGTGTTCTTAGGCTTGTCCTGGCAAGATAAGATCACCACATTGCGGATGAAAATGACAGACCGGAAGATCTCCTGGTTTGTCGCCACAGCATTGGATGAGATTGCATGTATGATAAAATACATTATCTTCAAAATTTGCATTCATAGAAAAAAAAACTATAGAAGTAGAGCTTTGTGAAAAGCATGCACCCGTCAGAAAGCAGCAGTCCAAGCACACGGTACAGCATAGCAGCCCTGTTGTGTATGAGTATGGGGTGAATTAATAATGAATACACTTTGAGAAACTCGGTAATGCAGGCTTGTAAAGCGCAATACAAGTGTAAGCCATTATTATTATTATTTTTACTACTATTATTATTACTATTATTGTTACTATTATTGTGTGAGTTGCTTTTGATGGCTGATCACGATCCAAGGACCCGGGGATGCACCAGCATCTTTGAAGATGGCTGTTGGAGCACCTCTTTTCTGCTTGTTTCTGATTGTTCGCTCTCAGGGGCTGTGTTAATTAGATCGCTGATTATCATCGTCAACAGGTGGTATTTAGCCAAGAGGAGTTTAGCAGCCCTTTATTTGTTCAGGCATCTAGAAAAATTATTGTAAAGATTTTCATTGACTTTGGAATCAGAAAAATTAACAAGGTATTGAAATTGCCTTCTTCTCTTTTCCCAGGGATTTTTAACCTCCGTGGTGCTGACATTGAATACAACCCAGTTTTCTTCGCTTATGCTATTGTAGGGATGAACACAATAAGGTAACTGAAGGTTTCTTTATTCTCCATTTCACTGTAAACCTGCTTAACGGCTTATGTCGAGAACTAATTAAAACAACAATTATCCCATGTCACATGGGGAAACTCGATAAACTGTCAACACATTTATCTCATCTGTAATTCCAAACATGCTCTCAATGCTCGGTCAACGTAAAGCATTTGGAAGAGGACTAAAGAAGCAATGTTTTCATAAAGACAATCTCGTTATGTCCCACACCTTAGTTACTTTAGTCAAGTCAGCGGAGGGTCGTGGCAGCATACACAAAAAAACATACTGTATATATTTAAGTATTTTTATCCAATTATATAAGAGTTATATTTCTTGAATATTCATAATGGGGAAAAAAACTTACATTTCTAAAGATGGACATTTCATAAAATTATTAAGTTGTTTTTTCTTTGTGTCAGGTTTTTTATCGACTTGAAGAGGGTAAATGATCCCGCTCTGAGGTCTCACCTTCAGCTGGACTCTCCACTCAAACCTGAGCTGAGCATCCAGATGTTTCCATACGAGTCGGTCCACTCTGAGCTGCAGGCGATCTGCGACGTCCTCAGCCCCAAGGACAAAGTGTGGATCTGCGACAAGGCTAGCTGTGCCATGACCCAGGTTATCCCCAAGGTACTGCACAGCCAATGTATTTTTGCTCAAGGGAATCTGCTATTACAGTCTATATACTGTGTGGTAGTCAGATTATAATTTTGTAACAAATGTTCTTTTTTTTTTTTTTTAGAACCACAGGACTCCAATTCCTTACACTCCCCTGTGTTTGGCAAAAGCTGTGAAGAACCCAACTGAAGTTCAAGGAATGAGAATGGCTCATGTAAGATCCTGTAAATCCCTGTAATGCGTTAAAGTCCACAATCTCTTTTCCTTTGGACACATGTTTGCTCACTTTTTACACAGATCAAAGATGCTGTGGCCCTTTGTGAACTTTTTGCCTGGTTAGAAAAAGAGGTAGGGGTGTAATAATAATCCATAATGTCATTACAGTTAATCTTAAACAGTGTTTTAATTTTTTTCAGATTCCCAAAGGCACAGTGACGGAGATATCCGCGGCTGATAGGGCTGAAGAATTGCGCAGGTTAGGTTAATGTTGTAACATTATTGTATTTTGGTTGCAGCTTTTATAGTTGATTTGTACAGTAACTTATCTGGAGCTACGCTGCCATCTGGTGGATAAAATAATTAATACATGCTCAATTATTATATTGTATCACTTTGTGTGTAATCAAATATTACAACATCGCTTATCTGTATTTTAGTGAACTGATTTTATGTACCAGGCTCTGTAAATAAATCGGTTCACTTTAGGAAACAAAACTCAACTGATTTGCCCGTTATGTTTTCAGCCAGCAAAAGGATTTTGTCGGCCTGAGCTTTCCCACCATTTCAAGCGTTGGTCCAAATGCCGCAATCATACATTACAGGTGAGTCAAAACCAGTGATTAACTTCATTGTTAGAAATCTGTAACGTTTTTTACTATGTATTTTCTCTGTAGCCCACTGCCTGAAACCAACAGAACACTGACCGTTAATGAAGTGTACCTGATTGACTCCGGAGCGCAGTATATGTACGTAGAGCTCTGCTGTTTTTAATACATTGCAGTCACAACAATGAAGATTCATGAATGGTATACAATACAGTATTACCCAATGATAAGTTTTGATCGTCTGTTTTTAGTGATGGAACAACAGATGTTACTCGTACCATGCACTTTGGGACACCCTCAGCTTTTGAGAAGGTAATTAATGTATCATCTAGCCTACTCTACTCCATGCTATAGCCCATATGACTTGTCAAATTGTGGATATTTTCTCTTTATGTAGGAGTGCTTTACTTATGTACTGAAGGGACACATTGCAGTCAGTGCCGCCATTTTTCCCAATGGAACCAAAGGTGATTCAGCTGACGTTTTCCATAACAAGTGGTAAAAGAAGAAATGTATGTCTTTTGTATTTATAACTGTCTCTGTATGTCTAGGCCACTTGTTAGATTCCTTTGCCCGCGCAGCCTTGTGGGACTCTGGACTGGACTACCTGCACGGGACAGGGCACGGGGTGGGCTGTTTCCTAAATGTTCACGAAGGCCCTTGTGGCATTAGCTATAAAACCTTTGCCGATGAACCTCTGGAAGCAGGCATGATCGTCAGTGATGGTGCGTAAAAGGGGCAGCATTTTTTACTCTATATACACATTAACTTATGAAATTTCATTTGAATTTGCACTGATAATGTCTTGTTATAGAGCCCGGATACTATGAAGATGGTTCATTTGGCATTCGTGTCGAAAATATTGTCCTTGTCGTGCCAGCTAAACCCAAGGTATGGATCATGTTTATACTTTATATTCATTGTATTGTTAAAAAAGGGTAACAAGTAAATTATTAAGCACACACAATGGCAATTTTATAAGGTACACATTTCATTCTTGTAGACACCATGAATGATAATAATTTGAGTATAGTGACATAGTGAGTACAATTTCACTGGGTTTTATTGTTGTGACTTGATGTATATTAAACTATGTACATATTAAACTCCCATGTTTTGTTTGGTCTATTTTAGTATAACTACAGAAACAGGGGAAGTCTCACATTCGAACCCCTGACTCTAGTTCCTATCCAAGTCAAAATGATGAACACGGAGCTGCTCACCCAAAAGGAGGTAAGGAATTGAGATTAGTTTTTATATTGCAACACACAATTTAAGACTAGAACCTTGGTGTCACCAGAAGAGGCCTGTACTTGGTCTGAGAGAAACATTGAACTTTTGCATGTTATTACTAAGGCTAAGTAAAAACTCAATGAACCACAGGCACTTTATTGGATTACATCATGTGCACACTTGTAACATCATGCTCATTAAAATAGCATTCTTTCAGGCCTTATCAATTTTGTTGTTGTTTTGTTTTTGTTTTTACAGAGGGACTGGGTGAACGAGTACCACAGAAACTGCCGGGAGGTCATCGGGGCGGAGCTGGAGCGTCAGGGCAGGAAGCAGGCGCTGCAGTGGCTCATCAGAGAAACTCAGCCGATCGTCTAAAAAGGACCTATGTGTGAAGAAATTAATCTGTGTTTGGCTCTGCCGTGATGAACATTCAAATTTTTTCCTCACACTTCTCCGTGACTCACTATTGGCTTCTTTTGTAAAGCGCATTGTATTTGCAGTTTTAATAAATGTGATCAAAACCATAATAACCCATGTTAAATCTTCTCTCCTTACTGCTGTTCACTAGGTCTGAAACTAGTCTCTTTTTTTCCCTTAAATTTTAACTTTACCAGATTGCGTGGGGTTTAGCTTGGCGCCTTTACTTTCCATTCCGGTGGCCTCTAGGATGCTTCAGGACCAATTGTTTTGGGGGTTTCTGGTAGGTTTTCACTGCTGATCAATCTGTCTATGGTTATGTATAAGTTCCATACAAAAAAACTACCAGAAACCCTAAACAAACCTGAAATGAAATAAGTCCTGGAGCATCATAGAGGCCACCGGGATGGGAAGCAAAAGCGCCAAGCTAACCACCCATACAGCCACTGGGTCACTGAAAGGTCAAATACGCACGAATATCTAAACTTAATCAGCTGATGTTGGATACAGACAATTATTCAGTTGATTATCCAAATAAAGCATCTGAAAGGGGACAAAAAAACATAAATATTTCATCTTGTATAATAGGTCAAATGTTGGGCTTTAACATAGCATTTTTTCATATATATACAATTTTTTGGGGGGCACTTTTGGGCAACATGGCAATTGAACATTAATTAAGTGAAATTGGATGCAGTATATTTTAGCGTGGCAGTTAAACACACCATTTAGGACAACAGTTGTTCATATGCCAGCTCTAACTTTCAAAGCTGCATGTAGAAAATGGGTGGGTCCAGTATGACCCCGCTGTTGGGATCTTTGGCGTACTCCTCCAATGACAGATTCGTTTTCTCCTCGGGGTCCCAGTTGACTTTGGCCACCACCTCCTTCTCCTCATCCTCCTCGAGTCCGATGGGCAGTGGGTTGCTGTAGATGTAGTAGATCCGGGAGTTGTCTTTCGCTCTCTCTGGTCTCCGCAGAAAAGCCAGAGGGTTGATGAAGCTGGTGGACCTCTTCACCGCTTTGACCGACACTGGGTGGTCCGGTTCACCCTGGGTCACCGCGCTCTCGTACACATGGGCCCTCTTGGACTGCCTGCAACAAACCAGTAATGTTTAATTATGCAGTTATGCTAAATTGCTGGTGTTGTGTGTAAATTAATCATCACAGTACAGTTTGTTTGTCCCTATATTTAAAAAATATTATTTATTATGGAAAATGCACTCAGGGGTATATACAGTGGGAACCAGATGTTTATATACACTATTATACATAAAAATACACATATACATTGTTTTCCTCACTGTCTGAAATAAAACCAGAATTAACTTTTACTTTTTAGATAAATTAGAATTTTCTAAATTATTTCTATTTGCTAAATGTCAGAGATGGACTAAATCTCTACTCTATACTAAACTGTATAACTTGATGTCTTGAGTTGTTGCTCCAATATTTCCACATGTTCTTTCATCATGATGTCATCTATTTTGTGAAGTGCACTAGTTCCTCCCGCAGAAACCCCACAGCATGATGCTGCCACCCCCGTATTTCTCTCAGGCTTGCAAGATTCACCCTTTTTATTCTCCAAATATATTAATTTAATTTTACAGTTAAAATCACATTGATCATTCACACTTTGCTCACTCACACCCTTGCTACATTTTGTCATGTTTACAACCTTAAACATAAAGATTTTATTTAGAATTTTTTACTGAAAGTTCACACACAAGTAACAATTGTGAAGTTAAAAGAAAATGATACATGATTCTGTTATTTTTCAAAAAATAGAAAAGTGAAAATACGTGCACAAAGAATGTTATAAAGGTAATTTAATGCACTCAGAAAAATGGTGTATGAATACTTATGCAAGCCCCACTTTTGCATTTTGTTCTTGGGTTGATATTCACATTTCAGACCACAGCATGTTCATCTCTGGGATGCAGAACTCGCCTTCTTTCTGATCTGTATAATGGCTGGACATTTCCATCTTTTTTATACTTTCGTATTGTTTGAGCCAATAAACGTCACACCTTCAGGCGTGATCCAGACTTGTGCATGCTTCCAACGTCATCATCATCTGGGCTTTCCTAAATTGTTTAAACTTCTGACTTTGAAGACAAAAAAATCTATCTCTCATTCTTCACATTTCGCAAATAGAAATACATTAGAACATTTTAACTGACAAAAAGGATGCATATGTGTCTGTTTACAAGGTATATAGGGTGTATGTAAACATCTGGTTTCGACTGCAGAGGCTGTGCTTGTCTGTTTTTAAATGAAAAAACGATAAATTGTAAAATTATAGTGGCATACATTTTATGCCACTATAATTTTACAATTTATTGTTTTTATTTTAACATCACAATCAAAATGCTTGGTAACTTAAAAATGTGCAAAGGTTCAGGTTTTAGTCATAATATTAAGTATGTTCCATTTTACCTTTATTTTGATTAATATGAATAATAAAATAACATATTATTATCTCAATATTCAAGACAGTTCTCAAAAATCTAAATGTTTCTTGTATTGTGCAGCCAGCCCATAATAACTAGATATTTAATGTTGTTTAAAGTCTTTAAGAAACCACTGTACATGAAAATACCTGGTACGATTATAGCAAACAGTGATGCAGTAGACTCCAGTTGCAGCAAGAATGCAGAAAGCCAAGACAGTAATGACAATATTAAAAACTTTAAATTCTGCAAAACAGAAAAAAAAGGGAGGGGTTGTTTCTCTTATAGCAAAGAAAATGCTTGTACTATTAATTAATTTGCCATCAAAGTGTGTCATACCAAACAATGCTGTGCTAATGTCATCCTCTTCAAGCCCCAAAGCGTTCGTTCCGTTCAGGTGGAGGCTGTTTTCCATAATCACTGTTTGCCGTTTGCTATAAAAGTGCCATCAGCTTCTCACAAACACAAACTCTCTCAACTACAAATGCCGGTGTCTCTTTCGTTTGGCCCAACACAAGCTCGGTCCCATGTGAATCAAAGTGCTTGACTGGGTCGCCGTGGAAACACCTCCCCCTCTCTCTCTCCCCCCCCCACTCCCATGGTTGAATTTGGGTGCCCTCGCCATCCCCCCCCCCATCACCAACTCCACTTGTTTACTGCTCATTATTCTACCCAGCTCTGCGAGAGGGGCACAGAGGGGAAAAGATGCAGGGTCTTTTATATGCTTAATCGGCCGCTGACCCGAAACGGCATAGAGAATTATGGTCAGACCTAGAAAACATATCCTCCGAAGAACTTACCAATGTCAAATAACTTTCTTCGAAGATCTGAAGTCGTTTTTGATCAAAGTGAGTTCAGCTTCCTGTTGGCAATGACTTCCCTCTTGTACAAGTTGTTATGGACTACACACAGTTCACTGGTTCCAGTTGGAAAACCCCATTTTGGTCCAATGACAACACTGGCGTAATATTTTTTATTTCAGAAGAGGTTTTTAAAGTTCCACGGCCAACGTACAGTGCCTTGTGAAAGTACTAATACACCTTGAACTTTTGCACATTTTGTCATGTTTACAACTATAAACATAAAGATTTTATTTTGAATTTATTACTGAAAGTTCACACACAAGTAACAGACAACTGTGAAGTGAAAGCAAAATGATACATCTGTATCAACTGAAAAGTTGGGCGTACATAAATGTTCATACAGCATGAATTAATACTTTGTGGAACCCCCTTTTGCTGCAATAACAGCAGCAAGTCTTCTGGGGTATGACTCTACAAGGTTTGCACATCTAGAGACTGACATTGTAGCCCATTCCTCTTTACAAAACAACTCGAGCTCTGTCAAATTAAAAGGAGAGCGGTTCTGAACAGCAGTTTTCAGGTCTTTCCACAGATTTTCAATTGGATTTAGGTCAGGACTTTGACTGGGCCATTCTAACACATCCATATGTTTGTTTTTAAACCATTCCATTGTAGATGTTTGTGTTTAGGGACATTGTCCTGCTGGAATGTGAATCTCCGCCCCAGCCTCAAAATTCTCTTGCTGACTCCAGCAGGTTTTCCTCCAAAATGTCTCTGTATTTGGCTCCATCCATCTTCCCGACTATTCTTACAATCTTCCCAGTCCCCGCTGAGGAAAAGCAGCCCCATAGCATGATGCTCCCCCCACCATATGTGACACTGGGGATGGTGCAGTCAGGACGATGAGCAGTGTTAGGTTTGCTCCATACATAACGTTTTGCATTTGGGCTAAAAAGTTAAATTTTTGTCTCGTCCAAAGCACATTCTTCCACATGGTAGCTGTGTCCTCCATATGACTTCTAGCAAACTTCAAACAGGATTTCTTATGACCTCCTTTCAATAATGGCTTTCTTCTTGCCACTCGTCCATGAAGGCCAGATTTGTGTAGAGTACGACTTATAGTTGTCCCATGTACAGATTCCCCCAGCTCAGCGGCAGTACGTCGCAGCTCCTCCAGAGTTATCTTGGGGCACTTGGTTGCATATCTGACCAGTGCTCTCTTTGTTTGGTCTGTTAGTTTAGGTGGACGGCCGTGTCTTGGTAAGTTCTCAGTGGTGCTATACTCTTTCCATTTCCGAATGATGGATTGAACAGTCCCTCTTGGAACGGCCACCTTAACGTGGTGGAGGGGTTTGAGCGCCCGAATGATCCTGGGAGCTCTGTTGTCGGTGGCTTCGTGCCCCTGGTAGGTTCTCCCACGGCAAACAGGTCCTAGGTGACGGGACAAAGAGCAGTTAAGAAGCCTCTTATGAGAGACCAACAGGCCCGTTTGGAACCATGAGGCCGTTCTGCTGTGGACCCACCACCTGCAGGAGGAGCCATAGGGGCTGGTGCAATGTGATTTGGGCACCTCGGACAGCTGCCCCTAAACCCAAGTCCAGGGCCACTTAACCTCTGAACCCCCATCTGAACCAAGCTCAATTTCTCCAGTTCGGCTTTACCCAAATCTAAAAACATCTCGAAAAGAAAAAGCATCGAAACAACGATAAAAACGAGACAAAATCGAGATACAAACGTGGCGCAAACGCAACAAAAAAAGTGACAAATAAGTGACAAACACGCAATAATAAAGCAACAAAAATGTGACGAAAAGGCAACAATAAAGTGACAACAATGCGAGGATAAAGACCTGTTTAGATCAATTTTTAGCTTTCAAATGAGGCGTTACTCTGGCCTATAGGCTGTAAGCTCCAGTCGAGAAGCTTTTAGATTTGGGTAACGCCGAACTGAAGAAAATGCGCTCGATTCAGTTAGAGGTTGAACCCAAACTAGGCCCAAGTGACACTGAATCATGAATAAAGTTGTATTGTTTGCATAAAGTCTCAAATAAAATGAAGACCAAAGCTGTGTCCTTCCATCTTTCCAACCAGCTGGTCAATAATTAATAAAACAGTTATATTTACCCCAGGATTTAAGTGGCCCTGGACTTGGTTTAGGTTGGTGTTTGGAAAAGTTAACCTCTTCACCCCCGCCTGAACCGAGCACGTTTTCTCCAGTTAAGCTTTACCCAGGTTACAGCCTAAAGGCCAGAGTAACGCCTCATTTGAAAGCTAAGACATACAAAACTCATCTGGATCGTTGCTTGAGTTGTTGCAGCGTTTCCATCACTGTTTTTTTTTTTCATTTGTTCATCGCTTTTTGTAGTGTTTCCGTCACATTTTTGCCACGTTTTCATCGTTCTTTTGTCACTCGTATGTTGCTCTTTTGTGGCTTTTTTGGTCGCTCTTTTATTGCATTTTCATCCTTGTTTTCGTCTCATTTTTTGACTAAATTAAAGATTTTCTTTTCCCTGAACTACACTCCAACTCATTGGTCTCAGACAGCAGTGGTTCCCAACAGACCTTTCTGTGGTAGTCCATGTGTACTCCCTACCTAAAAAGAGTGTTGCAGTTTAATTAGGATGCATTAACTTAACCTCTTAAACCCCACCTGGACCGGGCACAGTTTGGCTTTACCCAAATCTTAAAGCTCTTTGAAAAAAGTGTCAGAATAGCAGCAAAAAACAGATGCTATTTTTTGTTGCATTTTCATCCTTGTTTTCATTTATCTAATTGAAAACAAGGATTAAAAAGCAACAAAAAAGCAGCAAAAACTGACCTAAAAGCAATGAATAAGTAACAAAAATGTATAAAAAAAACGCAAGTGACGACCACGCAACAAGAACGTGAGGAAAAAGCTATGTATAAATCAGTTTGATAGGTCTTAGCTTTCAAATGAGGTGTCACACTGGCATATAGGCTGTAATATTATGGATTTGGGTAAAGCTGAACTGATTAATATGTTAAAAGAATTTGAAAACAATGTCCATCCATTCATCCATCTTCTTCCACTTTTCCGTTGCAGCTGTTGGAGCTGCCCAAATCACATTACGCCAGCCCCCATGGCTCCTCCTGCAGGTGGTGGGTCCTCAGAAGGACGGCCTCATGGTTCTAACCGGGCCTGTTGGTCTCTCATAAGGGGCTTCTGAACCGCTCTTTGTCTGACCCGTCACCTATAGGACCTGTTTGCCATGGGAGACCCTACCAGGGGCAGGAAGCCCCCGACAACAGAGCTCCCAGGATCATTCGGGCGCTCAAACCCCTCCACCACGTTAAGGTGGCGGTTCCAGGAGGGGCTGAAAACAATGTTTAGTTCAAAATAAACCTAAAATGTAGGTTTACGTTTAGAATTTTAGGTTTAAAATTCTCAACGTAAACCTGCTTCACTTGCTTCCTTTTTTAAAAATATCTGAAATAGTTCCAAGTATCCCCTGCGAGGTTCTCGAGTACCTCAACGGGTCCTCGTACCCCATACTAGTTAAGAAACACTGCCATATATTATCATTGATTGGTCTATTTTATCAAGCAGAACACTTTGTGCATAGGGGGGCAATTATAATCCGTACCACTAGATGTCTCCCTCGACTGTGTCTTCGTCACTCGCGCCTATCTGTGGCCACGGTTGACTGACAGACGGCTCCAAGGTATTTCTCATTCCTCAGTTGTAGTTGATTGGCATTCTGGGCTTCAGTATCCGTGTCTGCGACTGCAGTAAGGAAAACAGCGACGGAAAAAGATTGACTGATTGGGAAATAGGCCGTGACACAGAGTTTCAGATGTTTATTTGCTCTCTGAACGTCTTTAAAGCATGTTTGAATTCACATCCATCTGAAGCCGACTGTTGTGATTCCAGGGGCTGTGGGTGGCATTATGCTGGTTCAGTTTATTTAAGTGGTCTCTCGCATGTTCAAATGGTTCAGTGTGTAAAGCATGAGAATATGTCAATTATAAATAGCCAGCATTGTTATTAACGTGTGCTTATCTACATACTTCGGCAGAAACCCCAAAATGTTCAACATTATCAAACTCAGGGGCCAGTCCTGCGCTGGAACACAAAGCTAGCCTTCATGGCTAATAAACTGTAAATTAGGCAGTAGGCTATAATTAATCAAATATTGTAAATTTGGCTATTGCATTATTGGGGTTCAAATAAAGGTCATTGTACAGGACTATTGCCACATCTATTATTAATGGCTTTAGAAGGTAAATAAGGGAATGGTTCAAAAAGAATGCAATAATGTGACACAAGAATATAATATAACTGATGTTACTTTTTTTCTTATAGCCAGAACTAAGTGTTAGTTTCGTACTTGGCGGTTTCGGCTACAACTGTGGACTTCCTCAGAGGTTGTCACGTGATGTTGCTGTGACGTGTCTGGTCAGCTGATTTATACAGTTTTTGGCATAATGAAACTGAATACTTTTTTTCATATTTAATACAACTCTAAAACAGGGAAAGTACAATGGAGATTTCACAATCTGTTTATGGTGAATAGTAGAACCTATGTTTTCATGGTTGGAGAAACTGGAGCACTGGAACTCTAGGGAGAACAAACTTCATACAGAAAGCCCCCACAGAGCCTGAGATCTAATCCAGTACCTTGCTGTGATGTTTATTATATTTGATTATTTGGTCAGGACAGTGCATGTTAATGGACATACATGGGACTCATGCATGTAAACATGCCACGCTGGATTGTGGCCTTGGGCTAATTTGCATCCGTTGTCCCACACTCGCACTCTCAAACACACTCACATTCATCTTGGTCTATTGTACATGTTTTTAGTGGTAGTGAAAACCAGAGTACCCGGAGGAAACCTACACAGACACATCGAACCCGGGACCTTCTAGCACTTACCGCTGTGCTACTGTGCCGTCCATTATAACTTTATTATAATGTCATAACCTACATCAACCAGCTTTTCATTGGTCCCAATACCAGCCAACAACTTTTCATTGGTAGAAAATGCAAAAGCATTTATCTGTTTAAAAACAGTCTTCCAGCAGCTCCTTTATCATTAACTGTTCTCAATGCTGCCGTGATTTGCACAATAATCATATGTATTTCAGTCCTTTCAGCCGCTAAAACCTTGATTGATTATGTGCGATTTTATTAATTCACTTCCATTAGACGTCTAAACCAAACAGGGGAAAACAACCCTTTTACTGTTCCTGTGCCTTATCTAATCTAAATACATATTATAATGTGTATTTAGAAATGTTTCCTTACATCTTGTGACTGAAAAACTGCAGTCATTGCACTCCTACCAATGTTCAGCCTATACATTTTCCACCGAGGTTGGTGGGTAAGCGGTGTTCTGGCACAACTCATTAATCCTGATGAGGTTCAACACCAATGTCCCTCTGTGATAGATTTCACTTGTCATTTCGAGCAGTGGAGAGGCCTCTGATGCATGGCAATGGGGCACAGGGTACTTATTTCTCAAGTGTCTTTAGGGGATTTTAATTACATAACATAATGAAACTCAGTAAGGCAGTTTTATTTTCCAAAGCCTCTTCTGAATGTAATAATGCATTGTGCTGCACTTTTATTTGTTTGTGTCTATATTTATTTATTCACTTACTTATAATAGAGTATGAATTGGATTTTCCATTTCTTACTTTCCTGTTACATGATCGACGACACAATATCCTAACAGTTTCGAGCACAGGAAATGTTTCTTTGTCTGAACACATTTATTTTTAAGCTGCAGTCAGACACGCAGCAGTGGACAGTGAGCAAAAACAATATTGAATCACTTTATCTTAATCAACTTTAAATCCGAGTAGATTCCCAATGGCAATTTATTCTCTATTACTTTATCTCTTCTCTAACCATGCGTCTTTTTATGAACTGTACAGTCTGTAAAGTGCCGCCATAAATGTGCATGTGCGTTTTTTGCTGAGCTGAAAACATATTAGATTCAGTTTGTCGTTTGTAAACCTTTACACAGTACAGTCCAACATCCCATCTCACGGTATAGACGCCATACTATTCTGTAAATATTGTTTTTACTCATTGAGCTTAAAAGACTTTGTGCCAAATACCTCTCAGTTCAAATTGCTCCATCTCTGTCCACTGTGAACGTTGACCTCTGGCGGGATTTGAGGAGTCCGCTTCTGTGAAGATGTCCAGGCCTTATCTCTGCAGGCAGTAAAGCCAAAGCACTTGAGTCTGTGGGAAATTAACTTGATTTATGCTCAATAAACGTCTACACACTGTGTAGTACACAGGTGGGTTTCAACTGTGGACGGCTGACCATTTTCAGTGGGTCGCGGGACTTCCCTGTTTGTGAATAATTGAGAGTTTTTTTTCCACGATATTAAATATTCTAGAAAAGGGCCAAATTGCAAGTTGTTTTGCTCATAAGTTGAAACTAATATTGTTAATTGGTTGTGGCTTGATGCACTAAAGTTGGGGTCCACACTCCCGAAGATACTCCAACAAAAATGTTTTCAATAAAAGCAGTCACATTATGAAAGTAAAGACAGGCTTATGAGTGAATGAGACATAACTTTTAAGCTTATGAATGGAGTGGCCCTTGAGATATGTCATCTTGTTTTCGAGGGGGGCCATAAACACAAAACACAGATGACAAACAGGATACAACACAGCGCATACATAGGACGAAACACAATCCCCCCATCCCTTCAAATCCTTGCAAAAATAATGAAACGAGTTTTTAAAAACAGAGATATAGCCACAGAGAAACAAAAATGAAACTTTGAGACACAACAACAACTCAAATACAACAAGGGCTGGAAAACACGGTTACAATATACAGCTCAAAACAAACCATAGAGAAGAAACCGCTCAGATTTTAACATTACTGTCAATAAAAATACAATACAGCGCCAAAATTTGCAAATTCTGTATAATATGATATGAATTTATGTATAATATAAAACATCAATTACCTCTTTTTGGAATAACAGCGTTAGTTACAAATGGGTCTTTTTACTTTCAGCTTCCTCAGCAACATGTTTGTATAAATAGTGTCACTCGGACAAATGAGTTGGAGCTAATGATGTGACAATGACATGTGTCGAGTAGTTGGGGCCAGCTACTTAATAAATCACTGTTTGATCAAAGGTGACTTGAGCAACTACAGCTAACTATGAGTTTACGATTTATCAAAAGACACTTCCACAACAGACAATATCGTCAACCTAAGGGACAGTGTGTAAATCACCGCAGGCTGTCATTGAAGCATGAGCCCCAGCAGACCCCTGTTTTATCTGTGGTTTGTCCTACATATATATTAGTCCTGGTGTGTGACAGAGTAGATGTTAAGTTGATCCTAAATAAACTGGGGCTTATTGCGGCACAAAAGGACCACAGGGGACTGGGGTCAGCTGGGGACACGGAGATGCTCTTGAGAGACTATACACGCGGGGGGTAGACACAATATTTAGGAAAAGTTGCATGGAAAGCTATTGTATTTGAAATGTTATTTATAGTGCAACCACAAGAATACTACACTGTTTCTGGCTTTTCACATGCAAAGTTCATCCCTCATACACAGGTCTCAAACTTTAAAGTCTATGTGATGTTATTATGCCAGATTTCTGAATAAAAAAAATCTCCGATTATTATTAGATTATTATCTAATGGTAAAGCGGCCCATTCTTCTTGGCAAAAAGCCTCCAGTTCCCGTAAGTTCCTGGGCTGTTGTGCATGAACTGCATGTTTGAGCTCTCCCCACAGTGGTTCAATGATATTGAGGTCAGTAGACTGAGATGGTCACTAATAGGACCTTGTCTTTATTCTGCTGGAGCCAGTGGAACCTCCATATTTCACAGTAGGTATGGTGCACTTTTCACCATAGCCTTTCATCATAGGCCATCATTGTTGAGAACAAGGTCTATGATGAACACTTTTTTCCCCACAATAAATGGCTTCACGACATCACTGACCTGAGTGGGGGGAAAAAAGATACGTTTTTTGTGTTTTCATTTATATTCTTTGAGAAATGGACCCAAAAAAATAAAATCAAGAAATCCACCAGGGTGTGTAAATTGGCGCAACTGTATTCACTGAAAGGTAAAGCCTGTGTGGCATTGTACCGTTAGCATAGACCTTTAGGAGCCTGTGTTCAGGAGAGTGGTTTCCAAAGCAAAACATTAGGCATTACTGTCAGGTTCTTTGGTCTCTTGCTGAGCGGGTTCCCACACCTGACGTGAGATGGGCTCACTACTGAAGTTAAATTACAGGATTTCACTCAAACATGGAGGCAGGAAGTTTTCTTTATCCATTTATTCTCATTTTATACTCCATCTTTTGGTCACCAGTTTAGGTAAAAAACCTTTAACAGAAACAGAAAAACCCAATAAATAATAATACAGGCACATTGTAACCCACAACATAAACTAATCCATATTTACAAAGTGCTGCCGAACTTTAGCATTAGCACAACAGAAACTTTCACACACAGGCGCTTACCGGCAGTCTCTTCAGTTCCTTTAAAAGTGAGAACCCGGTCCCGCTCAGCGTTAGTGTTTGTTGAGTCTTGAATTTGCAGAGCTTCCCTGTGCTCCTGCGTGGTGTTTGGGCTGCTCCCGGTGCATGACAATGGAGTGAGTTCACGTCATTTTAAACATTCCAGGTGTGTGCACCTGATTTCAAATTGATTCCACCTGGACTCTGGTGAGGGGGGCGGCAACCAGATGGAGTGGGCGGAGGAGACAGCAGATCGCCGCAACAATTACAACAGACTAATTGAGACGGATGGGGAAACATAAAGCAGGAAATAATTGCTCCTTGTTTGATCTGTTTATAAATGAGGCCGTGAGGCTCATAGTCAGATGTAGCATGTGCACACTTAGTACGGTCAATTCAGGTAATTCTGGACATTTCGTTTATGTTTTCATTTATGACTTTGCTCTTGTACACCCTAGTGGATTTTTCTTCGATTTCTTTGACCGTTTCTCAAAGAACATGAATGAAAACACAAAAACCTTCTTTTCACTCATGGTCAGTGATGTTGTGAAGCCATTTATTGTGGAAAAACATGTGTGAACTCGTTTCAAATCACTATAACAAAATAAAATATCAAAATGAAAATGACCCTGTTTAAAATACCGTGTATTTCCCCCTTTAGCATCAATGACAGCTAATGGTGAATGGTGATATATTCTAATAGTGAAGACAATGTACCAGCAGGATGTCTTCTTTCTTTACGTACAATTTTAAGTTTGTGTGATATTTTTACAAAATGTGACATACAATTTTGTTGAGGTTGACAGAGAATACTTTCTTGGGGTTGTGTTTGGTAATTTGGGACACTGTTGTTTCCTTTGGGATTTGATAAAGGCAAAACAATGTGTTACTTTTCGTGCAGTCCAGTTCCAAAAAAGGAACCAGAACTGAACCGGCGTAAACTTAGTCTCTAACTTTAGCCGAACCCCACGTAAACTCTAACATTACATAAAAGATATTTGAGACCTACACATTTCTTCTTCTGAAACACAAGGCACCAAGAGCCCCCCATAGCTGCAGCACAGTGGAAGCATCACAAGAGGCGTTACAGGAAACAAAAAAGGGACGAACAAGGAGGTATCCGGGCAAGATTCACAGCCAAGCCACACATGCCTTCTGTACAACTAGAATTCTGGCTAACGTCCGTTCACTGGAGAATAAAACAGATTAACGGCTAAGCTTCCCAGAATATGGAGAGAGACTGTTGTGGGGCGGAGGGAGCTGCGCAGGAGGAATAGGAAGGAGGAGGTGGAGGAGCTGACCAGTGCAGGACACCATGCTCTGAAACAGGGACAAACCCAGGAGGCGGTGCACAGTTTCAGAGGATCAGAGGAGACTGAAGGCAGCCGGGTTCCCTCCGGGTGCTACAGTTTCCACTTCCTCTAAAACCATGCTGGTCACAATGGGGGCGCAGCTCAGTCGTAGCGTTTCAGGACAAACACCTGAACACAATTTCGTTGTACGGTTGTACAATGACAAATAAAGCACTTACTTACTTACTTACAAATGAAGCCTAGGCGTTAATTCAAACTGGTAGACTAACTTCAGCATCACCGACCTCCAGCCAACGATCGCTCCTGAAAGGTCCACACCTCCACATCAGCGTCAGAGCCGCACCTCCGTAGCAGCCAATCATCGCCATCGGTCCCGCTTTTAAGCCTCAGCAATCATGGTCCGTTCGCTTCCCAGCTGCGCTGCGACCCACCTCCACCCCAACTCCGCCTCTTCCGTCCACGGCTTCTACCTGCTGCATCTTCACGGGTCCTGCATACCACCAGTGTCCAGGCTCCGGGGGAAGACATCCCTAACTCCAAGCTGTTCATCTACACTGACTTATACATCGATGTCACCGCCGGGGTCTGATCGCCAAAACCAATATACATCTCAATAAATCTTCCTAATCGCTTCTTTTGTCCGTGTGAGTCTATTCAGGTTGAATTACTCAAATATAGCCTAAATAAGAATTTGGTCACATCAACAATTAGGCCATTACTTCCAGATGTTTTCAAAACATCTGCCAAGAACCACAAAAAGACATGTGCACTTACTAACACTGGATTACTTTTGTCATTCGAAAGTAAAGTAAGCTACTGAGCAAGTGCATTGTTGTTTTGCCATATAAACAGATATGTTTTAAAATGTAAAGAGAAGTAAATGTTGCCACACTCTGCATGTATTCTTTTTGCTGATTGTTGCTTTTATATTTTCAATGCATTTTAACAAATTAGTCTTCACCCATTATACTGCCAGTAACAAAAGCAAAATTATCAAGTTGATTTAACTATTATTTTGTTTGTTTTCTAATTTTAAGATGAAAAATTAAACCCCTCCCTCCATTGTATTTCATGAAATCCACCCCAGTAGTTTCTGCATTCACCTGCTGAAAGATAAATGTTGGTGCTCCTTCGTTCCCCTATGGCTCTATATCAGATCGTCCCGTAAAAACACCCATAAACAGCTCCACACTGTATAAAGTTTTCAGATCTCCTCTCGGGGCACACTGGGGTTGGGACGTTCACGATCACTTGCCAAATAAATGTCAGTTTCTACTTTAGTGTGAAGGATTTTCTTTCTCGGACGTGGCTCCGTTTTGGACAGAGACCAAGTTAAAAATGTCTGAAAGCATTACTGTTGAGAAGATGGTCATTTTGTGAATAATAGAAACTCAAAATAAAGCAGGGATCACACGAGAAACGACCAAAAATAATCTGTTGAGAGCATTACCATGAAATATTATATTTTAATGGTGAGAGTGGATTTGAGGTTGGGCTGTACGTTGTTGAATTTAAAAAAAAATGTTTTATCACGTCACTGTAAAACCGAATGGTGCAAGCAATTTTCTGCTGAAGATTTAAAGGCTCTACACCTGATTTCCAGTTCTTCATAGGGATGACTTTACAAGCACAACTTTCAGGGAGCAAAACTGTCATGGTAATGTTCATGAGCGATAAAAAGGCTTTACAATTAGATGCAGCACACAGAGGTTTTCTTTCACAAATTGTCTGCTTTTACAATATACTGAAGGAAAAAACAAACTGAAAAACAATCAGGGGCAGGACCGTCACTGGATCAGCTGCATTTTGGACCATTTCCAAATTAATGATATAACTTAACCTCTTAACCTCCGCCTTCACCAAGTGTGTTTTCTCCAGTTCAGCTTTACCCAAATCCATAATGTAACACCCTATTCGAAAAGTAAGACCTATAAAATTCATTTAAACTGATCTTTTTCCTCATGTTGTTGTCACTTTTTTGTTGCATTTCTGTCCCTTTTCTATTCCTCTTTTATGGAGGAAGCTTTTAGATTTGGGTAAAGCCAAACTGGAGAAAATGTGCTCGGTTCAGGTGGGGGTTAAGAAGTTAAGTCATTTGAGTTGGTAAACTTCATTCAGAACAATCAAGTGAAATATATTCAGTGCGTGCAGATCTACACGTCCATTTCAGAACCTCTTAATACTGTCCCGTTGATTATTCAGCCCAATAAAAACAATTTGGCAACAATGAAACATGATAAATGAGTGCATTATCTCGAAGCTCCAGCTGTTTTCTAAGTGCCGTCATGGACTATCAGTGAGGATAGAGAAGAGTGGCTCCGAGCTCAAAGTCAATGGAGGCTTTGTGTGTTTATCTGCCTTTTTATCTGCAGAGGAACGCACTCCTCAAACAAAGTGTCAAAGTACGCATGAATACCATACTACTCGGATAAGGATTTTAAGCTCTAAAGCTACGTTAATGCATGCAGCAAGATTATTGATTTGCTTTTTTCTATACATGTTAGAAAAGCTCTGGATGCACAAATGTCCATGTTGTGAACCTTTTTGCAGATCTATTTTTTATTTGATATAATCTTACTTTACTTTTTTTAACCTTTTATTCATTGTATATAATATACCTCTATTTACTATTTAATTGTTTGCACATTTCCTGTCTATTTTGCACACCCTGAGCTTTTCTTGAGAGCTGATGGAACAAGTGAATTTCTCCATTGTGAGATCAATAAAGGCTTCTTATCTCTCTTATCTTATCTTTTCACAAGAGGGAATCCTGGACTTGAATGCTTTTTCTCAGATGTTTAACATTTGGAGCTGTTCTTTCACTTTAAATTGAAGTTCTTGTAACTTTATCTACCATACATCTGATCTATTTCCATCACAAAACAGAACAATACCCCTTTGCGTTCACTATGTACCAAATAATTGATGGTATGGATTCTATGATACAGTATACTCTATCACAGGAGTTTGTTGTATGCCAAATTTATAAAACTTGTGGCAGTGCAACACAAAGACCCAGTGCGTCTGAAGGAAGTTACGCTGCATCATTTCTGCTCTCACTCACTTAAAATGTTTTGCACGAGGACATGAACTTAAGCGCTTCTGTTTCTGCTGCAATTTATATTTGGAAACAAGTGAACACGTTTGAGCGGGGCCAGATCTCGTCTTAATCTGGGAGACGATCCACCACTGACATCTGGAGAACCTTACAAATGTTTCATTTTGCAACAGCGGACATCTCTACTTAGCCAGGTCGTGATTGAATGTGCCTAATATTTGGCTATTGTGTATTTTCCCATTATTCACGTCTTGTGTTGCAAGTCTGTTCGTTTTCTTACCATGTTGCCCCCTGCACAGACGGGCCATGTCCTTGAGAGGCACAGGGGTAAATAAAGATGACCCAGGATGCAGGCAGGTCTATGGGAACACTGCACTGGGGGCCAGTGTTTGCGTGGGACACCGGAGTTGTACCTAAAAATAGTTTGTGATTTTGTGTCGAAAGGAATGCTGGCTTCCCTCGTCAGATTGTTTTTAGGACGGACACGGGGTAGAAATTCCAAACACATTCTTTCTCATCGAATATTTTACCCTGATCATTTGAAGATATTACATGGGAATGTGGTAAGACTAAGTTCACAGCAAAACATGATTAGTGCCTAAATTATTTTTCTACTATGGCTGATGAATATTTAGAGGTTTTAAATCTTAAAAAAATTTATGAAGAATTACAAATAAATTAAATTTTATTTATTATGCAGACATGGGTCATAAAAAACAACAATAAAAACATTAATAATAGCTTACATTTGTGTTATACTTTATAAGCTTGAGTTAACCTTTCACCACCCGCCTTATCTGAGCGTATTTTCTCCAGTTCAGCTTTACCCAAATCTAAAAGCTTCTTAACTGCCTATAGGCCAGAGTAACGCCCCATTTGAAAGCTAATAATAATAATGCCTTACACTTGTATTGCGCTTTACAAGCCTGTATTACCAAGTTTCTCAAAGCGCTACACTGTCGTCATTATTCATTCACTCCAGTCTCGGTGGTGGTAAGCTATACTGTTGTAGCCACAGCTGCCCTGGGGTAGACTGACGGAAGGGAGGCAACCAGTCTGTTCCACCACCGTCCACTCACTCCCTCACTACATTAACCCCAGACTTCCTAGTGTTCCCAGTGAGTAGAGTGCAGCGTTCCATGACACAAAACCGCATATGGTCAGCAATCATTCTCTTATAAAGCAGCGAGCCTTTGGAACACTCTTCCAAACGAAATGATGTCATGCACAAACTATAGTACATTTATACGCCTGACCAAACCGTGGTTATTATCAATGCAAACCTGTACTGTGATATGAACGCTGTAAACTGTGAGTGATAGATTCCTGAAGTAGAAAATGCTTTTATGATGTGAGCTTCTATGTATTATTCTGTATATATTTTATGAACTTTTGTAAGTATAACATCAACCTGTCCAGGGACTGCGGGTGGAAATGAGCCTTTTTGCTATAACCTGGTACATGACATCTCTTCTCTCTTAGACCAATGTTGTTTGTGCATTGTCCCTGATCAAATAAATAAATAAACAGTCTCCCATCCAAGTACCGACCAGGCCCTTCCCTGCTTAGCTTCCAAGATCTGACGGGATTGGGCATAGCAAAGGCGGTATGGCCACGAAAAAGCTGTGTTGTCGTAACCTTTTGGTTGCTCTTTTGTTGCTTTTATGTAGCTTTTTTAATTGCATTTTTGTGGCAGATTTTTGTCAAGTTTTGCCTTTTTTGTTGCTCTTTTGTGGCTTTATTAAATGTAAAAAAAAAATGCCACTTTTATTGCTTTTTAGTTGAGTTTTTGTCACTTTTTGCCACTTTTTTTAAGAAGCTTTTAGATTTGGGTAATGCCAAACTGGAGAAAATGTGCTCAATTCAGGTGGAGGTTAAGAGGTGAACAACTTTTCCAATATGCTACACTGTAATCCTTCATTCACTCAACACTTGGGGTGGTTAACTATTAATAGCCACTACTGCCCTGGGGTGAGGCTGACAAAAATGCGCCACCCGACCACCACCATTCATTCATTCATTGGTTCATTCGTTCACTCACACACCAGATTCAAGTACATTGGCAAAGCTGGTCAAGTGTCTTGCCAAGGACACGACAGTTCAACAGTTGGAGCAACGATCCTTGGATCCTTCGACAAACGCTTTTTTTCGGTCCAAAGTGTTACATACATTCATACATTTTAACATGTATTTCTTATTATTGTTGTTGTTGGGGCTAAAATGCTTGTCCATAAAGCTCATATAAGGGAAGCTGTTTTTTCCGGAGAATGGGTGTAATTGGGTTATAAAATAAGGAGGACTGATATTGTCCCTGCAAATTGAGCTTGTCATCATCAGACGGCAATGACTTGTACTGTTTAGTCTAGTTGTGCTCATACAGAAACAATGTGTGAAACAATGACCACTTATTTCCTCTGTGCTGCATTCACTGACCACAGCTGCGGACATCAAAAACACCAACACCCACAACATATTGCCATGACATAATACTTGTGAAATGTCTCAGCACACAGAGGTATATTCTTGTGGCTCAGGCGGCTATTGTCCCTCGCAAACAATGTCCCGAGCAATTACATCAGCTCATGATAACCCAGAGTGCAGTACAGTAGTTCACTCCCGCGGAAAGTCCTCTCAGCCAACCCAAATAGTGTAACCCCATCCCGCGCTGGTCCTGCTACAGTGAGTGCAGCCAATGGAGCGTGAAGAGATGGATCAGGTTCTGTCTCAGAGGAGAGCGGCTCTGGAGGGGACTTGTGTTTCGGGCTCACCAGCAGCAGCAGCAGCATCAGGGCATTATTGAGTGTCTAAGGCAGGGGTGTCAAACTCATTTTGGGTTGAGGGACGAAATTCAGCTCCCACGGCGAGTCGCGGGCCACATTTAATGTAAACAGGAAAATACTATTAAGAAAACATTTTTCAACAAGTTAATCATAATACGAGCACTGATTGTACTGATTTGGTCAAATGCCTGACAGGACTGTAGCCAATAATAACAGCTTACACTTGTGTTTCGCTTTACAAGTCTGTGTCACAAGTTTCTCAAAGTGCTACATTGTAGTCATTATTCATTCACTCCACACTAAGCTGCCCTGGGGCAGACTGACCATTTACCACGTGTCTGTAATGTGTTGTTTATATCACGCACATTGGCTAAAGACTAACTTTTGTTTTTTTACTCAGGAATTAATGGTCTGCAAAACACAGGCCGGATTAAATCATCTCGTGGGCCGGATCTGACCCGTGGGCCAAGTGTTTGACACATGTGGTCGAAGGGATCATCAATGATAAACTGGTATCTGCAATGACAGCGATGGTATGTCTGATGATATTATAGAATGAGGTTAAGGCCAGCAGAGGGTGCACTTCTTCCTTTTAGACACTCGTGATCAGGGCATCGGTGCAGAACAAAACTCGCAAAAAAGAAGAGAGTTTGGCTACACGGACAAGATCAGGACAGGTTTGGTGAAGGTGTCTCCACCTTAAAACCACGAAGAACATTGTGCAAATCTCCCTGTAAAGCACACAGGACTGTGGGCCAGCGTTTTAAGTGTTATAGAAACACAAACAAACAAAACACCACCTCGAGTATGTTTTTGATGAAAATTATTTAACATTATAACATGTTTAAATCCCCCCCCCTAAATTTTATTTTGCACAAAAAGGAAATGAAGGTCACTGTTGAGCTCCAATATACAGTGTAAAGTCGGTAATTTTTACCCAAAGGATAAAACATTGATAAGAATGTTGAAAACCCACCATTTGAGACCACAGCTTTACCCCTCGCACCAAACACTTGCATCAACAACAACTTCCGCGAACACGGAACTGTTAGTGGCCAAAATGAGCAGGTAGGTCTTCCTTCTGCAATGGCCTCCCAGTCTTTTGCAGGTGGGGAGCTGTCGGCCTCAAGTTTGGACCAAATGAGCAGATAAACTATAGGAGCAGCCAAAACACTGTGTACTCAAACAAATGGGGCCTGCACATTGTACAGAATCATGTGAGGCTGGGATCGTCATAAATTACATGCTCAGATGTGGCTCTTGCGGCATTCACACTTGACTAAAACAACAAATGCACACCAGTGGGAAGACTAACTCCACTTAAGATTTGTTTTGAGAAGCTGAGGTCGAATATAAGGTTGTAAAGGTGAAATTCCACTATGAGCTCACAGGTGGCCTCCACAACACTTTCAGAAAATAAAGTTGTGGCCGACATTTTGGAAAAAATAATGTACATTGAGTCTCTTTTAAAGAAACTGTACTGATTTGTACTGACTTTTTTTTTATTAACTATTTGGATAATTTTCACAATAATACAATTAATAAACTCAAAAGTTTCATTTTACCTTTTTGTATTTCTTGCATCTTATTTTAATATTTTTTTCTGTCTATTTTCATGTCAGAAATTCCACATTATTTTATACGTTGTTGTGCTACTGAAGCATGAATCTGATTTTTGCAGTCACAACAGTGACAGTAGTAGGGATGTCTTCACAAAATACTTTTCTATTCTTGCTTAATTGAATGACAACTTTTTGCTTGGAGTAAAAAATAATTATAAACGATAGTAAACATTTACTTAACCAACCTTTGGGAAAAATGTGAAAGAATGCATTGTAACGTTCCTGAAAATGTTTAAACGTGAAAACAAGAAGACAGAGTATGATTTATTCAGTTGGAGACGTCATCTTAAATTCAAAGAGGCCTTCCCGAGCTGCAGGTTTAGTTCAACATAAAGCAGGACTGACCCAGTGCTTTGGAGGGCCCTCACTCCCTTCACATCTTTCAGACACGAGCGCCATAGAAAAACAACCAGCAGCTCTTTGAGACGCTCGTCACGACACACATCGCCAGAGCAAAGTGCTAGCCCAAACATTTTTCCTTCTTGTCAATGCCCAGGCGCAGCAAATGTTAGCTTAAGACTCGGCCAGTGTTGAGTTTATTATTTTAGTGCAATTAAATCTAAATCTGATATGAACAACAACGAACAACTTTTAAATGTAAGTGGGGGAACGGTCCTTTATATTGTAACCAGTGGGAATACACCACAAAGTGGGTCTACAAAGTAACTCCATACAACTTTTATTTTATTTTTAGAGCTTTACTTTAATATAAGTTCTGATACTTTTTGCATGCATATTTATGCTTCCCAGAGTCACAAAAATACTCTGATGTTGTCACAATGCTGCTCTCTAACAAAATAAAGACTTGGAGTTGTGTTTTAGCTTCTGTTTTATTCATGCGTGAATAATCTAGCGTACTCTGTCTGTGTCCTTTTCATGAGCTCAAACTGCTTTCTCTCCACCTGCTGATGTCACGAGGTGGTACTTCTTTAAGTTCTTACAGACACCTGATTTAATATTTAGCCACCAATCTTTCAGTTAGAAGACATTTGTGCACATTATTTTGAGATTTAAGGTGTGAAATAATGTACGGTTTGTTTGGTTTGTGTGAGCGCACACACACCAAACACACAGATGCATTTTCATACATCTGTTGTGTGTATGAAAATGCAACATTTTTGTTCAAATCTCAAATAAACAGAGTTTATGGGAAACAGGGCGCATAACTGGACTCTGAATTTATTATCTTGAATGTCTCTCTGTGTTCATCACTAATGATACAAGGACTCTCTGGTCCTTTAACATCTTTGTATCGCTCATATTAATGTACTCTCAGAAAACATATGACCTCGCTCCACTTTAAAACTGATAATCATTCGTTGCTGCTCCATCCCACAGCGCACTATTATGTCTATGAAAAAACCACACCAAATAGAATACATCGTTTACATTATGACCTCCTTGTATTATTTCTATTTTAAGTTTGTCCCACTTTACTGTCCAATATAAAGGAAAAGTCTGTCTTAAAAATATATGTGACACAGCTAAGGTGTCCAAAGGCACTTCAAAAGACTTGAGTTAGAACTTTAATAAATAACTAAAACAAGCTGTCTATAGAAACTAATGCCATCAATTTAAAACCTAGCTCATGCCCTGCACACAGTATGTCAAAAGTACCACTCCATTACCTCAGATATCGATTTCACTACGCTTCACTGCAATTCATGTAAAACACCAAACTGCACAAGGAAAGATGGGATCCAGCTGAGCCCAGAACATTTGGTATTTTATAGTTTACTCAAACCTGCTGGTGCTCATAAAAGTAACAGTGCTGATCACTGAAGATGTGCATGTGTGGCGTCTTTGAACCACTTTGAAGCAGAATTATGCGTGTTATGATTATATAAATAGTCAGACAGCATATAATGTAACCCACACTGACTGGTGAATGTTATAGAGGTGTTGGACTTGATCGTATTATGGCTACAATCTTAAAAAAAAAAAGACTAAATAGATCATTTTAAAAACAAAGTGTTTCCCTGGGACAAATCCAAGCTTCTCTTTGTGCCTGGATGAATGTATAGGAAACATACATTGCCATATTAACTTAGAAATCACTGCAAACTGGAAAGAACATGACGGACTTGGGAAATACAAGAGGGCAAGTGTGACGTTGAAAGAAGAATGATGAAATGAGAAATGAGAAATAGCGTTTTTATTCATGTAAGGATCAAAGTACACATTCTTTGACTTGCTCTGAAAAAAAAAGAAAAAATTGCCAGATATAGATCAGTGAGAGCCGGACATGATGGGGGTGTGAGGACACATTTGGCTGTGTGTTAAATGGAGGTGCGCAGACAGCTCTTGTCCAAGCAGACTGAGAGCACATGCATCATACAGGGCAGGAGTATGAGGGTACTAGTCAGACCCTCACCATTATTGATATATCACGCAAACAACACTGTCATTACTACAGATTCTTAAACAAAGTGAGGAAAACGGTAACGTGCATTGTCTCCTACTACAGCTACCGTTTCTTTCGTGGGGATAGCAGTAGCTAAGTGGTTAAAGCATTTGGGTGGGACGGGTTCCATGGAAATGTCAGTGTGTTGTCTACCAGAGTGTGGGCTGGCATTTGTGCAAAAAGAGGGATGGACTGAATATGAAGGATTACTGAAATATGTGTGAGTGAAACAAAACTACAATCCCAGTATGTTTTTGGTGATGATTTTATATCTTAACATGGTTAACAGCTCAAAAGAGTTGATTCTGCATTATATTGGACCTTACACATTTTTCACACTTTGTTTCATTTAATGTTCGGTGTTTAGAATTTGAGGCAGCAGTTGATTGATTTAGATTAAATAAAATAAAAAATCCTCCATACACTACATTTATTTTGAAGTACATTGTAGTCCCACCCTGCATGACTACAGTGGCGACATCATTTATCCACTGAGTCGTGTTGGTCTCTCAGCATTAAGTCGATAAACACACAGATCTGGATGAGGACCCACTGGACTTGTTCCTCTTGTGGAAGGCTGTCTATGGGGCCGGTTTTCATCACACTCTGACACCAAAGCACGCTGCGTTCCAGATTCTACTCAATGGAGAATACATCCAGAGGTTTTCCTTTTCAAATATTCTTTTTCAAGTGCTACAGACCCAGATACATACCCTTAGTCTCGGGGGGGGGGGGGGGGAATACATGTTTTGATGTGCAAGTGCCCGACAAGGAACTGTCTGCGGAAGGCTTCAGAACAGATTATAAGACAATCCTACCCTATGGTGTGTTTATGTTTTGTGTAATTGCTTAAACCTATTCAAACATGTGTGTAATCTTGTCTTATATTAAAGCCAGTGTTAGGGGGCATCTAACGTCACAAATACGTACTCTTTTTTGTGTGTAATGACCCCAAAAAGAAAAAGTGTAATTTTGGTGGCGAACAAATTAAGTACCATGCTCCTTGTCACCCATGTAAGGTTCATATTAATGTAAGATCTTGCAAAGAAAAATATCAACATGGAGGAATAAATGAAATAAAAATAATGGCCTCTTGATACTGGGAGTGAATCTAGCCACAAATGGGACGTACCTGTATTCAATTAAGAAAATGTCACTTGTAATAAAATTAAGATCTATAGCTCTGCTTACAAGCATATGTCCTACACATTAGTGGCTATAAATCATATTAACCACATGGATTTTGGATCACAGCCACGTTGAAATATCTGTCATTTGATTACTGTCATCCATCATTCTGTGTATTCAGCAGGTGGTGGTCACTTCAGGCTGTTCAGGTTTGTTGATACATGTAATTTACCTTATCTGGGCCTTTCACTGACGCTCAATTCAATAATCAATGTGTTTAAACAGCTGAGACAGGAATTTACATTTACTTTTAATCATATAATCAGACCCGTGAATTAACTACGGCATAATTTCATGATTTATAAAATGTTTATTGCAGTCCCAGGGAGAAATCTTACTGGCAATGTGCGGTTCTCCTGTGACACAGCATAACATTAATCTCTCACCGACCTGTCATCACGGCTCTGTACATGTGTCTGCTGTGCAAAAACATTTAACAGGGTTTCCTTCTCCATTTGCAGTCTCCGCCTCAGAAAATGTGGAGTAAACTCATTTTGATCTTGCGATTGCACCACCTTCAACTCTGTCTGACACCATTTTGTGCATCATTTAGCGCTGGACTAAGATAAAAGTGTCCACCTGGATTTAACTAACATCAGCTGACTATAATAGTAGTAATAGTAATAACATATAGCGCTTTTCTACCTTCATTTGGCCCAAAGCGCTTTCCAGCAAGGAACACTGGTGGCACGGTGAGTGAAGTGTCTTGCCCAAGGACACCACGACAATGCATCTTCAGGAGCTGGGATTCGAACCCCTGACCTTCCGATCATGAGACGACCCGCAGTGGCGCAACTGCGACAATGTTCAACTATGGAATAATCATACCAAAACATTATTCCATCATAACGGAACAGAATTATGTTATTCCATCAATGGATTTCTTCTTCCCTGATGGCAGGTTGACCCACAGTGGCGGCGCGGCTCAGTCGCAGTGGCTCAGGACTATCCCCTGGACACTATTTTGTTGTATGCTTGTACAATAACAAATAAAGCACTTACTTACTCACTTACTTTATATTCCAAGATGACAATGCCAGGATTCATCGGGCTCACATAATGAAAGTGTGGCAGCACCAGCACAGACCCCCTATCTCTTAAACAGGCTCTACTAAAACATCTCTGTGCTGCACAACACCCTATAGCACCCGGCTAGCAAATTTGTCCTGCCAGGCAGATATACTTTTAAGTAGACTCATTCTTATCATTAAAGGATTTACATTTCACAAAGAATTTACTTGGTATCACATTAAAAAGAAAGCCAATTTCAAACTCTTTGCTATCAAAACAATATTAAGGATATAAAACAGGAAAGACCAATGCAGATGTGTGTACAAAATGTTCCCATATAATACAGTGGGTCGTCTCATGATCGGAAGGTCGGGGGTCTGAATCCCGGCTCCTGCAGGTGCACACTGTCATTGTGCCCTTAGACAGGACACTCCACCCACCTTGCCTCCAGTGTCTGCGTACATTGGTGTAGGAGTGTGAATGGCTGAGTGGTTCCTTGATGTAAAGTACATATAAGTTGAGACCATTTACAACATCTAATCTCACTCTTTTTGACATAGTTCATCTACTTTAAATAGTTGTAAATCAGACCGTTCTCTGCCTTGATCATTTCCACATGTCACTGGAATAAGCTTGTCCATATGTATTTTACTCCGCTATCTCCGTTTCCTAAATGTGAAAGATTTCCTGAGCGATGACAACAGTTGTTTTTGGACCGCTCCCTCTCGCTCACTGTGCAGCTCGTAGCTCCGGGAAAACATTTGCACTAGGTAGACACTTTTTTTTTGGCATCACCTTTATCTGTTCTCCTCGTAGGCTCAAAAATATAATACGCTGACTGATCTGATGGATTATGCGGCTTGAATATTCACCTGCACTGACGCCATACTGTGTCAGACAAGTAGCTCTACAAGACTGTTCTCTCCCTATATTGAAATGTAATCCCACAGACTTCAGGCTACTGCACAAAACATATTATATTGCTGTTGTTTAGGGGGAATCCTGTCGCGCTCATACAAAGGGGCAACACGACTTTTACAAGAAGTTTATTGTCCTTTTCATAAGAGGCTTAGGGCTTTCGGAGTAAAAATGTCAAGTATGCTGAAGGTAATACTGATTACTTTTGACCAGGGGAAGTGTTTGACCCTTGTGGCAAAGTACTCACAGAAGTGGCAAACGGAAATTTCTAAAACAGCGAATAGCAGACATGTAGGGACATCTGTAAAACCTGTGTTAAATAAATATATAAATCCTTAATCCAGCCTCTCACAGGAATTGTTTTAGTCATGTATTATGCATTTTTTTTTAATCTTGTCTATTTACCTGACAAACTAAATCTGACAATACAATACACCTTTAAATACTATTCAACAATAAGTATATAGTGAAAATTCAAATGATCAAAACTTACTCAATCCCTCACATATACAAGAGGAATATGGTATAATATTGCACTTGACTCCAGCAATTACTTCAGTTACTCTACTATGTAAGAGGGTGTAAGTAATTTCCACTTGTGTACCGACTTGGGAACCACCCGTGGAGACCGTAGCCGGTATGTAACCCTGTGTGTGATCATTAAAACTCCCCGGTCCGTCCTACACGTCCCAGGAGCACCTCCTCTTTCATTACATCAACCCAAGCCTCTCTCTCACTCCATTTGTTTCCCCCCCAACTGCACTGCAGCGGAGATTACTTTAGACTCCAGGGGAGGACATGCTTACAGTGAACATGACTGACAGCTCACAGCAGAGGGCTCCACCGAGGGATGGAGAATTCACCTCTGACCTGTAGGAGCTGCACTGACCCGCGGAGCCACAGCTGTAGGAGAGACAGGAAATTACAGATTCACCTTTGTGTTTTCCTTCTTTCAAAGTATTTCTCAGCTTTTGTAATTACAGGCACCACTGAATATTGTTACTTTTGCCGTCAGGAAATGTCCACCGTAAATGGCAGATTAACGTCAACTCTTCGAAAAGGATTCTTATAGGATTCTCATAATAGAATCAGACAACATTTTACATTAGCGAGACTGTGGCAGAGCCGTCTCCTTCTTGTCTTTATGGACGGATTGTGGCTTTAATCCCACAGTCATTTCGGAAAAATAAAATTTTTGTTGCGTTTTCCTCACTTTTTTGTCATTTTTTTATTTTATTTTTTTACTTGTTTGTAATGTTTTGTTGCTTTTTTGTATTCACATTTTTTGTTGTAACTTTTTGTTGCTTTGCTGTCAAATTTTTGTTGGGGTTTTTTGTAACTTTTTTGTGGCGTCTTTGTCGCTTCTTTGTCCATCCATCCCTTTTCTTCCACTTCTCTTTTTTTTAAACTTTTTTCTAACTTCTGGATGTGTGTTCGTTGTTTTGTAAGTTTACTGTCACGTTTTTGATGGTTTTTTAACTGCGTTTGATGCTTTGTTTTTCAATGTTTATTTGATCTCATTCTCACCACAATTTTCTGTGTTTTCCTTTTTTCAAGAAGTCTTTAGATTTGGGTAAAGCAAACTGGAGACAGGGTTAAGAGGTTAAGAAGACTTTTTTAATATCTGAGAAAAGAAAAACGTAGCCTTGATTTGGTGAACCCTTCTGTCCTATAGTATTGGAAATACAATGCAGCTCACTGGTGTGTAGAGTAAACAGCCTCTTCTTCTTTGCTCCTCACCCCTCACCAGTCACTGATGCACGTCCCACTGGTTCTGGTTGAGTGAGACCTGGTATTCCCTGCCTGTAGCGGGAACACTGGAATCCCCTCAAAGAGTGTCTGTTTTAAAGAGGCCTGTCGTAAACCTGTCGCTCCCCTGGTATATCTTTCCACCCGCATAGCGCACAGATTCGCTCAGAGCATTCCCGGACACTCTTAAACAGGGCTTTATGGCTCACCTGATGGCCCCGAGATCATCTGAGGTTTATGGGAGGCCTATAAAAACGCTGCTACGATTGAAAAGCGACCCAACTCATGGTCTGGCCCTATGTCTCTGCCCCCTTTCACTTCACAGTCTGCCCATTGGAGAAGACCCAAAAAAGTCATCTGATGGAGTGGTCAACACTTATCATGATATTAGGACATCATCTGGTTTGACCTGATTGGATTTGTATTGCTCAATGTGCTATACAAATTGTTCTATTGACAATGTGCTGCAATGTGTGTCCTAATTGTGTTCTTGTTGTGGAAAAAAATCTGATTTGTCTTTCAGTGTAAAAAGCAAACATTTGCAGGAACAAATGACACTTTGCATCTATCTTCAGTATTTCTGATTTTGTAGTTTTTACACTTAAAGGAATATTTCAGGATTTTTGACATAGGGCCTCATTTCCTAGTTATCCAGAGTGATTTCTGGAGATATAACTTTTATTTAATTAATGCAGTCCTTAGCTATATTTAAAGAGTTTAGTGGTGCTAGGTCAGTGCTAGGCTAGCACATTTATATGGTAACTAGTAGCCTGCATTTAAAACCTCTTCAAAATCATCGGGTAGTCCACCAAATGTTGCCATATCTGATTTGTAATAACGGCCGTAGGTAAACGAACTACTGTAGATCCGGTAACCTAGCAGGTCACTCCACCGCTGTGTAGCTTACAACCAGGAAGCTGATGCTGCTCAAATATAGGTTCTTTTAAATGCAAAATGGTTGCATTAAAAAAATCAGTCAATTCAGTCAACACAGACATTTATATCGGTATAAGTGATTTGCCTCAGGTGCACTGTGGAGTGGGTCAGACTGTTTTTAATGCAGGCTGCCTCTTACCATAGACATGGGCTAGCCTAGCACTAGCCTAGCACTAGCCTAGCGCCACTAAACTCTTCAAATAAAAGGCCTGCATGAATGAAAAAAATATATTTCCAGAAATCAACCACACTCTGTATAACTAGGAAATAATCCTGAAATATCCCTTTAAACATTTATTTACTGTAACAAACGGAAGCAATGTGGATGCAGGACATAATAACAGCCTTGTTGTGTAAAAATAAAATCCTCAAAAACGTGTGTGTTTCCCCACGTAAAAGGGAAAAAGTAAAATGCCAATAGCTTAATGAAACAGTAGCGTTTGAGTCCATATTAGCACAAGTAAATGGACATCGTTTTCTTGGTTCGGTTGAAAAAATCACTTGGACTTCTCCTGTTTCTTCAGTTTCTCTCCAAACATGCACTAATAGACCCTAAATGGCCGTGTGTTTTGTGCATTTTCGTGTTTAGTTCATGCCTTTAGTGGTCAGACTTTACAGCGCCTGACCTCTCTCCTCTGTGTCCATCAAAGCGAACATGCCGGGCTGTTTTCTTACCTGTGTGCGCACAAATTGGAGGTGACAGTTTTAGCAGCGGCAACAAACGTGGTCCGAGTCGTCCATAAAAGAGAGGACAGGGGTCAGTGACACGGGTTTATATTTCTGAGTGTGGTTTACGCGACACATGCTAAATCAGAAAGAGTTTTGAGTTGAATGAGAATTCTATTTTCAATATCGTATCACATTGTCACAACTGTACAGAATCGTCCGATACGTCGACAACCACCTGATAAACACAGACTGTAGAGATGTTCCTCCCTCTGGGTTTTTACATCTAAGTATGCCAAACAGATGTTGTAGCAAGATATAAGAAACAATATAGATGACAAATAAGGCACTAAAAGCAATGGCTTAGTGTCCAGAGACGGGAGGATATTAAGAGACATTTTAGATGCAGAGAATGACCCAAAGTAAATAAAATCACATGAGGTCACCAACTACAGATATAGTAGACTGTTGTTGCAGCAATAAATAGACAAAAACTGTTTCCAAGTTTCCATTTCATGCATTGGTCAAGTTTTATTTCGCAGAGCAACATTTCCTTTGGGGATAATAAAGAATTCATCTCATATGGGGCTCACTAAGATCTAATGTCATTTGTAGAGTTTATGAGATTAGTTGAATTCTGTGGACATTTTGTCATAAGCTGAATATTACATGAAAGGACATTAGCCGTTACTGACACCTTGGGTCAACCTCTTGAGATTTAGAAGAACATGTGTGTGTAGTTAAAACTGCACCTCCACTCAACACTGGGACATTTTCAACACATTCGAGTGTTAACAATGACATCTGTAGAACCATGCTCAAAATGGTAATGCATATCACCAGTCCAACACTTTGGACCAGGTGGTGTCCAAACTTTTTTCAGCGAGGGCCGCATAGTGACATGTATGCAGCATGGAGAGCCACAGATCCGTGGGCAGTTCAAACTATCAACAAGGTGTGTTAACCTTTTAACCCCCACCCGAACTGAGCCAGACTGGCATTACCCAAATAATGAAAAGCTTACTGAAAAAAGCATCAAAAAAGTGACAAAAACACAATAAAAAGCCACAAAAACGAATAAAAAAACAAACGGGAATAAAAGTGACGACAACACGGCAAAAGCGCAGGGAATAAGATTTGTTTTGATCAGTTTTGTAGGTCTTAGCTTTCAAATAAGATGTACCCTGGCCTATGGGCAATAAGCTTTTAGATTTGGGAAAAGCCGAACTGGAGACAATACACTCGGTTAAGGCAAGGTAAGGTAAGAAGTGCCCCACACCTTTATTTAGGCGTGGAACCATGATGCTAACTCTGTCTCACAATAAATGTTACTTTTTGAGGTTTTATTTGTGTGGAATGATTAAGATTGCAGTGAAAAGTACCATCTATGGTGACTATTTGCAGACCAGGGAGGATTGGGATGGATGAAGCAAGAATTTCAACATAATACTTTTTTTTTTCTAATACCCATAAATAAGCAACTAGTCATGCACTTTAAAGCAATAAGAAACAGCACAAGCCTTGGTTAGTTCATCTGCGTTTCATTATTTTGATGGCACTATCAATGGTTTAATATGATGCCTGGAGCCACAAAAAAAAGGCAATACAAGCGAGCGTAGGTAAAAGCTCACGCTCTGCCTCAATGCTGCATGAATCCAGAGCAAGGCCATATTCTGCACATGCCTGAACCAAGCCCATACCATTGAGCATGTTCAGGTTTAGTGGAGGTCTGACGCACTCTATAGGAGAGCTGACCCGGACGTCTTCGGCGAAGGACTGAATAGACACATCTTTGGTGAACTCTGGCCTTTCGGTTCAGCCCAAGACGCTCCTAATGACACGCATCAAAGGTCCCAAACATCACCAAGCACCCATTCACAGTCCACTGCTCAAAGTCCGACCATGGACAGAAAAACACTTCGCCATTTTTCCTTTTGAAAAGCTTTTGTGGCCCGACCAGTGGAACAAGATGGGGTTTTTGAACGAAGGCTGTCCCCTTGAAATGTGCGAGTGAAAAGGAGGGCAGGGGAGGGCTCCTGTTTGCGATTTGCTTGGAAACTTCACAAAACTAACACCACCGGAGAGGTTTCTATAGAAGCCAGGACTATTGTGTGAAAGTCAGGGGGTTAATGCTTCTTCTGGACGGATTGGGGGTCCGGTTGGGATGTCCCGTAGTTGAGTGCCCCTTATTGTTGACTCTCTTGGTGTGCGGTGAGACTGTGTACACTTTTTGATGATCCATCAGCCCAACTGGGTATTGGTGGCGGCTTGAGAAATTGTGCGTCTTGTCAATGATAAAAGAAGGGTATTTTTAAAAGTCGAACATGGTGGATCTGTGGCGGTGACCTTTTGGATTGTTGGATCAGCTTGTGGAAGTTTGTGGAACACTATTGTACATAAAAGCCCTGTTCCATTGCATTCTGATGACAGATTGTTATGACTTAACTAAGTTCAAATACAAGTCCATAAAGTTTCACAAAATGTTTTCACCCCTTAACCCCCACCTTAATCAAGCAAATTTCTCAAGTTTTACTCAAATCTAAAAGCTTCTGGACTGGAGCTAACAGGCTATAGGCCAGGGTAACGCCTCATTTGAAAGCTAAGGTCTGCAAATATCATCTAAGCGTCATCCTTGTTTTTGTTATCAGGTTTTAGTAATTTTTGTTTTTTTGTCATGTTTTTGCCATATTTTTGTCATGTTTTTATTGCTTTTTTAAGGCATTTTTGTTGCAATACTGTCATGTTTTTGTCACCTTTTCAATGCTTTTTTTGACATGCTGTAACGTAACTGTGATCAAGCCACACAAATGTGACCAAAACATGTAAAAAATGCAACAAAAACAAAGCTTAGATGAGTTTTGTAGGCCTTAGCTTTCAAATGAGGCGTTACTCTGGCCTATAGGCTGTAAGTTCCAGTCGAGAAGCTTTTAGATTTGGATAAAGCTGAACAGGAGAAATTGCGCTTGGTTCAGGTGGGGGTTAAGGGGTTAAGAGGTTACAAGTAATAGAATGGGCATACCTAGTGTAATAATACTGACTAATTATCCTAACCCAGGATGAAGACTGCAAATGAGCAGCAAATAAATGCATTATCTCCCATTATCCCCATAGTTACCACACTTTTTCTATTGTATTACCATGTTATTATGATGCTGTTCAGAAAAGAGCAGCCCAAAATTGCAAATGATAAGGTCAAAACCTGACCCTGTGTCCCTGATGTTGGCCTGAGATCCAGTCTGGACTCAGGCCCAGAGATGTTTGGGCCCTTCAGCTCTGAGCAAACCCCTCTTTATTGATGTGAATACAGGCCGTATAGACGACTATAGGAGCTGTGCCTGTGTGTGCCAAGAGAGACGTGGCACACATGACGAGATCCCCAACTCCCTCAGACTAAACGCACACAGATTGACACGGTGATTGAGACGTTTAGGTGCTCTTTGTTTGGGTGGACGTCCCGCTCCAGTCTGGTGAGATGCATTAGCGGCTTGGGCTGTGAAATGCAGCGTTAAGTGTGAGCTTGAGTCTCCAGAGGATTGAGATTTGAGACTCTTCCAAAAGGCAGCATCTGCTTCACAAGCCTAAGACCATGATGATTTATAGATGAACGCCTTTGCTAAAAAAAGATTCAATTCTAAAGCCAAAGAGATCTGTAAATGTCAAGACAAATGTAAACAATTCAAAATGAAAAATCAGACCTTTTACAGATGAATTCATACAAAACTGCACAATCCACTCCACCACCCCATAGTGCCCAGCAAACCATTTACCATCCATTGTCAAAAGCCAACCTTTTATGATTCCAAATCTGGACATTGAGGCTTGCATCAGAAAGAGCATCTGTCTGAAAACCTTTTCTTGCCCCGAAAATAAATAAGCTAGAAGGAAAAGGATAAATAAAATCAGTTCCAGTACATGATTCTTCTATCCTCATATAGCTTTAGAATATGGACTGTTACGCACTGCCCTGACTCATTTCTAGCTCTGACAAACCCTTTCACGCATCATTCAGTTCTTCATGTGCAATGGCAACACAATGAAAAGTTGGGTACATGGCTGTTAAATAAAGAAATCTAATAAAGAACTGCAAACCATAGAAATCACAGAAATGCTATAAAAAGGCTGTTCCTACAAATGTGCTCATGCGTTGCCAACGGCTCCGGAAATCGTTTTAAACATTTCATACCCATGCAAAAGAATAGGGAGGCCCGGCGTCCATCCTAAAGAATAGGGACATTTAGTGGTCACTGCATGTGTTGCCGACCCCACAAAAAGCAGAAACTTGAGTTAGCATTTAGCTCAGAGGACACTTTTAGACACTAAGTTGTATCTAAAGTAACATATCAAATGGTCTGTACATTCATTCATGATTTCTAGGCTTTGACCTAAATGTGGTCGATGGGTTGACAACAGCGGAAAACATCTGGATCGTCCCTAATTTGTGATGTTTGGTGGTTGATGCTAACAGCTATAGGGAAAATACATTGGGTAAGTACCTTGGTTCCCCGGGTCCTATGTTCCCCGGGTGCGATTTTGTTTCTGTAGGTGAGTTGGTACATCAACCAATCGTCATTTTTTTTATAGGTGAGTTCGTACATCAATCAATCACAAGTCATGAGAGTGAAACGTCATACATATATTAATCTGCATAACCCTGACCCTGCCCTAGCCACTAACCTTAAGGATAGTGGGCTGGTGCCTAATCTTAATCAATAGAAGTAGGGGAACATAGGTACCGGGGAAAATAGGGCCGACCCCGGGAAGGTACATTAAGCAGGCTAATGCTAACGGACTCTGAAAAAGAGTACTTGCCAACTGTCCGCATATGTTAGAATCGAATTATCACACATGCACAAAATATGTGTGTAAAGGTTGACATAAGCTAATAAGGAAAGATATCTTTCAAAACCCAAATTGACCTGTGTCATGTCTTACACACAGTATCTATGTCTAAAATGTATAGTAAGAAAACAGGATAATCCCTGAGCAGCAACGTGCTACTCATAGAAACACTGATTAAAGCAAACAATGGTGAAAGTGAGAAATCAAGTGTTTATTCTATAGTAAGCTGATTGGTCTTGACATAAATCAGTGCAGCCTCAGTGTGGGAACATCTGCCGGCCAAACAATGTTGTTTTAATTAAGGATCAGCCACAGGAAGTAACGAAGTATGTGTAAAGTGAATGGACTATTGGCCTTGCAGTGATTAGAGCCATAGGGGGCGCTGGTCAGTGGTTATTTGGGGACTTTAAGGACTCTGACTGGTTGTAAAGTCGTGTCTGGGTTGTATTATCAGGATTATGGAGCGCAGCAGCTCAGATCAGCTTCAGCTCAAGTTCCTGTCTCTGAGGGTCGAGTGCAAAGCATACGGAATTAAGAAACACTCAAAGACCAAACCCCCTGAGGTCACTAGAGTTACTACATGTGCTGCTGTTACTGTGTACACCATAGATTGTAGTTGTGCAAAGTTAAAGATAACTAATAGGTAAAATGAGTGTCAAGCATCTGTTAGATCTCAATGCTTGATGCCATAAAAAAAAAAAATCACTTTCGATATGATTCACAGCTTCGCCTGAAGATCCATAATTACAAATTGTAAATTACATGATAACTTGAAATTACTGTGTTGTCATGGACTTCCATGGACAATCCAAGTGTAATATATGTCACTTACCCCATTTGAGAACCAATGATAAACATAACTCAGTCTTCAAAGATGGTGGTGAAAAAGTTGCAATGCTTAATTTTAGTGTTCTTGATTTTAGGATTTTAAACTGTAACACCTGCCCTGGCACTATGAAAAATAGACTTGTGGCTGATTCTGCATATTTACAGAAATGTTCATTAATATGCGCTGTCCCTGAAATGAATAAAAGGTATGCAACACTACACGCAAAACTCCATCATTGCAGCAGAGGGTGGGCTTGGAGTGAAGCACATTAAATGAGGCAAAATATAATAGCAGCTTGCTTTGTAGTGAATGAAGGTAAAATACTACACGGCTGGAGATGTTGACACACGAATCAAGGTAAAACACATCATGCGGCCATACTTTAATGTATAGAGGAGTCCCAGATTATTTAAAATATGTTGATGATTTTTAATTGTTAAAGTTAATATTGGCCGCCACTTCCCTACGTGCTGTTATAATGAGGTTTCACTTATATTCTCAGCATGTTCTTTATCTTTAGCAGTTAATGGCCGATCAGCTCCACCTCCTGAGCTACTGCCCGGCTCTGACGGACAGCAGCCTCCTCCGTGTAGTTCAAATCCACTGTCAGTGAGTGCCATTATTCACCCGGACGTGCGCCTGAAGTGTGTGTCTGTGTAAATCCTGCCGCTCACCGCCTGCTGAAAAATGAACTGAGCTGTAATAGAAACCAGAACTTCTGCGACCCATCACGCTGTATGACGCCATGTTTTTTAACCCTTTCCTACATTAATTCATCTGCTACGCACACAAACTGTAGTTTTTAAACCATTCGTCAGGCGCTAATCTCCCGTGTCATGCTTTGAGGTGTTTTGGGGCCACGCGCTGTTGATGACAAATGGCACAAAGGGGAAAAACATGAACAACTGACCGGAGGCGAGCTAACATAAATATTTGGTCCCGTAAAGGCAGTTAACGCTGGCTTATAATTTGTAAAACTTGTTCAACAGTAAATAAACAGCGCAGCAGAATAAGGCACCTCCTCAAACCAGTAGACCAACACATAAAGCTAGATCCAGATATTTCTGTTGAGTAACAACAAACAAACCAAACGAGACAAATGCTCTAACCAGGGTGCGAAAGTTGGCTTGGTGGCAGGATTATTTTTTTCTCTGTCTACCGTTTCCCCCAAACGGTAGACAAAACTCAAGCAGGCGTTACTTTTTTACAAATATTAGTGTTGTACATCAAATAGACGGAATGTATGCACCAGGTCACAATTTATGGAGAGCCTTTACGGGTATTTTGATTCTGTTGTATGTAATTGTCATGGAGTGGGATCCATGACATGGGTAAAGTGGTTGTGGTGCAAAGAAATATTTGTCTACGGTATTTTAATTGTAACGTTTATATTTTTGTTTTGTTTCCTCTCTAGGTGTTCCGGCCGAAAGAGTCCCCAGAGAGCCGGAGCGCCTAGGGAGGGGTCCGGGTTCATCCACTCTGCTAAAACGGGAGGGGTGTCCTGGTTTGTTTTTAGCTTTATTAAACTGGGTATTTTTAAATTAAGAATTCACTGCGGAGTTAATAAAGATTATATTTTTGGTAGTAATTTTCACTGTTTTATTAATTGGACTGTCTGGAATGGTATGGTCCAATCAGTACCACCTGCTATAAAAGCAGCCCACTCACTCTGTCTGGGTGGGTGCTGCGTGGCGTGTTGCCAGACCTGTTTTTTTAAGTTTATTTGTTTGGTAAATAAATGCTTCCTTGGCCTGCTTGGGAAAACTGTCTCAGCTCTACTTTGTCCTCCAGAACGCAGTAGGCTTCCCGTGACATGACAAACGTCACAGTAATTATATAAAGTATATTAGGGTTGCACAATATATCGCATAAAATATCGTATCGCGATATTAGGTAATGCAATATTCGTATCGCAAGAAGCTGCACTATATCTCTATTTCACCTAAGTCAAAATTTTTTGCAAACTCAGCCAAAAACAAACAGTGCATTGAACTTATGTGTAAAAGTAAAATTTTAGTTAAACATTCAACTTTAGTCTTGTTTTGGTCCTGATGGAGTCTTTTTTAAGTTTTCTTTTGACACAATATACTGAATATATATATATATATATATATATATATATATATATATATATATATATATATATATATAAGATTTGTGTTTAGTTAGAATGCCGTTGATAATGTTGTTTGGTAAATTATTGCAAGCATAGCGTTATCGCAAGTTACTCCAATATCGTTCAGCCCTGATATTTATGTATTTGCCAAAACAAAATTCTCCAGGTCTGATGTCTAACTAAGCAATTTATATTAACTAATAAAAACAAGCACACACAATCAAAAGACTAAAGCGAACTTAAAATGTTGTCAAAATGACCACGGGGCGTCTCTGAGCTTCATCCACCTGGACCATAGCCCAGTGCTGTTGTGTGGCCCAAAGCATGCTGGGGTGTTGTTGGTAAAGTCAGTGGGAGAGGAAGTGCGCCCAACGGCTCTACAGAGACCTGTGTGGAAAAATACTTTGTCAGAGGTGATTCCTTTTACTGTTTGTCGTTAGGAAGGAGTTAAAGTTTATGTGCTGGTGATTTGCTCATAAAAAATAAGTCATAAGTCTAGTCCTACGCAATGAGTAGGACTAGTGTCTGTGTGCATATAGTCAAAAAAGTACTCACAGTAAATAGTAATAAGTATTAGTTGTATAATAACAGCTTTCTCTTCAACAACTTTTACTCAATCATTGTAAGACAGAATATATCATATGGACATAACCTCGAGCGGTTAGTAGCTTTTCTCTGCCTTTACCGAGGGTGTGTTTTGCAGCACACTGAAACAGCAGAGGTTCCTGTTCCTGTCCCAGCAGAGTCGTGCTTCGGTTCATCCCGGGCCACACATGTGAACATATGTAAGAGCATTTATCACCGGGACATTTAGACACACACACACACACAGTGACTCTGATAAACCAGAGCAAAAACACAAACCACTGTGATGGATGGACACTGATCTCACCAGGGACCAACTCTAGACCCCTAGCCACCCCAGGCACAGGCAAGACCCCGGTGTCTACTCGTACAGGCACTGATCCGTAAGTTTGAACACGGAGAAAGTTAAATTGGTTTCAATACAATTCGGACCGTGAGCAGATTCGGCGAAAGCAAAACCCTTCACAAAGTTAATCCTCGATGGTATTTGCATAACATACCACTTTACCAGAACACTTCATTTGTGACTTACCTATTTCTGATTCATTTAAACATCTTACCTGCCGCCTGAACCATGCTTATTTACACCACTTCGGCTCAGCTGGAGAGTCAAGAACAACAAAAGTGATTGTAACTTTTTTGTCACATTGTCACCACATTTTTGTTTATTTTTTCATCGCTTTTTGTTGCTTTGTTGTCACGTTTTAGTCACTTTTTTGTTGTGTTTTTGTCGCTTTTTGGTGTCACTTTTCCCTTGCTTTTTGCCATGTTTTAGTCACTTTTTTGTTGCGTTTACATCCTCGTTTTTTAAGCTTGTAGGTTTGGGTAAAGCCAAACTGGAGAAAATGTGCTCGGTTCAGGTGGGGGTTGAGAGCTTAACTTATAAACGAAAGAGGCTCTGAGTCAGTAAACAATAAGATACCATACCCACACTCCCGCGGAGTCTGGGTTTGTGTCAGGTCCAGTTGACTGAAGGGAAGCTCCCTCTCTCCTTCCCTCCCCTCTTTTGCCACCCGTCGTCGTAGAAGTGACAATAACGCTAACTGAACTGAATTTGTTGAAGATATTGCATATTCCAATATCAATTACAAATGACACATTTCTTGAAATTTCTGAGATATATTTAAGGTTAGCCCTCATAGTCGGGCTATAGTCATAGTCATTTTAGTGCGCTCTTCCATGTCGCTGTTTCCTCGGCACACTCACTCGGCCTTGACGCAGACCTCCTCTGTGCTGAACACCTCCTCTGTGGTGAACACCTACGCAGGCTGTGTCCGGGCATGTGATTCAGCCCAAAATACTGCTGTAGGTGATTACAACACAGTTCTGTGGAGATATTCAATACTTGGTTAGTGAATAAATAAGTACAGTAGTCTGAACTTTTCACCCAGTTTCATTCTTATCGACACATTTCTCCACACTGTAGCATCTGTTTACATTTAGTTCCTATAGGAAGCTTTTAGGTGACGTCCTTCCTGTTTTTTGGCTCGTTATCTTTGGCAGCATTTACAGTGCGAATAAACTGCAACTAAGAAAACACATAAAAAAATGTTTTTCAAATCAAGCAATGATTGAACTATCATGTATATATCATTTACTAACAATCTCAAAAACACCTGACAGGATACAGGATATTTTTAAGCTGAAAATCCATGCCTCTCTCAAGCCTTGGGTTGCCAGGACGAATATCTACAACAAGTATGCCCTAAACCTAAAAGAGATAATGCTATAACAAAACATTTTCCCTTTCGCATATAGTATGACATATGCTTCAACTTCCCATAGAAAACTCCATACTTAAAATCAGCAGTTTCTTCTGTTGTCAAAAACTTCAAACATAGTAAATAAAGACACAATAGCCCTGCACTTAGACACTCTTATAAAAACAGTGGGCAGCTTGTCGCCCCCAGTGCAAACTCCCCTGTAGCTGAGGCATGTCTTCGGGCAGGTACTGGCTCCTGACTGAGGCTTTGTCTAAAGGTGTTGAGCTGTCGGTGTGTTTGAGCTGCTCGGTTGACGAGATGACCTTTGACCTCTGCGGCTGGGTGTAATGCTAAAGCTAAGAGCCGGGTGTTTGTGGCTCCGCTGTGATAATGCCTCCCAGATCCACCTCCTCTCATCACGTCCACGTGAGACAGAGCACACAGTCGTCTAAACAGTTTACAAGCCTTCTTCGACGGAGCAGGGCATCTCAGCACGCAGCAGACGTGTGGACAACTACAAGACTGGGAAATGCACTCGATAGTCTCTGCTTTGTTTGTTTGTCAGGAAACAATCCGCCTGTTTGACCAGATGGCTATGGATGTTCATATTTATCATGTTTCATCGGTGGTTGTTTTAATTTGAACAAAGATAAATTGGTATAATTTCTATGTTGGCCGTGTCCATTCCTAGTAACCCAACAATCACTATTGAGCTGCGACCTGCAAATATGTGGAATGTACTTATTAAGAAGCCTCTGTCATAGCGGATACATTGTTTGGAACGTTTTGGAGTAAACGTTAAGTAAACCCCGTGTCAATATCGTTGCCAATTATTGAGAAAATTATCAACTAAAGCTCAGATATTTGGCAAAAATACTTTTCAAAACAAGGCTCTCAACAACTCTCAAATTCACACATTGTATTGAAACATATAATTTACACTGCTTTACTTTGAAAATAACATTCAATTCGTTTCAACTTCTTTTTAAATGTAAAGTAATTCCAAGTACCTCCTGCTATGTGCTTGCGTACCTCTGGTAGGGAAACACCGTCTTAGTCCATCATGAATTGTTTGTACATTGGTGGTGAACATCAAGACAGCAGGCCTATTTTTATTTTTTTATCTTTGCTTTTTATAATAGTAATCATTACTTTTGTACAGTATTCTAATTGTATTTCCGTTTTTGAACCCACACTTTTCTCTGCACTTTCTGTTTTAAGAGATACATATAACATGATCGTTATTTAATAAACTTTAATCTTATCTTACTTGTATTTCTTTTCATTATAAAGCATACGAGTTATTTACAGACATACAGAGACTTTGCATCTAAAAGCATCATGAAGAGCACTACTGTAAAGCCATATTCATAAACTGAACGTTCCTGCTGCCTGATCAAGCTGTCTTCATGATTTCAATGCACACAATGTCAGGTGTCTCGACAAGCCTCTTTCGATATGAAACCTTCTGCATCAGAAATAGTTGTGATGATGAGACAGAGTGGAGTCTTACTTTGTGGGAACTGATCCCTCAAGAGAGTCACTAAAGTTGTGGAAACTCGGTACCAACGGCCAGAGTCTTCCACTATTTCAGGCACATGTATCTGAGATAATGTATGGCTCAGCACTCAGCGGTTTCTCTGTCCAATGTCTGTTTATAGAAGAAGGATGGGAAGATAAGAATATCTTTAAATTAATGTCCTTCTCCATGATCCCAAAGGTTAACATTATATTAAAATATAACCACTATTTTAAAAAGTTATTACAGATGCACTTTTACCCCTATTGAGATACACATTCAGAATGTAGTAATAATAACAGGCAAAATAACAGCATGGTTAATGCATAAAGTAATGTAACCAATATTCAATATGCATGTACTAAATGTAGCAAGTCATTTAGAAACTCTAAAAAAAATATTAATCCAACCCTTGATTTTGCCCTGCAGCACAACAATGGGCTTGACTCAAAATAGATTTGTGGGGAAATGGGTGAAACTTTAAAATATATTTTTATTTCTATAAGTCTAATTCGATGGTTGTAGTTAGGTCCCAAAAGATGAGAACGATTGGTCTCTATTACCTAACGGGAGCATATTCACCTGCGACAGTGCTGAATTACTCCAAACAATACAGTAAGATCAAAGTTACGCACATCTGAAACACAATCCTGCTGCGGCTCCTGGCTCTGTCCTGTGTGTCGCGGGCCGTTTGTCTTCTGTCCTCAGAAACCTTCTCGGACCATCTGTTCCTCAGCTCAGACCAGGCCTCGCCCTAAAGGCTGTGCAGACCGCTCCAACCCCATAACCCCATAACCCCATAACCCCAACCTGGACACACGACCTCCACAGCTCACTTCAAACGGTCAGACACTCGGCTCGTCCAGCGGCATCTTTCAGGAAGGCCATTAGGTGTGAGGCCGTTCACATTCACGTCTCTATCCATCATGTTTCTGCTCACGAGGATCAGGTCTCTAAGAGCTGCGCAGACCACACACATCTGTCCGCTGTCAGAAATGTCCCATCTCCCGGGAGTCCTCCTCAATTTACTTGGATCGATCCCCAAGCCATTCAGCAAAGCATTAACTAACCATTTGGGTTTTTCAGAATCCTTCCTATGATTTAATATTATTTATTTGAAAACGTTGTACCACTGGAGGAATGAGTAATATGCTGTAAGTACTAGATTCACACAGCTGTATGGTATCCTTGGCTCTGTCCCAGTCAGACGACTTCTTACAATTCAAAACACACCTTCTGTCCAAGTCATCTCTATGGAGAATCCACCCGAAAACCTTTTAAAATATGATTTAAGATCATTATTTCATTTCAAGGGGATGACATTCTCCGCTGTGGCCGTCCCGTCTAAACCTAGCTCATTTTGGAAATCGATCCCTGGTCTTTGCCTCACAATGTGCATGACACTTTGCTCCGGAAACAAAGAAGGTGAAACGCAGACATACATTTCCAATACCGGGACAATGAAATGCACCTCAGCATTAATTAGGCAAAATGAGTCAACAGTCTACACTTAGAACCCATTTTTTTTGCAAAACATGGACATAAGACTAAGGTATGTGTAACGTTTCCTCTTGCATCATTTCTAATAACGTAGATACTATAACAAATAGTAATATTAACACACACAAAAAAACTCCAAGTGACTCTGTGGAGCTCGTTTGTATACAAATAATTGCCTCCAACCTGGGCCACCGTTGCGTCACATTTAGATCAAGGACGTAGTACATTCTTCCATCTGCTAACCATCTCACACGGACATCAGCGCTCGTCTTATCGCGCGTCCACAAAGAGGACAACGGAGAAGGAAAGCCCTGTCTTGTTTTCACAGATGGCTCAGGAATTGGCCGCGCACAGAAGAGCGGCTCATAATAATACTTAATGGGTTTCTAGTAAAAGCTCTGCAGTGAAAAATGATTTGAGCCTTGGCTGACTTTCAAAATAAGAGTAGATCTGAAATTATGATCATAATAATGGTACACAGTGCATAGGGATATTTTTAGCAGTCGTGAACAAAAAAGCAAATCATATGGTAACTAAGGGCAACAAAGGATACGATGTAATTTGTAGATGCGTTTCTGTTACAAGAAAAAATACTAGCCGTGTTTGTCGTAATTCAGAGTCTTAATACTGGTTTAGGGTTATCATATAAAATAACGCATTTGTCAACGCATTTCTAAGTACCACACTTTTTCAAGCCGGTTACCATGGCATTACTGTGCTGTAAAGTGAAATGCTACCTTTTGCTATTTTGTTATTATTTCTTTGTTACTAGGACAAGCTAAGCCCAGGTTTTTCTATGGCAGCAGTGTCAGTCACATCTGTGTCCAATATCCCCTCAATAAATACAACACTGTGCATTGTGTAATTCCCTTTGTTGAATCCCAACTGTAACGCAATGAAAGGAAGGTTGTTTCTTTTTGTCATTCAATATAAATTAAAGGCTGAAGGCTTTTTTTTTTTTAATGAAGACTTGACTCGCACTTTCCCAGCCCATCTCTCAATGCATTTAAAATATGGCTTTCAATGAGTTGTCAGCGGCGGTCGTGGGTTATGGACATGTTGTTGCTACAGTTATAAGGACAATAGAAATGTATGGGAAGCTGAAATCTTTAATGTATGTTTTGGCTGAACGTTTGGTCAATAACAACCGTTAGTCAAGTGTCAAATAAGAGTGGTGGGAGAAAGTGTGGGACATGTAAGCTCTGAAACAAAAAAACAAACAAAAAAAAGTTGCTTAAGCATATTATTTTATTGTTTCTAACTAAATTTGTTGTTGGTGGAACGGCTGGCGTGACCACAGACCTTATCTGTGTTTCTAACCCAAGCTGTAAGCCCTGTTAGCTGTTACAATGCTTTCGATAAGGTCAAAACTTAATTAAAAGGGAAATAAAATACAAAAAGAGGATCTGAATACATATTTCTGAGCCACGTGAACAGGGGTCGTTGTAAGGGACGACGTCACTCTTACCAAAGACACAATTATTAACCAGTGAAAAGCCGATCATGACAAACTAAAGCTTAAGCACCGCCTCCCACCTGCTACACTTAGTTCAGTTCAGACACTGGGGAGTTTCTATTCGGATACAGGACGTCTAGTCTGCTGCCTCATACCCAGCTCCTGTCCCCCCCCTTGTTTTGGCCCCATCTTTGGCCCCGGTCCCTGACTATTTCTCGTGTGCAGTTTCAGCAAAGTCCAATTTACCAAATGGATGAACGTGTGTGGCATCGGTTTGGTGTGGAGTCGCCAAATCCGGCACATTTGTCCCTGATGTGCCAGACACTCCGCTCATTAGACCTCGAGAGACCATACGCAATTTGCATCACAAAGCTCTGAAACCCTTTTCCTATTCAAACACAGCTTTTTAAACATGGACAGAAGAAGAAAAAAAATACTGACTGGTCCATATTGACTGGTCCAAACCGGTCAATATGCAAAATGTTCTATTTCTTTCCCGTTTCAACAGATTTTTTGTTTTGTTTGCTCTTGAATACTTCGTGCCGACTCACTTTTATGCATAAAAGTCCAAGTAAATTATTTAATGCAAAACAAATTCAAGACAATAAAACTGTCCTAAAAACAGAAGGCCCTTAGTGCACCTCCACAATGGACTTGGCCCGGTTGTGCTGTGGTGCAGGTACAGATGCCAGGCCTGAACATGAAGGAGGGGTTCAGAGGTAAATGCTTTGATTGAGAGCATAAGTCCCCACATGAATTCACTTAAAAAGCCCTGTAGTGGAATAGAATTAGCTCTGTCCCTTCTGTACACATTAAAAGTAGATACATGTTGGGGAAAAACATTATTGTGGCAGTGCAACTCTATTTTGACTCCTGAAAATTGTAAAACGCACTTAAAGAGACTTGATGCAAGTTAGTCATTTTATACTCACTACTGCCACCTCAGGTCTTATGCGTAACTGCAGTTTATATATTAAGCCTATGCATGACGGCACTTCAGACCCGAAGTAACAACTTTCTGAGTGACAGGGCAGGATTTAAGGGGCAGGTGTGGTAAACAGGTCTGGGCTCATTCTACACATTAGGACATGGATTGAACATGTAGGGGGAGGAAAATACATAATTTTAACATTTTTAAACTCTGTATAGTCCCTTTATAACTCATCCCTCTGAAGAATTGGAGGGAAACAGGAAAGTTAAAAATGAGCTTGGACGGCATCTAACAAATTAAACTGGTGGGTCCCATATAACAGTATTTTGAATAATTATAACAAACCCTTTATTTGAGGTTTGCACATAACATTAGAACAACAAGAATCCATTAAAATACTTTAATTGCACTTAATACAAATAAAATCAACATATTTTACAAAATATCTCAGAGACGATTTCTATTTTATAAAACAGATTTTGTGCATTGCACACGCCACTATTTAATCCAATTACACTTGATAATTGTCTGGTATGGCTTCCCATTCAAATCACTTCATTCATCACTAACATAAAAGCCGTAAAACAGTGAAACACAGTTTCTCCAAAAGACTTCGCCCTTTGGACCGCCCTCGCCTTTCTCAGCATCCCATAATATATACAGTATACAAGTCTAGCCTCACGAAGGGGCTGAAACCATGGCAACGGGGTCAGGTAGAAAACATGCTCTTGACAAATATATGAAAGACGGCGAGGACTGAGTGAAGAGAAGCGAGGAGGGGCGGCCATTTTGCCTTTTGTTCGGGAAAAGCATCTATTGGGTTTCTCTTGGTGTCATGCCAAACTCTCCCATCCACAAAGTAAACTGGATTAATCACTGAGGCCTTGAGTGAAAGCCTGAAGAGGCACTGAGCGCGTTTTTGACCCGAGCAGCAGACGTGGATTCAGATGGAAATGCCTTTATCATGAGCGCTATAGCTTTTTGACTGTATGTGCTGTACGCTGCAATGTGAGGATTAAAACAGTGAAGAGCTGAACTTAATGGGGAGCTTTGTCAAGGCCATGGGAGTTTTGTCAAAGGGCGGCTGCTCTGATTGGGACATCATTCATTTATATGTTTGTCAAGTTGTCAAGTGACTTCTCCAGACAGTATTCAGCTCACTGGTGTAGTTTGAATGTGTGAATTTTAATCTATCTATTTATTTATCTATACTTACTAATACAGTTAATTATTGTATTGATTATGTATTCTAATAATGTATTCATTGCAATCGTATCCCATCTTTTTCAATGTCTACTAATGCAACAATATTAAATTCATACATTTAATATTGTTTTAAGGTAAACCAAATTCTGGAGCACTTTTGAACTGTAAAAGTTGTGTTTTTTCATTGTTTTGTGTTCGTTGGTATTTTAAGAGTCAAAATTAATTTAAACTGATACATATTAAAATACCCCTTCTGGAACCGCCACCTTAACATGGTGGAGGGGTTTGGGCGTCCGAATGATCCTGGGGGCTCTGTTGTCGGGGGCTCCGTGCCCCTGGTAGGGTCTCCCATGGCAAACAGGTCCTAGGTGACAAAGAGAGGTTCAGAAGCCCCTTATGAGAGACCAACAGGCCCGGTTAGAACCATGAGGCCGGCCTTCTGTGGACCCACCACCTGCAGGAGGAGCCATAGGGGCTGGTGCTATGTGATTTGGGCAGCTCCAACACCTGCCCCCACGACCCGGCAACGGACAAGTGGAAGAAAATGGATGGATGGATGGAGATATAAAAATATATATACATACATTTGTATATCCAATTATGTTGCACTTTTTACCGAGACAATAAAGCTCCACTTTGCTGCTTGAAACTTGTGAAATGTGTATGTAACTACTACAATATTTGTTAATACAAATTGGAAAATGTGTTAGGAAAGTTAGAGCTTACTTTGGACCTCAACTAACAGTCTAAGCTCTCTCATTCAATGTCTGTAAAGTACGCAATATGGACATTAAAAGAGTGTTTTATGTACATAGATGAAGACGCTTCGCTTTTATTTTGCATTATTGGTTATACTCTGGCATCTTCAAGTATTATTTCAACTCTAGGACATGTCGCCGGTCCTTTAGTCAGTCCTTGTGAAAACATCTGCTCAGAGTCGGTGAAGCGCATGCTAACAGATAAAGCCCCCCTCTCTTCACTCCGAACCCCTCAGTCCTCCGGTTTATCCTGTTAGGGCAATCCCGGCTAAATCAGTACCACAAACACATTGACCGCTTCAAGCCCCAAATCATCCATGTTACTGAGACTTAGGGCTTTTTAATGGGAGTTCTTACAGTCCACTTGCCGTTATGCTGCTGTTGTGCATCTGAGTAAAATTGCAAAGGACCAGTTTCTGCCATCAGATGAGGTAAATATGTTCAAATCTAACTTAGATTTTACTTACAGGTGCATTGCGCAACTTTCTATGTGAATAAAGAAAGTTGATTTTAATGCGCTTTTGACCTTTCAGTGACCCAGCGACTGTATGGGTGGTCAACATGGTGCCTTTACTTCCCATCCCGGTGGCCTCTAGGACGCTACAGGACCAATTTTATTTCTTTAGGTTCCCGGTAGGTTTTCTAGATGGAATGTATATGTAACCATGGCGACAGTGAAAACCAATTGGTCCTGTGGCGTCCCAGAGGACACCGAGATGGAAAGTAAAGGCACCATGTTGACCCCCCATACAGGCGCTGGGTCACTGAAAGGTCAAATACGCATCAACATTAACTTTTGTCCCCCATAAAAAGTTGCATAATGCACCTTTAAACTATCGCGAAGTTGATCCATTCACAGCTTTGCTTTGGTTCTTCCAACCCGAAAGCTGAAATACCCCCACACTTTGGGTCACCAGATGCTACGGCTGAAACGGTTTTCCAATTAACATAAAAACGGTCTCTCTCTCTCAGTATCAAAATGTGTCTCCATCAAGTAAGTGCACGCCAACGTCCACGCAGTAAAGTGAAGACATTACTGATGTCGAAGTGCTCCTATGTTATTACGCCTTACAATATAGTACCCCTTTTTTATCCACTTAGAAAATCGACAGGTTTAATTTTGCGTAACTAGACTTGGATCGTGTTACTGCTCACGTAAGTGTATTTAAATGGGGAAAACGTGGAAGGGCTTAGTCGCTTCCAACTTCACCTCCGGGTCCATAGGAATATGCTGGGAGAGGAGAAATGCTGATAACATCTTTAGTCTTTCTGCGTGACTGTGCGCACGCACAAAGACCAGACAGGTACGCACCAACTCGTCTAAGCTCAGGTAAGAACATATCTCAGTATGTTAAAACGGTGGCCTGTTCCTTTAAGCAGGTAAACGTTGAGCATGTTATATACCTAATCCATGTTTAATGTAAAGCCTGTAACTCAGTAGTCCTAACAGCTTTCAACACTTCCACTTTATGATCCTATGGCTGCGCTGGAGACCTCTTGTTGATTAATGCATGTTTATATGAGTTTTTTTTTTTTTTTGCACAGGGCATGGGTTGTGATTGTGCTACTACTGTTTATCTAGGCTTCAGTGGACGGAGAGCTTTCATCTGCTCCGCCACCATAAAAATAAAAGTGAGCGCCAGACTCAAACTGCTGGACAAACACAATAAACTCAGCACCCCGACATCCAATCTCCTCGGGTGCTGCGCAGATCCGCGACAGGAAAAGCCCGGGTATACGCCGTCGCACAGGAGATTAGCAGCAGGATTAGATGTGTTTATTTGAATCACTTTATATGCAGAACAAGCATCAGGAGGGAAATGGGGGGCTCTACATCACACCTGCTGGTGAAAGATGAGGCACTTTATGGAGTTCAGTGTGATGATAAGTCTATTGCATATTGTTATAACTTAAAACTGGTACCCGCCTTATTTTAGTGTATATATAGTAAATGCAACAATTTGTGTATGGCTGCAAATTTACAATTCCTGCAGCTAATTTCAGTTTTAAATGAACACGAACACCGACATAAGACTCTAAATCATCCATCCAGCCATCCACACTCCTAAAAGGCATATTATATAATTCACTGTTAACAACTGGGATGTATGGGAGCATTTGTGAGAGCTATAGCAAGTTTGGGTGTAGAAACTCCACTTGAAAAGGCAGCTTTAAAGTAAACCGCATGTGACATCTCTGATAATATTTAAAAAAAAAACATCCTGATAACTAACAATAGCACTGGGAAATGTATTAATCATTTAAATATGAAAACTGTAAAATGATTGATAGTAATTAGCTATTCCTAATTAATCCACAATTTAACGCATAAACACAAAATTATGTGGTTGATTAAGGATTTTTTTTAAAGGTTTTTCAAGAGAATGATCAACCAAAACCTGCATCAACAAGCTCAACGTAGCATCGATCGAGCTTGATGTTTGTTAAATCCTTACAACAATGTGACATCGCGCTGCTGAGTATTCCTGACATATTGGACAGATCAAGCATTAGGTATTTATCATTCCTCATTAAACTACCCGAATACTTCTGACCGCATCCTGTTGTGATCACGTGGACTTTTACAGGCCCCGATCTCTGTACGATGTGTGTAAAAATGCCTTTGTTGCTCCTGTAGCTCCTCCATGGCTGGTTATGTGCATGGCCTGGCTTACATCTGCTCTCTCCTCTGTCTCTCAGCGCTGCAGCCATTTAGGTGAGACTCTCCATCATGACCTGGGCTGAACAAAGAGCTGGCAGCCCTCCACTGTAACCCTAGACAGGACATGAAACAGCGACTTCTGACCCCACATGGGCTACAGTGCTGTGAGCCATTCAAGCTGTAGCATGTTAGTGCTCGGCCTGCTAAGGCGCTGGGGACATTAGTCTTCAATGGTAAGTCCAATTTGTTGTGGTGATGACAGGACAGGCATGTTTTTGGTATAAGCGGAATTTGGGAGTGCTCTGTTGGTGCATATATGTTTACAGTTATTGTGTTTTAATAGGAGTGACTGAATGCCTTACAAATTCACATCTGCTTTCCAGCTATGTGCAACATGCCAAATAATGAGAGCTTTTACCCTTTTAGCCTTTAGCCTTCGATATTATTTTTAGCCCGAGTTTTATATTTGAACTTTGCTAATTGGAAAATGATATATCCACTGCTATTTCAGTGTTAATTCCTTCTCGTAAATTGAGCAACAATTCCTATTATATGCAAAATATATATGATAAAAGTAAATATCTGACCAAAGTAAATGTGTTTTTCTTTATGCCATGTGTCTGTGGTTTTCTTTAGACATAAAGTTCAGTGAAAATACATTGCGTGAAAAGTAAAGTAAATTGGACTAAGTGTGTCTGACATCGCCCTCTGCTCGGCCATGTTTCATGTGTGTGCTGTAAATGGCTGTTATATTGGGGGAGTTTGTGGTTCATAGTAAACTGAGGTCTTTACGACAGTTCCACCTGTGGCTGCAGCAGCGGTGGTAACACAGGCCTGTAAACAGTGAGCGGACTGACCACGAGCCAAGAGGCTGGTTCTAATAGAGAGAGGAGAGAGAGGAGAGAGAGTGATGCTGGTGGTGACAGTGCACTGGGTGGAGGGGGGAGAGGAGCTCAGAAGCTTGATATCCACTTTTGGCATCAGGGCGGTTTGAATATGCAGCTGTTTGCACTGGAGCAGAGAGGAGTCTTACATGGGACAATTTGGGAAAGTTGTACATATAACAATAAATCGAAAACTCAAGATTCACTAAAATAATGAATGATATATAAATAACAATGGAATTTGTTTGATAATGTTTTTGGATGATACATAAACACGACATCCAATAAATACCCACAGTATATAATAGTGTAAGAATCACTGTACTTATTGTAGAAGCTTCTTGTGTAGTCAGTAAGTTCTTGCGGATTTCTCTCATTTGCTTTGTAACAACCTTTGGCCAAATCCTGCAGTGCTCGAATACTGCACCTCGATCCGGGTGCTCCGCTCATTCCGGGCGATCTGCCTGGACGTTCACCCACCATCTGAATGGACCCTGGTCAGTGAGGCGGGATCCTCTGGCAAACAACATCCTGCTGGAGTCAACTGCGAGGCAATGCCCCCCCCCCCCCCCCCCCCCCCGGTTATACTTTGGGCTAAGATCTCATTAAAAAGTAGTAGCAGTAGTACTAGTAAAAATGGGGAAAGACATGTTGAGACGTGTGTGCATGTCATCTCGATGTGATGTTCCTTTCACACGAGGATGGGAAATCATCAGTGTGAATGAATAACACAGATTTGACATATGTTTCTTTTAACTTTAAGGGAATATTGTAAAACCCACATGCAGGAGGCACTTCTTTGAAATCCTAACCATGTTGTGAAATCCACCTCCTACTTTTCAAGGATGCACTTCTGGACCGTCTGGCCGTAAGTGATGGCAGAGACAAATGCTCTCCTTTAGTAAATCCAAAGAAATAATCAAAAAGGTTTTTAAGTGTCACGGGGTTAGACACTAATCACTGTACCCCCTATTCTAATTTCATTTATTATAAATAATATGTGCCGAGAGAGACAGTGAAAGGTCCAATGAAGACGTAAGGCAGGAGTATGAATGGCTGCCAGATGGGAGAGGGCACCGTGAGGGCACAGAAATATACAGACCTGGCTGTGAGTTGCCACAGGCACACATTAAGAAGTTGCACAGTGTAACATACGGGGCAAGTGCTGCAGCTATGCACTCAAATAGACAGAAACAATGAAATAATTCCCCCCAGACTTTCTCCATGATACTGAGCCAACACATTAACAATCGAGGAAGTCCCAGCGGCCCCTCCCCTCCTCACCCCTCCCTCTCTCCCACTCTCCCACTCTCTGGGCCCATCCTGAAAGAGTGCTCGGACTCCCTGAGTAGATTTAACAGAAGAGAGGAGAGCAGCAGGCGCACAGTCGGACTTGGGATAGTAACAGACGGAGACCTCCTCACAGAGAGTTGACCCGCCAGCATGGATGTCAAACTGCTGCCGCTCGTGGCACTGCTGGCCCTGGCCACACACGCACCAACCACCAATGGTGAGTAAACACATTATTATGGACTTCAATGATATTTAGTTGAAATATTCACTTGACTGCATATTGTTCAATTGTCTGGAACAACAGCATTCCATCAGGTAATGCAAAACAAAGTCGTCTAATTATGAAGTCATTATTGTACTAATACAGGATTACAGGATTGTTCCATTTTTCACTTGCTATTGGCATTAATTAACAAGCACTGATATCAAATATAAAAATACTCTTTAGAATAAAATGCAAAAATGTTGAAACAAACTGCTGTGTTGATTGAATTCATTAATGTTAATGTTACTATTGCTTTCATTTTGGGGAAATGTAATTAGCGATTTGTGGCTCTTGGAACTTATCTGAGATTCTATAAAGATAATTATGTTTGTTGAAAATACACAGTTTCAAGGCACGATTTGCCATTTTAAATTAGTTTTAAAAATAGTCTGCCATGTGCTGCAAGTTCTTGTGAATTTGTAAATAATGTTTATAGCTTTTATCGTTTTTCGGCCCCACATTGGCAGGTCCACATGTGTCGAGTGGCCCGCGCTGCTTCATCCTTTTGCTGAGCTTGTTTTTTTGGCCCCGCTGAGCCCTGCATATTTATCCACATGAGTGTATTTGCTTTGCTTTAATGACCTTCTAATTAGGGATAAACAATGCTATCGTCCCTGATGCCTTGGCGGTGCTGCATGTTGCATAATGTCCCCCTGTTTAGCATGAGAAAAGAGCTGTGAACGAGCCGGTATCATTAGTGTGATATAAGTGAGGATTTGCCATTTGTGGAGGGCATTTGGTGTTTAGCTGCATTTCAAAAGGAAAGTAGACAAGTCACAACAAAGATACGTTGGCGATTCTGGTTCGACTAATGTAGGTCTGTCTTTGAGGAAATGACCATGGAGCAAAAATAAATTTGAAGAGATGTTAGTATAGAGAACAGTTGTAATAGATCTAGTGTTAATAAAAGTGGTCTTGCTGCACCGTGAAAAAGTGACCACCTCTAATAAACTGATCAAAAAGTACAGCAGGGGCGATTATCTTTCAGGAGGCAACGCAATATTTCCCAACTGGAGCTTCTCATTTCTTAAAACCATGTGAAATGACACCTCCTGTGGCCATGGAAAAAAGTTATTAATTCATTCAAATTAATTTATTTAATCAGGAAAAAACAACTAATTGAGATAAAAAATCTCTTTTACAAGAGTGCCCTCATTAGAATAGGAGGCGAACCATCGACCAAACTACCGAAGGCAATAATAAGCTCTTGTTTAAAACATAATCTCATGGCAAATGTGAGCCGCAGTCAAGGCTAAAGGTCCAACAAAATATTCAAATGTATGTGTTTTGTTTTTTTTGCGGTAACTTTTTTGTTGTCCAGGCATAAAAAGCATAATTAGTAATTCTGGAATTTAGTAGTAGCAATTGTAAAAGGAAATGCAATTAAATCAACGTAAAAGTATTTTTGAGCGTGTCCATTTTCCCTTTTGCACTTCAAATAAACCTTGTCAAAATGCGGTTAGGCCTCTTTCAAGCTTCTGCCTAATCTAATCTGTTCAATGTTCAAATATTTTCGCGCACTGCCTTTCACCGGCGCCCTTTCTGTTGTTAACGACACGTTAGAAACGCAGTGATGGTTTGGTTTAACTCGGCTGAATAGTGTTTGTTGAGTGGAGGTGAACAGGGCTGTGGCTGGAGTGCCCCTTTACAAATCAGCCCGAATATTGGAGATTGGATGTGGAGGGCCCTCGTCTGAGAGAGGGCAGTGAAGGCATCATGAATGAACAGAAAGAAAAGGCCTAATCTCTTTTTAATGAGCACGTTGTTGTTCGGACTGGAGCAGGTAAAGTCATACGCTGATTACGCACCCATGTTCTGAATAGAGCGGATAAAGCGAATTGCACACACGTAAGTTTGTCTCGTCTGGAATATAGTGCAAAGCTTTGTCCAATTGCACGACCATACTAAGCAGTAGGTGAGGAATATGCTTCTCAGCTGATATGACAATATGGCATGCACGTTTTGACTGAGCTACTTCTAAATCACTAACAAGAATATTACATGATGCTACATAAGATACAGCGCATGCGAGTACAAGCAGATTCCTCACTCTCTCATGTTTATTTAGCCAATTAAATATGGGCAACACTTTAAGGATGAGCCCACTAGCAGCACGATTGCCATTATTGATAACGTTGTGTGTATATTTTGTGTCTCCGCAGCAAAGCCCATCAGTCTGGTGGAGCGCTGCTGGTGCCGCTCCACCCTGAACACCGTCCCGCAGCGAAGCATCAGGGAGCTCAAGTTCCTGCACACGCCCAACTGCCCCTTCCAAGTCATGTGAGTCCAATAAGTCCCTCACACCATAACTGCAGCCACAAGGGCTTGACATTATCACAAATAGCCAAATGCAGGTAGATTTATTATTTGAGAAAACATCGACCAACCTGAACATCCAAGGTTGTCCCACAGTGTAAAACCCAATGATAAATTAAAATGCAAAAGGAATATTCTTTGGCACACTTACATTATTGCAGACAGCCAAACACAGTTCCTTAACCATAGACTTAAACAAAAACATTTAAAAGGCAGAAATAAAACATCGAGTGGCAGTTGAAAAAGACGAGTCACAGTGGCCAGTTAACGTAATGCCAAGCCCTGCCGCCTACACCCGTACACATCACCAGGCTAAATAGCCAAATACCTGCCTGCATCAAAGCGTGGCGGCCTCGTTCACGCCTCATGAACGCACTGACGGAGAGTTATATTAGGACCATATCGCGCTGATGTATCTGTAGATAGACACAGTGGTTTTGAGGGGCTACGTGCAGTTTGAGGTTTTGTCCTTTTAGCTGAAATGCAGAAAGGTTGTGATTATATGCACATTTAATTTAATACAATATCCAGCTAAACAGATGGAATTATGTCTAGATAATTCGAGAGCGTTCAGAGGGGGAAAAAAAAACTATGTGCAAATCACTTTTTGTTGGAGTAAAGATGTGGAATGCCAATCATGGGCTTTAAAGGATGTAAAATGTAACTTAAAAGTGCTTGGAAAAAACATAGTGTGAAAAGCCACATACTTTATTTCGTGTGGTTCCGAGATCAAACTTTACAAACAAAATCTGGTGCATATAAAAGTTTATATGTCATTGTCATTTGGAAAGTTAGAAGCTCTTTTGTTGCATTCAGTGGCATAATGTGCACAATTTTTTGCACAAATATCCTTCCATTTTTGTGTGACATTCCCAGAAAGGAAAGTGATAATGACCGGAGGCTTTTTCTTGAAGGAAACAATCATCACAGGTCAAAGTGATTTACGGCTGACCCATTGTGTCTCATGATCACTTTCACAATGCACAGTATAGAGCAAAAAATAAATAAAAAAATCAAATCATACTTTTGTGTTACAGGCTCTTGTAAAATCAGTTGTGTATTCTTCTTATTTGTATTCTTAAAAAAAAAAAGGAAAAAAATAAAGAAAGCACACACTTTCAGAGAAAAGGGATCTGTTGAATGAAATCGTTTTTTTTTTTTAATATAGGGTTCATTAGGGAAGGCGATATGGCCAAAAGTAAAAAGAAAAGTCCCCTCAGTTTGATCGATCTCGGTTTTTGATTCAAATGTATTTTTTCATAATAGAAACAAATACATGTTGCTGATTAAACCTCAGCTCAAACAAACACAAATGCTATATTTTATTTAACACACAAATCACTTCAATTGTCTCATCCAAACTCTAAACGTAGGTGCTGTTTCTGCCAACGAGATGTCTAAACCTGATGATTATAAAGACCCATGACGAGTATTGAGATTGACCAAAGTAGAGATTGCGAATTTAATTAACTTTCGATTAATTGCCGAGCCTTATGATGAATTCATCATAACACATGTAAATCCTTCTGTTATTATACGTAGAGACGGAAAAACAATACAAAGCAATAATGTAAAAGCAACTGGCACAGATTTTGCTGCAGAGCCAAGATTGGGACTTACACAAATGGAAACACTATTCCAAACTACAATGTACTGGTCTTGAGTTGGAAGGTCGACCGATATGGTTTTTCTAAGGCCGATGCTGATTTTTGGGGATTTGAATTGGCCAATGCCGATATGCTTGGCCGATATTGTTGACCAATAGTTAGGCAGTTTTTTCAAAATGTCTGGTCTATAATCCTGTAAAAACATTATTTTATTTTATTACTTTAGGCGATCCAATCATAGTTTCTGTCTCAGCTTTGATTAGACGCTGTTAGAATAAGCATGCTGTTGCTAGCTGTGGCATTATGCGCTGCGATCAAAAATACTAACTCAGCGATTGAATTCTCCAGGTTCTGTGCTACAAAATGACATGCGGCATGTCCATAATGACTGAGGTTTAGTGAAGCTTGTATTTAACAAACTTGTAGCTAACCGATAGCCGATATTGTAAAATGCACAAATATTTTGGCCGATCTCTAGTCTTAAGGCCCTGTTCATTTTTCTATCACCCCAATGTCTGCTTTACCACTTAACTGAAGAACATCATGAACAGGGGCTTTAAGTTTGGTTTGAGCCCTCTTGAACATACATACCTAATACTAAGCCTACAGTATACACCAGATTAATTATGACGGCAGCTGTAAGATACCACTGTCCCCGTTTCTGATAACTTCAATGAATACAATATTGAGAACAAAGAGAAACTGTAAAAGCCACACAGGGTGAAGCTGTGGATAAAGGTATAAAGAGCAACTGGAGTCACACCTATCCACAGGAGGCAAATACTCGTATCTGTTTTTGGGACAGATGAAAGACAGGCCCGTAACACTATCCTTACTCTCCCCACCACCCCCGACTTGCCGCAGCCCTGTCCCATCACTCTCAGGCATCCCAGCAAGCTGTTGGTCTTGACTTGCTGTGAAGTAATTACTACCTGCTGCTAATGGAACTGCAGTGCCCAAATTCCAGCCAAGTCAATTAGGACGAAGGGGGGTGAAGGTCCTCCCGTCAGCTGGCCCGCCAGACCCAGACAGAACAAACAGGACGAAGGCAGACACATCAAAACACCAGCGCCCCATGAGAGGATGAGCAGGGCCACCCCTAATAAAACACAGGCAGGAAGGGGGTGGGTGTCCCGGGGTGAAAGTAAACATTGTTATGGAGATGTGGGGCAGCGTGAGGGGGTTCAGGGGTGGATGCCCCATGTTGGAGATGAGTGTGCGTCTAAAGTTCACATGATAAAGACACGGCCCAACTCCTGTCCATATATCACAAATGTAAATATGCGCTGGAATATACAAGGTGTGTCTTAACCAAGCGCGTTTTCTCCATTTCCGCTTTACCCAAATGTAAAAGGAACGCCTCATTTGAAAGCTAAGAAAGCATTGTCGCCACTTTTTTAACATTTTTTCTCATCTCATCACTTTTCTGTCACTCTTTTGGTGTTGTTTTTGGTCACTTTTCAATTGCTATTTTGTGGCCATTTTGTTGCTATTTTGACACTTTTTTCAAGAAGCTTTTAGATTTTGGTAAAGCCAAAAAATGTGCTCGGTTCCGGCAGGTTAAAAGAGTATTTGGCTTGCAACTTTGAAGTGGGATTTAAATCAGAAAGACTCCACTTTCCAAAAATGCTTCTACATTCAAAAATAACAAATGGAGGGACTCAATATACTGAAATCACAAGGATAGTGATGTCAAAGTAATGAGATATGAGGAAAAGTCCATTTAAATTATATTATACTTCACAAAACCACCAATCTATCACTTGGCATGGTGAGTTTGCGTGCATCTGTCTCATGCATTAGCATGCACTTTCCCAAACAAATAAGTACAAATAGTAATACTTCAAAATTCATGTCACACTCATAAACGGTAAGAAAAAAAGGGATTCAAAAAATGCTGTAATATTAACTGAATGAGACATCGCTCATTTCCACTAATTTGGAGAAAGTACCCCGTCACATCATGAAGCAGCGGCGAAGGGAGTAGTGGATGTTCTGTGCCTGTGGAGTGCCATGATGATATGAGGAGGACAGATCGGCGAGAGGTGCCAGGGCTCGCACTAGCGCTCGGGACCTTTTGCCACCGAGGCGTTGGATCCACATGGTTTTGAAATGCGTCGACAGCCCCCTCAGACACCGCCGGCCTCCCACTCAACCCCACATCTGAGCGCCATTGTGATAACACACAAATCCACTCATAAATATTTAGCTTCAACATCACTCACGAGAACTGCCGCTTTGAGGAGCTGCGTGAGAAACAAGTCCTCGGCCAAAGGAAAGTGGGCAGAACATGTAGGAAGTCAATCAGAGACGGAATGAAGTAATATTGGAGCTTTAGTAATTTAACCCCGTAACCCCCACCTGAACCGAGCACATTTTCTCCAGTTTGGCTTCATCCAAATCTAAAAGCAACAAAAAAAAGCAATGAAAAAGCAACAAAAACATGACAAAAAGCAAAAAACATGACAAAAAAGCAAAAAAAAAAAGAGAAAACACAAAAAAATGCTTACAAAAATGCAACAAACAAGTGACAAAGACGTGGCGACAACGTTACAAAAAGGTTTCTGTAAGTCTTAGCTTTCAAACGAGGCATTACCCAGGAGCGCTCGGTTCAGGCGAGACATGAAACTCATTTGATGTAGCTGAGAATGTTTGGGGGAAAATACTTTTACTAGTTAGTAAGTTATATGCTTAGTCTAAACTGGGGGTAGCGAGTCGTAGCAGGAGAAAAGATGGTTTGAGGAAAGACTTAAAGTGAAAAAAACCTAGTCTAGATGACAACTAAGTGTAAGTCTCTGTTACTATAATTGTTGTATTAACACCAGGCAACCTTGGACATCTATAAGACTTTATTACCATTATAGACTCCACACCTTTCCTTTTTTTAATATAATCCATTGATTTATTGACTGTACATAGAGTTTGAAGTTGGAAATATTGCGAAACGATTGCTATCAACGATATTATTGAAGACATTTTAATGCCACAGAAACCAACTCTAAAGCTTAAAAATGACAGTAAAGCCTTGTTTGAAAAGTAATTCATCTTAAAACATTCCACTATAAACATGAAATACGACATATAACCTACTTACGGTGAAAAAAAAGCATTACATAAAAAAAATTGGCAAAAAATGCAAATAGATGCACCTGAGCCTAAATGTAATGTTTATCTGTCAATTATTGAACGATAAGTCGATATAGTAACAGCTCTACTCCTGTGTAATTTATTGCATCAGATTCTTTTAACCAAAAACTATTTAAAGGTTTTAAAGTCAAATTCGTGATCAAAAATTCTCATCAAGACGTGTTCTCATTGAGTGTTCCCAGTCTGAAAAAGGCAGCTTCTTCTCACCTCTGACTGCCCTCATGACATCCTGTTAGAAACTGTAATCCCTGGATTTAGGTTTGGACATATTGTAGTATGTGCTTATCTTAACCAAGAGAGAGGGCAGAGCAGAGATTTAGTTTTTCTGACACACAAGACCAGTTCACCTCATTAAACCCTCCAAAGGGACGGCTTGTTAGGTAATGTTTTGGTGATGTGTTGCGAGGTATTCTAGACTTCTGGTGTTAAAGTTACCCTCGAGTGAAGTGGTCATTTCTCCAATAGGATGTGATACAACTTCATAGATAAGATTTAGCGAATAGGGCTTAACACAGAGCATTTCCTCATGAACTTTTCAAAGCCATTAAAAAGGTACTCAAGTTTCCGCGAGTGTCCTGTTACCATTTGGGTTTTCACTCTGGTGTTTTCCTCTTCGACAGAGCCAAGCTGAAGAACAACAGGGAGGTCTGCATCAACCCAGAGACCAAGTGGCTTCAGCGGTACTTAAAGAACGCCATTGACAAGTAAGAAGATACACACTTGCGCCGCAAAAGGCATAAATCTGAGGCTTTGGTCGACCCAGAGTGGCACTTAAGAACACATAAACCACTGGAGCTGACAGATTTGCTTTGAAACGAAAACAGTGAGTGAAGGATTAGCTGTGAGATTATTAGCACAAGGCTAAATCCGCAGGCTGTCAGCGCCGTCCACACACACGGATAATTTATGGCTCACGGTGCAAACGTTTCATATTAAAAAAAAAATTGTGAACTTAAAATGTTAACTGGAGAATTGTGTCAATCAATTTGGATTAAAAGTTACAAATCAAATGTTGCTGTAGAAATCTGACATTTTAGGGGGAACTAGCAAACACATTAGCTAAGAACATAATAAAAAAGACTGTACAGAAAAGAGCCGTGTAACAACTCGGTTATCTGTCAAGTCGCCACTCTGATAAACCCCTCAAACACGCATCAGTATGTTTTTTGTTACGGAATGCACTCGATTTCCAGAATACAAAGCGGTCTTGACGATACAATCCCAAACTCGATGCAATTTCAAGAAAAAGTCTGCAACGATAGACTTCTGTTTCATTCAGTTTGTATTTATAAGCTTTAACCAATAAATTATACAATCTTCAAGTCAATTTTGTTTTTGTTCTGTTTCGAGATGTTAGAAAATTATCTTTTGTTTAAAGGTGCATTATTAGGGTGACCAGATGTCCCAGTTTACCCGGGACAGTCCCAGTTTTGAGCCCTTTGTCCCATGTCCCAGTAGATTTCGCCAAAACCATTGATTTGTCCCAGTTTTACTCGTAATCTGTCCCAGTTGTCCCGGTTTTGGCCAATGTAGTCCCCGAAATAGCTTAACTTAACATACTTAACTTAAAAAATAATTTCTTTGGCCCATGGGAAAATCCATTACCAAGTGCAAACCAATTCAAAATCTCAATTCAGGATGCGGATTTGTGCATGTCATAATGGTTGACAGTTTAACCATTCATCGTAGGTAAAGACAGTTTAGATTTCGAAGCCCTGCGGCAGATTCCCGAATATTGTCCCAGTTTTTTAGTTGGAAAATCTGGTCACCCTATGCATTATGCAACTTTTTTTATGGGAAAAATGTGCGTATTTGACCTATCCGTGCAGCGGCTGTATGAGCGGTTAACATGGCGCCTTAACGTCCCATCACGGTGGCTCCTGGATCAATTGTTTTGAGCGTTTCTGGTATGTTTTCACTGCACCAAAAAAAACAGCAAAACAATCGATCCTGGAGAGTTGCCACCGTACACAGCCGCTGGGTCACAAAAAGGTAAATTACACAAATATAAAGTTTTTATTTTAGCATGAGAAGTTCCATAATGCACATTTAAAGAATTGATTAAATGAAAAATGGCTTTACTCCACAGTAGTTTAGTAAAAAAAAAACATTAGCAGCCGGAACATGTTCATAGCAAACCACTCAAAGTTTAACAAGAGACGCAGTTAAAAATCATGCAGGCCTCATAAAAATATATGAGTATAATTTGTCTGGGGGTGATTATGGCCCGCAGCATTTCTCACTATATCATAAACACTTGAGGGGCCGCCTGTGAACACTGTGTCCAAGCCGTTCACATTGTTCATTGTGTGAGCTGAAACATATACTTTTGTCAACAAATTTGACGCGAGTGGGTAACGTGGATAAAAGGACACAACCACGACATGCCTGGCCAGAAAGCATTCAAGTGAAGAAACTTCTGATGGCAACTTTTACATGAGGCACCGATACATTTATGTACCTGTATTGTAGACACTATTGTGAGGAAACGGTCATGTCTAATTGCATGTGAATTGTAAAGTGCTTGCCCACGTACGGCTCCAAAAGTTTTAGTCACAATAGACCAATATTAAAAAACATTCCATATATTTCAGGGTGAAGAAGACCAGAAGACGCAAGAACAAGCAGGTGTAACGTCAGCGCGTCCGCTGCTTCGTTGGCCACTCCAGGGTGAACCCGTATATACCTCCTATTCACTGCTATGGACGTATTTAAACATGCTGTATGCACCCACCACCCCACTGTTGGACTGCCCTAAAAACAGCACTTTCACCGCCAAACTCCACCGTCCACAGCCTCAAGCCTCACTGAACCACAAAGGGACCTGCTAAAAACTGTGCTCAGCCCGATTATCACAAACATCACCTGGGACACTTTTACTTTAAGATGTGTGACAGTTATTATAGTTAGCGTGTCAATTTGCAACATTGGTGGAAGTTGTGTGGATTGTAATAGTCGCTGCGCCTTAAGCCACCCTTTAGAGCGTTGCATAGGTCACAGGAGCGACGCTAAAAACATGCTCCTGATGATCAGCTAGACACCGACAAGATTACACTTGCAGAGAGTTGTCACCGCAACGCATTTGGAAAGGGACCAAACATGTGTCAAAGGAAAATGTTTGGCTTCCTGTAGTCAATGCAGAACAGCAGCATCTCCATGGAGACGAGCTGGAGACGTCCCGCTCCCGGCAGACTTACGAGTCAGGTCTGTGGAGGGGATCACATAAGGACACATGTTTTGTCACTGACGTAATGATTGGCTTCATGTAGAAATCTGTGTCTGCATTTAAGCCATGAGGGCATATTTGAAGAAGTATAGCCCTCAACAGTGTAGATTTCTTTCTTTTTAATCAGGGTTTGGGACCAATACCAAGATTATACTGGCTTTTGACATTCTATTTCTACAGGGTTTCTACAGGGAGCAGCAAGTCAAATTTTATGCTTTTTTTTTAATGCCATTTCAATGCCTAAATACTATATTTGTAATGCCACAAATGCAACATGTTGAGGCATAATATATTTTGCATGATTTGTAAACTTTCAATCAAACAGAAGAATGAGAGGAGGAAATGTTGATATTAAAAACCAAATTGGATGCAACGGGAAATGAAATGATGAAAACAAATGATGAAAAAATAGCATCACAGCAGCTTATAGCATCTTATACCTCATCCGCGGTTCTCAAACTATTCACACCTAATACTACGGCACAGCATATTTGATTTTCTTTTTTTGGCCGCTCCTATGAGAAGACGCCTTACGATAACATACTTTATCAGGGCAACAGACTTCCACCGGTCTCATTCTTGCTGCACACGATGATATACATTCCTGTGCTGCTCCTGTGGTGCTAAATATATGCAATATATATACACACAATATAAAGAGGCATTCATTTTACTGTATTACACTGATGTTTTATAACTTTGACAGTCACCGTTATCGAGTTGTGATTTGTAGATTATGTAAAAATGATACAGTAAAAGGAAATGCAGTTGTTACGCAGCAACATCAATACAGAAACTTGTATTTTTAGGAGGAAATAGACCAAATATTGATTCATTATTCTGTAGAGTACAACCACCATTGTACCCGACTTTTATTGAACCTGTCAATAGTATCTGATTACTATCAACAGTGTTTAATATATTTTAAGCGACTGCCTAATTATGTTCTTTATCAAAGTACAGTTTAAATGCAGTATTTTTATACCAACACCGGTCCTTGGTAGGATTATAAAGCTATAAGTCGTAACAACTGCAGGCCAGAGGGGTCAAAGGGAATAGTAACGGCGGTGAGATCGGATCCTGTTTTTATTTTATTATATACATTTGAGCCACTTTATTATGAGATGTTTTTCTTTTATATGTATTTGATCTATTTTTTATATATCGTTTGTGAATAATCTTACTAAATGCGTTCTAATGCAATGTACAGGAGTAGACGATAGCTACTAAATGAAGGTGATCACTCCTAGGATGATTACATTTCTAATACGTGGTCAACGTTAAAGAACTCGTCACTTTATTGTGATGTCATCAGTCTGCATCTGACGGAGAGACATTTTCATGACTTTACTTCACTCATCAGATAATTACGGGCCGTTTATTTAGATAACAGCTGCAGAACGGCTGTCTTATTATAACAAATACCAGATTGTCTCCAACTTAAACTTCCTCATTGTGTAAGCTCTCAGTCGTACAGGGGTTTTACATCATAGCGAAAGCTTAAGCCATTATCTATAACATGGTCATTTAAATGTTAACAGGGCTCCATAATGCTTCCAGTTATCATACTATTTACATCCAAATACCATGTTATTACTGTGCTGTAAAGTAAAGTGTGACACAAATTTCTTCATGCAACCAAAACTGTCCACAATGCATCAGTCTTTTTCAGGCGTCATAATAAAATGACTAGTTCTTTATAGACAAGAGAAAATGTTTCTGGATACAATCCCACATTATGTTCAGTATGGCAGGACACAGCCTTGTTCTTTGAGCGCTTAAATGTGGATGCGTTATTTTATAATCTGAAACACGAGGAATAAAACTCTCTCTTTTCTCGTTTCAACATCGTCCCAACACGTGCCTTTTTATAGCCTCACTCACTCACTCACTCACTCACTCACTCATATTGATGAATGTCCGGTCAAAGGGGCCACAATTCAACCTTTGAGATGAATCCAACATGTGCTTTCAATCGAGACACTCCCCGCACCCAGCAGGCTTTTCTTTTCACATCCACTCAATTGTTCCTTAACTAAATACTTCTGTATCTCCATTACCCTTGAACCTAGCGTGGAAGTCTCGACGGCTGTGGTCATTATTATCAGCACCGTTACACTCATTTGGTGCCATTGGTCACAGCTGGCTACGTTTTTTTCCTTTACCTCATTCATGGCCAGCTGAAATTATACCGTTATATGTCAACATTATGAATCGAAATTGCACATCCATTTCTGTCTGAATCAATGTGGACAAAATACAAATAGATGGACGACGGCAGAACTACTAACACAAAGTTTCTTTTGAGGCAGCTTCTGACTCATATTCACATGTATATGTAAGATGTGTTAGTCCTTTTGTAAACCAAAGGCAGTATTTTAGAAACAATACTCTTTTTAATAAAGTAAAATGCTATAAAATCATACATGTGTAAAGTGTCCCTTTTTGTCCTGTTGAAAATTGAGGATCAATGATAGAAAATCTTATTATATTTCATTTTTTTTTTAACTTTTAAAGCAGACCCCGGTCACTACTTGCAATTCAACCTGAAATAGACTCACACAGACGAAAACAGAGATTAGGGAGATTTATTGACATGTGTATTAGTTTTGGCGATCAGACCCCGGCGGTGACATCGATGTACAAGTCAGTGTAGGTAAACAGCTCGGAGTTAGGGATGTCTTCCCCCAGAGCCTGGACACTGGTGGTGTAGAAGATTGTCGGGAAAGCTCGGGTAGAGTCGAGGATGAAAGAGGCGGAGATGGGGTGGAGGCAGGTCGCAGCACAGCTGGGAAGCAAACAGGTCTTGATTGCTGGAGCTTAAAAGCGGGACCGATGGCGATGATTGGCTGCTACGGAGGAGCGGCTCTGACGCTGATGTGGAGGTGTGGACATTTCAGGAGCGATCATTGGCTGGAGGTTGATGATGCTGCGTTCGTCTACCAGGCTGAAGTAACGCCTAGGCTTCATAAGCCGTAATAGATTGGATCAGAGTCTGGAGTGATCACTTTTAGCATTTACCGATCAGTTATCAGTTAGTTCAGAGGTAAATGCTTTGACCTCTGAATCCCCACCTGAACAGAGCACATTTTCTCCAGTTAAGCTTTATCCAAATCGAAAAGCTTTGAAAAAGTGTCAAAATAGCGACAAAAACGAAACGAAAACAAGTATGAAAACGCAACAAAAGAGCGACAAAAACGTGACAAATGGCGATGAAAACGTGAAGAAAATGTCTGACGAAAACGCAACAAAAAAGAGCAACACGAAAGTGACGAAAAGTTTGTTTTTGAAGCGTTTTTGACGTTTTTCTGTCTCTTCCTTGTCTCTTTTTTATTATGTTTTTGTCGTTTTTCCCGTCATGTTTTTTTTCACTTTTTTGTAGCTTTTTCATCCTCGTTGTCATTGCTATTTTGACGCTTTGTTCAAGAAGCTTTTAGATTTGGGTAAAGCCAAACTGGAGAAAATGTGCTCGGTTAAGGTGGGGGGTTAAGAGGTTAAACTTCGCAATTAGGAAGGTACACATTTTCATACATAATTTTATCGCCACAGCAAACCCCTTCAAACAAATGAGAACCACTCTGGACACGGTTCACTGGCGGCCATCTACAAATTTCATGTCCAGATGCTGTTACATGGAAAGCTCTTGGTGCGGCAACAGCGCCAAGTACTTACTATATTCAAATCAAAATGCAGCCCGAGGAACTAAAAGTAAATTGAACCACGGCTGAGACGGATCAGCGCAGTTGAATTAGGTTAAAGAAAGACTGAGTTATTTGAGTTGACGTTAATAAATAGTAGTGCTGTGGGATAAAGGGTATTACGATCCCCCCAAAGCACAAAACAGGACACTCTGGAGCCGACTCTTAGCGAGTCCACAAGAATGAAGTGCTTTAAAACATTGTATTCAATATTACGGGAACCAATTCTGTCACTTTAATTTCCACCAAAACCTTTCCAGATAAGATAAATTGCAGAGACAGAGCGCACCTTATTAGATGTCTGGATATGGACATGAAAGACTAGATTATATGAAAGTGATGGGAAAAGAGTGACAGTAAAAAGAAAAAATGTATGAAAAAAAAAAAAGTATATGTTTTCTTTATAATTGGTCACTACATATCGTACATACAGGAAAAATCTAATTACACATTTTAGGATGGAGGATAAACAGCGTTAAGTGCAGTATAGTGTGGTTGCTAATACAGTGATTATAGCTTTATACATCGAGTCTGTGCGATGTATTGGGCAGCTCGCACTGGCAGCGTTTGCACAGCTCCGTAGAGAACCTGCAACGCAGTAACGCTGTCAGCTCTAATAAAGTCGAACCTTGGGGATGGGATTGATTTCATGGTACAGCTCTGCACTATGACCCATCTGTGGATAGGGCTGAGAACACGAGACCAGCTTTGGACCGGGACCAGGGGTTTACAGGGTCAGGGGAACTTGTTTGGGCCTTTTGAGCACATTCAGAAATGATTACAGGATTTGTGCTCGTGCTTACTCAGCTGAGGCGGTGATTGAGGTAAAGCTGACAGCTCGGCCATTTTAATATGAGTTCTAGTGACGTCGAGCTCTGGTCCAGTTCAGGCCTTTGGCAAATGAGCACAATTCTCCAAAGATTGATAAAATGTTACAAGGTTAATAAAACAACTGTTCAGTGGGCTGATTCAAACCTGAGCCAGACAAGGCAGAGGAGGAAATGTTGATACAAATGGAGTCTGTTTTTATGAGAAAGACATTACTGCAAAATACATTAAAGCAATGTCTCTTATTTCACTGGAGACTGGCTGTAAATTAAACTGAATATTGTATTTCTTTGCAGCAGTTGGAGATGTTTTTGTTTAGTGAATAAAAATTTCAGTTACACCCGTTACAATTACATAAAAAAAAAAAAAATTGCCCATGACAATATGAAATGATTAATTTTAAATAAGTAGAACTCAAAAGGAACATAGATTACCCGTAAGTTATTGCTATAATAAATCTTGTGCATAGATATGACATTAAACAATATATCTCCTAGATCCCCTTGAGCCATATCCACTGAGAAAGTATGTAGCTCTGTGCACCCACATCACAACGCGCTCAACTTCAACTTGAGTAAAGTAAGAAATAACGCCAGAAAAAGTCCAGCTGTGCTGTTTTAGACTATTTGCCAGAAGATGTCGTCTCTATTTATCTATCGAGCGCCATTTCAAAATTAGAAATGTGGATCCAGTTTCACAAATGTACATTAGATTAGAACATGCAGAACACATTTTTGACTCTTTCAACGGAAGTAAAAGCAAAGCCAAAAACAATATAAAACTACTTTTGACAGAGTCGATGTTCCAGCAACTTAAACTACGCCACAAACCTGTAAAACAAAATGGACTGAGAGCACGGCCACCATCAATCCTAACGACTTCAGACAGATAACATGAGCTGGCTGGGCGACAAATTACCCGCTGGTTTGGTGCAGGGAGTTATGGGTAATCCAGTGATTTCAGGCCCTTTACTGTAGCATTATGAAGAACTTAATATTGGTGCGGCTCATTGTACAGTAATAGGAAACATGCTGCAGCAGCTACGACCGAGTTGTGTGGTGCATGTCAGTCACACTCACTGGAGGAAAGTCAGCTTCAGCCTGCTCTACTGTAACACTTAGTTGAACACGGGAATTTCTTCAACCCAGTTTTACCAAAATGTACTCACCCATTTCTCATCCAATAGTGACATTATTCAGTGCTCAAAAACCCCCACAAACATTTCTGCTTAGACTAGAAGGGCCAAAACAAGTGACGTAATCTATTGATTAGTGATGGACGTGTGAAGCCTTGTAACACTTTGAGGCTTTCCTAGCAAAAAAGTGTCGTATGCTTCGAAGTCTCTGAGCCGTTTCGTTCTGTTTGAACACTGAACTCTTGTGGACAAACTTTATTAACGCGACTTCTCAAGACACCAACGCAATCATGTGTGCAAGAGAAGTTTCATACAGACGTGTGGCGGTTTTATTATTTGCAGCCTGATATTGATGTTTGAATGATCAAATCAATCACATTAGACCGATAAATAAGAGTAATTTTCTTTGTAACGTGGATCTGTGTATCACAGAGCTCCAGGGCATCAATGCGCAATCTTTTTACTTCATTCAGCCAGACCTAATTTTGGCACAATTTGCTGAAGATTTCCCTCGCCTGGTCAGCCATCCACGCCTGCTTTTTTATCCCTTCAAAAGCAGGACTTTGTAAAGAATAGGAATATATATAGGGCTTATATAAAACCTATTCTGGCCGGCCCACTGCCACTTTCCCCACATGAAGGCGGTTCAATGGGAAATGGTAACCTTGCCTGCAAGCTGAATTCTCGCGGTATTTGTGAGTTCACTCGATATTGTGGAGAAGTCATTAGAGTCCTACACAATCAACAATCATCAATCTGGCTTTTGCCAGGTTAGGGAAATGGGGGAAATACAGCACATTTATTTATCACTATCACGTTTTTAGCGCCTCGCCGCTCAAAGCAGCACAGTGAGACGCTCTGAGCCGATGACCCGCTTTGAGACAAGATACGCAACTCACAGAATGAAGAGGCTCCGGCGCAGTGTTTCGAAGCAATCTGCTTCAGGAAGAGCGATACAAGCTCCAGAGCGTCGTGTTTTTTGCCCATCACTACTATTCATTGATGTCATTAATACACAATAATCAGCATTTCACATATTTCAGGAACAAGTCTAAGCTGAGCAGCAAAATAGAAGCAGTATTTACACAGTGGACCAGACTGATAATGTCTGGTAATGTCTTTAAATGTAGCAAATTAGCTTTGGAATTTTCTTGTTGTAAAAAGTTATCCTATGTTCTGCTTCACTCACTTTACTACACCCTGGGTTTTTATAACTAATTTCCATGCTACGGCCGAATGCACTCATCCTTCACACGTGTCCCCTTTGGCAGAGAACTGACCCCATCCGTCTGTACTGCCCCGCGGCCCCCTGCAGTGGACCCCGCGCAAATACCACTAATGTATTGCCATCAGAGGTGGGAGTTGCATTTAATCTAAATGCAAATGTGGCACTGATTATAAAGAGCGCGAGGCGGATGGGAAAGGTCAGGACAAAACTGGCAACATACCCCACAATGCTTCAGCCGGCATGACTTCACAGAATTATCCAGAGGTGCAACCGAGATAACAATTTAAATATAAAAATGTACTAGCTAAAAAGACAAGCTACAGCAAAGTGAATTTAAAAACAACTCACATAAATATTTTGGTGTTAAAGTAATTTACCTAAATATTGATTAAAGATAATGTTATAAAACATGTATAACAGGGTCTCCTTCCGTGAAAATCCCCTTTGTGAGTTTTAATCTTTTTAAACTTTATCCCGTTTCTGTCCAATTTTGGGTCTTTAGACACACAGTTTGTATTGTATTGTAGAAATGACAGCGGGAGGAATGTGGAGGGCACACATGGAGGCGATCATTCATGGCTCATTACAGCAGCCGTCACGTTTAAAGACTGGCTCCGATCCACGTGTGATGCCATATTCAGTCCAGTCTGAGCCGCCCCTCGACAGACGAGCTCCATTTACTGCGGGACAGTTCACTGATATGTCCCACTGTTAACATAAAAGCATCACATCAGACGATTACTCCTGCACTATGTGGAAGGAAACGTCGTTATAGGGAGGAGAGACATAAAAACAACTTTTGATTTGGAGATTTTGGGGCAGTTTGTTTTTAACTTATCTTTCAGATGGAAACAAAGAAATAATCTGTTTTAAACGACAAAGTGTTTTACTGAATCAATGTTGCTTTGTCAATATCTAATTCCAAGCCTCAGTTGAGTGAATAATTGTTTTTTTTTATTGTTATGTTATGTTTGTGTCAGTAATCTAAAGTTCATGCTTTAAATACTTATAGCATTATCTGTGAAAAGCGCTTTATAAATAAACTTTTCTTACTTACTAGTATTAAAACAGCCTCTGATGGTCACCATCCGAGGACATTTCTTTGAAGCATCATAATCCACGGAGAGCGAAGTCATATTTTTCAAAGTGCAGCACAATTAATTTTCCGTGTCAAAAGCTACAGAAGTCACAGGCACTGGTTTTGCTCAGCATTCTGAGTGTTTATTCTTATTGTAAGTGCAATGATCATGTAATGTGTCATTTTGAGCCTGTGTGAAGTGTAACATTTTGCCGACCAGTTTAGACCTCGTCTGTGAGTCTGAAGGAAGCTTTCCATCACAGCACTGCATAAACAACGTCTGGACTGTTTTCTTATATTTAGTGTATTGTCTTGATCTGCTTTTTCATGTAGTCAGTGTGTTTATCTTTAGTGTAATGCATGCATTCAAAATACCATTAATGCATGCTCACATTATAAAAAGAGAGTTGAGCTCTAGCTCATCAAAGCAGCAAATATCAGAACGAGACGACACAGATCAGTGGTTCTCAACCGGTGATTTGGGACCCAAAGGTGTCAGTCAGTCTTACGATCAATGCTTGAACTGTGAGGAAAGACCGTCTTGAGATTTAGCTGAACTGAAAAAAACACTTATTGTTGCTGAATATTGCTGTGTATTTGTTTAGACCGCAGCTTGTCTTGAAAGCTTGAGGGTGGGCTCTGAGTTGAGGAATTGCTGACATAGTCTTTATTTATGATGGTTTGTGAACCATTCTAGCTGGACTAGAATCATTCAGCAGAATCATTTTTTTTCAATATATTTTTCATAAAGTGCAACATTATATTGTGTGGTCCTCGCAGCTCTGATGCAGAGCCAAATACAACATGTGATAATGTTACTAAATGTGTCAGTTTGAGTCAAAAAAGAAGTGAAGTAACGACAGCCAGATTTCCTAAAGGCTTTGGTTTAGTGTAAAAAGCACCATCTCCAAATATAATCTGTCATTGTATTGTTGCAATGGGACAGGACATTTGCTGGTCTGACTCACAAGAGGATTGTTTTTTGACAGACGGGGGTAAATGTAATGTTTTTCTTTCTCACTTCATGAAAAGGGGGTAAAAATGAGTTATCCAAGTGTGTCATAAGACTGGGCCCATTTTTAAGTGTGAAGTGCAGTGGTGAGTGACTAGGTGTAAACACATGGATCCCTGTAGATATAACATGTAGAGTGCAATCACTTTGAGACAATCAGCGAACAATGGCCAAGTGTCTGTAATAAACAATATATACCCAAGACCACAGTATCCACGCACCTCTTTTACAGGACGACAAAATAGCCAACCTGCCCTTTAAAAACATGTTTTAACCTTTATTTAACAAGGAAAGTCCCGTTGAGATTACTAATCTCTTTTTAAAAAGGGAGTCCTGGCCAAGACAGTGGCACAAGTCAAGACAATTTAGAATACAAGACAGATTTCAAGCAACTATTTCATTAAACTATTTAAAAACATTTACAAACCATAAATTTCATTTCCAAATCTTTGAGCAATAGTTTAAACTGTCCTATTGGAACCAGTTCCTTTATTTTCCATTCTTTTTGTAAATTGTTCCATGTTGTCGGGGCAGAGTACACCATAATGATATGGTGGAAGCAGATGCAGAAAACCCTTATAAATGAGCATAAACCACTGAGTGAGTCTACGAGTTTCCAGTGCTGGCCAGCGCTGGTTCACAGTGGTGTGTACGAGGCTTACAATTTGTGATAAATCGCAAAGAGACATGGTAGACAGAGTCAAGCAGTTTCAATACTTGAGTTGGGGCAGTCATATAAATAAGGTCAACATATTCCAAAATCAGTAAAAATGTTGCTGCTACTAGTTTCTTTTTCACATTAAAAGAAAAGCATAACCTATTTCTGTACTAAAAGCCGATTTTCAGTCTCAGTTTCCTAACTAATTGTTCAACATGGCCTTACTGGAGGACTAATCTGCAGATTCTTTGTTTTTGAAAATAGCATCAACTTGCTCTTATTTGCATTTAAAGAAAGATCTAATTGTGGAAACATGTTCTGAACTATGTTAAAATCATTTTGTAAAGTAGACACACTGGCACTTCAATTGTTTGCAAAGCTATAGCTCACCATATCATCAACATAAAAATGGTATTTGGTGTCCACAAGATCATGGCCAACATTGTTCACAAAAATGGTAAAATGGGCACTCCTTTAGTTAATGAGAGAATATTAGAACAAGTGTTATCTGATTTAATACATTGAGATCTGTCAGTGAGATAATTGCAAATCCATCCAACTGCCTTTTTAGAAGGTCCAATATTGATCAATCTCTCTTTGAGGAAAGTGTGGTTTACAGAGTCTAAAGCTTTTGCGGCACAGTGTTTCTCGTCAAGAGCTGTGGAGATATCATTGATCACCTTCAGTGTTGCTGTTATGGTACTATGACCGTTTCTAAAACCTAACTGGAATTCACATAATATGTTAATCATCATCTTAATCATGAGTTTGTTGAACAGGTTTATGTTTTTATATCCAACGTCCTTCCTCTACTTCCTTAACATGCTTGGGAATGGCCTAGGTCCATTAAGTGGCAGTAATACAAGGTAAAGCTTTCTCAGCGTGAGGGCTGAAATTCCTGGCATCCAGCTCTTCAACATTCTCTATATTTTTGCAACGCTTCCCTCGATGTTAAAGATACAGTACCTTCCTTACAAGACCTACATGTAATATGAGGATATAAATGAAACAGCTACAATTTCTCTTGGTCTTTTAGACTTTAAGCCCAAAGCCAAGAAAAGAAAATGAGTGATGACTTGACAGCTTTATAATTTTGGCATTAGGCTGACAACAAGTGAATCACATTGACTACAAGTGCATGATTGGACTGGCTGCCATCCATAAATCTCAGTCTTAAAAATAAAAGATTTCGCCATAAAACAGCTGGACAAACACAACAGAAAAAGTCATGATTTTTCACAGTAGCAGGCTATAACTCCGTATATTTTACACTGTTTGGACAAGACTAATAAAATGGTGCAGTGTGGAGGCGTTGAACTGTGACTGCCCCCTATGGCGAGAGATGGTATGTGATTTGAAAATGTTATAAAGATCAAAGGTCGTGGAAGTACCTTGGGTGGTATAGTTTGGTTTTCCCGGTCACACTCGTCCTGGGGGAGTCATGAGAAGACTTATTATAGAAGTGAACGAGGACAAGCTCATATAGGACTGAGAGTCGGGGCACGGATGATTCCCCTGTGGACACTGTGTGCACTGGGAACCGGCGTGGACATGTGTGTGATGAATGGGCTGATATGTTACAGAGAGCAACAATAGCAGGACGTATAGATGAGCGATACAGATCTAACGACATGTTTTCAAAGACGTAAAACCTACAATACCTTTGGACATAAATAATCTTCTGGCTGGAAAATGGACATGTGCTTTAAAGCTGGGATAACCAATTTATGTTATAGGACTTTTTCCACCATAGTCCTTTATTGCAAATGCAGCCATGTGCAAAAAAATTAAATGTAAACAATTACATTTTTATACATTGCAAAATCAGAATGTAAATGAGCACAGTGTAATTCTTTCCTGAAACTTGCTTTTAATTAATTTATGCAAATGTGACGACGGGGAGGTATCGTGAATGCTAGAAATTAGTTAGGGCAGCAGCTAACAGGTTAATAACCCTTTATACCCTTTACTCACTGAAATACTTGGAAATACATAATTTCAAATTAAGAGTGTTACTGTTTTTTTTCTGTTTTTTCCACACACAAAAATCAATATCATGCAGAAAATCAATGTGAGTTATGTTACTGTGGAGAATATTTGGTTCTTTACCTTTAAAGTGGTAAAAAAAAAGGACTTTCAGGTCTCGGGAATGATCACACCTGTCATAAGCAAAAGTTTTGAGAAAAAAAGGGTAGTTCAGCTTTTACTTCCATTTAGTTTTATTTTTCAGGGTGAAAACATGAGCATACAGATCACTTTTACCACTTGTACTCAGATTCTTTAAGTTTACACATCTAAGACTCTAAAACTGCAAAGTTGGGCTGAGTTGAATTCCCCAAACAAAAAAATATATACATTTGTATCAATTTTCAATTTCTCAAAAAACAGCAAAGTATAATTTTATGCATCTAAATGTATACTGTTGACATGACAGGTGTGAACTTGCTGTCGTGTGTCATCTATTGCAGTTTTTTTCTGTTTTTTCCACACAAAAAATCAATATCATGCAGAAAATCAATGTGAGTGAAGTTACTGTGGAGAATATTTGGTTCTTTGCCTTTAAAGTGGTAAAAATATATTTTAAAAAAAAGGACTTTCAGGTCTCTGCAACTCCAGCACGCACGAGGGGGCTTCCAGGATAAAAGGTTGGGAACCACTGATCTATTGTGTCATAAATGGAGCACTTAAAACAATGCAGGTTCATAAACCATCAACAAAAACACAGGAAGTAAACAGCATTTATCAGACAATCTCTCTAATATTATGTGGACATGAAGGGAGGGTTGTGCAGATGAGGTACGGTGGCTCGGAGGGGATTTTTAAGAATCACAAGAGACTACTAAACCAAAATAAGTCCGGGTGCTTTCCCTAATGCTTCAATTGTGCCTCACTCTTCACTACCAGCACAGAAAGTCGCCAATACACAGCTGCTACATCAATAAAAGGTCCAGGTCGTCACTGAGGCGAGACCAAGACGGGATTAAAACAACAACTTTGATTAATACGATAATGACCCAAGCTGCAATGGACTTATAAATAGAAATGTAAATCTGAATGAAAAATAGAAAATAATTTGTCTTAAACAGCAAGATCTGACAGATCTGTGCTGAGCAAAAACAGAACAGTAAAAGACAAAATACGTTTCGTACAGGATCATCCTCCTATGTCCTATTCATCACGGGGAAGAGGTAACGTGTAACATATTCAATTCTACACGCACATCAATCAACAACCAGTCAGAGAGTCAGAAGAGCCAGATAAGGATAACTTTAGAACAACAAGTATTTGCAAATATTTCATTATGGAGGGGCTTCTTCAGCTATGAGTTTCTCCTGGTTTGGAAACTAGAACCCCGGGGGAGACGGGGGAAATTCAGCGCTGAAGAAGCTTCTTGATCAATAGGGAGAAGGAGGAGGACTTCATTTGTATAGCGCCTTTCACAGACATGGTCACAAAGCACTTTATATTAGGACAATTTACAGTGCCTTGAACTTTTGCACATTTTGTCATGTTTACAACCATAAACGTAAAGATTTTATTTTTGAATTTTTTATTGAAAGTTCACACACAAGTAACAGACAGCTGTGAAGTGAAAGTAAAATGACCCTATGATGAAGCAGCGTTAAGTTATACAAAGATTTCCCAAGATTTGAACATCTCACGGAGCACTGTTCAATCCCTCATTCGGAAATGGAAAGAGTATAGCACCACTGCGAACTTACCAAGACACTGCGTCCACCTAAACTAACAGACCGAACAAGTAAAGCACTGGTCAGAAATGCAACCAAGTGCCCCAAGATAACTCTGGAGGAGCTGCGACGTACTGCCGCTGAGCTGGGGGAATCTGTACATGGGACAACTATAAGTCGTACTCTACACAAATCTGGCCTTCATGGACGAGTGGCAAGAAGAAAGCCATTATTGAAAGGAGGCCATAAGAAATCCCGTATGAAGTTTGTCAGAAGTCATATGGAGGACACAGCTACCATGTGGAAGAAGGTGCTTTGGTCAGATGAGACAAAAATTTAACTTTTTGGCCCAAATGCAAAACGTTATGTATGGAGCAAACCTAACACTGCTCATCGTCCTGACTGCACCATCCCCAGTGTCACATATGGTGGGAGGAGCATCATGCTATGGAGCTGCTTTTCCTCAGCGGGGACTGGGAAGATTGTAAGAATAGTCGGGAAGATGGATGGAGCCAAATACAGGGACATTTTGGAGGAAAACCTGCTGGAGTCAGCAAGAGAATTTTGAGGCTGGGGCGGAGATTCACATTCCAGCAGGACAATGTCCCTAAACACAAAGCTACATCTACAATGGAATGGTTTAAAAACAAACATATTAATGTGTTAGAATGGCCCAGTCAAAGTCTTGAAAACTGCTGTTCACAAACGCTCTCCTTCTAATTTGACAGAGCTTGAGTTGTTTTGTAAAGAGGAATGGCCTAAAATGTCACTCTCTAGATGTGCAAACCTTGTAGAGACCCCAAAAGACTTGCTGCTGTTATTGCAGAAAAAGGGAGTTGCACAAAGTATTAATTCATGCTGTATGAATACTTATGTACGCCCAACTTTTCAGTTGATACAGATGTATAATTTTTCTTTTACTTAACAGTTGTCTGTTACTTGTGTGTGAACTTTCAGTAAAAAAAATCAAAATAAAATCTTTATGTTTAGGGTGTAAACATGATAAAATGTGCAAAAGTTCAAGGTGTATTAGTAGTTTCACATGGCACTGTCTATTCACTCTATACCTCGGTGGTGGTAAGAGAGAGGTGATACGTCATCCATTTCTCAACAACCCAGTGACAACTTTTTGAAAACTTTTGATATGATGGTGATATGTATGTAACATTATATTGGTTCACATTTTCACAAAATCAACGTATTCAATTTGTTATTAGGCATTGGAGGAATAGAGGGGAAAAAAATGCCAATGAATAGGGCTGAGTACTGTTATTTTTTGTTACTATAACATTACTTGGTTATCGATACCGATACCTGAACGATACTTTTCCGATCCCTATATTAAAATATTTGTCATATAGAACCATAAAACAGATTAATAATGTTAATTTATTTATTTTCCTCTCATTTAATTTTTTTTTGCATGTTTAATTTGTCCCCTCCTGGAACCGCCACCTTAACGTGGTGGAGGGGTTTGAGCGTCCGAATGATCCTGGGAGCTCTGTTGTCAGGGGCTTTGTGCCCCTGGTAGGGTCTCCCAGGGCAAACAGGTCCTAGGTAACGGGTCAGACAAAGAGCAGTACAGAAGCCCCTTATGAGAGACCAACAGGCCCGGGTAGAACCATGAGGCCGTCCTTCTGTGGACCCACCACCTGCAGGAGGAGCCATAGGGGCTGGTGCAATGTGATTTGGGCAGCCCCACGACCTGGCAACGGACAAGTGGAAGAAAATGGATGGATGGATGTTTCATTTGTTTGAGGTAAAACCACCAAGAAATGTCCTTTCACAACAAAAGTTTTTCTTATCTTATTTTCCCAAATTTTTAACCAATTTTTTTTTCCCACCAAATTTTTTCCAATTGTTTCCCCTAAATTCTTCCCAATGTTCCTCCTTTTTACCCCCAATGTGTTTTTTTCATTTTCTTTCCCACGTGTTTTTCCCATTAAAGTTTGATGACCAACAGCATCAAAACTTCAATATAAAAATTGTATATTTCTTTTCGGTACTTCTATTTTTTTCTATACTAGTACCTAAAAAAAATTTCGATACCAGAGTGGTATCATTTATCAGTATCCAGCCCTAACAATGAATGAGTGAATGTATAAAAATGTCACCCTAATGTTGAACAAAAGCTCTAACAAAGATAAATCGTGCATCCGTTGCGTCTGCTGCGCCCCAGACCAATTATTCAGTCATTTGTGTCTTTGAATTCGAGTCTTCCGACATTCCACGCAGTTACCCTCTCATGTACTTTACATATCACTGTGAACATGACAGGGGCATTTATCCATCTGCTGGCTGTGTGCCCAGACCAGCGCTTCTCCACACCCCATTCAACAGCACAATCGTTAACGCCACATTATTATCTTCTCCACCGGGGGCAGAGTGCAGCAGACAAGTGTTAAAAAGCCATTCGTCTTGATTAAGCTATCTTTGTAATTTGCCATGTCCACATATAAAAGCAACACATGTTACCATATGGTCTGCCAGCCTTTCACTCGTTTAAGCAAACACGGATCTGAATGAAAAGTCACAAAAGCCCTAGACTGCCAACATGCAACTTCAATGTAAGTTTAGAGGTTAAACTGATTGGGATGCATTGGAAAAGCTGGGGCTATTTGTCATCGTCTACAAAAGGACCCAGTGAGAAAATGCATGCGCAAAAAAAGCAACTGTTGAGAAGTTATTGAGAAAATATTTCCCATAAATTACACCGTTTCATGCATGATGCGCTTATTAAGAAGTACCCAATTATGAGCATATAAAATCGCCCATAAATTTTGAAAAGAAAATATTACACAAGTGGGAAATGTTTGCATTGGTTAAACTCACAAAAACTTTGGGCCAAAGTAACTATGATCTTCTGACATGGGGCTTGTAACTGCCCTGTACAAGACGCCAACTCAAACTCAAGCTGTGTTAAGATATATTGTTTTATTTTGACTGAACTCAACATGTTGAATGTACTCTCTGCGCTGTCTGGACATTTTTCTCATCCAAAGAATATGAAGTCCAGTTTGGAATAATTGCTAAATAAACCTTCTAAAATTGACACAAATGTTTATGTTGGAGGTGATTGAAGCTATAAAGAAATCTGTGTATTGATACAAATTTACCTAATCTATTCATACATTTATGTGTGTGTATTCTATTTATTCATGCTTTCATGTTTCCTTCCTGAAAAGTGCAAAATAGACTTGACCTAAAACTCTGTTATTTCCGGGTTAAATTCTCTATCCATTATGTCACAGACCACAAAAACAACTAAAATACTAATTATTGATTTTGCAATAACACAAAATCTAGATACTGCGTTCTCATCCACATTTAGCCGACTCAAAATGCCATCGATATGACACCAACTTCGTAACCACGTAACCCCCCGTCTGAGCCGAGCAGATTTCCTCCAGTTTGGCTTTACCCAAATCTAAAAGCGTCTTGACTGGAGAGCAACAAGTATAATGTTTCAATTGAAATCTAAGACCGACAAAAGTGATCGGAACTTTGTTGTCAGGTCGCGGCCATGTTTTTGTGAAATGTTTTGATGCGTTTGTCACTTTTTAGTTGCATTTTTATAAAGTTTTTGTGAGTTATTGTCACTTTTTTGTTGCATTTTGATCCTTGTTTTTGTCGCCATAAAGCCAAACAGGAGATGTGCTTGGTTCAGGTGGGGGTTAAGAGATTTTAAGACCTCTTAAGTGAAGAGCAGTACTTGTCCTAGTCTGGGAATTTGTCCTCAGCACCTGCATCCTTCAACGTCGCTGGGGCAAATGAGCCTGATTTAGACCTACCCATAAGATCTAGCCTATTGTGCATCTGTTTTAGGGGAAGATGGGGGTAAACGTTTAATGTTGGCCCCAAAGCTGAATCAAAGGATTGATCTGGAACAGAATCTGGTTTAAAATCATCTTCCAAAATCAAAACAGAGTGGCAGACTCTTTTCAGTACGGTGATCCCGATTACCTCACTAACGGCTCCACAAGATAAACGGGGAAGTCATCAATTTAAATACCCACCGCTCTGGGGATACTGAAGATGAAGATTTCTGATTGTGAAAGTGTGTGTATAATTCATAACCAATCAAAGCCACTCGTAACCTCCGACCTCTTGTTCACGTCTGCTCTGTGATTACGGGGAGATTGCTCATATTTAGAGAAAACAAACCCAAACTTATCACAAGCCTGATCTATAGCTAACACTTCGCCTCTGTTTGGACAGTCTCCCAGCTCCCACTAACTCAATAACCAGTTGGCTTTCAGAGCGCTTCCTCTACTCATTTAAGCCAGATGACATCGGACATTAGCGAAGGGGTTTGTCCCTTGTGGAAAATGTGGAATTACACAGACAAAGAAAGAGCTCTTAACAGCGCGCTACCTAAAAGTGATGACAACGCGATGCAGATGGGTGTGTCGAAAGGCTAGATTTGGCTAAAAGGGGTTCCACGGCCTCCAGTGTTTTGCATAAGGCCTTTAATCACCTGTAGGTCAGTCGTCTTTGACCCTGGAGCGGAGTTAAGTTTATTTGGACACGCTTGAATAAGTGCCATAATGTGAGGTGAAATCAGCTTAATATGTGCAAAAGGTGTCAGAGTTTACATCCAATGGACTGTGAGTAAAGTATGTGGCTCTTAATCTAATGAAAAAATAATAGAGGAGTGCAGAGTGAGGTTTTAGATCATCCAGTAATGCTGCTTTCTGGCTTAATGGATAAAAACAACTGAAACCCTAAAGATAGGTTTCCTTCACTAATCCTGTATAAAGATCTAGAGAGGGGGCCTTGAGTGCTGCACTGCGGTCACTCACTGCTTCATCACACATTGACCGATGACTCAAATGTAGAGGATCAATTTCCCTTTACGGAGACAATGAAATGATAACTTTCCCGTCCATTCTTTGAGTAAAAGTGGACACATTTTAGGTCATCTTTTCCAAATGCTTTATTTTGTTAAAAGAAAAATCCCTTTCGTAGTCCCTCTGCGGGGAATACACGTTTTAATAGGATGACTGGGGGCCTTTCAGCTCCCCCTGGAGTCTCTGGCCAGAAAACCACAATTGCAACTTCCATGCTCCGGGTCGGGGGGGCAATACACACATAGAATCACGAAGAAGAAGCTAACAGGCTAACGGGCAAAGCTAACTGTGGGCTAGCGCCACTTAAACAGTATTTACAGCCAAGTTTGAGTGAAAAAAAAAATCTCCATTGTGTGGTTGTGGTACAATGTACAATATCTCTCTCTCTCTTTGTCGTTTCTGTCAGTGTAGTATTTACTCTCACGAACAAAAAAGTGTTTTGCAACAGTTCAGTTGCTCTGATGACATTGCAACACGTAATCTGGAATGTCCCACACTGTAGTTTTAAGCATTAAAAAAACAAAGATCTAAACTTAAGATTTTGAACAACAAACAAGTATATTTACTGTATGTTTATATAGAGTGAGTGGTTTCCCTCTCTATCGTGGACTGAAGCATCCATATTACCATTCATCCCCTATTATATATGCGAGAGGTACGAGAAACAGTCCATGTTGTCATTGGCTTGATACCGTATTCACCTGTGGGTTATTTATGATATGCGATACGTCAAAACTAAAACATCTATAGAAAGGTAAAATGCTCTGTTTGCTCCATAGAGAGAACCAAGAGCGTAAAAATAACATGAGTGGAGTTTGATTTGCCAAAAATATATCATATTCCGCAAATTTCGATTCTAGCAATTTAAAAAAATGTTAAAGTAAACCCATGATGTGTGTTTACGTGAGTGACAATCTGCAATAGTATGAGGCAAACTCTGTGCCAGTAAGAAGGCTGTGATAAATGATTTGTTGAGATTTTGCAGGGAAGGACCATTCAGATCAGCTTACGTTTCCTACAATCAGTACAGTTTTAAAGATTTTACATACATTACGTTTAATTCATTTATTCAAAATGACTCTTTTGATGTTGAATGTTGCAGACCCCTGGACTAGACCTATAGAGAGTTCCAGTAAAAGTACAGAGCCATAAGATCCATTTCTGAATATTTATGTGGAGTTGACCTGTTTAAGTGGCGTTTATTATTAGTATTGCTCCATTGTGTCGCCGACAGAGAGTGTTTACCTGTTGTGTTTACGGCAAACCTGGAATCCCCCTTCTCCTCAACAAAAGGTGGACGTGCAGCAGTGGATGGGCCTAGACTCTGGTAGATGTAGGCGTGTCCTCCTGCCCCTCTCTCTCACTGTCCCGGGGCGGAGACTGGGACCTGCCCAGGGGCTCTTTGAGGAAACAGTGGCGTCGCAGCTCGGAGGTGACAGCGGGAGACAGGAACAGGCACAAACACAGGAACCCTCCATTCTGCCACAGACTCTCCCTGAGTGGACTATGAGGGACCGGAGAGAGGACAAAATCACCAATTCAATCTATGCCAAATAATCTGCAAATATTAGATACAATTGCAGAGTTTTGGGCCTAATAGCAGATTGTGTAAAAATCTCATCTGATTTTAGTCACTTTTATTATGTTTTTGTAACCTGGTTTTGATTGACAGCTACTGAACGCTAGAGCTGGGTGTAGTCCATGCAAAGTCAATGGACCTGTAACTGGAAAGAAAGAGCCAACATTCTGTCTCGATCTCCGTTAACATGCTGTTTTATTTGATAAGGAGCTAATTCATATCACTACACCAGATCCAGACTCTTGTAACACATTTGTCTAATTTCTCAATCTCTGGCCAAGTCAACATATTGTACACAGTGTCTATTGGCTTACCGGGGTGAGTCGGGCTCCAATAGCTTTGACAATGAAATACCGCAGTTGTATTTTTTAGTAATTACAGCACTCAGTCTAAATGAGCAACGGCCAAATTTCTGCTAAATTCATCTTTCACTTGGCTTTACGAGGAGTGCATGCATCATATGAGCAGTTAATATATTAACCTGATATTTGAGTCCCAAGTATGTTGTTTTTAATCATATTGAAAAATTCTATTTGTTTTTTTTTTGCACAAAAGTCTAAACTGCAGCTACTGAGCTTTACAATTGCCTCTTTTAAGCGACCAGTGGAATTGTGTCTATAATGACTGTAATGGGCTGGTGCATAGTTTCCCTAAAGTTGGCTGCTGATCTAAGAGGGCAGTGCACTTGAAACTAGAATAGTCGAAAGTGAACTTATTCTACACGGGTACATAATATGGCAAAACGACCAGAGAAACAAAGGGGAGAAGCCAGAAGTGGTTCTGTCATGCACAACCTGTTGGCAAATGTTGAGCACTCAAATTGTATTTGGTGTGAGGTGTTACAAAAGCTCATTGTACATTGCACAGACATGACCCATTTACATCATAAACTGCTCGCTATATCTAGTCAGACTGAGTGGCAACTAGGGCTGCAAAATACATTATTAAATTATTATTATCACACTTCGTAATATCCATATCGCACGAAGCCACATTGTAATATCACTGAGGTCCTAGTGACTCACTTTTTTTTTTGTCATAGCATAAAACAAAAAATGGACAGAATTTCTAGGCGCAGCCAGGGGCCGGAGGGTGTCCGGTTTGGGAACCTCAGAATCTCATCTCTGCTGTTTGCAGATGATGTTGTTCTGTTGGCTTCCTCAAATCAGGACCTCCAGCGCGCACTGGGGCGGTTTGCAGCCGAGTGTGAAGCGGCCGGGATGAGGATCAGCACCTCCAAATCTGAGGCCATGGTTCTCCACCGGAAAAAGGTGGCTTCCCCGCTTCAGGTCGGTGGGGTGTCCTTGCCTCAAGTGGAGGAGTTCAAGTATCTCGGGGTCGTGTTCACGAGTGAGGGACGGATGGAGCGTGAGATCGATAGACGGATCGGTGCGGCGTCAGCAGTGATGCGGTCGCTGTATCGGACCGTTGTGGTGAAGAGGGAGCTGAGTCAGGGGGCAAAGCTCTCGATTTACCGATCGATCTACGTTCCCACCCTCACCTATGGTCATGAGATTTGGGTAATGACCGAAAGGACAAGATCGCGAATACAAGCGGCCGAAATGAGTTTCCTTCGCAGGGTGGCTGGGCGCACCCTTCGAGATCGGGTGAGGAGCTCAGTTACCCGGGAGGAGCTCGGACTCGAGCCGCTACTCCTCCACGTCGAAAGGAGCCAGCTGAGGTGGCTAGGGCATCTGTATCGGATGCCTCCTGGTCGCCTCCCTCGGGAGGTGTTCCAGGCATGTCCTATTGGGAGGAGGCCTCGTGGAAGGCCCAGGACACGCTGGTGGGACTATGTCTCCGTGCTGGCCTGGTGTCGCCTCGGGGTCCCCCCAGAACAGCTGGAAGAGGTGTGCGTGGATCGGGAAGTCTGGGTATCTCTGCTGAGACTGCTGCCCCCGCGACCCGGCCCCGGATAAAGCGGAAAAAAATGGATGGATGGATGGATAAAACAAAACAAAAAACACGGTGGTACAGTCTCCCCGTGCCTGCGCAGGTTTCCTCCATGTACTCCTGTTTCCCCCAACACTAAAACCATGTACAATAGTCCAAAATGAATGAGAATGTGAGGGAGTAAGTGTAAGCCATTAATATTATAAGTGTAAGCCATTATTATTATTATGGTAATTGCATTTAGTTACATGTTAGCCTTATTTTAATATTATAGTCCTGGTTTGACATAATTTGAATGAAAAAGAAATATATCATGTTGAAATGGTTTCTAAAATCTCAGAATTCTTTCTCAAATTGTGTAGCTCGAGACGCAACATGCCCTTTCTGCAAAGTAAAAGCAAATACAAGATAGTAAGGTAGACATGTTGACAATGTGGCACATGCACAGTTTAGCTATTCCACAATAAGATCCATAGAGAAAGGCAAAGAACCCAGACCGAGAAAACCAGGTCACTCAGTCCTCGGGCAGCACTAGGCAAGAAGTTTATTTGTAGAGCACAATTCATACACAAGGCAATTCAAAGTGCTTCACAGTTGCATAAAATTACAAGAAAACAGATCAAATCAATCATTAAAACAACATAAAAATTTATCAGTTACAGTAAAAGGCAAGAGTGCAGATAAAATACTTTCAGTTTTCATATGCACGGGTAAAAAGATTATAAGATAAAAACGTTTCACAATGTCGGCAGTTGCCAGTCCGATTCCCACTGTCCCAAGGTTCATACGGTGCTTCTTTGACCTGGCCTTCAACTCGTGTAGTATGCCTTTATTCACATGTATTTTCTGGACATATGTTGAATCACTTGTAACTATGCCCGCTGTAATATCTCATTCAGGGTAGTGGACTGTACACAATGCGGCTGCTAACACACCCTGTTCTCATTGTGCCACATCTATAGCTGTTGTAATTAGGCTCATTCACTTAGAGGAGGGCACCTACTACCCCAGCCCATACACAGCTCTTTCACTGCCATATTGATGGCTTCGACCTTGAGTGTATCCCCTGCAGCGTTATAGTGGAGTCTGTCAGTCTGACGAGCGAACGCTAACCTAAACACACCTAATTGGCCAATCACCCGCCCCGGGCCCAAAGTGACAACTGCTTGCTCTCACCTCCATGCTGTTTGGGAGTGGGAACGCCACCGGGGGGACACTGGGACATAATCTTGGGAGCAGACAAGTCTTCCTCCCTCCATTGGATTATTGGTCTCTTGGGCTGCTCTGTGCTTTCAGAGGGAAACCCCCTGCAGAGACAAGACCTGCTTTTTAACAAATGCACAGCCAACATGGGTTTATCTATAGGACAAGTGTGAGAACGGGTCATGCAGTTTGGCCTAGGACAGATACAGTATCTTTTGGACCTTCTCTCTAGGCCCAATGGTGAGAAGGTCCAAATGTGTTAAAGACCTGACTCTACTAATGAACTGCAAACATCCCAATTCTGCAAAGATGGATTTATGAGCATGTTCTGCAAATTTCAGGGAACTCAACAACATTTCAAACTGGTCTGCTAGTTCTCAATCAGTGTTGTTAGGATTACTTCATGAAAGTCAACCAGTGACTGATTACTCCTTCTAAATGTAATCTAGCTACTACAAATAACACCCACCAAGCACACCAACACACAAGCCGACGCGCGTTGGTGTGCTTTTTAATGTTTCTGGCCCAAAAATAAAGCATTTTCTACTTTGCTGGATACCAGAAGCTTCCTGTTCTAATTTTTGTTAAGGATCAAGGTCTGTTCAAGTCTGCCCTACATTCAACTGTGAAAATATTACAAAAGGTAATCAATGGTTACTTGATAAACAAATTATAATCTAATCACAAATTTTGTCATTGTAGTCCTGTTACAATTACATGTATGTTACATTACTCCGTTACTTAAAAAGTAATCCAATTACAGTAGGGGAGAACTTTAGTAATCCAGCCCTGGCAACACTGTTCACGATCAGCACTATATGCACAAAGCTCTGTCTGCTCTTACAATATACTGGAGGTGCAAAACTACATTAATTCCACCACTGGATGACGTCACTTCAGTGCCTTGGCAGAAGATGTTCTCAGCTGTGGATTCCCTGATGAAAGCAGTTTGATTAAACAAAGATTTTATTTAGGCTTCATGTATCTAACCCCGAGACATTTCAGCTCAAACACAATCATGTTGTGATGCTGCCTCTCGATTGTCCATTGTCCCGTTCCCTAAGCCTGACCCTGAGTTACCCCATAACACATGCAACTGAAATATTACTGGGAAAATACATTACATCCAACTGCTTTTGTGTTATCCCACTAGACGAGACTTGGACAGGGCTTGGCTCGCTCCGTGAGGGTGGCGAAACCTTGTAAAAAAGAACAACTGAACGTACATGAAAGCGTGTTTAAATACCTGGTTGTAAAACCTCATGTGAATGACAACTGCCACGAGGGGTGGCATGCATATTTCATTATATTTCAGGAGAACGTCTTGGTGGGAAATTTGATTACCGAGCATTTGCATATCTAATCTGTAAAGCATAAAAAGATGGATCCGGGGCATGGCTTGTTTTTGAAGCTCTGGGAAACAAACACACATTGTAGTACTTAAACTATCTGCTGAAACAGAAGTCACACACTATAAAGGTAGAAAAGTTACAAACTAAATCAATGGTCATTTTCACATGTAATGAATGAATCAATCACCATTAGTTCTGTCAAGTTTTAGTCAAAGTGATTCAAGCTTTAGTAAAAACATGAATCTACTCCATCACAGCCATATACTGTAGTTCTGGCATACACATTTTTCTGCAGAGATTCTTGATTACAGTAGGTTTTACCAACGGCAATAGGGAGCAAAGTACTGTAGTAGAGTACCAGAGTTATCTGACCACTCGTACTAACAATTTTAAGTAATACTGCGTTTTCCACAACAGCAACACTAAACAGTTATTTAACATTTTGATTGCACATCAGGAGCATTTAGTAGAGTGTGTTTTCTTCTCTGTCCTGTGACTAACCACCTGCACACTCTGTACCACTGGTCTGCCTCATGTGGTCACTTTCCTCTCTTTGTTAACGCAGTGTCCCGGGATGTTTCCTGCTGCCAAATGAAGCGAGGTGTGTTTCCATTTATAGTCCTGATGCCAAGCGTAGTGTACTTTCTCCATCGGCAAGAGGATTTATGGGAACATGGTCCGATTTCCCCCGCCGTAAATGCAGAGACCAGCGTTGTTCACTTGGTGTGGTCGTAAATCACCAGTGTATGGCCGGTAGCTGCCACTCCAACTTCAAACCCAGTGCTTTGTGCGAAAGGTCAAACACCGGCTCAGATTGGATTAATTAGCAGTTTTCATGCAAATGCTTTTCAATAGCCCTAGAAAATATTGCACTTAGTTACACCTTTGCAAGTAGTTGGCAGTCACTTACAGTATTTATTTCTAGCATGAAAAAATGGTTGACCTTTTCCACAAGAAACATAATAATCCATATTATCAAAAGCACACATCTGAGATAAATAAGTGCAATAGTGCCAAAGCGTAATGTCTAGAATTTTATTAATTTTCAGTATTTTAAATGCCAAGAGCCATTTGATTCTCCTTAAAAAAAGACAGATATACGGACAACGTTTCTCCCCATCATGTAATACAAGATCAGCCGAGACCTACATCTGGACTAAACAATGACTGAACCCGGTGTGAACGAAGACTGAACAAGGTCTAAACCAGAAAGGGCAAACTTAACTTATCAAGAAAAACTAAAGCATAATTGCTTTATATCTTGTGGGGGAGTTCAGTTACCCAGGAGGAGCTCGGAGTCAAGTCGCTGCTCCTTCATGTTCCGAGGAGCAGCAGAGGCGGCTGCTTCCGTGACCCGACACCGGATAAAGCGGAAGGAGATGGAAGGATGGAATTACATCTAACATTTTCAGAGATGTACCACTGTTTGAGAACCACTGTACTAGACCAATCCGTAAAAAGAAAATGAGCCAAACCAAAAACTGCACAGCTGCTAAGGAAACACTTTTGGAAACCATATTATTTAGTCTGCAAGAAAGCACACAGGCTATTTTAGATTGTGTTTTACAAGAATCGACGCTCAAAGCACTATAATAAAACTCCACACTATTCAATAATTAAGTCTGTATTCAATTGGGCTCCGGGTTATTTTTCAGCTGCACCGTTTGATTATTAAAAACAAGAGGAAATCCATGCAGACAGGAAGGTTTCTCTTTTGTGCAATAAAGATTGTAAATAATGTGCCAAAAACAATCAGGAATGTTGTGAACAATAAGGAAACAAAATAACCACATGACAAACATCATGGTCACCAAGACCTGGCACGACTGAGGTCCATCTCACTGGATTGTCAAGGAAACCCAAGGGAGTCAATACCAAAAGGGTGATGCGTACACGCTGGCCTCCAAGTTTGCATTCTACAAGCCTTACTAACCACTGTTAACTTTCCTTCATATTGTCTTTGCCTAATGAGTCAAAGAAAGCTGCCAAAAATGCATAAAGACAGGAAATTGTATGAAATATAATATAAAGGCCAAATCACTGGGGGGAGCAGCGGAGTCAAGGTCAATGCAATATTGTTGATCATAGGAAGCGTGGCTTGTTATTAACAATGCCAAACACAAACAGAGGTGGGTCTCACTCTGACTTTGCGGAGCGGGACAACAGCAAGTGGGGCTTTCCTAAGGAGTTGTCCTGGACCCACAATGTATGAAAGACAGGCTCGTAACTGCCAAAAAAACAGGCCAATTCCCTAAGAAGATGATAAGAAAATAGCTTTGTTTATGTTCAAGTGTTCCTCTCAAAAGCCTGATTGAAAATACACCGATAATGTGACATGAATAAGTTTAAGGTAGCAGAAATGTAAAGATCTCATATGAGAACAGACTACAAAATAAACCTCCACGTCCACACTCAAGCCGGTTGTGTCATTGTACAAGCAGGCAGTCAAGGTATTTGACAGAAAACCTATGAGATGGCATCACTGTGACATCATAGTTTCAAAAACTTTATTAATTTAGTACTCTGAAATTGTTTTTTAAATGTTTGAACAGGAGGAGGAATATAGTGACACCTAGTGTTGTATAAGAGTCATTGCAGTTAGAAAATCTAAATTTTGTCACCAAATTATGAAGAAGCCCTTCCTATTGAGGACCTTTGCTCACCACGATGCAAATGTGTCCCTGCAAAAAAGTATTAATTCATTTTGGTGATTTACATATATTACGTTTTATTCATTTTAAATTCACGCCAATATGAATCTCATACAATTTATATCAGAAGATTTATAGATTAAACACACTATTTATTTTAAACAATCATCTTTTAATTTTTCCAAACACCGTCTCAAATCCGTCAGGATCAGCAATATGTCCATAGTGAGTGGAAAAATAAAAAGTCTGCGGACTGCTGTACGTCTTCAGTTTCAGTATTCTCTCGTTAGGGTCGTCTCCTGTATCCGCAATGGTCATGACGTCCGACACGGGGAAGAACAAGTCGCTGCGCTTCCCCCAGAAAGTCAAATGGGAAACTTTCAGCGTGGTCCGCGTGGGATCTAGATACATCATCCCCACCACTCTTCTGAAGAAGTGACTGGCCGTGTACAGCATAGCCCCCGCAAAGAGAGCTATTCCTGTAGAGTAGCCAACAAGGAAAACAGGCACATCTCCCTGTAGGTAGTAGTAGTAAACCGGGGGTAAAATGACCACTGTGATGCCCGTCTGGAGTAAATTGATATGTGGCAGCCTATAGATCACCGTGTACGACTGGTTTGCACCAAGTAAAATTCCTAGTTTGTAAACCTTGTTCACAAACCTTGGCAATAAAACGAATTCTGATTCTGAACGATTTGAGCATTTGACGGTTGTTGTGAGTTTAGTTGTTGATGGTACCATAAAGGTAAACACAAGGACATATGTTTTATTCACTGCATGGATCAACAGTGCTGCTATGGCAACAGCTCAGCAGTTTAACGTATGTGTTTCCGGAGTGAACTGCACGAGCGAGTTTTTTTTTTTTGATGAGATATGACACTGTAGGTTGGCTTGAAAGAACAATCAAATGGGAGGCTAACATTACCGCGGGCTTAACCGGAGTGAACTGTTTGACCGAGGCAACATGCTGCAGCTGGGGGACGAAGTGACCCTGTACTCGGTCATCTTCGTGGTGGTGCTGCTCGGGACTCGGAGTCCGGTGTGGACCACTGCACTCACTGTGTCCCTGTATGTCTTTGTGGCGGTTTTTCGGTTTCCTCAGGTGCCTGCTGATCGGACCAGGCAGGTTCTGCACCCGGACAGAGGCGCGTATGGCACGGGGAAGGTGTCAGCTATCGCGCATCGGGGCGGCGGGCATGACGCGCCAGAGAACACCCTAGCAGCGATCAGAGAGGTACACCCGAGGGGTTCAGATCATCCTTTATAACCTCCTGTTTTTGTTTCAGTGGTTATGAAATTTGATGCTGGGATTGGGCTAAAGTCAAATATATCAAGTGTAATACCAATAAAAGCCATGTAGGAGTGCTAAGGTTTTACTTTTAGTTGCACAACGTATTGTGACGTTTTAGAGAGTAAATAGTCACATGAGAGAGATTTAGAAGCACTTCTCCGCCCGAAGTCCAGCGCGCCGTTTATTAGGTAAAAAACAGTTATATCCGTTGAGATTCAAAGAACCACACTTAAACAGTCAACAGTAAATGGCAACGTCTCGTGCCCCTATATAACCAACACGAATAGGAACACTAACGCCAAGGACAGTAATAATAATAGATGTAGAACAAAAACCAACATTAAAACCGGAATATCTCTCCCACATATATAACTGGCGCAAAGTGAGCGGAACACAGCAACACTACGCTACATAGCCCCCACCAGAGGGGGTTAGTCGTCCCCGACAACCCCATCACCAAGCACATAGTCCTGCAAATGTCCAGGTGGACGCCGAGGACGAGCTGGCCGTCTGGGGGACAAGTTAGCCGGTTGGTTAGGATTGCCTTTCGAGCGCCATCATTAGGGCCTGCAAATCCCGCTGCTCCCTTGGAGCCAAGTCGAGGAGTACCTGCAGTGCTACTCCCTCCAAGGCCAGAGCAAGATGTGTAGCGGTCTCTTCGCCGCTCCAACCACTGTGCCATGATGCCAGTCTAACTTGGGCAAGAAAGGGCTCCAGGGGTGTCACTCCGTTGAATTTTGATAGCTTAGCAGGCGTCTTTGGTGCTGTTACTAGCCGTCCTGGAATATGTGCAGAGGATTGCTCAGTGGCATCAGGCCTTCTGGTCTGCATGTCCTGCTTGGGACAGTCTTTAGTAGGCCTATAGCATGGATTGGTCCTACCAGCCTCTAGGGGGCACTGCCGTCTTGCAGTGCTGCGTCCGTCTGGGAGGTGCCTGCTTAGAGGAGTTTTTGGCTCGACCCCGGCAATTTCTTCGAGCAGACGACAGTTTTCTTGAAATTCACGCTCCAGCTGCTCTATCTCTCTCTCCATTCTTGATTGTGATGGATAAATCCCACTTCTGACACCAATGTGACGTTTTAGAGAGTAAATAGTCACATGAGAGAGATTTAGAAGCACTTCTCCGCCCGAAGTCCAGCGCGCCGTTTATTAGGTAAAAAACAGTTATATCCGTTGAGATTCAAAGAACCACACTTAAACAGTCAACAGTAAATGGCAACGTCTCGTGCCCCTATATAACCAACACGAATAGGAACACTAACGCCAAGGACAGTAATAATAATAGATGTAGAACAAAAACCAACATTAAAACCGGAATATCTCTCCCACATATATAACTGGCGCAAAGTGAGCGGAACACAGCAACACTACGCTACAGTATTCTAGTGACAAACACCTGTAGTATTTGAATGAATGAATTAATGATCATTTTTATAAGAGCTTATTAACATACTAAAAGTCTACCAAAATCTGACCACTGGAAAGGTAAAATTCTCAAGATGGCGTCCAAGGGGGTCGCCAAATCCTTAAAATGCCCATTACTCCTTTGTTATTCATCTTAGACAAGTCATTTTGGTGTCTAACCCCTTGTTTCGGCTTCGGAAAAACAACCTATTATTCCCCTTCCACCAAATATTACACTTGGTACAATGCAGTCAGGAAGGTACCTCTAACCTGGTAACCACCAAACCCAGACTTGATCCGGTTGCCAGGTGGAGGAGTTCAGTTAGAGGTCCATGGTGGCGTGCTTTAACCATAGACCTAAATAATACCCCACGATTTTAAAATTTAGCCATTTTCCGCATCGTCCGTTTTTAAAAGCATGAATTAATTGGATTTATCGCCCAGCCCTAGTTCAACGCTTACATTGCACTTGGTGATGTATGATGGGATGCAGCTGCTCAACCCAGAAAACCAATTCCATTAAAGTCTATACACTATTCTTGAGCTAATCTGAAGGCCACATGAAGTTTGGAAGTCTGTGGTGACTCTGCCTCTGAGCATTATGGGTGATCAAATGTGTCAGGTAATTTAGGGGGTACTTTAGAACTGTTTGCAAAAAGTGTTTTGCTTGTGCAAAAATGGATCACGCAGCATTCTCACATTTGCATGTCTGATTTGGGGCCCTGATACTGTTGGATCAGTAATTTGAAGACGGACTACTTAAAAGCCCTGTTATTCTTCAGCTTGAACTCGCTGTTTAGCACCGGTCTTGATAAATGACCCCCTCAGTGTTTCTAGTGTAGGTTACAGTAGGAGTGTTATTTTGCTCATTGTAAAATCAAATAACATTTACATTTGAAGTGTCCACCAGAGTGATTTGGTGGCATGCATGTGTCTGTCTAGGCCAGTAAGAATGGTGCTACAGGGGTGGAGCTGGACTTGGAGTTTTCAGCTGACGGAGTCCCGATCCTGATGCATGATGAGACTGTAGACCGGACCACCAATGGGTCAGGACCCCTCACCAAGAGAAGCTTCTCCAACTTAAGGACGTTGGACGCAGCTGCAAAACACAGACTCGGGTGAATGAAGAGGAACAATTCCAAACAAAATAAAACCAAAAACAAACAAAACTCACTCTATCCTGCACCTACTGTGTTTGGTTTCTAGGAGCCAGTTTTCTGGAGAGAAGATCCCGACACTCGAGGAAGCAATTGAAGAGTGCATCAGACTTCAGCTCATCATTTACTTTGATGTTAAAGGTCATCCAAATGAGGTGTGCATTGTGTCATCCTGTGTACATTTTTGTACATTTTGCAAGATTTCATATGATTGATTTCATTTGAAAATGTTCTTTTGAGCCAAGTTTTCAGAATCCAGTGTTTGTTTGTTGTTTTTCTCACGTCTTAGATCTGCATTTCCCACCCTTCCGCCATCCTAGTGTACAAAAATGTACACGCTTTTCAAACTGCAAGAAAACTTTGAAACCTCATTATCTTTATAATAATGAATAGTACAGAGCTGGGACTTTCGTGGATTTTAGGACCTTGGATGTGTCAAAGATGAGCAAAAAATGGATTGGACTGCATTTGTAGTTTTTCTGTAGTGAGAGATTTACAACTTTTCACCCTTTCGCTACCCTAGTGTACACGCCTGAAAAACAGCCATAAAATCCACATTTTTCAATATTTTTTTTCCACTTCTTTTTACATAAATCGCATGAACTACTTGAAACTTTTCCAAAACTACCAAACATGTAATCATTTTCTAGATTTTAACCCTTAAACCCCCTGTTTCAAAACTTAAAGCTGAAAAAAATTGTTAGACAAAAACACAAAAGTGGGATTATATTTTGAATAATAAAATGTAGAGAGTTGAGTCTGTTTCCAGAGCCTTGTTTGTGTCACAGATGAGAAGTGAAATGGATTTGATGCATTGATAGTTTTTCTTTAGCGGACGATTCTTTATTTGAAAATGACAGTGGCTGAAACAGCCCCATTGACTTCCTTTATAAACACATGTTTTTCTTTGCTCTTCCAGAGCTGTTTAAAACTTCACTTTTTACAATGTAAAAATTGGAAGATTTAATTTGGAAGAAAAGGAGTGAATCTTAACATTTTTAATGAATTTCATCCGATTGGACATGAATAAAACCACTGTATTTTTTCTTATTGAATATAATGGAAATAAGGCATTTCCAATGGATTTTACCCTTAAAAACTAAATGTTTAAATCTCACTGAAATACATCATAAAAGAACTCAATCTGTGATATCAGGGTTTCATTTTGAAGAAAATTTGTGAAATTTGACATTTTTACTGTATTTCATCAAATTCAACTTTTTTTTGACAGTTGGCAAAGCCAGTGTTGTTGCCATATTATACAGTTTGTAAACTCTGTGTTTATGTGATACCAGAGCGCAGTGGGCGGAGCCTAAACACATTTTTAAGGGTTTTTTGTGTGCAAAAATATTAATTAGCTAAATGACCTCAACACGTTAAAAAACCTGGACAAACAGAGACTTTTCTGCTTCAAAATGAACGACTGATTGTGGCGCTCCCCCTTGTTCTTTTTTGGTTTCTAAGATTGCTAAACTGTAAAAATCTTCACACTAATCATTACTGTAGATAAATCACTTGTTAATTTTAAAAATATTCATATATTTTATAGAAAATATAATGGCAAACAAATCCTATTGTTTTCCCCTCGGCCACAGATTCAGTATAAGCTGACTGAAGATACATGCATCTGTGTACAATGTTAGAAAAGTGGAACATTCTGAAATGCAGAGAAAATGTAAAATTCAACTCCTTTTCTTCAAAATGAAATGCTGACATCACAGATATGTTTTTTCCTGTATTGCAGTGAGATTTATAATCTGAAGTGTTATGGCAGAAAAGTCCTAGGTTCTGCCAAGGTACCATTATATTCTAATGGGAAAATACCACAATTTCATTCATCTGCCGACAATAGGAATAAGGTCCAAATGGAAAAAAATCAATAAAAATGTCAAATCTGACTCTTGTTCTTCAAAATGAAATGCTGACATTATAAAATATATGACTTTTATATGGTGATAGGAGAGCAAAGAAAATTGGAAGTCATGAATGTCTTTATAATGGAAGTTAATGAGGCCAAGAACATTTTGACATATGAATTGTCCACTACAGAAAAACTACAAATGCAGTCAAATCAATATTGACTGCAAATATAAACTAAGACACAGCGAAGGCTCTAAAATCCACCAAAGCCCCAGTTCTCTGCTGTTTATGATGCAGAAAATATTCAAGTTTTTCTGTTTTTTAGTTAGAAATTTTTCAAAGTTTACACAATAAAACTGGCATTTAAAGGGTTAAAATCCATACAATTATCATATGTGTTGTAGTTTTGTACAGACATCGAGTAGTTCAAGGGATTTATGCAAAAAAAAGTAGAACAAATATTAATGTATGGTAATTTTAGGGCTGTTTTTAGGCGTGTACATTTTTGTACACTAGGGTGGCGAAAGGGTGAAAAGTTGTAAATCTCTCACTACAGAAAAACTACAAATGCAGACAAATCAATTTTTGTCTCAACTTTGAATCCACCAAAGCCCCAGCACTCTACTATTTATTATTCAGTAAATATTCAAGTTGTTCTGTTTCATAAAATTATTGAACGTGTGGTAGTTTTGGAAAGTCATCAAGTTGTTCAAGAGATTTATGCAAAAAAATAGGTAGAAAAAATATGAATGTATGGTGATTTTATGGATGTTTTTAAGCGTGTACATTTTTGTACACTAGGGTGGCGAGAGGAAGAAAATGTAAGGATGACACAAGGGGTTAAATAGTTTGACTATTATTCTGTAGATTATAAACTATAGTTTATAATCTACAGAATATGGTGCCAGTAAATATTTAATCTATGAAATTCCAGCTTGTTTTGTAGTCGTCGAACCTGATCCAGCAATAATAGTCTGTTTATTGTGCCTGAAGGGTCATTTGTTCTCAGTGTTGTATGATAAAGAGAAACACCAGTAGATAAGTGCAGTATTGTTGCAGCATCATACAACTAAATAAATATGAACTGGATCTATTAAAAACTAACAATGCACAAACACTACTATGAACGCTATTACCCACAATGCTCATTGAATGTCTAAGGCTGGACTTCAGGCTTGTTTTTTCAGTCTGTGGTATTTGAGTTCAAGGCCCTTTGCGACACAGCTGACTCAAAGATCCATCAATCCATCCATCCATTTTCTTCCGCTTTATCCGGGGCCGGGTCGCGGGGGCAGCAGTCTCAGCAGAGATGCCCAAACTTCCCGATCCACGCACACCTCTTCCAGCTGTTCTGGGGGGACCCCGAGGCGACACCAGGCCAGCTCGGAGACATAGTCCCACCAGCGTGTCCTGGGCCTTCCACGAGGCCTCCTCCCAGTGGGACATGCCTGGAACACCTCCCGAGGGAGGCGACCAGGAGGCATCCGGTACAGATGCCCTAGCCACCTCAGCTGGCTCCTTTCGACGTGGAGGAGTAGCGACTCGAGTCCGAGCTCCTCCCGGGTAACTGAGCTCCTCACCCGATCTCGAAGGGTGCGCCCAGCCACCCTGCGAAGGAAACTCATTTCGGCCGCTTGTATTCGCGATCTTGTCCTTTCGGTCATTACCCAAACCTCATGACCATAGGTGAGGGTGGGAACGTAGATCGATCGGTAAATCGAGAGCTTTGCCGCTTGGCTCAGCTCCCTCTTCACCACAACAGTCCGATACAGCGACCGCATCACTGCTGACGCCGCACCGATCCGTCTATCGATCTCACGCTCCATCCGTCCCTCACTCGTGAACACGACCCCGAGATACTTGAACTCCTCCACTTGGGGCAAGGACACCCCACCGACCTGAAGCGGGGAAGCCACCTTTTTCCGGTGGAGAACCATGGCCTCAGATTTGGAGGTGCTGATCCTCATCCCGGCCGCTTCACACTCGGCTGCAAACCGCCCCAGTGCATGCTGAAGGTCCTGATTTGATGAAGCCAACAGAACAACATTGTCTGCAAACAGCAGAGATGAGATTCTGAGGTTCCCAAACCGGAAACCCTCCGGCCCCTGGCTGCGCCTAGAAATTCTGTCCATAAAAGTAATGAACAGAACCGGTGACAAAGGGCAGCCCTGGCGGAGCCCAACACGCACCGGGAACAGGTCTGACTTACTGCCGGCAATGCGAACCAAGCTCCTGCTACGGTCATACAGGGAACGGACAGCCCTTAGTAGAGGGCCCCGGACCCCATACTCCCGGAGCACCCCCCACAGGGCACCACGAGGGACACGGTCGAACGCTTTCTCCAGGTCCACAAAGCACATGTGGACTGGTTGGGCGAACTCCCACAAACCCTCGAGCACCCGATGAAGGGTATAGAGCTGGTCCAGTGTTCCACGACCAGGACGAAAACCGCATTGTTCCTCCTGAATCCGAGGTTCGACTATTGGCCGGATCCTCCTCTCCAGCACCCTGGAATAGACCTTACCAGGGAGGCTGAGAAGTGTGATCCCTCTGTAATTGGAGCACACTCTCCGACTCAAAGATAATAAACCCAAAACAGGTTACAAACATTTGACAGTTTTTCTCTTGTCTCTCACAGGCTGCTGCTGCTCTCAAAGCCTTGTACAAGAAGAACCCAGGCCTCTACAACAGCAGTATTGTGTGCAGCTTTGAGCCCAAAGTTATTTACAGGGTGAATGTGTTTTCCATATATTTGTTAGAGAGGATGTGCAGCTCCTTAGCTCAAAAGACAAATAACAGTTTTACATGAAATATGCAAAACATATATTATATAATATATTCATAGATACAATTTAAAAGAAAGCAGTAATTGAACAACACATGGTAAAATATTGAAATCCACGTTTTGAGACTATAAATACATCTTAAAAAGTCAGCGTAAAAGTAAAACATTGGTGGATAATTTCAGCCAATGTCCTGAATGTCTCTTATCCGTGGTATGTGTCCTGTCCCAGATGAGGCAGAGTGATCCTGACGTGGTCACAGCTCTCACACACCGACCCTGGAGCCTGAGTCATTTGGGGGATGGTGCGCCTCGCTTCACATCTCCGTGGAAACACTCCTGGATGACCCTGTTGGACGTGGTTTTGGATTGGGCGCACCATCATTTGTTGTGGAGGTTCTGCGGCGTGTCAGCTTTCCTAGTTCAGAAGAACTTTGTCTCGCAGTGAGTGACTGAGATGATCATTTTACCTGTTATTAGGGGGATTGCCGCGTCGTCACGCAAATGTATTAAATAGATAATAATAGTTCTATGGTGGGTCAAAACAAATGAAACAAACAAATCGGCGCTGTAAATGATCTGTGATTTAAATAAACAGCTCTTCAAGCTCGGAAAAATCAGCTGTTTGCCCACCAGTCACCAAAACATCTGGTGAAAATCGCAGAAATAAATAACAGCGATCCTCCCTATACACTTCTGTAGATTGTACGACTCATTAAATGTCTTTTGAGTGGCAGCAACACAGGTTAAACAAACTTATGGGACAGACATACAGTATTCTGGACACTGGGGGAAATAAAATGAGCTCTCTGGATCTCAAGCTGCAAAATGCATTGTTTTGAAAGTGTTTTCCCGTGTCTTTAGGGACTATGTGCACTACTGGGCCCAGAGAGGGGTGGAGGTGGTGGCCTGGACAGTCAACACTAAAGTAGAAAAGGAGCATTACCAAGAGCTTCTGCAGATCAACTACATCACAGACAGCCTGGTGGAGGACTGCGACCCACACTACTGAGCACTGCAGTAACTTTCGTAAATAAAATGCACTTGTTTTTGTGGGCATTACAGTGTGTTTTCATACAGGGTCCCATTTTTACTCTAGTTATTGTGTAATTTGAACAAGGACATTTTTACTGTGTAGAAAGTAGCCAAAGCATGCATCAGTACTCTACATTTCAACTCAGGACTGCAAGTATCCATTATTATTTTTGACGGATTTAGGAAGTATACAACTGTGCGTCTCTTCCACATTTGGCTCAGTTTGTGTCTTTCAATCTTTAGGTCCACTAACCTATAATCTAATAACATCCACAGTGCAAAAAGCTGTGTTAAAGAAAGCAAAAACTGGATTTTGTAATTTAGTAAATAGACACTTGTATTAACTTTCGAAGATGCTTTTATGATTGTGTAGTTATTACATTATAATAAATATAATTGTGGATCCGATCCGGTTAAGGAAAAAAACCTCAGGAGAATGAATTTGTTCAAAGAAGCCTTTATTTGATCAATAGCGCACATACAAGTTACATCAAAACAATGTTAGGAAGTCTGTCTATGTACGCTCAACAAAAATATAACGCAACACCTTTGTTTCTGCTCCCATTTTTTATGAGATGGACTTAAAGATCTAAAATTCATTCCAGATACACAATATTACCATTTCTCTCAAACGTTGTTCACAAATCAGTCCAAATGTGTGATAGTGAGCACTTCTGCTTTGCTGAGATAATCCATCCCACCTCACAGGTGTGCCACATCAAGATGCTGATCTGACATCATGATTAGTGCACAGGTGTACCTTATACTGCCCACAATAAAAGGCCACCCTGAAATGTGCAGTTTTTTGCTTTAGGGGGTCTGGGGACTCAGAACCAGTCAGTAGCTGGTGTGACCACCATTTGCCTCATGCAGTGTAACACATATTCTTCGCATAGAGTTTATCAGATTGTCAATTGTGGCCTGTGGAATGTTGGTCCACTCCTCTTCAATGGCTGCGAAGTTGCTGGATATTAGTGGGAACTGGTACACGCTGTCGTATTCGCCGGTCAAGCACATCCCAAACATGCTCAATGGGTGACATGTCCGGTGAGTATGCTGGCCATGCAAGAACTGGGACATTTTCAGCTTGTAAGAATTGTGTACAGATCCTTGCAACATGGGGCTGTGCATTATCTTGCTGAAACATGAGGTGACGTTCACCTAACCCTAACCGAGATTCATCCATGAAGAGAACACCTCTCCAACGTGCCAGACGCCATCGAATGTGAGCATTTGCCCACTCAAGTCTGTTACGGCAACGAGCTGGAGTCAGGTCAAGACCCCGATGAAAATGGTGGTCACACCAGATACTGACTGGTTCTCTTAATTGTGTAATCTTCTGTTTTGTAGGGAAAAGCTTCCACCCATTTTGTATATTCACAGACTATGACTAGTAAGTATCTGTATCCAAGTACTCGCATTTCAGGCCCTATGTCAGTGAAATCCATAACAATCTTCTCGAAAGGCTTGTTTGGAAGAGTGAAGGTGCCTGGGGCGCTTTGCAAGCCTTTTTGGAGTCATAGTCTGACAAACATGACAATCGTCAATCCAGTAATGTATTATGGATCGCATATGTGGATGTCACCACAGATCGATGTGTTTCAAGATTGCTTTGTAGCTCCGATGTGTTGAAGCATGGTATTCATCAAACAGCATCTGGAGTAAAAGGATTGGGGCCACAATCTTTCCTTCATGGTGTCTCCAGATTCCTTCAGCGTCTTTTATTGCTCCTCTTTGTTTCCATGCATTCTGTTCATATGCTGCAGCTGCTTCTTGAATTTCTTTGATATATGTGGCATCTATGGTGCGGGAGTCAAATGTATTTTCAGACTGTTCAGTTTCTCAAACCCAGGGACACAGAGTCTTGTCCTTTGGTATGGGCTTTGCTTTCATGATAGCCAGTTTCAATGGCAGTTGGACAGCGTCAATGAGTTGTCTGACCAGTGACTCCTGTTTAATGGGAAGTCCCGTCATGAGCTTGAAACCGTTTCTGATCCATTCAGCACTGGATATTGTTACTGTCTTGTAGGCATAAACTGAGTCGGTGTATATATTGATTTTGTGGTCTTTTGAAAGTTGCAAGGCACGCAATACCGCCATTAGTTCTGCCATTTGTGCCGATCCTCCTTGTATTTGTTTTGCTTCCAATATTTGATATTGATCTATTGATAGCTGTTGGACTACCGCATATGAGGAGACCACGTGTCCCTCTTTTGCTCTGTAAGAACAACTGTCACAGAACAGAGTCATTTCTGGGTTGGGCCGTGGGGTAGTCTGCAAATCTGCTCTGACATAAAGTTCAGTTTTGACCTTCTCTTCACATGTGTGTGGAATTCCTTCAGTCTCCATATTGGTTGCCATGTTGATAGTTCCACCTTCATACATTATGTGAGACTGTCTCAAAGTTCTTGACCTTTGGGCTGTGGTGATAAATCGTCGAGAGTTGAGATATGCAAGTATGCCATGGTGGGTGTGTACTATCAACTGATGATTCTGCACAAGGTGAGAGGTTTTCTCAATTGTCTTGGTCAGAGATGCAATAACGTGCACATCCAGGTTGTGCCGATTCATGAGGGTCAAGCTTACAGGAGTAATGCTTCAGCACTCTCCTTGTTCCATGTTGTTTTTGGTAGAGGATAGCTTGAACAAATGACCCTTTTTCTGTCACATTCAAGTGAAATGGGATGTTGTAGTCTGGGGCACACAATGCACATGCAGAGCATATTGCTTGTTTAGTTTTTATGAAGGCTTCTTTGGCTTCTTGATTCCAAGATAACTCTGCTGTTGGATTATACCAGGGGTAGGCAACGTCAGGCCCGGGGGCCAAATCCGGCCCTCCAACACAGAACCTGAGAAATATTATTATGCAATTATGCAAATAAGAGATCAAATACCTCTAAAAGTACCCTAAAAATGTGAGAAATAGTGTCAGTATTTCAAAAATATCCTGGCAGAGCGTCCCACTTGGTCATGTATAATGTAAAATAGTGGTTCTCAACTGGTGAGTAGGGACCCAAAAGTGGGTCACGGAACCATTTTCAGTTGGTCCATCGGGAACTTTTATTTAATATTTTCCATCTAAAACTGCATGGAATCACTAACAGTCTGTTAAAATTAATGTTATTGAGTTGTTTTGATCCTAATTTCAGTCTTAAAGGCAGATCTACTGCTTTTTCAACAAAAACTACGACAAATTACATTTTAATTTGGGTCGCGGCTGGTCATACGAGGGTAATGTTGGGTCCTGAAGCTAAACCATTTTAGAACCACTGATGTAAAGCATTGGTATTTAGAAAAAAGTTCTTTACTTTAGGCTACAATGGGGAGGTTCGGCCCTTGGTGGTCTGGCAATAATGAAAATCAGCCCTCCGTGCCTACCCCTGGATTATACATTCCATGTGGCTTGATGAGTTCTCTGAGTGATGTAGTAAACTCAGCATATCCTGGGACATATTCTCTGGAGTAGTGGCAGAGTCCCAAAAAAACTGAGCATTTGACGTACTGTTGTTGGTTTAGGAGCCTGTAAGATTGCATCTTTGTTGATTTCTGTCACTCCTTGTGCTCCATTTGATACCTCTCGTCGGAGGAAGTGTACTGATCTTCTTGCCACTTGTAGTTTTTTGTCTTTTGACTTTGTAGCCTTTTTCAGACAGTCTTGTGAGCACGGCAACAGTGGCTTCCAGAACTTCTTGAGCTGTCACTCCGGCCTAGGGCTGAACGATTTTGAGAAATAATCTAATTGCGATTTTTTTTCTTCAATATTGCGATTGCGATTAAATATGCGATTATTGTTGCAAGGTCCTCTTCTCATGTATTTTTCACCTAACACAAGCAATAAATCAGCCTGTTTCATAATAAACAATATTTGAAGTGAAAATTGCAACAAAATTGTTGCTTGACCTATTCAAAATGTGTGTGGACTGCACTTCTTAAACTGTCTGAACTTAACAGTACAGTCTATAAATAAATGCTAAATTATATAGATATGAAAAAAAAGTTACTCACTGATCCAGTCAGTAACATCACCCAGACTAAAGTGCAGGAAAGTAAGAACAAACGTCTGCTTTAACTAGTTGGAAAAGTTTTAGGAAATCAAACTCCCAATTAATACAAAATAAGCTATTTAATTTATTAAATAGTACTTTATTATTTCGGCCAATCAAATCCCTGTCTGAGTTGCTTCAGATGCGCGTTATTGAAGGACACGGAGAGGCCAGATGGAGCACACGCCAAATCACAGTGGAATTAAGAGCAGCATTTTGGTTTTGGGATGTAACTTTGGACAATATGAAAAAAGAGAAGAACACTGACACAAGGAGACGGGACATGAGGTGCCAGACACAGACACGTCTCTTTGACTCGCAGCCATTTAGTGACATTTCAGCTTAAACAGCACATTTCCTCAGCAAAATAAGACATGACACGGACTCCTGCCTCGGATCCTAGTTACCAACCCTTTTCATACAGCAGTTTAGTGTTTATATCTTGCGTCTGTACGACCTACGGAGCGGATATGCGGTAGACGCAAAGGTAAATAAAGGCACATGGCACATCGCCTCCGCGGATACTTAATGGTCATGAAACGTCATTATGCTTTGGAGACAAGTTCTTTATCCACAACATTCCCAAACATAAGCCCCCTAAACTGAGCCACAAACGACTCTTTACTTTTTACAATCAGCACAGACTCACCTATATATGTCTGTGGAGGCAGAGGCGTGTGAAACCGGAGGTGAGGGAGTTTCTGTGAACACCAGAGCGTGTAGTAGCGGCGACGGAATGGCGTGATTAGCGCTGCGGCTAACGCAATGCTAACGGAGAAAAGCAATATTCCTTCGCGGTGGCTGCATGATAAACGCTGATATTTTCACTGTACATCCACAATCTACCGCGCACCTTAACTAGACTGAGACGTAAACAAAAGCACGCGACGGAGCGGACTTTGCTGCCATATCTCGTTGCTCTATTTACTTCCCAAATCGCGTGCCCTGCGATTACGAAATCGCGTTGTGTAATATCGCGATAAAATTGCAAATGCAATTAATCGTTCAGCCCTACTCCGGCCAGGAGAATATCGCCGACGTATTGAATGAACGTACATGTTTCTGGGAGTTGCAAGTTTTGCCAAGAAGTGGTTAACCCTCATGGTGCCCTTGGGTCATTTTGACCCATCCAAATGGCTCAAAAGGTAATGCAACTGCGAGCGCCATTCCTTGGGGGCCCAAATATAGGTTGGTGTATGTCACTTGGAACATTTGGCCCTCTACTCGTTGCCATAATTCCTTATAGGTGTCGTCTTCAAGTGTGACATAGTTGAGGGTCACATGTAATGGATCGAAGGGTTCTCTTAATGGGTACAATGACTTTGCCCATATCTTGTATTTTTGCCATAATGTTGATGCATCATTTCCTTTATCTGGATCTGTGAGAACTTGAGTCCAATATATCGTGGTCTGGGCTTTAAGATCTTGTACAACGTCTGGGGAAAGGTATACGATTTTTTCCATGCGTTTCTCCTTTATGTTCCGTATCATCAGAATTGTCTCGTGTTTGTTGAGTATCTTATGACCATCAGGGCAAAATGTCAGAGAGAGTTTACACATCAGACCTCTCCCACATATAGAAAATTCACAGTCTGGCAAAAACAAGAATTCATGTTCCACAGTTTGGTTCTTCAGTGCCAATGGTTCAGTAAAGGTTTTAGTTTCTGGCCTTCCCACACAGCCTGTTATGGACATTGTTCTTGATGTTAATGGAAACGTTTGTTGAATACAGGATACTGTTGCTCTGGTGCGGCTGGAGTCCTTTTTGGATCGGGCTCATTTTGTAGAATTTTGTTGTTCCAAAATTCGGTTAATTGGTTTAGGGTGATTTCGGGACATTTTGTTTTATTATTTTATTATTACAGTAGGTTTTTTAGTCTGTTTTGTTTACTAAATTATTTGAATGGTTTATCGCTTAGTTTTAGATCTCTTATTTTTTGTTTGCTATTATTAATATACATTTTTTACCTCATGTAGGTTTTGGTTATTCTTGGTTTGCCTGTCTCGTCGTTTAGTCCCGTCCCCTCAAGATCTCTACACTTTCTCTACGGCTGCACTGATAGTGGTCTTTATTCTGCACCTTCCCCTATCGATCAGTTTTATTTATTTTTGTGAACTTTGCTATAAAACATTGTGTTTACGAGATTATGACAACTTTATTATTCATTGTATTCATTATTTTTAACTAATTTATACACACACACACACACACACACACACACACACACACACACACACACACACACACACACACCTCATCTATTTATGTTGAATTTTCAGAATCATCAGAAATGCATTAATACATTTGGATGACGTCTGTCCGTTTCTATGACTTTAATTGTTTTACAATTGTTCTCTGATGTTTTATTATCAGTGAATGGTGGGGCATATTCAGTAGGAGTTATATTATATTCTGTTTTAACAGTTTTCACACTTTCTGAATGTAATAAGGGTTTCTCTCCATTTTGTGTGATTAGTTTTGTCTGTTGTAAGGTCAAAAATCCCTCTTGTTTCATTATTTACAACTACTTCTATTTTTTCTCTGGGACGTTTACCTGGAACCCAGTAAGGGGCGTTATGTTTACCGCTCCGTGTCTTCATGTTAGTTCAGGACTTTGTACGTATGGCTTCTGATATTTCAAGTTTTATGATCTCCGCTGGGCTCAGAGATATGGCGTTTGTCAACTTCGTCTTCTGACACCTGCATAAATTATATTAGTGTAACTACTTTCTACAGTATACTAATTTATATAATGACATTTTATATGTTTTTTAGCCATTCATTTTAATTAATTTCAGCCATTGTGTAACCGGGAGGGACGTATAGATCAAGTCTATCGTCTTGGTCCTCCTCTTAACTTAAAACCTCGTCATTATTTTGCCACACCTCGCTGAAAATGTTTAACATACAAACGGTGCACTTATACACAGCAACGCAACCATGATGATTGTACAACCAAAAGCCACAAACACTGCAACAAACATAGTATTGTATGATTTCACGCCGTTTCCCATGGAATTTTTAGATTACTATATTGTTGATCGAGGTCTTTTAGTTCCTCCTTTTTGTTGTTTGGTTTTGCGCATCTTTCGTTATTATTGCCGTTAATCTTTCCTGTAGGTTCAGTTTTTATTTTATAACATATTGAAGCTTAAGTTTGACAGGCATATTTGTGTTCATCCCCACTGATTGTGGCGTTGTAAATGAACCGATGGTTGTTTTGACCATTATTTCATCAAGTTGTGACTCTATCGTTTGGTCAGGGGTTATATTTGTAGTAGTGTTTTTCATTTGGGGGCATTACTTCTACAAAGGGATCTATTTTTTCGTTACAATCATGGGTAGGTGCTGTTATTATGTTGTTGCGGTCAACCGCAGTGTTTTTAAATGTGCTATACAAATAAACTTGAATTGAAAAATACGACTTGGGGAATTACTAAATTTTGGTCAATTATTGTTGAATTTTGTTCTTATTTTTGACTAATTGTTTATCTCTTTTATTTTAATTTTTAACTTCATTATTTGTTATAATTATTTTCTTATATTTAAAGTATTTAGTCTATTGGTTTATTCACACTTTTTACCAAAAAAAATGTTTTCACTTAATGTTTTTTATGCAAAAACTGTACTATTCACTATCCCTACGTTTTTTATACTTTTTTCCTCATAAAGATTAACGTTCAGTTATTTTTATATTGTTTTTATTTATTATTCTTAAAAAAAAAAAAAAAAAACACTACACAGCTGTCAGAATCCCACTGTCTACATTCTTTGTTCCTGTTTTTGTATCTCGTGCAAAGTATTCAAGTATTTCTTATTAAAAAAAGCCGCCTCAAAAGCACAACTTGTTTATTGTGTAAATTATTTCTAAAATGTACGTAATACACAATATATGGTTCAAAAATGTCCTTTATTTTGCCATGTAACACAGTCAAAGACCGTTTCTCCTCACAGGTGCAACACATCACACCCTGATCACCTCTCTTAAATAGGCAGAGGCCACGCCCTTAACGCAGCAGCGACACCTAGAGGCCAGGTGGTACATTTTGGCCACTACATTAGATATTACGTGCAAGTTTCAGCAAAACAAGTTTGTTTTTTAATCACTGACCTCGTATTTCGGCCAACATGGATCTGCCAGTACTTTTCAAGGTAGGACTTTAATTATAACAATGCCACAGCAAAATTATAAATAATAATAATAATGCATCAGTTTTTTATAGCGCTTTAGGTCACGTGTTCTTCTCCGAACGAGTATTTTATAAGTTTAAAGCAAGCAGTTACAAATGTAATTCTTTTAACTGTTCTTCTAACAGACTCCATGAAGGTTGTGGTGTTTCATGTTTCTTCCCAAACAACCCTCAGGTGGCTTTGTGATTGTGACTCTAAGTTACTACTAAGCTTGTTAGGCGCACATTTTCTTTTGGCACCACGAATGACCTATGCTGTACAGTTGAATGGGGCGTAATCTGCAAGCTTAGTGTTGTATATGACTGGGATAAGCCTGTCTGAGCTGCAGTCGCTACTACTGTCCAACTAGTTACTAGGGACGCGCGCGCCATGAATGGATCCACCTGTTTTTGAACACGTGTTTGCGTAAATCATTTGATCTGTACCGCTGTTAGACCCTCCACCAGAGCCTCAGTCAGTGGGGACTGTGTTCTCCCAAAATTAGGGCTGAAAGATATATCGTTATTAGGGCTGTAATCAACCAAGGAAATGGTTGGTCGACCAAGAGTATGGCACATGTAGCGATTAGTTGACCAAAGAAAAAGTATTATTCAATTATTAAAGACCATTATAAAAACGGTGGCGCAGATGGTATAGCGGGTCCTCTCATGATCGGAAGGTCGGGGGTTCGAATCCCGCCTCCTGAAGGTGCACATTGTCGTTGTGTCCTTGGGCAAGACACTTCACCCTCCTTGCCTCCAGTGTCTGCGTACACTGGTGTATGAATGAGAGAGTGAATGGGTGAAGACCCTTATGAGAGACCTACAGACCCGGTTAGAACCATGAGGCCGTCCTTCTGTGGACCCACCACCTGCAGGGGGCGCTATAGGGGCTGGTGCAGCTCCAACAGCTGCCCCCACGACCCGACAATGGACAAGTGGAAGAAGATGGATGGATGCTGCAATTGAAAGCCCCTGCATAGTAAAGTCTAGTCGACCAATGAAAATCTTGGTCGACCGCGACGGCATTGACCAATTAGTCGACTAAACGACCGAAGTTCCCTGCCCTAATCGTTATTGTATCGATATCGAGATATGAACATTAAAAATATTAAAATCGAAAAAGCAAGATATATAAACGATATACATTTGAATAAATAAAACTGTAATCTTTTGTATTATGATTTTATTTTTCTGAAAAATGCTTAGTTTTCACCTAACTCATAGTTTGTATCGATATCGAGATATCTGGCATGAATATCGAGATATGAAATTGTGTCCACATCGTTCAGCCCTACCCGAAATGTACACAATCTTTTGGATAGTCCAGTTTCTCTTTTCATGGATCTAGACTGTGGAACTCTCTGCCCACTGATTTAAAACTGCAGACTGAGATGAACAGCTTTAACAGAGGTCTGAAACAGTAGCTGAATTCAAGTCGAAGCTGCACACATGGTAACGCTGTATGAAATGTATATTGATGATATGTATCGTTTACATTTTTAAATATTGTGCATGTAAACACGTGCACAATATTTGCCCCCCTATGCCCCCAAGTGTTGCAAATTAGCAGTTTTGCTACAACAATGTAAACAATGTATCTGGTTTGTTGCTATTGTTATTTCAATATCAAATAAACAAATAAAAAGATATAAGAGTAACATTATAAGGGTACTGGACAGGTCCATACTATTTTAGTATCTCAAATAAAAGATGTATAAAAATGTATAACTATTACATCTATTTTACAATAAATACAACACACTCCAATTTTATAAGAAAAAGGTCAGCAATGCATGTAGTGCTCCGTCTTTGGGTGAATTTTCAGCACTTACTGAGGTTCTCACGGTCTCGGGGCATATGGGGGGGGGGGGAAGGAATCTAGTGACACCTAGTGTTGTATAAGAGTCATTGCAGTTAGAAAATCTAAATTTTGTCACCAAATTATGAAGAAGCCCTTCCTATTGAGGACCTTTGCTCACCACGATGCAAATGTGTCCCTGCAAAAAAGTATTAATTCATTTTGGTGATTTACATATATTACGTTTTATTCATTTTAAATTCACGCCAACATGAATCTCATACAATTTATATCAGAAGATTTATAGATTAAACACACTATTTATTTTAAACAATCATCTTTTAATTTTTCCAAACACCGTCTCAAATCCGTCAGGATCAGCAATATGTCCATAGTGAGTGGAAAAATAAAAAGTCTGCGGACTGCTGTACGTCTTCAGTTTCAGTATTCTCTCGTTAGGGTCGTCTCCTGTATCCGCAATGGTCATGACGTCCGACACGGGGAAGAACAAGTCGCTGCGCTTCCCCCAGAAAGTCAAATGGGAAACTTTCAGCGTGGTCCGCGTGGGATCTAGATACATCATCCCCACCACTCTTCTGAAGAAGTGACTGGCCGTGTACAGCATAGCCCCCGCAAAGAGAGCTATTCCTGTAGAGTAGCCAACAAGGAAAACAGACACATCTCCCTGTAGGTAGTAGTAGTAAACCGGGGGTAAAATGACCACTGTGATGCCCGTCTGGAGAAGTTTGAGTCTAGAAACTACTCTAAGTAAATTGATATGTGGCAGCCTATAGATCACCGTGTACGACTGTGAAGAAAGATTTGAGCATTTGACGGTTGTTGTGAGTTTAGTTGTTGATGGTACCATAAAGGTTTGCTGTGCAGGTGTCTGATGGAGCGATAGAGAATGGATACCACGGGACATCCATCCAGCCACGGGGCAGGGTACAGTGATACACCTCGGTGCAAGGGATGACAGCGTCTTGCAGATCAGTGGCGTCATCTTGAGATAAAGAACAGATTGGTTAGTAATGAAGGAAGTAGCAAATGTGGACATGCATTTGTAAATCGCTCATTTCCAAGATAATAACAATGACTCTAAGCTGAAAATGAGGTAAAATAGAAAAGAAAACATATCTAATTAACACTAACACATAAATATAAGCAACAGATACATTACCACATATTATTATTATTATATTGACTCTACTACGTCTTTGAGCTTCTACTGTAGGGTGACCAGATGTCCCAGTTTACCCGGGACAGTCCCAGTTTTGAGTCCTCTGTCCCATGTCCCCACACATTCCTCCAAACCCATTCATTTGTCCCAGTTTTACACAGTATCTGTCCCAAGTGTCCCAGTTTTTGGCCAATATGATCCACAAAGTACAAACTTCGCTTGAAAATTCACGTCTTTGGGCCATGCAAATGTCCAATTAGAAGTAGAAATCAATACAAAAAATCAAGTCTATCATGTTAATGCTGATTGGTGCATGGTTGTGGACATGAACACGCATATTTAGCGTGGGATGGCTCCCTGGTTGATCATGCAACTAAATCCCAAATAGTGTCCCAATTTTTTTGTAAGAAAATCTGGTCACCCAATTCTACTGACATTAGTGTAACCGTTTTCCATGGTCCTCCAAACAAGTAAAACAAAATCATTGTTATTATAGGAAGGATTTACTTACCATGTGCAACAAAAACAATTCAAATTGTTAATCACCAAACACACAAGGGCACCTCTTCTGTAAAAGCTGGCATGCTGCTTATTTTGACCCGGAAGTTGTTATTGTTTAGTTTTAGCGCCATCGTGCGGAAGGCGCTGTGTGAGAGAAACATGTTCAATAAAATCTAATTAAAACCAGCGTTGATTTGCACACGTTTATCGAGGGGCCAGGAAACACAAGGACATATGTTTTATTCACTGCATGGATCAACAGTGCTGCTATGGCAACAGCTCAGCAGTTTAACGTCTGTGTTTCCGGAGTGAACTGCACGAGCGAGTCGCGCCGTCAGCGAAACACTGGCTAGGCTACACTTTTTTTTTAGATGAGATATGACACTGTAGGTTGGCTTGAAAGAACAATCAAATGGGAGGCTAACATTACCGCGGGCTTAACCGGAGTGAACTGTTTGACCGAGGCAACATGCTGCAGCTGGGGGACGAAGTGACCCTGTACTCGGTCATCTTCGTGGTGGTGCTGCTCGGGACTCGGAGTCCGGTGTGGACCACTGCACTCACTGTGTCCCTGTATGTCTTTGTGGCGGTTTTTCGGTTTCCTCAGGTGCCTGCTGATCGGACCAGGCAGGTTCTGCACCCGGACAGAGGCGCGTATGGCACGGGGAAGGTGTCAGCTATCGCGCATCGGGGCGGCGGGCATGACGCGCCAGAGAACACCCTAGCAGCGATCAGAGAGGTACACCCGAGGGGTTCAGATCATCCTTTATAACCTCCTGTTTTTGATTCAGTGGTTATGAAATTTGATGCTGGGATTGGGCTAAAGTCAAATATATCAAGTGTAATACCAATAAAAGCCATGTAGGGGTGCTAAGGTTTTACTTTTAGTTGCACAACGTATTCTAGTGACAAACACCTGTAGTATTTGAATGAATGAATTAATGATATTTTTTATAAGAGCTTATTAACATACTAAAAGTCTACCAAAATCTGACCACTGGAAAGGTAAAATTCTCAAGATGGCGTCCAAGGGGGTCGCCAAATCCTTAAAATGCCCATTACTCCTTTGTTATTCATCTTAGACAAGTCATTTTGGTGTCTAACCCCTTGTTTCGGCTTCGGAAAAACAACCTATTATTCCCCTTCCACCAAATATTACACTTGGTACAATGCAGTCAGGAAAGTACCGCTAACCTGGTAACCACCAAACCCAGACTTGATCCGGTTGCCAGGTGGAGGAGTTCAGTTAGAGGTCCATGGTGGCGTGCTTTAACCATAGACCTAAATAATACCCCAGGATTTTACAATTTAGCCATTTTCCGCATCGTCCGTTTTTAAAAGCATGAATTAATTGGATTTATCGCCCAGCCCTAATTCAACGCTTACATTGCACTTGGTGATGTATGATGGGATGCAGCTGCTCAACCCAGAAAACCAATTCCATTAAAGTTTATACACTATTCTTGAGCTAATCTGAAGGCCACGTGAAGTTTGGAAGTCTGTGGTGACTCTGCCTCTGAGCATTATGGGTGATCAAATGTGTCAGGTAATTTAGGGGGTACTTTAGAACTGTTTGCAAAAAGTAATTTGCTTGTGCAAAAATGGATCACGCAGCATTCTCACATTTGCATGTCTGATTTGGGGCCCTGATACTGTTGGATCAGTAATTTGAAGACGGACTACTTAAAAGCCCTGTTATTCTTCAGCTTGAACTCGCTGTTTAGCACCGGTCTTGATAAATGACCCCCTCAGTGTTTCTAGTGTAGGTTACAGTAGGAGTGTTATTTTGCTCATTGTAAAATCAAATAACATTTACATTTGAAGTGTCCACCAGAGTGATTTGGTGGCATGCATGTGTCTGTCTAGGCCAGTAAGAATGGTGCTACAGGGGTGGAGCTGGACTTGGAGTTTTCAGCTGACGGAGTCCCGATCCTGATGCATGATGAGACTGTAGACCGGACCACCAATGGGTCAGGACCCCTCACCAAGAGAAGCTTCTCCAACTTAAGGACGTTGGACGCAGCTGCAAAACACAGACTCGGGTGAATGAAGAGGAACAATTCCAAACAAAATAAAACCAAAAACAAACAAAACTCACTCTATCCTGCACCTACTGTGTTTGGTTTCTAGGAGCCAGTTTTCTGGAGAGAAGATCCCGACACTCGAGGAAGCAATTGAAGAGTGCATCAGACTTCAGCTCATCATTTACTTTGATGTTAAAGGTCATCCAAATGAGGTGTGCATTGTGTCATCCTGTGTACATTTTTGTACATTTTGCAAGATTTCATTTGATTGATTTCATTTGAAAATGTTCTTTTGAGCCAAGTTTTCAGAATCCAGTGTTTGTTTGTTGTTTTTCTCACGTCTTAGATCTGCATTTCCCACCCTTCCGCCATCCTAGTGTACAAAAATGTACACGCTTTTCAAACTGCAAGAAAACTTTGAAACCTCATTATCTTTATAATAATGAATAGTACAGAGCTGGGACTTTCGTGGATTTTAGGGCCTTGGATGTGTCAAAGATGAGCAAAAAATGGATTGGACTGCATTTGTAGTTTTTCTGTAGTGAGAGATTTACAACTTTTCACCCTTTCGCTACCCTAGTGTACACGCCTGAAAAACAGCCATAAAATCCACATTTTTCAATATTTTTTTTCCACTTCTTTTTGCATAAATCGCATGAACTACTTGAAACTTTTCCAAAACTACCAAACATGTAATCATTTTCTAGATTTTAACCCTTAAACCCCCTGTTTCAAAACTTAAAGCTGAAAAAAATTGTTAGACAAAAAGACAAAAGTGGGATTATATTTTGAATAATAAAATGTAGAGAGTTGAGTCTGTTTCCAGAGCCTTGTTTGTGTCACAGATGAGAAGTGAAATGGATTTGATGCATTGATAGTTTTTCTTTAGCGGACGATTCTTTATTTGAAAATGACAGCGGCTGAAACAGCCCCATTGACTTCCTTTATAAACACATGTTTTTCTTTGCTCTTCCAGAGCTGTTTAAAACTTCACTTTTTACAATGTAAAAATTGGAAGATTTAATTTGGAAGAAAAGGAGTGAATCTGAACATTTTTAATGAATTTCATCCGATTGGACATGAATAAAACCACTGTATTTTTTCGTATTGAATATAATGGAAATAAGGCATTTCCAATGGATTTTACCCTTAAAACTTAAATCTCACTGAATTACATCATAAAATAACTCAATCTGTGATATCAGGGTTTCATTTTGAAGAAAATTAGTGAAATTTGACATTTTTACTGTATTTCATCAAATTCAACTTTTTTTTTTGACAGTTGGCAAAGCCAGTGTTGTTGCCATATTATACAGTTTGTAAACTCTGTGTTTATGTGATACCAGAGCGCAGTGGGCGGAGCCTAAACACATTTTTGAGGGTTTTTTTTGTGCAAAAATATTAATTAGCTAAATGACCTCAACACGTTAAAAAACCTGGACAAACAGAGACTTTTCTGCTTCAAAATGAACGACTGATTGTGGCGCTCCCCCTTGTTCTTTTTTGGTTTCTAAGATTGCTAAACTGTAAAAATCTTCACACTAATCATTACTGTAGATAAATCACTTGTTAATTTTAAAAATATTCATATATTTTATAGAAAACATAATGGCAAACAAATCCTATTGTTTTCCCCTCGGCCACAGATTCAGTATAAGCTGACTGAAGATACATGCATCTGTGTACAATGTTAGAAAAGTGGAACATTCTGAAATGCAGAGAAAATGTAAAATTCAACTCCTTTTCTTCAAAATGAAATGCTGACATCACAGATATGTTTTTTCCTGTATTGCAGTGAGATTTAAAATCTGAAGTGTTATGGCAGAAAAGTCCTAGGTTCTGCCAAGGTACCATTATATTCTAATGGGAAAATACCACAATTTCATTCATCTGCCGACAATAGGAATAAGGTCCAAACGGAAAAAAATCAATTGTTCTTCAAAATGAAATGCTGACATTATAAAATATATGACTTTTATATGGTGATAGGAGAGCAAAGAAAATTGGAAATCATGAACGTCTTTATAATGGAAGTTAATGAGGCCAAGAACATTTTGACATATGAATTGTCCACTACAGAAAAACTACAAATGCAGTCAAATCAATATTGACTGCCAATATAAACTTAGACACAGCGAAGGCTCTAAATTCCACCAAAGCCCCAGTTCTCTGCTGTTTATGATGCAGAAAATATTCAAGTTTTTCTGTTTTTTAGTTAGACATTTTTCAAAGTTTACACAATAAAACTGGCATTTAAAGGGTTAAAATCCATACAATTATCATATGTGTTGTAGTTTTGTACAGACATCGAGTAGTTCAAGGGATTTATGCAAAAAAAAGTAGAAAAAATATTAATGTATGGTAATTTTACGGCTGTTTTTAGGCGTGTACATTTTTGTACACTAGGGTGGCGAAAGGGTGAAAAGTTGTAAATCTCTCACTACAGAAAAACTACAAATGCAGACAAATCAACTTTGAATCCACCAAAGCCCCAGCACTCTACTATTTATTATTCAGTAAATATTCAAGTTGTTCTGTTTCATAAAATTATTGAACGTGTGGTAGTTTTGGAAAGTCATCAAGTTGTTCAAGAGATTTATGCAAAAAAATAGGTAGAAAAAATATGAATGTATGGTGATTTTATGGATGTTTTTAAGCGTGTACATTTTTGTACACTAGGGTGGCGAGAGGAAGAAAATGTAAGGATGACACAAGGGGTTAAATAGTTTGACTATTATTCTGTAGATTATAAACTATAGTTTATAATCTACAGAATATGGTGCCAGTAAATATTTAATCTATGAAATTCCAGCTTGTTTTGTAGTCGTCGAACCTGATCCAGCAATAATAGTCTGTTTATTGTGCCTGAAGGGTCATTTGTTCTCAGTGTTGTATGATAAAGAGAAACACCAGTAGATAAGTGCAGTATTGTTGCAGCATCATACAACTAAATAAATATGAACTGGATCTATTAAAAACTAACAATGCACAAACACTACTATGAACGCTATTACCCACAATGCTCATTGAATGTCTAAGGCTGGACTTCAGGCTTGTTTTTTCAGTCTGTGGTATTTGAGTTCAAGGCCCTTTGCGACACAGCTGACTCAAAGATAATAAACCCAAAACAAGTTACAAACATTTGACAGTTTTTCTCTTGTCTCTCACAGGCTGCTGCTGCTCTCAAAGCCTTGTACAAGAAGAACCCAGGCCTCTACAACAGCAGTATTGTGTGCAGCTTTGAGCCCAAAGTTATTTACAGGGTGAATGTGTTTTCCATATATTTTTTTTATTTTTTTTTATTACATTTTAATACAATTACAAGAATGGAAACATAAAAAAAAAGAAAAGGAAAAAGTTATATTCGAAATCTAATATATACGGTTTATTTACGGTTTACAAATACAGTAGGTGTTAAGGTGGGTGGGGTTGGGGGGGGAGAGTAAAATAAAAAATAAAATTATTCGGGTTGCGTTTTTTTATTGTTTCAGTTCTGCCTTGGTTTGCGGAGTTTCTGTATATGTATGTGAATGTGTATGCAATGCAGGGGTGCATAGGTGCTATGTCGAGTGTGGTCAAATGAGTCTATATGTAAGTGTAATATATAAATAAATAAATAAATAAAGAAGTAAAGAAAAAGAAAAAATAATAATAATAATTTATTTATATATATTCATCCATATATGCACATCATCGTCGTCACTATCACTATCATCATCGTCATTGCTACAATCATTACCCATTGCTAATTTTATCTTGCTAAGTTTTGGTGAAAAATAATAATAGTAGAATAAATGACAATAATAATAAATAAAATATTAACAAAAACAAATAAACAAATAATAATAATAATAAAAAGCAGAGCGTGTTGCGAGACGGGCTCACTCAACAGGCCCTGCTTGTCCTCTTGTCAGTCCTATACTGTGAGGTGCATTAAAAAAACAAGAAATTTGTGGGGCCGATGAGGTGGGAGATACCCCACATCGGGCCCACTTCTTGTCTGCCCTATTGCTCTCTAGATTATGTATATTTGATTTATTTATTTATTTTATAAATATAATATTATATATATATTCTTTTTCTTTCCTTCTTTTCCAGTACTTGATCGTAATCTCGGATATAATGTGTATAGTTTGTTCAGATATCAAATTTAAGTGAGAGAGAAAATGTAATTAATAATAATTATAATAACAATTATAATAACAATAATCACAATAATAACAACAACAGCGACGCGAGGAAGTAACAAATAAATAAATATCTAGAAATAAATTATCCTAAATACATATATAAATAGTAATATAACTGATTTTAACTTATCTATTTGGAGAGGGTGTGCGAGAGTGTATGTATGCGTGCATGTGTGTGCAGGTGTGTATGTACGTCTGTTTATATGTGAAGGATTATAAGAATGTGAGTGGCACTTTTTGTCTCTTTGGTATATTAATTTGTGGTTGGGTGTTGGGGATTAAATTGATGTTGAGAAATTGTTGGGGTTGATGTCAAAATAGCTAATGAATGGTGACCAGGAGTATGTAAAGGAAGTCATGTCATCATCATGGCGAGCTGCTATTTGAGAGGATGTTATGTATTGAGTAAGAGAGTTGGTCCAATGATTGATGTTGATTGTGTGTTTTGTTTTCCAGTTTTGGAGTATTATTTTCTTGGCGACAGTTAGGGATGTGAGTAGACTGTTCTTATGTCTAGGCAGTATTGTTGTTGTTGAAGTGAGACCTAGTAAACAAAGCGAGGGAAGTAAAGGGACTCTGCAGCTCAGGATGTGTGAGAGTTTTTGTGTGATAGTGTTCCAAAAAGCCTGTACAGGAGTGCATTCCCAAAGTGCATGTAGGTAAGTATCAGTGATACCCATAGTGCATTGTGAACAGATGGCTGTATCTGCTAGTCCCATTTTATGCATCCTGTGTTGTGTGATGTGTGACCTGTGTATGACTTTATATTGGATTAATTGCAGATTGGTGTTGGGTGTCATAGAAAAGATGTTTTACAAGCTTCTGTCCAGTGTTCCTGTGCGAGTTCTGTATTAAGATCTATGTTCCATTTTTCTGTAGGTAAATGTATTGTATCAGAGTTGAAATATCGGTATAATTTTGAGGTGAGTTTTTTTATTTCTTTAATGTTCTTTATGTTTTCGAATAGTTGGGATGGGTTTAATGTGTTATATTTTATGTTAATTTTATTTTTGATTACAGATTTAATTTGTAGGTATTGAAAAATATTATTGCTGTCAAGTTGATATTGTTCTCTGAGCTGCGTGAATGTTATGAATTGATTGTTTTTGAATAAGTGGCGTAGGTGAATGATGCCCTTTTGTTCCCACATGTGGTAGTGAAGAGGTTTTGTATTAATTGTAAAATCCGGATTGTGCCATATGGGAGTGTATTTACAGGGTGATGTGGAGGAGTTAGTTAGTTTTAATGTTTTCCACCAGGCTGTCAGAGTAGTTGAGATGACTGTGCTTTTAAAACGGGTGTTTTTTCAGTGTTGTATTTAAAGAAGGTATATCTGCCAGAGGAAGGTGAGTGAAGTATGACTGTTCCAATTGAATCCATGTATTGTTGTGTGATGGTTTTGTCCACTTAACTAGATACTGTAATTGATTGGCCAGAAAGTAGTGGATGAAATGTGGTGCTTCTAGTCCGCCTTGAGCTTTGTTTTTTTGTAAAGTGGTGAGTTTGATTTTAGCTTTTTTGTTTTTCCAATAAAACTTTATGCACATGGAGTTGAGTTTATTGAACCATTTGTCGGGAGGGGTTACTGGGATGTTAGAGAATAAATAATTTAGTTTCGGGAGTATTTTCATTTTAACAGATGCTATTCGTCCAATGAGTGTAAGTGGTAAATTGGTCCAGCGTTCCAGATCATCTTCTATTGTTTTTAGTATTGGGTTATGATTAAGTGAAAACAACTCTGTCAGCCTGGAGGAAACGGTTATACCCAAATACTTGATATTACCAGTGTGCACTTCAGGAAATGAATCCTGAGCTGCTGAGTCCCAAGCATTATCTGAAAGGGGGAGAATTATTGATTTATTCCAGTTAATACTATAGTCTGACATCGATGAGTATGTGGTGATTATTTTAAATGTTTCTTGTAGTGATTCTTGTGGAGTTTGTAGATAGAGGAGAATGTCATCTGCGTATAAACTTATTTTGTGTTGTGTACCTGAGACGTTGATTCCTTTTATGCTGTTGGTTTGCCGTATTGCAGTTGCAAGGGGTTCTAAAAATAATGCAAAGAGAGAGGGAGAGAGTGGACATCCTTGCCGTGTGCCCCTATGCAGTGTGAATGTGGAAGAGATAATACCATTAGTAGTGACAGTGGCCTTTGGTGATGTGTATAGTACATTGATCCAGTGGATGAATGACTCCCCGAAGCCAAATTGCCGAAGTGTATAGAATAGAAATGTCCAATTTACCTTGTCGAATGCCTTTTCTGCATCGAGTGAAGTTATGATCGTATCGGTATTTGATTGTTGTGAGATGTTAATGAGATTGAATAATCTACGAAGATTGTCAGATGAATTTCTATTTTTGATGAATCCTGTCTGGTCAGGGTTTATTAATAGTGGAGTAACCTTTTCTAGTCTGGAGGCAAGTGCTTTTGTGATAATTTTTAAATCTGTGTTAAGTAGTGATAGGGGTCTGTAACTAGTGGGTTGAGTTGGGTCTTTGTACGTAAGTAAGTAACAAGGTTATAGCTGCAGTGTTCATGTGAGATGGAATTTGAGATGTGTTCTTTATTTCAATAACGGCACGGATGAGGAGTGGGGATAATGTAGACCAGAAGTGTTTATAGAATTCAGGAGGATAACCATCAGGACCGGGGGCTTTACTATTTTGCATCTGAAGAAGAGCTTTGTGTAGCTCATGTAAAGTTAGAGGGGAATCTAAGAAGTTTACCATATCTGTGGGAAGTTGTGGTAGTGTAAAGGTTTTGAAGAATGATTGCATCTCAATTGGGTTAGGTCTATTTCCTGAAGAGTACAGTTTTTCATAAAATAACCGGAATGTATTATTTATTTCATATTGGTCATGAGTGAGCTGCTGTTCTGAGGTTTGTATTGATACTATAATTGATTTATCTTTTTTACGTTGTAATAAGTTTGAGAGATATTTCCCAGATATATTATTTTTTTCTACTAGTTCGAACTTGAGTTGTTGCAACATGAAGTTGTTTTTTTCTTGCAAAAAGTTGTCCAATTGCAATTGAATATTTTTTATTTCATTTTTATTTTGTTCTGCATTTTCTGATAGAATTTTAAGTTTTTCTTGTAATTGCTGTTGCAATTTAGTTTGTCTTTTCTATTTATAGCTTGAGTATGATATAATTTTTCCTCTTAAGTATGCTTTGGCTGTTTCCCATAATGTTACTGCTGTTGTCTCTGGGGAGTCATTCAACTCCATGAAGAATGTCCACTCTCTCTCGATCATCTGATTGAATATTGGGTCTTTTAGAAGGGAAGTATTAAGGTACCATCTCGAGGGAGGTTTAGTGTGGTATTGAAACTGTAGAGTGAGGGTAACTGGTGCATGGTCGCTAATCATAATGGGGTGTATTGTGGTGTCTTTTACCTTAGGCAGAAGAGTGTTACTTAAAAGAATGTAGTCAATTCGTGAGGAGGAGTTATGAACCTGTGAGAAATATGTGTTTTCCATATATTTGTTAGAGAGGATGTGCAGCTCCTTAGCTCAAAAGACAAATGACAGTTTTACATGAAATATGCAAAACATATAGTATATAATATATTCATAGATACAATTTAAACTTAAAAGAAAGCAGTAATTGCACACAACACATGGTAAAATATTGAAATCCACGTTTTGAGACTATAAATACATCTTAAAAAGTCAGCGTAAAAGTAAAACATTGGTGGATAATTTCAGCCAATGTCCTGAATGTCTCTTATCCGTGGTATGTGTCCTGTCCCAGATGAGGCAGAGTGATCCTGACGTGGTCACAGCTCTCACACACCGACCCTGGAGCCTGAGTCATTTGGGGGATGGTGCGCCTCGCTTCACATCTCCGTGGAAACACTCCTGGATGACCCTGTTGGACGTGGTTTTGGATTGGGCGCACCATCATTTGTTGTGGAGGTTCTGCGGCGTGTCAGCTTTCCTAGTTCAGAAGAACTTTGTCTCGCAGTGAGTGACTGAGATGATCATTTTACCTGTTATTAGGGGGATCGCCGCGTCGTCACGCAAATGTATTAAATAGATAATAGTAGTTCTATGGTGGGTCAAAACAAATGAAACAAACAGATCGGCGCTGTAAATGATCTGTGATTTAAATAAACAGCTCTTCAAGCTCGGAAAAATCAGCTGTTTGCCCACCAGTCACCAAAACATCTGGTGAAAATCGCAGAAATAAATAACAGCGATCCTCCCTATACACTTCTGTAGATTGTACGACTCATTAAATGTCTTTTGAGTGGCAGCAACACAGGTTAAACAAACTTATGGGACAGACATACAGTATTCTGGACACTGGGGGAAAAAAATGCGCTCTCTGGATCTCAAGCTGCAAAATGCTTTGTTTTGAAAGTGTTTTCCCGTGTCTTTAGGGACTATGTGCACTACTGGGCCCAGAGAGGGGTGGAGGTGGTGGCCTGGACAGTCAACACTAAAGTAGAAAAGGAGCATTACCAAGAGCTTCTGCAGATCAACTACATCACAGACAGCCTGGTGGAGGACTGCGACCCACACTACTGAGCACTGCAGTAACTTTCGTAAATAAAATGCACTTGTTTTTGTGGGCATTACAGTGTGTTTTCATACAGGGTCCCATTTTTACTCTAGTTATTGTGTAATTTGAACAAGGACATTTGTACTGTGTAGAAAGTAGCCAAAGCATGCATCAGTACTCTACATTTAGAGTCGCTGCATTGGCTCCCCGTGTGTTTCAGGATCCATTTTAAAGTTCTTTTAATGGTTTTTAAATGTCTTAATGGTCTTGGTCCTTCTTATCTTTCAGAATTGATTTTACCATATGAGCCTTCGCGGTCCCTTCGCTCCTCCGGCAGGGGTCTCCTAGTTATTCCTAAAGTCAACAGAAAGACTCACGGCGAGGCGTCTTTCCAATATTACGGCCCTCGCCTCTGGAACGACCTGCCGGAGGAGCTCAGGACCACAGAGAACGTTCATGTTTTTAAGAGCAGGCTCAAGACCCACCTTTTTAGTTTAGCTTTTAACTAATATTTACTTATATTAACCTTATTTACCGGTTTTAGTTCTATTATTTCTTTAGTTTCCCTCTTTTTATCCTGTGCTATTTCACGCACAGTTTTAGCTGTTTTTAATGTATCTCTTATTAAATATTTATTTATTTTTTATTTATTTTATTCATTTATTTTTTTATGTTCTCCTAGTGGTTCCTCTGAGGGAGCCCTCTGCCCCAGGAGTGCTGGTTGGCTGTGGCCGTGCGGGAGCTCTCCTGGGGGTGCCTGGATGGAAGTAGGACGTCTCTCCTACACCTCCTCCGGGCCCCCTGGGTTGGCGCTCTGTGGCTGTGGCCGATGGGCTGCCCCTGGTGCAGACGGCTCCTTGGATGATGTTTCCTCTTTCGGTCCATCTGTACTCAGCCTTACGTACTCAACTCTATGTCCATTTTTATTTAAGACTTTTAACTGCTGGGCTGTCTGTACGTATATGTGTCTGTGTGTGCGGGTGGTGGGTGGTGGGGTTGTAGTTATTTATGTATATTTACTGGTGGGGACGATTTTTATTATTTAATGATTTTTAAGCACTGTAAAGCACTTTGTGTTACATTTTGTATGAAAAGCGCTCTATAAATAAAGTTTGATTTGATTTGATTTCAACTCAGGACTGCAAGTATCCATTATTATTTTTGCCGGATTTAAGAAGTATACAACTGTGCGTCTCTTCCACATTTGGCTCAGTTTGTGTCTTTCAATCTTTAGGTCCACTAACCTATAATCTAATAACATCCACAGTGCAAAAAGCTGTGTTAAAGAGTAAGTAAATAGACACTTGTATTAACTTTCGAAGATGCTTTTATGATTGTGTAGTTATTACATTATAATAAATATAATTGTGGACTTGTGAGTTTTTTGCTCCGATCCGGTTAAGGAAAAGGAGAATGAATTTGTTCGAAGAAGCCTTTATTTGATCAATAGCGCACATACAAGTTACATCAAAACAATGTTAGGAAGTCTGTCTATGTACACTCAACAAAAATATAACGCAACACCTTTGTTTCTGCTCCCATTTTTCATGAGATGGACTTAAAGATCTAAAATTCATTCCAGATACACAATATTACCATTTCTCTCAAACATTGTTCACAAATCAGTCCAAATGTGTGATAGTGAGCACTTCTGCTTTGCTGAGATAATCCATCCCACCTCACAGGTGTGCCACATCAAGATGCTGATCTGACATCATGATTAGTGCACAGGTGTACCTTATACTGCCCACAATAAAAGGCCACCCTGAAATGTGCAGTTTTTTGCTTTAGGGGGTCTGGGGACTCAGAACCAGTCAGTATCTGGTGTGACCACCATTTGCCTCATGCAGTGCAACACATCTTCTTCGCATAGAGTTGATCAGATTGTCAATTGTGGCCTGTGGAATGTTGGTCCACTCCTCTTCAATGGCTGTGCGAAGTTGCTGGATATTAGTGGGAACTGGTACACGCTGTCGTATTCGCCGGTCAAGCACATCCCAAACATGCTCAATGGGTGACATGTCCGGTGAGTATGCTGGCCATGCAAGAACTGGGACATTTTCAGCTTGTAAGAATTGTGTACAGATCCTTGCAACATGGGGCTGTGCATTATCTTGCTGAAACATGAGGTGACGTTCACCTAACCCTAACCCTAACCGAGTTTCATCCGTGAAGAGAACACCTCTCCAACGTGCCAGACGCCATCGAATGTGAGCATTTGCCCACTCAAGTCTGTTACGGCAACGAGCTGGAGTCAGGTCAAGACCCCGATGAAAATGGTGGTCACACCAGATACTGGCTGGTTCTCTTAATTGTGTAATCTTCTGTTTTGTAGGGAAAAGCTTCCACCCATTTTATATATTCACAGACTATGACTAGTAAGTATCTGTATCCACGTACTCGCATTTCAGGCCCTATGTCAGTGAAATCCATAACAATCTTCTCGAATGGCTTGTTTGGAAGAGTGAAGGTGCCTGGGGCGCTTTGCAAGCCTTATGGAGTCATAGTCTGACAAACATGACAATCGTCAATCCAGTAATGTATTATGGATCGCATATGTGGATGTCACCACAGATCGATGTGTTTCAAGATTGCTTTGTAGCTCCGATGTGTTGAAGCATGGTATTCATCAAACAGCATCTGGAGTAAAAGGATTGGGGCCACAATCTTTCCTTCATGGTGTCTCCAGATTCCTTCAGCGTCTTTTATTGCTCCTCTTTGTTTCCATGTATTCTGTTCATATGCTGCAGCTGCTTCTTGAATTTCTTTGATATATGTGGCATCTATGGTGCGGGAGTCAAATGTATTTTCAGACTGTTCAGTTTCTCAAACCCAGGGACACAGAGTCTTGTCCTTTGGTATGGGCTTTGCTTTCATGATAGCCAGTTTCAATGGCAGTTGGACAGCGTCAATGAGTTGTCTGACCAGTGACTCCTGTTTAATGGGAAGTCCCGTCATGAGCTTGAAACCGTTTCTGATCCATTCAGCACTGGATATTGTTACTGTCTTGTAGGCATAAACTGAGTCGGTGTATATATTGATTTTGTGGTCTCTTGAAAGTTGCAAGGCACGCAATACCGCCATTAGTTCTGCCATTTGTGCCGATCCTCCTTGTATTTGTTTTGCTTCCAATATTTGATATTGATCTATTGATAGCTGTTGGACTACCGCATATGAGGAGACCACGTGTCCCTCTTTTGCTCTGTAAGAACAACCGTCCCAGAACAGAGTCATTTCTGGGTTGGGCCGTGGGGTAGTCTGCAAATCTGCTCTGACATACAGTTCAGTTTTGACCTTCTCTTCACATGTGTGTGGAATTCCTTCAGTCTCCATATTGGTTGCCATGTTGATAGTTCCACCTTCATACATTATGTGAGACTGTCTCAAAGTTCTTGACCTTTGGGCTGTGGTGATAAATCGTCGAGAGTTGAGATATGCAAGTATGCCATGGTGGGTGTGTACTATCAACTGATGATTCTGCACAAGGTGAGAGGTTTTCTCAATTGTCTTGGTCAGAGATGCAATAACGTGCACATCCAGGTTGTGCCGATTCATGAGGGTCAAGCTTACAGGAGTAATGCTTCAGCACTCTCCTTGTTCCATGTTGTTTTTGGTAGAGGATAGCTTGAACAAATGACCCTTTTTCTGTCACATTCAAGTGAAATGGGATGTTGTAGTCTGGGGCACACAATGCACATGCAGAGCATATTGCTTGTTTAGTTTTTATGAAGGCTTCTTTGGCTTCTTGATTCCAAGATAACTCTGCTGTTGGATTATACATTCCATGTGGCTTGATGAGTTCTCTGAGTGATGTAGTAAACTCAGCATATCCTGGGACATATTCTCTGGAGTAGTTGCAGAGTCCCAAAAAAACTGAGCATTTTGACGTACTGTTGTTGGTTTAGGAGCCTGTAAGATTGCATCTTTGTTGATTTCTGTCACTCCTTGTGCTCCATTTGATACCTCTCGTCGGAGGAAGTGTACTGATCTTCTTGCCACTTGTAGTTTTTTGTCTTTTGACTTTGTAGCCTTTTTCAGACAGTCTTGTGAGCACGGCAACAGTGGCTTCCAGAACTTCTTAAGCTGTCACTTCGGCCAGGAGAATATCGCCGACGTATTGAATGAACGTCGTACATGTTTCTGGGAGTTGCAAGTCTTGCCTCAAGAAGTGGTTAACCCTCGTGGTGCCCTTGGGTCATTTTGACCCCATCCAAATGGCTCAAAAGCCACTGAAGGATTTTTGTAAAATGAAGCAGACAAATATATGAATGTGTGGTAATTTTCAGGCTCTTTTTTGAAGTGTAAATTTTTTGACATTAGGGTCTTTAAAGGGTGCAAAATTGAAGGACGCCACGAGGGTTAAAATATATAATTGTTAATAACATTTGGTTCACTTTGCTTTCAGTTGGTTCACAGTTCACGCTTGTTTGTTTTCCATTAGCTTTTTAGTTAATACAAAACAAAATAAGGAGGAAGCAAGACAGGGGAAAGCAATGTGAACCAAATGTTATTAACGCCGTGAAATGAACTGAAATGTTTGTGCCAACTAAAGTACAAACAGGACAAACGTAAATCATAGAAATAAACTAAAATGATATGTACAAGGAACATGCTGCTTCTGTCCTTATGGTCGAACCTGTGTGCCTTAAAGCACCACATTTTTCCAGTTTTACTGGATGGCGTTGTCGGGCTTATATTTATTTTGTTTAACCTCCCACTCGTCATGTCACATCAGTATATGCGACGTGGACTCCTTCGTAATTTTGCGAATTTGCCAACGTTATGAGTACGAGCATGCAATAAATGCTTAAACTCACTATGATTAGATACGCTCATCATAGTGAATGCTAGATCGCTAGCTAACAGACATTTCTGTTGAATGATCTCTTCACGTCGCGCGCATTGGATTTTATGTTGCTCACGGAGACGTGGCTTCAACTCGGTGAGTCTTCCCCATTTGTAACATGGATTATTGTAATGCCTTGTATATTGGACTGGACCAGCGCCCCCTGCAGTGCCTGCAGAGTGTACAAAATACTGCAGCTCGCCTCCTGACCAATACAAAGAGGAGTGAGCACATCACTCCTGTTTTGTGCTCCTTACTCTGGCTCCCTGTCAGCTTTCGTGTTCCATTTAAAGTTTTGTTGATTGTTTTTAAATGTCTCCACTCCTTGGGCCCGCTTTACTTGAGTGATCTCTTGCGACTCTATACTCCATCCAGAGCTTTGAGGTCGGCTGACCAGCTCCTATTGGATGTTCCTAAAACTAGGAAAAAAACGAGAGATGATAGAGCCTTCTCTGTGGCAGCGCCCCGACTATGGAATAGTCTTCCTTTGTCTATCAGGTCCTCTCAGTCTGTGGAACAGTTCAAATCCAGACTGAAAACACACCTCTTCTCCCTGGCCTTCAATACGAGCTAGTTCAGTGTATCTTGGCATGCTATTACTGTGAAGCACTTTGGTCAACCGCAGTTGTTTTAAATGTGCTATACAAATAAACTTGAATTGAAAAATACGACTTGGGGAATTACTAAATTTTGATCAATTATTGTTGAATTTTGTTCTTATTTTTGACTAATTGTTTATCTCTTTTATTTTAATTTTTAACTTCATTATTTGTTATAATTATTTTTCTTATATTTAAAGTATTTAGTCTATTGGTTAATTCACACTTTTTACAAAAAAAAAAGTTTTCACTTAATGTTTTTTATGCAAAAACTGTACTATTTACTATCCCTACGTTTTTTATACTTTTTTCCTCATAAAGATTAACGTTCAGTTATTTTTATATTGTTTTTATTTATTTTTCTTAATAAAAAAAAAAAAACACTACACAGTTGTCAGAATCACACTGTCTACACTCTTTGGTCCTGTTTTTTTATCTCGTGCCCAAAAACAGTATTTTAAAAACAGCATGGTGCCGGCTTATAAAAAAAAGTATTAAAGTATTTCTGACAATGTTCAAATCCAGGCTGAAAACAGCTCTTTTTACCCGAGCATATGAAAACTGAAAGTTTTTTATCTGCACTCTTGCCTTTTACTGTAATTGATTAATTTTTATGTTGGATGTTTTAATGATTGAACTGATTTGTTTTCTTGTAATTTTATGCAACTGAAGCACTTTGAATTGCCTTGTGTATGAATTGTGCTCTACAAATAAACTTGCCTTGCCTTGCCTTGCCTTATTAAAAAAAAGCCGCCTCAAAAGCACAACTTGGATGTATCTGCACTTGCAGTGTGTGGTGTGTCCACACTTAGACCCGCTGCTATCACTTTATATGCCTACACATCTGTATATACAATCCCGCTGTTGTTCATTGTCAAATTGTTGTTGTCTTACCATATGTCACTTTATTTTATCTTATTTATTTAATATTTTTTATGCATGCCCCTATAGCCTTATAGTTTAACGTTCTTAGCTTATTTTTTTATCTTAATTCTGTGTTATATGTTCTATGTCGCACGCTTGCACCAAGACAAATTCCTAGTTTGTAAACCCTGTTCACAAACCTTGGCAATAAACGAATTCTGATTCTGACTTGTTTGTTGTGTAAATTATTTCTAAAATGTACGTAATACACAATATATGGTTCAAAAATGTCCTTTATTTTGCCATGTACCGCAGTCAAAGACCGTTTCTCCTCACAGGTGCAACACATCACACCCTGATCACCTCTCTTAAATAGGCAGAGGCCACGCCCTTAACGCAGCAGCGACACCTAGAGGCCAGGTGGTACATTTTGGCCACTACATTAGATATTACGTGCAAGTTTCAGCAAAACATGTTTGTTTTTTAATCACTGACCTTGTATTTCGGCCAACATGGATCTGCCAGTACTTTTCAAGGTAGGACTTTAATTATAACAATGCCACAGCAAAATTATAATACTAAGGGCACGTGTTCTTCTCCGAACGAGTATTTTATAAGTTTTAAGCAAGCAGTTACAAATGTAATTCTTTTAACTGTTCTTCTAACAGACTCCATGAAGGTTGTGGTGTTTCATGTTTCTTCCCAAACAACCCTCAGGTGGCTTTGTGATTGTGACTCTAAGTTACTACTAAGCCTGTTAGGCGCACATTTTCTTTTGGCACCACGAATGACCTATGCTGTACAGTTGAATGGGGCGTAATCTGCAAGCTTAGTGTTGTATATGACTGGGATAAGCCTGTCTGAGCTGCAGTCGCTACTACTGTCCAACTAGTTACTAGGGACGCGCGCGCCATGAATGGATCCACCTGTTTTTGAACACGTGTTTGCGTAAATCATTTGATCTGTACCAGCGGCTCCTCTGATTGCCTTTCCCCCCCTCACTGTAAACGGATTTATCACACGTTTGGTTCAGTGGGTAAGAGGTCACCCACATAGGTTAAAGACCAACCAGACCGGAAAGAGTGCAGAATTAATGAAACATCATGAGGATTTAATATTTGTTTTTGCATTGCTGCATTAACATTGTTGGGCTTCTGTATAACATTGTTTCAGTTGTTTTGTGTCTTCATTTGACCGTTTCTTATGTCATAGGTTGGGAAGTTATTTGGTAACCATTTTATGCTGAAAACAAACCGGAAGCACACTGTGAAGTCACTATGGCTTAACTAAAGTCCAAACGTGGTCGCATTACTCGCAGATGTAAATATTAAGTAGCTCCTCGTCGGTCTGAAACGGTGTTGTGGTCTGTCAATGCACAGCAGCAGTAGCGCAACGTGCATTGTACCCCGGCTCGGGCACGGAGTGCCCTGTCACACGGAGCTCGTTACGCACAACTCGTCCTGCAGCATGTGGAGCCGCTGGAACTTTCTCCTTGGATGACCTCCACGACACTGGACTGTGAACTGTGACCGTGACTTCAGCGCCGTCGGACACCCTGGTTAAGAGGGACTACTTAAACACGCCGATGTCAAAAGATTAAGCCGCTGTTTTCAGTGTCTTCTGCAGGACACGTTGGGGACACGTTTTTACGTCGGTTGGTTGCGTGCCTAGTGCTGAGGCGCAGCGAGCTGTGGACAGGGAGTTGTTGACAGCAAATTGCATTCTCTACTATTTCAGCTCTGTGATAGGAATTCAATTTTCTATTTTGTCGGCGTTCACATGATGTACACAATCACCAGAGGTCCCAGCAAACTTGTTACACAACGAAGGACAGGTGAGTTAGCATTGCGCACGATGTTATCTAAATGCGTAATGATGTAACGTAACGTAATTTTGCTTGACTTTAGGTTCTCGAATGAAATGCGTCTTTATGAAATGCACGACACAATAAACTCAGTGTAACTTTATTGTTCCAAAGGTCCCACACAGCAAGTTGAAAGCAAGTTCAGCGACTTGAAACTCAAGCCCACGTCTTGGTTGACCTCAAAGTGAGTAACGCACGCGTGTTTTGGTTTGGTTATGCCCTCTGTTTTGGACATATTTGCTCCAACGGCCTGTTGTGCCAAAATACTGCGCGTGGGTCCCCTGCACCAAAGTGTGATCAGGCATCGGTGACTTTGAACACACGCGCGCAAGGAGCTATATCAGCACGAGTTATTAAACTAATGTGATGAATTGTGTCACATGGCTTCACTCCTCATTAGCCTTTTTTAAGTTGAACAAATTGAGTCTACTGAACCAGACTTACAAACTGTATTGATCCTCAAGACGGTCTCAAGCGTTTGCCTCACAGGTTGACCTAAACTACAGCCACATAAAAATTCTTGCATGGCCCATTGCCAACATTATTTCTAAAAGTGCTTTAGGCTGTGAGTTTTCTCATCATCAAAAGGTTTACACAGCTCTGCCTAACATTACTTTAATGTTGATGCTATTTTTTTTACTGGCAGCGCCCCTCCTCCAAAGATTGTGTTTCATCGTGTCAATGGAAAGCGCTACAATGGAGCAGCCACACAAAAGACAGACTGTCCAGCTGAGAGCTTCACACCTGCCCACGAGGAGAACGTTAGATTTGTGTACGAAGGTGAGCAAAACTGCACTGAAAGCTTTGGTACTTTCTGGCGCCCACGTCTCAAGCAACTGCACCTCAACAAATGGGTATTAGACCGTTAGATGGCCATCAAGAAGTCCATTTGTTACTGTATAGTCTATAAGTAAAACAAGTAGGATATCGTAACACTTAAAATACAGAAACATAATTTCAGTGGTGCAACCAGACTTTATTTTAAAATGACAAACAATGCAAGAGAAAGCCACTAATTTATAATGTGAGTTTTGATCCGAACTTTCCTAAATGATTTGTCGCATCACAATTCTTCACAGCGAAACGTTTACAGGCACATTTCTCTACTCTCATGCTTTTTTCCACAAATGTCTGTGTTTAGAATTTATTTAATGAGATCAGAGCAAATTTAATTCCATTACTAGAAAAATAAATGAGGTATAGTGCCTTTTTACGTAAAATAAACATTCGCTATATGTGTATTCCTTGTCGCGCAATCCACCCTTAGTGTGGGCGAGTTAGTATATACAGTGGTTTGAATCTATTGGATTTTACAATGTTATTCATTCACTGGGTCCTTCATTGTCTCATCATGGTTAAATATACAACAGGGTGATTCACTGAGTGCCATACACATTTTCCAAAATTCAAAGTCATGGTAAAAATGTAACTCCTTGTATGAATGAGCTACAGTGTGAGAAGCGGCTTTCTTGGTTGGTCTTGGGCTGCTGCCAGTTGGGACCTGCACTGTGCCGTGACTGTCCTTTTGTAATTCTCAAGTTTACTTGTATAAGAGTTCTCTGGTTTTCTTACCCAATACCTAAACGTTCATTCAAATTAAAATAGAAAAGTAAACTGAGATTAACTTTTCCACAGCCAGTGCCATAACCTTGAGTGTTTATTTGAGATAAAGCTGATAAACGTCTTCTTGCCGGTGCGCTATACGAGTATTATTTGTAACTTTTTGTTTGTCTGAAATAGTTTTGTTTTTGTACAGCATGGCAGGAGGTGGAGCAAAAACTGGAAAACGGTGCAGACGTGACAGAAAGCAGAGGCCCAATCCAGTACACTGAGAAGACCCCAAGTGCTGCAATGAAGAGTAAGTCCAAAGATTTGCTAATACAAAAAAAAAGTACAGCACATTGTAAAAGATAAAGAACTCATTGATTGTAACTTGGTGAACCTTTGTCTACAAGTCTGATGATCTTATTGACTGTGGTTAACTGTCATAGTAAAAGAAAGTTGAATGATCAGCCGCAGGTTTTTGCTGCATCTCTGGCCACGGGGACACTCTGTAATACTTTAATATTTAACCAAGTCTGCCCACACCTGTCTACACCGGTCTAGTAGCTCTTCGGAGCAACTCATGTCCGGCTAAATTCATTTAGGGATAAGGGGCACACAGGGCCATGTCGAGGGGTGGCCAAAGGTAGCAAAGGCCACCCGACATGCAATTTAGCATAATGAATAATATATCGCTAAACAGTGTATGCAATACACATGCATACAAGTTTACAAGATATTACATGTGGAAAAAGTGTTATACTTTCAATCAGATTTTGCCAAAATCTTTGTTGTATTATTATTATTATTAATGGCTTACACTTGTATTGTCCTTTACAAGCATGTGTTATCAAGTTTCTCAAAGCTGTACACCATAGTCTGATGGAAGCGAGTCTGTGCCATCGGCCCCTCCAATCACCCCTAACCACTCACTCACTACATCTATTCTTGCCTATTGCACATGTTTTTAGTGGGTTTTTTTTTTAAAGGCTGTGAACAACCCCGTTTCAGCCTTGGATAGCCAAGATCCCCTATTGGCCTCCTCATTGAAAGAAAAAAAGTCTGGACATGCGAAGTATATTAGTAATAATACCAATAGTACCAATATCTGCTAATACACAATATTGCAACCTGAGAGCTATCAAAACAAAAGGAATGGAAACTGGAATGTGTTGTAACTGCTGCTGTCATTTCAGATTTTGTGCCCATTGACCTGGAGGACTGGTGGGCCCAGCGCTTCCTGGCTAACATTGCTAATCTGTCCTAAATGCACTAGAGTCCAGTGCAGAGTAGCCCAGAGTGAATGCTGCAGCGGTCTCCACCACATGGAGATGAGCAGCGTCTGTCTCCAGGCCGAATGTAGGAGTCTAATGTAGAGGATGAGGACACAGGAGACTGCAGCGCACTGCCTCCACTGAACTGACAGTCGACCGGAGGTGCTGCTGCTCTCCTCCCTCAACTTGAATGATCTACTAACATGCCTCTGCTGTACACATTTGTTTGCTGATCTTTGAATATTTTGACAGGAAAAAAGTAAACTGTTTTTCAAGATTGCGTGTCTTTCCTTTACATTGATATAAATACATTCTTGCTTACGCTTAAAAGCAGGTTACACACGATTTGTGAACATTGCATCAACATGACCGACAGTATTTGTGTCCACACATGAGGTCAACATGTTTATTATGTTTGCTGAGAACTGTTGCAATGTTTTGTCTGCAATGACCGTTACATGTAATGAGGATGAGCCTGACAATCAGGGTTACCAGATCCTGGAGAAAAAAAAACAGCTTTCTCCAACCTACACAATCCCAGCACCCATCATGTCCTATTGAGTGCTAGTGCAGCCTCTAGCAGTTAAAACACAGTAACTAAGCTCTGGAGGGTCTAAGAATTAAAATGAGAAATTACATATTCACAAATATCAAACCTTGTGCTTGGTTGAACTTGAACAGATTTTACATAGGGGTCAAATATAAATTTAAGTATAAATATCACCAAAAAACATTCTTATTTACAAATATTTATCAACATAAAGTAAAAGTGTCCAAATTGAAAATGTTAATGGGGAGCTGAAATCCCTTTTTTCCGCCTCACTTTACCCTCACCGACTGTCTTGGTCTTTTTGACCCGTCTGTGGCCGGGGGCGGATTGGCCTGGTTTGGCTGTAGTGAAGGTGATGCACTGAGAGTCCAGGTAGTCGGCCAGTTTTGAGATACCAAGTCGAATCCCTGCGGCCTTTAGCTGCTGCTGGAACTGGGACAGGACTAGTGGCTTGTACTGGAGGATCTGGTTATAAAGACTCGAATCGGACAAAATGAAAGCCCGGACTGCCTGGAGCCGATCCTGCAGACGAGAGGCTGACTGAGAAGCAGAGACGTCACTGTCCGAGTCCCCGTCAGACAACTGCACCAGCTCTGGGTTTGACCTGTGCAAACAAAGCATGATTTAACAAAAAACATATAGCCTCAGAATGTACTTAGCATTTCCAGCTGTAACAAAAGGATCTCTAGGCCAGTGGTCCTGAACCCGACCTATTATTGTTTTATGTAGAAAACAACTGAACTTATTATAACAGTTTTCTGTTCAGCCCGGTTTTAATGTATTTAATTTTTTGTTTACACAGGTCGGTCTATGTAAGCATTGATCAAAAGACTGACGATCAAAAACTATCAAAACAATTTGTCGACAGTTATTTTTTTAGGCAACTTCCCACAACCCACCAGTCGAGAACCACAGCTCTAAACTAATCTTTCTTGATGCAGTGGTGCTCATTCTCCACCACCTCTGCTCTCTCACATTGAACACTACAGGACTACATTCAAATCACAATCAGTAAAACAGTGCAACAACTTCATAGCTGGTGCATCTTATTATAAATTTTACTTTAAATGTGTGTGTGTGCGTGCAAACCAAGTACCGAGTTTGCCATTTTTTCACTGACCTGTTTATCAACATTTAATTCTATTCATCTTGCTTTTTACTAGAGTTTTAATGATTGTTTCTATTCGTATTATATTGAGCTATTGTGACAACCGTGTGACAAAATAAGATGATCTAATAACATGTGTATCAGTCTGTTTTTGTGAGCTTCCAGCGTCGACTTGTACCTTTCAGATTCAGCAGTGGAGGATGTGTTGGAGCCCTGCGAGGCCGACAGTGGCTCATCGTCCCGGGACGGTTTACTGGGGGAGGCTGTAGGGAGTTTGAACGTCGTTTGCGCACAGGGGGCAAGTCTGCAAGATGCTGAACTGGAGACTTGGGCCTGGGATGTTTGACCAGCAGAGGGCGCCTCATCCTCAGAGTCTGATCTGATCAGCTGGTGGGTGTACTGGTGGATCTCCTTTAGTTTGAGAATCATTTGGCGTTTTGGCAAAGGGCGAACCCCAAACCTGCACGTATACACAAAAAGACAGATTACTGCGTGTGAATGAGACAGATGGAGGGGTAACAGAGCAGGCCCAGACAGATTAATTTGATGGTGGAGGAGGTGAATAGATTATGGATTACCCACTTAATGGTTAAAGGGCCATTACTGTCATGTGAATCGCTACGTACTTGTTCAGCTTGTTCTTGAGGTCTGGCGTGTCCATGTCCGAGTAGTGAGGCATTGGAGTAATGGGAACCTGGGCCTGGCGCTTTTTGAAGTTTGATACTATGCAAAAAAAGAAACAATATTGTGAACTTTGACAACGCACTGTATTTTTCAAAAGAGAGTTTGGTCAAATATTACAATAACTGACTTTTCTGAGCTTTGAACCAAAGTATGGTGTTAAAAAGCCAAACCCAAAAGTGAAGTTTAATTTCAATCATGCTCGTTTCTTAGGTCCAGACACCGGACATGGGTATGTCAGCACTCCAATTGTCTCCACTGCAAAGCGTGTTTAGCTAATAGCTAGTAGCGGTTCTTGATTTCAAGTTGATAAAAAATTTTAATAATTGCACATGAACGCTAATTTCTAGCTAGTTTCTAACGGTATTTTAAAAAGGCCGACTAATGCATAAACCTTTAAGCTGGCATCATTACTGCCATTGAATAGTTACAAGCACTTACTCGGGGTCTTGTGTTGTGCTGCAGGTTTCAGTCTCTCAGAAAGAGGTGGGGCGGCATCTTTCTCGTCATCTTCCTCCTCCCAGCTGTCCCAGATTTGGGAGTCCATGAGACTGTTGTTGTACTCTGGTTCGATTTCATCTGGCGAGATAGCAGTCGCTGACTTTTTGTTTGGGGATGCAACAGCCCTGGCATTAGACTGTAGGTCTGGGGGCGTGGATGGAGGAGAGATCAGTGAAGTTGCCTGGGAATTGTCCTTCTGCTGAAGAGATCCCTTGCTGTCTTCAAGTTCAAGACTAAAGCAGGGATTTTCAACACAGGCATCCAGACCCCAAGAGTCGTTGAAAGCCATAGGAGGCTCATCTATAAAGCTTTGCCTAAAACTAGACTCTCCGCCTCCTGCCTGAGAATTATCTCCATCATTATTTCTCAAACTTATCACCTCATTCTCCACTCTGGTACCGATTTCGCAGTCTTCTGAAAGGCTATTTTTATTGTAAGACCTATTGCTTGCCTTGCTGTGGGATGAGGAACGCTCCGATAGGGGAGACAGATGGAAGCTCTGAACTTCTGCTTTCTCCGGACTTGGAGGTGTCCTGTCGGTTTCATATTGAGTTGTGGCCACTTTTTCTGCACTGAATGGCGAATCTGGTAGTAGCTTGGATATGTCCGTCTGTACAGGTGTGCTACAATAGGCCGGGATGGGGAGGGGCGTGTCCTGTTTGGAAGAATCTAGACGCGAGCGAGAGTGGCTTGCAAGGTGGGAATACTTGGAAGGACTTCTGGGAACAGTGAACCCGGAGGAGTCCAACAGTTTGTCCTTTGTAAAGTCCAGAAGGCCTCGTCTGTCACTCATCTTTGAGCTTGATATTGACGGTTTGCTTGAAGAGGTTTTGTGCAACGAATCTTCAGCAGAGGCACGTTCAGAGCTGTGTGGAGGAGAGCGCTGCGAACTGTCGTGTTTCGGGAAGAGCCGAGTTCGACAAATGCTGCTTTTGGTTTGCGAGGAACTTGTGCGGACACTCTTCCCTGGCTGGACCGGTGTGGAGGGGATGAGCCATGAGACCTCTGCAGAGCAATCTCCCCGACTTGCCTCGTCATCTGAAAGTTGCAGGTCTATTTGGTGTGCATTTTGATCACGTAAATTAGGCATGTGATCTTCTTTAATACCGGTGAAGCTCTTCGCGCGTTTTGGCGAAGGACTGTTTGAACTCTGCGTAAGATCTATGTTCATGTCATCACTGGAGTCGGACAAAACTACCACCTCAGGCTCTTTGCTTTTGGAGGAGGCTTGAGGGGAAATCGGTTTACACATGGCTTGAGCATCTTGGCTTTTTACACTTTTAGTCTTTGACTTATTCAAAATCTCATCAATTCCTTCACGCCCTCCACATTGAGCGACTTTATCAGCGGCCAATCCTGGCGACAGACCTGGGACGGGCAGATTTTGCGACTTTGGTGGAGGGCTTGGAGACAGTTTATCGATCACACTGGCTGAGGACTGAAGCAACGTTCTGGCAGAAATTTCAGACGACGGTAGACGGGTAGCCAGACGAAGCGGTGATATATTTCCTGGTAATATGGACAGATCTTTTTCCTCAAACTCACCCCTGGACTGGGAGAAAAGACGATTGTAACTGCGGTCCAAACTGGAGTCACTTTTAGTGTCATCGTTCTTTGTCGGACTTGTGAACACTTCAGGCACATCTTTATCGTTAACCTTTTCCTCCTCCACACCCTCACCGTCTTCTCTCTTTCTCTGAGTGGCAGCAAACTCGTAGATTTCCTCCAGTTCATCCTCGTTGACTCGCTCCTCTGGTATTTCTCTGTCCCCTAACCTAAGATCCCCCGGCTGTTCGCCCATCTCGTTACTGTGGTCAAAATGGTTATGGTCTGTCCCTTCGTCTTCTGTGTCCTCGTTGTTCCACATGGAGCGGAGTAGCTCAATAAAAGCCTCATCTGTTTGTGCGCCTGTTTCCTGGTTGTGCTCATCAGTCTGAAGCATAGCCTCTTCCTGAAGATCTTTCAAGTCAAACCTGGAGACAAAGGTTTTAAATTGGACTCTTCATCTGCACAGAAATGAATCATGCTGCATCCAGTTTTAAAGGCTACAATTTTTGCACAAAAAATTAAAACGTTTTACTGTAGCGTTTGTAGTATTTCTGCAATGTATAAGCAAAAGTAATGACAGGTAGAGTACTTTTACCACCATAGTTTACCACCTATTGCGAATGAAGCATTTTGTGTTGAAAAAAATAACAAAACAACAAGCAACAGAGAAAAATAATGAACGGAAGGTAAAGTAAAACAATTCCCTTGGATAAAGTGATAAAAGTGAGACCTGGATGCCAGCTCGAGGACATAAGGTTGAATTGAAGATGGAAAGGAGCAGTGGGCAGTGTAGAGGTATTGCAGCAGAGCGAACACAGCCTGTCCCGGGACATCATTCAGCAGCACCCTCTGAGCAGCAGGAACTCCCTCCTCCTGCACCCCAAAGCCACTTTCATGTATCTGAAAGAGAAGCAGCAGGGGGTACGTTGAATTCTTATTATTGTTTCCACTAGCCCCACCTTTCTCCACTTGGTTTGGCTCTACTCCACTTGTATACCTGGGTTTGATTTGCAATGTCAGAAATGTAGTTCTGCCATCTGCTCCGATTTACCACACATTGTCGTTTGGGTTCAGGGATAGCACGTATGCGGAGATACTTTACTTCGTATAGAGATACCACAAATATGTTCGGCGCCGGGGTATCGCCTCTTGTCCATTCCTTGTTTTATTACATTACTATTTAATATACACAAATCCCATAACAGATTGCTATTGCCCAATTCTGTAAAATCAGGTGCTGCATCCATGGTTACCAGGGCGTATCTGCAGATATGGCTTTGCTGTTTGTCCCTTTCTAATCAAAGTATAAATGAAAGGCCCTAGGGATGCGTTTGGGCAAAAGAAGTATTTCAGAGAAACAGCTCAATGATGATAGAAACAGACATGGGACGCTGTAACCAAGCACATTTTCTCCAGTTCAGCTTTAGCCAAATCTTAAAGCTTCTAGACCTGAGAGCTTACAGCCTGTGGGCCAGTGAAACGCCTCATTTGAAAGCCTACAAAACTCATCTACGCTTCTTCCTTGTTTTTGCAATTGATTTGCTGCAACCTCCGACAGATGTTTGTACAAACACATCACAACACTCACTGTGTGTCACTTCCAACAATACAGACAATGCAGATAATTAAAAGAAAAGGAAACATTTCAAAAAGGTCGATGTCACTAAGTAAACACACTCCCTTCAGAATTCAACAGTTTAGTGACAGAGGGGACAAACAACAACAACCTTTAATTTGACCGCCATCACTAAAATATCAAAATCGGTGTTTGGAGTCATAGAAAATATAAAGAGATTGATTTCTACTTCGCCATTATGTGATTCTGGGAGAGACGGTTATAATGTGGCCTCTGTAAAAATTACACAAGTAATCGTTTACCATCTCCGCCAGCAGGGGGCAGCGCGCGTACACCATGAATGAATGAGCAAAGTAGACCTCCCCACAGTCCACCTGTAGCTGCACATCGCTGAGCTGAGGGTTGTTAACCATGCTGCCCAAGTCTAGGGCCAATTTAGACAGAAGCAACTAGAATGGAGGAGCACAGAAACAAAACAAAAAAACACATTACAACTAGAAAAAGTAAAATTACAAATGGAAATTCTGCATGCATACAGTATTTACATTATTTTCTTACCGAGTGCTTTTTGCCTCCCTGTTCCTCTCCCTTAGACTCTGTTCTTAATTGCTTTTTATGAATGTCGTCCAGTCTCTCGGGTAAAAAGCCGCTGACTCCAAGGTTCGGCTGCTCCTCTTCCTCTTCCACAACAAAGCCACTCGAAGGTAAGTTCAAGGAGTGCGGCGTGCCACTTTGCTGCTCTGCAACACAGACACAACTGCATCAAATACAGTAAATAAATGCTCGTAGATAATTTAATTTAATAATACAAAATGATGGCAATTTTTCTGGTTTATTAATTAGGCTGGATTTGGAATTTATATTGAATCCAGAATCTAATAGCACATTTTAAATATGAAAGGCTTAACTAATAAAAAAATTACATGCATTTAAGAACAGGTTTTAAACTTGACCCCATGGAGAGAAAACATTTTGTCATTTCTAAAAGACATTATGCTTCCTGAGTAACTGCCATCTCCTTATTGTGTTAACTGTGATTAATAGTTGCAGTGGCTAATGTGCCATAAGTGTAGCTCTTGAACTTGTGACAAATGCTTATAATGTTATACAAGTTTTACACTGAAAAGCGATCCAAGAAAAATAGTTGGTATTCTTGACCTTTTGTTGGCTGTGTGGTAGAATAGCTGAACTGCGTCAGAGTCATTCCATCTTCGGCCAAATCCATGAGGTCTTTGAGAGCCTGGCTGCACTCTGTGCCCTGGCTAGAAACTGCAGGTGAGGCGCGTCCTATTTGGGAGGCAGTTGAGTGGACGGAGGCTCTGGAGGCAGTTACAGGAGTGCTCAATTTCACAAGTTGCATTGTAGCGTCTTGATTGTCCCCACTTGCAAAAGAGGGAACACTATTCTGAAATAGACGGAAAATTAAACAATGTAAGAGCAATTAGTTTGATTAAAATCAGTGAATCGTTTTCTTACAGATTTAGCTACCTCAGGCACAATGAATTCTTTGAGTTCTGGAGAATAAAAATCAGTTGCACAAAAAACGGAGAGCAATGCGCTTTTTTGCCAAAGAGGGACAGCATCTCGCCAGCCAGGCAAACCCGAGGGGCTCCGAGCGGGTGTAGGAGGAGAAGGGGCACGACTGTGCAGAAGGAGAGCAGAAACGCGCTCCTGTATCCGAGCCAGAGCAACACCAGTGTCTTGAACCACGAGCAGTGGAGGGGGCCGAGGCATTCCACCTTTTTTCTTTTTACTGCGTCCCACACCTACAGAATGAGACAATACTTAAGTCTGTCCAATTGTACATTACACTGACAAAACAACATCTTTTCAACAGACACATTTAATTAATTAAAATGGCATTTAAGGTTAATTAAGGTATACAATAAGGTATTATGCATTTCCATTCTTCCTCTGGAGCAACCTGTGAAGACCCATCATCCTGAGCTCGCTCCAACCTGATTAGCCTATTGTGCATGTTTTAGATTTATGGGAAAACCCACACAGACAGGAAGAGATCATCCAAACTCCACACAGGAAGGCCCAGCACTGAGAGAGCACCATAACCATCAAATGTGTGAAGTCATCATCATTCACATGCTTCTAAGCGTTATCCTTTGCAAGCCAACTTGACACGAGTAGCTTATTAATAAATCGATCATATAGCCAACCTGCGTTTGGTTTCCACTTCAGAGCAGGACTCCTGGGCAGGTTTGGGGCAGTTGTCTCAATAATGATGTCTCTCACGGCTTGGGTCTCCCTCTCTTTCTCTCGCTCTTGTTCAAGCAGCGATGAGGACAAAGCCATGGCCATCATGGTGTCTTCATCGAGATTTTTAACCTTCTTCCTGGGTTTTTTACTGACTTGCATGGTCGACTTGGAACCTTTTCTTTTTTGGCTGCCACTCGGTGCACTGAAAGTAGAGACAACACAATGACGTTTTACCCTGTTGACGAACATATACTGCAGGTCTACTTGAGATTACATTACTTGACTGTCGTGGTGCTTTGGGTCTCCTCAGTCTGCCTCTGTAGAGCCTGCAGCAGCACAGCAGGGGGGACACCCATATCGGAGGAACAGCGCTTCAGATGGGACGACCGACTTTTTTGAGACTTGAACCCCTTTCCACAAATGGGACATTCCAGCACTACAGCAGGGGGCGGTGGAGGAGCAATATGGTCCTCTTTCTCATCTAAACATCTGCAAGATGAGAGACAGACAGGGAGAAAGAAGAGCAAAAAAAGTGGAAAAAATAAAGAAATCTGTTACCATTGGATCTGTATGTAGAATATAACATCAAATATGTAGGAATATCTGGGGCAAACAGAATGTTGCCCAAAGACTCCTTTATGGAAAGGTCAGGGAAGTTATTTATACTGGCCAATCCTGCACACAGCAACTATAATTGCTTTCCAATATTTACACAATGGGCAAAGAGACAATTATTAAGTATTTAAATAAAATACAACAATATACAATTTAAGTAAAAGGGAATCAATACAACTGACTAGTTTTCAACAAGTCACAATTTTCAGTAAATGCAGAAGTAACCATTAATGTTATGAGGCCAGGTAAAAAATAAATATAAAATGAAATAAAATAAATGAACAGGTCGCAGGTTTTGAGAAAGCATATTCTACAAACGAGCACTATAGTCGAGGTTTGGTATTTGTTAAGTGGCGCCTACCATTCTACCATAAATGTTCCTCCATTCACCTCATGAGAATGACATACCTATTTATGTGCTGTGTGCGTCCCTCGGGTGTCATGTGTGATAGGTCTTTATTGCAGAGCTGACAAAAGAACAGTCCTTCGTCCTCCAGATCCACAAGGAGAGTCTCTCTGTCCAGCTCCTGCTGCAGACGCATTGCCAAAGCTTCATCACCGTCCACGGGCTCCGAGCGCTCCGCTTCCTGACACTCTGATTGATCCAGGCAAAAAAATAAATACATACATTATGCTCATGTACAAAAGGAACATGCACAACTAGGGTGACCACATCTTTTGTTTGTACTGCACACAGTCATTTGACCCTCTGTCGTATCAATATACAAGATGTTCCACTTTTCATGGGTATAGAAAAGTGAAATACATGCAACACTTTTGGATGCTGGTTTCAGATAGTTTGTAGATAAACAGCAAATTAAATAGATGCAAGCCCATATGGCCGCTTTAATGTTAAATAGAGTAACTATTACAGCAGATGGTCTAGTGGTTCAGGCTGCTGCACATTATGGCAGAACACTGTTCAGTCCTCAGTGTCGTGGGTTTGAGTCTCGGCCTTGACAATTTGCTGAATGTCCATCTTTGCTCTCTTTCACCCGAGGCAATCCCGTCAAATAAAGCCTACTGCCCCCCCCCCCAAATAAATGCTCAAAAATACAATAAATAATCAAAGTGATCTCACCAGAACTAACATTTCAGCAACACAAAATACCTTGCTGATAGTGGAAGTGGTTTTCCTGGTCTGTAGGTTGACTCTGGTCGCTTAACACCATTCTTGGTGGATCATCTCTTCTGAACTGCTGCATCTTGTAGAGAACCTTATCTTTTGTCCTTGTACCACTTTCGGCAGACACAGATGGGCCTGGGACAGCTCCTGTACCGACAGCCTGCATCCCAGGGACAGCAGGGAAACTCTGAGACTCAGCGTTGTCATCTTTCTTGTTCTTGCTCTGACTGCTGGGCTGCCGTGTCGAGATCTTCTGCTGTTGTCGCTGATCCACTGTTTTTTTGCGATTCCTTCTGAGTTTGGAGCAAAGGTCTACAAAGTCTAGTTCTGAGTCATCCATACTAATTTGCCTTTCTTTGCTAATGCCATACCCAGAGACCGTCTTCTTCAATAAAACACATGTTTATTGGAAGTGTAGTTTGGTTATTGTATCGTTAGCTATGTCAACCTACAATGCTATCACCACTAACACTAAAATAATTAACTCTCGTGCTGGATTCACGATCCATGGTTGCTGTGGCACTACACTGTACTAAGCTTAATGTAATAGTTTCAAACTTTACAATATGCAGCTAATTAAAAGACTCACCAGCCTTTGTTTTTATTTTAAGATTATCATGTTCAACCATGTTCAACTGAACCGCTCCATGTTGCTCTTCCGGGTTACGTGAACATAATTCTTCCGGTCACATGACTAGGATGAGTTTACAACTTTTTTTTTTTTTTTTTTAATTTTCCAAACAATATGGCATTACAAATCGTTATTATAACCTTTTACACAGACTGAGCAAGAGTACATTACAAAAGTGTACAATAGACGTACGACATGAGGTAGAGAAAAAAAAGAAAGAAAAAAAAGAAAAATAAAAGAAAAACAATCACAAGAGGTCTGTTATCATACTTGAGATTGTATGAAATTAATGAAAATAGTAGCTGCTTTAGATTTTACATGACATAAGGCTTTCCTAAATTGCAAAAATTCATTCAAATAAATTTGGAAGAGTGGTTTAACCTTCAAAAATTTACATTTGTGAATATATTGTTTAAGTAAGAGTATACAAGTATTGTAAAAAAGATCTTTCTTGCTATCTTGCAAAAATACTAAAAATTTTACATGAATTCCATAAAGTTCTGGTATAACGACAATCAAAAAATAAATGCTCCACAGATTCAATATCACATTCACAAAATGAACACAAATTTAAATCAATATTGAAACGTTGTCTCAGAAATTCATTACTGGGATAAATATCATTTAAAATTTTGAAATGGGTTTCTTTAGCTTTAGGATAAATTGGGAGGGAGAGATATTTGGTTCTGATTTTTATTTGTATATCTTTTGGAAAATCTTTGAGGGTGTAAAGTCTTTTTAGTGAAATTGGGTGAAGTTTATTTGTTATTACACTTCTTATTATTTTGTTTGAACATTTTCCGTTTTTAAGTTCTATGTCATCTATTATAAGCAAAGGAAATCTAGGTATTACGACTTCATACATCAATAACCCTTTCACTAAATTTAACATTTCTAAAGGGATAGCCTTAATTATAGTATTATACTGTTTTTTGGTACATTTAAGATTGTATTTCTCTGTAAGAGCAGAGTAATTAAGGACATTCCCATCCGAATCCATAAGATGTGAAATAGACCAAATACCTTTTTTCACCCAGTCATCATAATAGATAGATTTTCTTTTGAACAATATGCATCGATTATTCCAAATAGGCATGTTGTGTGGAGTAAAGTTATGAGTATAGGACATTTTCCAATTTAAGAGAACCTGTTGATGAAATTTAGATAACTTGAGGGGTAATTTAGAAAGAGCAAAGTCACAGGCTAATAGGAATTCAATGCTGCCACATTCTAAGAATATTTTTGCTGGAATACGAAACCAAAAATTATTAGGATTGTTTATAAAATTTTGCAACCATTTTAATTTTAGCGTTCCATTCATAGCTTCAAAATCAATTATGTTTAGACCACCTTCAGCAATGGGTTTAACTGCATCATTTTTCCGAATGTAGTGATGTTTATTTTTCCATATAAAATTAAAAATGTTTTTGTTTATTTTATTATGAGTTTACAACTGATTCACCATGGACGTTATTATAATAGGTCCATGCCATGGACCTATTATAGTGATTCACAGATTACAGTTCCGTCCTCCGTTTGTCCACTTCGTTGACGTCCTCGGTGGTGGGCTCGTCCCAAACGGAGGCGAGTGTCCTCGTACCGCCGCATTTGAGCTCAATTGGACCGGTCAAATCATATAATAAAATATATTATATATATAAATATATATAGGTGAGGAGGTCGTTAGAGACGCTCTACTTCAAAGGTTGTTTACCCACAGGTGGGAGTAGATGTGAATAGAGAGGAGCCAACCCTAACTCCTCCCCGTTGGTCTATATCTTCAGCTGCAGGCTGAGTGGGACTTTTGTCGCTGACGAAGCCTTTTGGATGAGAGGCGAAACGTTCGAAGACTTCAACTACTGAGTACAGAAGATGAATCAAGTACCTTCATTGAAGATGGACAACTTCTGTACGACTGAGAACTTACACAGACATATAATAAAATGTCAATCTATGCTTACAAAAACTACTGTTTTATGAATAAAAGCTGTTTATAAACTGGTTTTGGTTGGATGTCTTACTGTGTGAACATTTTGGCTTGAATAAAATAAGAAATTCAATTAAAAATATCAAATATATTTAGCAGGTCCAGTTGATCACTAATCGCCGGCCTGATTTATCAATTAATAGGCCTATTTATTAGGCCTTTCCTTAACTTTAGATAAACCTATTTTTTGCATCTTTACTTGCTTACAACACTTCTACCAATGATTTTATTATTAATTATTTGTTTGCACAAAAGGAACAAACTTCAAACTAATAAAGTTTTGCGAGAAAGGGAAGGGGGAAAAAGTGTTGCAGTGCATCATGGGTAATTTCTGCTCTCCGAGGCAGCGGAGGATCCACCGGTGTAACCTCATTGAAGTATATAACCTTCATAAATGAGCCAAACGGAGGAGTCGACCTGCGAGCCTGCGAGTGGTCTGAGTTAATTGGAAGATTGGCGACGCTGTGATGACGTGAATTACGTCCGAAGTGGTCGAGACGCCGAGGATCCTTGCAATTAGGAAACAGCCATCGATCTATATCATATCGACTAGTCTATGATCCAGCATCTTTTTTGACAAATAAAAATGTTTTTATATATTTTTCTTTAAATTATATATAAAAAAATCACTATTTTAGAAACCCAAGACGTACATGAACATTATGGAGCCCCTAAAGTTCCCTAAAGGGAGAAAAAAAAGTCACATGCTCAAAAAAAAAAAAAAAAAAAAAATTAAATAAAATAGGCCACGGAGCCCTGACATTGCATGGCTGGACCTAGCCCAATGAATATAGGCCTGACCTATATATTGGCGGCCGATATTACAGTATTATGAAATATCGGAGATATCAGGCCGATAATACTGCAATATCGGCCGCATATTATGTCTGGCCCTAGATGAAAGTATAACATAGTGAGCGGTTCTGCCTTCACTGGGCTAGGTCCAGCCATGCAATGTCAGGGCTCTTGTTCTGACGCATGTTGTGTGTCGTGCAAAAAAAAGAAAAGAAAAAGTATATATATTTTTTTCATTCCGGCCTGCGGACAAAAAAAAAAAAATCAGACCCTTATGACCAAAACGAACATCCTCAGAAATGATATTAACCAGGGTATGGGAAGAAAAAAAAAAAGTTCTCAATTTATTGTCCGACCACACAAATCCTAATCGCTGCGAGAAAAAAAGTTAGGATCGTCAGTCTACCCAGTTATTTAGGAAATAAAGTTACTCAAATTTAAAAATGAACACTAACTTGCAATGTGCGTGCAAATACATGGCTTTAATCCAAATTGTAGGATCCAGAAACAGTACTGAGCTGCAACAAATGAACACAACAAAAACGATGAGCAATGTCTCATTCTTTAGACAACAGAGTACCGGAGGTCTTCTGTTGCACACAGTTTATTTAACAATATGGTATATAAGTAAGAAATGAGTCTTTTACCAGTTTGTACAGCGATTTCATTTTCTCTTCCTTATATTTATAGTATTTTGTTTAATAACTTGATTTACAATAGGAGAAAAAGGTAATCCCCAAATTCAAGTTTGTGTGAGGGGAATGAGGGTTGACATTTTGTTTTCCTTGGGATGAATCTCAGATGTGCCCTTCCACGTATAGAGCTCACAACTTGTGTGCAAACTTAAGAAGATGGGGCAACATTTAAGATGTAGCATACAAATAACCACCAATCATTCCTCCTCAGCTCAGGGGGCTAGTCTTTTTCTCACACTCTCTTTACACTTTACAACATCTGCATGACAAGAAAGTATGACAAATGCAAATAAACTTATTTTACACCCGCAAGACAGATTTTTTTTCTAAATACCAAGCCACTGAGATGGCAGTCCTTTTTTTCTGAAACCAATTTTAGTGATTAAGGGTTTGTCAGTGTCTTGATGTGCACCTGCGTACATGCTTGTGTATACACAACCTGCAGCAGTCCATTTCCTATATAATTACAACCGAGTGCTCTTCATACACAGAAAGAGAAAGGGAGCCGTCTGTCCCTGAACGCATCATTTTTACTAATGGTACAACACTGGATTACAATTGCCACATATGACAGCTTCAGAAGAGAACAAAAACCTGGCCCAACTCCACACACACAAAGAATAGTTTACAGTTGCAACACAAAACGTCTTAAGGTCTTTCTCCAAAGGTACAAAATAAAAAGATATGAATATAATAATGCAATTGTACATTTTCTTTAATAAAAAGAAACAAGAAGGCATGAAACCATACCAAATACAAACCAAAAATAAGTATTGAACACATTTGGTCTCAACCAAAAATATATTCTTTGATTTATTTTTTTTTATTATTTTTTTTCATTTCAGAAGCAACTTGCAAATCCCTCAACATTTTAAGGAAGAAAACCCAAAGATGTGGGTGTGGGAAAAAATGATATTCCCTAGAAGTGTTTTATTCTCTTTTGACCAAATTGTCTTTAGAGGAAACTTTTTACATGTCAGTACAAAAAGGTTCTCCGCCATAGAAAGAAGAAAGCCCTCAGACAGGATAGTAATCCAAAAAAACTAACACGGGACGGGAGCCATGGTTGGCCCGTGGGAGGGATACTGCTTAATATGTTCCAGCACAGATGCTACAATCTCCCAACAAACTCCTCTAGAATGTCCCCTGTAGCATCTCCCACCATCCCTAAGTCACTGTTCAGTCCTCCTCTGTTCGGTGTGTTGAGCTGTGGTAGCATGGCGCTCTGTTCTGGAGCCCCCAAATGTCCCTGTTCCAGAGATGCTGACAGTGGGCCCCCTAAGCCCGGGTGTGGGGAGCCCGTGTGGGGTGGAGGCGGGTGCTGTGGAGAGGGCTGGGTTTGGACTTGCGGGGAGGGGCTGGAATGTGGTGGGAGCTGAGTCTGTGGGGGTGGCTGTTGTGAGGGCGGACAGGGCGACTGGACTGGGGCAGGGGAACGGACCTGGTTGCTGAGAGCGTTGGTAAGTGCAGGTTGTCCAGGTAGGTGCGGGCCGCCCGGTGGCTGTCCCGCCAGAAGGTGTGTCTGGGGGCTCATGGGACTGGGCTGAGCAGGAGAGCCCATCTGCTGTTTGAGAACGGCCTGCTGCTGCTGAGGGAGTTGCTGCTGCTGCTGTAGCATTCGTTGGTGCAATAAATTCTGGGTGGAGTCCATGGCCATGCCAGGCTGACCCATTTGGTTCATTGGTGACAGTTGGCTCATAGGCCCCCCAGCTGCTCCTGCCCCGGGCTGCATGGTGATCTGCTGCTGCTGCTTGCGAAGCTGAGAATAGGTGGCAGTGGGCCCGGGGGCCTGTGAGGGGAACTGACCGTGTCCTTGAGGCATCACGCCCTGCTGTTGCTGCTGTTGTTGTCTGAGGAGCTGCCGCCGGTACAGCTCTTGTAGCTGAGGGTTGGTGTTGTGTGCAGCATTCATGAGCTGGCCTTGGGGTCCTAAACTGGCCATGCCTTGAGCAGGAGGTTGCTGAGGGGGCATACCTGGCCGCTGTACAGCTCCCCCTTGCATTGCCATGGCCTGCATCCCTCCCATCTGCTGCTGTGGCTGGCCTGCCTGTTGCTGTGGTTGATTGGCATGGTACTTGGCTGTCCGCTGTTTGATGAATGCAGCCATAAGCTGGGGATTTGATTTAAGAATGTTGAGAACCTGTTGCTGTTGTTGCGGTGAGCTTGGGGACTTGAGAGTACGGAGAAGGTCTTGCAGAGCATTTGGAGCAATTGCCCCAGGCCTCTGTGGTGCTTGTGGTCGTGTTCCAGGTTGCTGTGGGATAAGCATCCGTTGTCCTGGTTGAGGCTGCTGACCGGGGGCCATCATTGGTCTCTGCATTGCTATGGTTTGCGAATTTTGGCCTGGGACAAGACCTGGTTGCTGGGATTGAGGTGTCTGCATGGGGCCCGCTGCTCCAGGCCACTGACCAGGAGCTATGTTAGGCTGCATGACCTGTGGGGGTCCCCGAGGTCCTGGTACCATCTGCATTGGTGGCTGCATTGGACCGGTCATGCGCTGCTGGGGAGGCTGGTTCATAGGCAGACCATTAATATTGATCCTGTAGTTCTGTTGGTTCTGCTGGGCCTGTGCAATGATTTCTATGTGTCGCGCCATCTTCACTGCAGCCGGTGGAGGCTGTTGGGTCATCTGCTGCTGTTGCTGAGGTGGCTGGGGAAGAGGGGACTGCTGCTGGTGGAGGGGGGACGCCTGAGGGCCAGGTTTGCCTTGAGACACCTGGGGCTGCCCATTCCGAGGGGCATTGGGGTAAGAGGGTGACATTACACCCACAGAGTTAGGTGTCTGTGGCTGGTTGGACAGGGGCTGCTGGGGAGTCTGGGGAGTATTGGGCTGTGCATGACTAGAGGGGGTGTTGGGAGCAGCTGTGGCAGGCGGGGATGGTAGTGGCATGGTCCTACCCTGCATGGTTGCCATCCTCCTTCTCATTAATTGAGCTTGCTGTAACCTATGCTGCAACTGTTGCTGCCGAAGCTTGTGTTTGATATTCAAACAGAAAGGAACAGGACATTTGTTCTCCTGACAGTGTTTGGCATGATAACAGCACAAAGCAATGAGCTGTTTGCAGACAGGGCAACCACCATTGGTTTTGCGCTTGCAACCTTTGGTGTGTTGGACCACACGCTTCATCTTCTGGCAGGAAGGGAGTGAGCAATTGGCATTGCGACACTGACAAGCATGGACTAAGGACTGGATGCAGCGTTGGATGCTCAAGCGGCGGCTCTCTTGCGGGCTCTTGGAGGCCTCCCCACTCTGGCTGTTGTTGTCGTCGTCCAGACCAAGACCCCACTTGACCATTTGATGCTCGTGGCCAATTGAGTTGTAACAACTGATGCACAAATCAAAGTCCTGACCAAGAAAAATACAAAAATAATGTCATTTGTAAGAAAAGGTAATACATACACTGCAAAAAGCAATAGGAACAAAGTGCTCACCTCACAAACTGTGCAGTGCCAACGAGTCTCCACATGATGTTTGCACTCATTACAAGTGTAGACAAAGCGGTCCTGGCCCTGGTTATGCAGCTCAACAAGCATGCACATTGTGCTCCACTTGCATCTCCGAAGGGAGCTGAACTCCCAGTGTTTGTCTCTGGCCAAGGTCAGAAAGGCATCTCGTCCATCCATCAGGTCACAGGACAGCATTGGGTCCGGGTCAACAAGGGGTGGCAGAGTATTGATCATTGGAGCCGAGTGGAGGTGGATCACAAAGAACACCTGCCGTGGTATTTAAAGGAGTTCAATAAATATTACAGACAAACAAAATTCACCGATAGCATTTTACAGCCATATAAGATGCTGACCTCTTTGTGCTTCTCCATGCTTGCATAAAGTTTCTGGGACAAATCATTAGCTACGTTTGGCATCCCTGGTTTCTTCTTATTAGCTCGACTAACGCTGCTCTTGTTTTTGTTGGTTTTTTTATTGTTCTTTTTCTTAGCGTTTTTGCTGTCCCCTGGTGTTCCCTGGAAAAGAGAGAGAGAGATATAGGTTAAGAATTAAACTCTTAGTAATAGGACACAATGACCGAACCCCTGTTGTGCTGTTGTCCAGTGATGTCAAAACACACATTACCACCAGATATAATCACTATAATAGACCATTTCCTATGGTTAATGGATTCGATAAAACATTAGGGACCGCAATCAAATCAATCAATCAATGGTTTTGTATAGCTCGGTATCACAACAGGAGTTGCCTCATAGGGTTGCACCGAACATTAAGGCAATAAAACAGAGCAGTAAATAAGACAATGTAAAGTTCAGGGGAATTAAGTATCCAGGAAAACGTAATGTCCAAATAAGCGTCAGCAGTGGGTGGCGACGAGCAGCTCGGGTGTCCCCTGTCCTTAGACTCTCCAGCACGGCAAAGAAAAACTCAAAAACCCGGTGGGAGAAAAGAGAAACCTTGGGGAGAACCACAGAAGGAGAGATCCACTCCCATGGACGGACAGACTATTGTATAGAGACCCAGGGCCGATGGAGTCCCAGAGCAGACAAGCCAAGATGCCCGCAATGATTTTTCACACAAACTCTGCTTCCATTACAAACTGTCAAGATGAGCGGCGTACCTCAGGAGTTTCAGAGGCAGCAGTGTTCTCCTCCTTTTTCCTCTCTTCCTCTTCCTGCTCCAGTTCCTTTATGCTTTCCTCCAACACATTGGGCCAGAAGTCACCCTCAAAGTAAGGCAGCTCATTGGCACTTGTCAAACGGTCCTCTGTTGCCTGTTTGAAGATGTCCTATACCACACAAAAACAGATTATTCTCTTATTCTCACAGGGGGAAAAGGCCATTTTAAGCAGGTTTAAGTATATTAAAAACATGTTTTCATCTTTCCTCTTTAAACTTACTTTGTAGTCGTGTATGATCCTCTCAGCAAATGCCTTGTCCAACATTTTCCGGTACCACTCCTGGAGTCTTTTGGGCTTGGGGATCTTCTGGTCAGGAGGGTGACAATGGAAGATGTAGTCATCTCCTTCGCTGGGCGGACAGGCCCAGATGTGGCCCTGCGCATAGCTGTGGATGTGAAGAAAAGTAAAGTAGGGAAGGAACATTATTTAGGCATTACTTAAACATCCTTAATATGCAGGGCAATAGGTTACCCTATTTTCTTGACATATTCCAAATAGCCAATGAGGATCTCATGGTAGACTGCAGTTCGTAAAATACGAGGTCTGAAGAAATGAATACTGTCAAGGTATGATATGTAGACCCGTCTACAAGAGAGAAACAAAATCTTCATATTACCACCAATAACCAGAATAGATTATAAATATAGAATATGTAATAATAATAATACATAAGTCTTATATAGCGCTGATAAGGACTGACCTAGTGTTAGGAAAAGAACATTCAGAGCCATACTCCTGAACATGCATGCCAAAAAAGCACACATCAACACCATCAATCTCCTCAAATGCGAAAAGTGCTTTGGTTCTATAGGGAAAGGTTTCAGGCATTTCTCCCGTATCAACAAACCTGTTAAAAGCAAAATTAGAAACGTGTTTGTGGCAGTCAGTTCATTTCATTTAATATTTTATTGCATTTATGCATTTTGTAGAAATGTTTAAGATCTATGACCTCAGGCCTTTGGTCTCACCTGGATTTCATGCCTGGTTTGACTTCTACCGTTTTGTCAGAGCTCGCCACCACTCGCACAAACACCTCTCCAGCCTCTGGGTGGTTCTGTCTCTTCAAGTATTTATTCACTCGATCCTCGATGAAGGTTCCCAGTCTAGTTGACTGAAGCCCTACAAGCAACAAATCATAAGAAAACGTAGAAAGATGCAAGATTTGTATTACACGTATGTAGATTTGCAACGCAGATATGAGCTGATAAAAAAAAAAAAAATTACGTTTGGCAGTAAACTTGTTTTCCTTGCGTGTTTTTCCACTTTTCTTCAAACAGTTGTCACAGATGAATCTAAGACAGATTATGTGTTGAGCATGTTTCTAATGTACACATTGTGTATTTATATTTGAATGACTTACCCAGAAGGCCAGATGACCTCGTAGTGTAAAACGCATATCTGGTGCATCTTCCGCCCACAGTCTTTACATTCAACAAACCTTTGAAAAAGATTTCTTTCTTTATTGGATTGGCAAAACATATACACTATGCTTTAATTACTAAGGCAACACGAAACACACGTCCCACCCCTTAGGTTAATGTCTATCCTGGCCTTAAACACTGGGGCCTGGGCCACACATCTCTCAAATGCGTTTACATGCATGAGACTGTACTGTGGCTGCTGCACTGGCTCCGTGTTTCTCAATGGGAAGGCCTGTCAAACTTCCGTGCGAGTGTTTAGCCACTTCTTACACATCTGCAGTAACAATAACCTACTGAACAGCCTTACATTCACAGACTCTGTGGGCTGGTCACGGCAAATGCAAGATTTTAAAGTACAAACCCCATGGCCCACCAGTCACAATCCCTTCAAAACACTGCACCAGGGAGACACTGAAGGTAGTTACCATAATAAATGCATATTTTCTTCATCTTTTGCATGGAACAGCAACAGACACTTGACACACATTTCAAATAGGATTCAGTATTTTATATAAAATGCAGTTTCCTGACACGCGCAGTTAATGTAGCCATTTCTAATCCATTGCAATGAAAGTTGAGTAAAAACGCGACAAAAAACATGCAAAGGGTCAAACCACTTGCACATACGCGGGATGTGTGGCTTCTACCTTATAAGCACATTGGCGACACATGCAGGACTTAACACATCTTTACTTCACTATGGTTTCACGGTGTTTAAAAGCCAAACATAAAACATAAAAAAGCAAAAACATAAATAAGTGTTACTCACGGTTCAGGGTCTAGAACATCATTCTTTTTCCTTTCAAACTGGTCTTTTGAAATCCTCCTACAACAAGGAAAAAACATGTAAAAATGTATTTGTTTGTTCTGAAAAGTCAGCAGCTGTATAAATAGCCATTTCATATGTGGTATTGGGAATCTAAAATATGAGGTATCCACTTTCTCAGGCCATAAAAACGCATCTATTGGTTAATTTTGCGACAGATTAACTTAAAGCCAATACAACGAAACACGCAAAACAACAATTCCTCACTTCCGAAATCCGTGTTTGGTCAATGTTGAGTCGTGTTGTGCAAACGAGAGAGAAAGACAGCTAGCTGGGACATACACATGAAGTATTTTCCATTATTTTAGACAACACAGCAGCGGCAGCAGATGCAGTATTATAACCCTCAAGGTGACAGACACTTCCCAATTCTATTGTATTAATGTGAAGGAATGAGATTTACCCGGAGCTCACATGGACACTTAATATGGAAAAGACAAGAGGACGTACTCCCGATTACAGACGTTGGACTTTATTCTACCAGAGTCTGACTCTACTCTAAATAAATCTACAGCTACATCAAAGCACTGGAAAGGTATGTCTTCCCTTAAGTAAGTCCAGTTGTGTTGGTTCACCCTTTTTTGAGTCTTCCCTTACAATTTTAGCAGACACAGACCCTCCTCAGTGAGAGAATGTATAAGCTGCTGTGGACCAGCTGCATTAGCATCAACCTAGCCATTTATTTATTATGGCCGTACAGCATGGCCCAACATGATATATTACAATACTTTTAGACTGTGATTCCCCAAAATATTTCTACAGTTCTGGCTCATTTACACCAATGTTTTTCCCAAGCTGCTGTGGTTCTCGCTTGTTATTTAGCTTACCTCAACTGTGACGTAGCACGTATTTCGAAAATGAGGATATCTATTTAAAGTCTGTTTCCTTACGTCTGTGGTTGAGCAGGATCATCACCTAACGTGACACTCTCCCCCTGGATTTCATTGAAGCACTTCTCACAGAAATGGTACCTGTTAGAGACAAGGTAGCATTTTGCCATTAGAAATATCATTTTCAAAAATTGCATATGCACAGTTTGTACAGTAGGTGGTGCAAGGGAACAGGTTTAGAACTGTCATTGATATGTATAGGGTCAGAATAAGAAATTCTCCAACACTATAAAAAAAAAAAAACGTAGACCAGTAAAAAATAAAAAAATCGTATTTTAGTCAAACTGATCTCAAGATACAATGCTGATGCAACTCATCACATATACACATACACACAAATCATCAATACCGTCATGACCCCTAAAAGGAGCACTAAACCTATTCACATCAAAATATAAGAAGGTAAGAAAGAGACAAATTTAAAGCAGTAAACAAGTAATCTGTAAATGTAGTATTTTAGTGTGACTATGATGTATTTAGGAAGAATAATGTATTTTAAATGGAGGATGAAAACAAAAACTAGCACATCACACCTACAACAAAAATGATACTGCCCTGCCCAAACTACAGTAAACCCTCCTTGTATTGATCCAGTTGTACATAATCAATACACTGCTATAATCATGGATTGTTTTTATTGGATTGAAAACATGATCAGTTTCTGTAGTCATCAGTAACCCCGTACCTCATACATAACCCAAAACAAAAACCTGAGTCCCTTTAGTGGGCACTGGGCATATCACACCCTCCAACCCTCCGAAACAAACATACCTGTTCTGGTAACTGTAGTATGTGCCTCCAGTTGGTATTGTACAGAGCTGCTTCCCATAGCAACAGAGCGTTTGAGGAGAGAACTCATACTGAACAGATAGTAAAAGATGTGTTCATCAGAAGAAAATTCACACTATTTGTTTGTTACCAAGAATGAACACAACAAATGGGTGTCACTTGAAGCTCACCTTCCTGCCACAGCAGTAGCCTAGCGCCTGCATAACAGGGTCAATCTCAGACTCAAACACTTCAGCGAGCTTGGAGCAGTACTTGTAAACGCGGGAAGTCTTGCGGTTGTAAAGCCAAGCATTATTAAACATCAGCCAAACGTCATCAACATACTGCCAGGGCTCTTGGTATTGGCCAGTGTCAAGCTTGCGCTTTATTGTAGAAAGGTCGATTGGGTTCTTCACAATGTCAAAGTAATCCTGGTAAGTGCACAGAAAATGCAGTTTTAAAATGGGTGCAGTCATTACACAGGACACACATACTTTCTGCCATGATGAAAACATACCGGGATGCCCAAAAGAAGTGGGTCTACTGGCTGTCTGAATGGCAGAGACTCGGGGTCCTGTCTGTACAGAGACTCCAAAGTGGGCATCAGAGCCTGCCGTAACTCCTCAGGTTTAAAAACTAAAAACACAGAACAAATTGCTTTACAGCCAACATTAACCACAGACAGAATTGGATACGTCAAAGAAGTGATTATTAAATATAAAAAAAAAATACTGATGAAAGTTATGGATGTTAATGCATTCAGACCATTTGATCAAACTGACAGAGAAATGCAGCGACACAGTGTTTGGGTTCATAAATGACCTCAGGACGACATGAGGGTTAAACCACACATACAATGGTCCTACACAAATAGCCTATACGCTAATCTGACAGCCTGTCCTCTGCAGGGCTTAAAGTGAAAAAAAAAATCCTGAGCCTGAACTTTCTGTGGCTCAACCAGGACTCTTATCGATACTCCTTATCGATCCGGTACTCTTATTGGTACTGTCTCACCGCGCGCACGGCTGCGTGCTTATTTTAGCGTGGACGATAAGGGCAGCACCGCAGCGACTCCGTTAGCCCGACAGTAATCCACAGAATAAGTAAATTAAATCTACACTCATTTGGGATCAGTCGTAGAACTTGCTGCTCTTCGCCGGTTTTTCCGATGATTCTCACTCGTCTGGGCGGTCATAGCGTCCATTTGGAAAAACCTATTTTGCGTAATCCATAACAACAAGCCTGTCTTCACCTGCCCTGCTCCCATCGCCGCTTCCTTTACATGTCTAAAGTTATAAATAATCCATTAACACTAGCTACAGCATCCGCGTGGCCGTTGTTGTGGTTTTAGAGGAATCACGCAAGAGCGAGGCTGAGCGTGAGACGCATTCAGAAGAGTAAGAGTTTTTTTCACAAATGCGCAGAAAATCGGGACAAATGTACAACAGTCGAGTTCTCCAGTGGTTGGCAATAGTGGTGACAGGTAGGTTGAAGGGGACCGGTGGGTTTTATAAAGTCAGATTAAAGTGCCTCCGACTGTAATTTGCAGCCTGATAAATACATTTTGCTTGCGCCGGAGTCTGGACAGAGTCTGCCTCTGTCCGCGGTTGTAGTGAAACACACTGCAGACGGAAACCGAATGTTTCAGGTGCAACAGCTCATGGACCTGCTGCGTCTTTCTCCACTTCATTCTGGCTTTTTCCGGGGTAAATAAGACGAGTGCGGTGTAGCGCATACCGATTCGTCACTACACTGTAAAGCACAAAAGTGGAAGAAATGAAACGGCCTGATTAATTTAAATATTGTCCTCCACGGCAACGGGCAGTCAAAAAAAAAAAAAATCTACAAAACTACTATCGATGTGCAAAATTGTTATTTTCAAATTAAAATCAGATGACTGCCGTTATATTGTGTCTTTGTGTTCGGTGGAAGTTGTAAAAATGTGTTTAAGGATTGGTTTGTGTATGAAGCTTTCTGTTACATTGAGAGTTTATTGACCGTCACGATTTAGTTAATTTAAGATGAACTTTAGTTTGCTGACAAAGCCTTTTGGATGAGAGGCGAAACGTTTGAGACTTCAACTGCTGAGTACAGATGATGACTCAAGTACCTTCATTGAAGATAAAAACGAAAGAAAATAGAAATAAAAACAAATAAATGAAATAAAAAACAGTTAAAGGTCCTAGATCATGCAAAATCGACTTTGAGTTTGTAACCATGTTGTTATGCCATTTCCTTCTCAAAAACAACCCCAGAGAGTTTTTGGCTTCATTCACGCAGTTCTAAGCAGTCCTCCTGAACCCTGCTCTAGACCTCTGTAATGTAATGCTTTACGGCCTAATTTTAATTTATAAAACAGCTTTTTCATTATTTCTGTTGAAGGAAAAAAAAAGAAAATGAATATATAGGAAGTCTTGTGCTGTCCCAGGAGAGTAAATGCACGCACCCCCGGAGGAAGACGGAGCTCTTTCTAACCTACTCCGGCTGTTCTTTTCTTACCCAACAATAATGTCACGGATGTGCGTTTGGCTACGAGAGGAACAGGACTATTCAACCTTCCCAAAGAAGAGTGCACTCGCCAGAATTTCTTTCCGGGATTCAGCTACTTTCAACCAACCTGATGGATGCTCGGTGAACCTTGGCCAGAATCAAAGTGGATTCACTTTTATAACCAACGCGAGTCCCATAATGTAAACACCCGATGATGTGGAGGCCAGGCTGAGCGGTGAGTCAATCAAAACGTGTGTTTGCTATTTATGAAACTGTGTTGCACTTGTCAACTCCTTATAACTGCATTATGTGAAGTAACTTAGCGATATTTATATTCATATTTATAATACTGCAAATGTGAAATGAGAGGAAAGAGGGGCGGAGTTAACTGAATCGAAGCGTTTTGTCTTCCAGGTTTGGTAAATTCCCTCAGAAAATACTTGTATTTCTCTCAAAAATGAGTACTCCATAGTGATAGAGGTACAATATATCATATAAATGCCTATAGTTTACTTTGGAATTACAAACTCATAGAATGATATCCTAAACTGCATTCATAAGACATACAACTTTGGGAGCTTGTGCTGTAACTACTATTTATACATAGAAGCAAAAAAATAAAATTAAAAAGTTCTTTTTACCCGAGCATATGAAAACTGAAAGTATTTTATCTGCACTCTTGCCTTTTACTGCAATTGATTCATTTTTATGTTGATGTTTTATTGATTGATTTAATCTGTTTTCTTGTAATTTGAATTGCCTTGTGTATGAATTGTGCTCTACAAATAAACCTGCCTTGCCATAGAAGCAACGTAAACGGTGCATTTATGTGTAAAAAAAGTCACATTAATCTCACCTTTAACCTCAGACTCCAGCTCCCTGCCTCACTCCGGAATCTGCTGCTGTCCATACATCCATATAATCCAAATAAAGCAGTAGTGTCCTGTGGGTAACACTTCCGTGTGACACTTGTCTTTGTTTTGCCGTAATGTAAACACGATGTGTTTTAGTGTGAAATGCGCCACCGCGTGGTTCTGTGCGGCGTCCTCTCAGGTCGTTTCATTTCTTCGACATTTGCACTGCACAGTGTAGTGATGAATCGGTTCATGTTACGCGCAACTCCTCGTCTTATTTATCTCGGAAAAAGCCAACTTTAATATATCTGTTTTTATAATGAAATATAAGTAAAAGATAGACCTGCCACAGGCCTCTGGTGTTGTGTAAATTGAGAGCATCTCGATCGTTGCAAAAGTTTGTGCATTTAGTCGACCAATGAAAATCTTGGTCGACCACAAAGGCATCGACCAATTAGTCGACTAAACAACAAAGTTGACATCCCTAACGCCTACTACATGATTGATTTCTCAGCCTCTGTAGCAGATAGGAATAAAATTCAAAACGTATTTGAGAGCTTACACTTGTGGCTTTCCTGAGAAATTGTATTTATTTAGATACACCTTCACAAAAATAAAATATGTAAAAGCAAAGTATATATAGCCCTCTTATACTAACATATAGACCTATATTTTTATGTTCAACCTTTGTAATTTGTCTTTTGAAGTCACTTCAAAAATGTCTAGCAGCCAATTCTCTAAACCCAAAACAATATCCACTCATTAAAATACAATAGAATTAATAGTTTTATATAGAAATAAGTCTAATAATTATTAAGCTATACATAAATAAAAAGCTGGCAATGGGAAAGGAGTAGCCTGCTCCAAACAGATTTCTCTAAACACAGCAAGGAGGAAGAGAAAGCCCCTCCCCTCACTGCTGCTGTGAGCGAGAGGAGAAGACATGGCTCTCCTCTCCTCCTGCACTTGACTTCTCAATAAAACTACGTGATGGAAAGAGCACAACAACCGTTTTCTGATCGTTTTTGAGTAAAACCTTTTGATCGAACGAAACTATGAACATCGCGTGCTGAACGCCGCGTGTGTGACTATAGCTGGGTTGCATCCCGAAAAGCAAATATTTCACCAAATTACATGAAACAGTAAGTGTTGTGATGATGACGCTCTCGCGCCTCTATTCTGTTGCCCTTCATTGGCTCAAAGGCCGACAATTGGTGCCAAAAACCATTATACTCGAAAATTGACGTATACGCTTTCCCGGCTTCACTGGTAGAATTGCGCAAGAGCGCCCCCGGCTTTAATGGTAGAAATGTGGCAATGCTTTCCCGGCCTAAAAGGGTTAAAAAGCACAAACTTTTTCTGCGCGACTGGGGGGGGGAGGCTGTGCTGTTTGTTCCGGTCTCTTCTTCATCTTTGGGTTCGGTCTTCATTTCCGGCTTTTTCTCTTCCACCTCCATCGGCTCCTGCTTCTCTTCAGACTCTTCTTTCTTCACCAGCATCGAACCAGACTCATCTTCAGTCTGAAAGCAGAGATTAAAATGTTTAAATGCAAAACAATTTACAGAAACTTAATAAGCAAATAATGAAACGGACAAAAATATGATTCTATTAGCCGGGCGAACCTCCATCTTAGGCTCAGTTTTGCCGCCAGTGGCTTCAAAGTCTTGTTGTTCATGGTGTATCTCGGTCTTCACTTCCTGAAGAGGCAGGTCGGCTCCGATGTGGGGTGGGTGCAGGTCAGCACTGGCAGCTGAAGCTGGTGTGGGCACCCTATTGTCCAGACTTGCTCCTGGTTGGGACAGCTGAAACACATCAAAGGGATATAGTAATTAGAGTAAAGTGAAGGCAGGAAAATATTAACTGACCGTTTCCCCAACAATCAAGTGCAAGATTAATGCTCAACATGCAAGTGGACACTCAAAGACAGATGAGGACTTTGGAAGGTTATTGCAGTACTGTAGTATTTCTGATCGACACGACTTATAATGCAGTTCTACACAGAAGTGAATGTGATGGGACAGTACATGGCAGGGATGGGAGTCTGCAGGCATGCGGTGGGTCTCAATCTCACCGGAGTGGTAGGGGGCTGAGGCGGGGCCTGCGTCTGTGCTGCTGCAGGGTGCTCCGCCTGGGTTTGGGGCTGGGGAGGACAGGGTGGGGTGGTGCCCTGAACAGGGCCGGGGAGGGTGGGGGTGGAGCTGCGGCTTGAGGGCTGTGGGAGCGGCAGGTTAGTGGCTACTCCAGCTGTGGGAGCGGAGGCAGCAGGTAGAGGCGTGGAGTGCAAAGGGGTTTGGGAGGAGGCTAGCTGAGAGCCTAGTGAAGGGCCAAGTGCATTGATGGGGAGGTTAGCGCTCTGCTGCTGCTGTTGGAGAAAAGGACACACACAAGGGGCGGGCGACACACAATACACACAGGACACACAACACACACAGTCAAAAACAGACACCACACCAAGATTAGACATTCCCTCTCGATTGTTATGGTACAATATTAGAGCAATTAGTGCTTAGTATGATTGGTTAAGCAGGTTCTGATGTAAAGTAAACGGAACAAAATTTGGGCTCACCTGTGTGACAGCCGCCTGTGCCTGTGGCTGGCCCATGCCAGGTCCCACAGTCACATTCATGGCCCCTGGAGCAGCGGCAGCTCCCGCTGGGAACTGGTTCTGAGGCAGAAATTGGCCCTGGTTTGTAGCCTGGCCAACCAGATTTCCAGTCCCATGGCCTGCCATCATGCCCTGTGCCGGGGGCACTCGGGAGGGGGACATGCCCCTCTGCCAGACAGGAAGTGTGCGTCTTAAAGCAGTACCAAGTAACTCTTGCCCCTGGAGGCCATAAGCTCAACTGCAGGTGTCGTCGCAAGTTGCGATTTTTTTTTACCTATTAATTGTCCGTGAGAGTAAATACTACGCTGACAGAAAAAGCGAAGGGAGAGAGGGATATTGTACAACCAATTACACAATGGAAATAATTGTTTTCACTCAAACTTGGCTGTAAATACTGTTTAAAGTGGCGCTATCCCGCAGTTAGCTACGTCTGATAACCTGTTAGCTGCTTCTTCGTTATTCCATTAGTGTGTATTGGTTTCTCCGGTCCGGTGGCAATCAAGTTGCAAATGTGGTTTTCTGGCCAGAGCCACCAGGGGGAGATGAAAGACCCTCCAATCATCACATTAACACTTGCATTACCCCCAAAGGGACTACAAAAAGGATTTATTAAGGTAAACAAGTTACTAAGACTTCTGAACTGATGCTTATTCTCAACGTACAAGACAACAATTCTACATTTGTTTGTACGTACTTCATACAATGTTTAGGATTAATTTCTCAACCATATCAGCCAAACTGTCCTTACCGGTGGAACGGTCATGGTCATCTGCTGTGGGTGATTCATCGGCGAGGCTGCTCGGGCTCCCATTTGCGTCTGCGGTATTTGAGTGTTTGGCATCGCCATATGGTTAAACTGGTTGATTCCTGCACAGTCAACACATTTGCATAATAGCCAATAAATTACCTAATAGGTTTATAGCAACAGAATTTACAGCATTCTGCGGAATTATTCACTCATATTACCTTGTGACACCTGCATGCGATTCATTGCGATTTGATTTGGCAAATTGGGCATTGCAACTGGACCATCTAGATCCATCAAAAATAAACATTATTACTTTTTTTTGTTTATTTATACATTTAGCTATGCACAGATTTAAAAGCTCCACTCTGTACTAAACTTACTCTGAGTTCTTGTGCCCAAGGCATTGGGCTGGGAGAGGCCTGCCTGCTGTGCCCCTTGTGCAGCCATCGGAGACTGGTTAATGATTTGCTTCTGTAGCCTTGAGCGCCTCTTTTCTTCTAATTCTTTTTGGATTTTATAAATCTTCTCAGCCAGAAAGTGATAGTATTCATCCTTTGGGAATATAACAATTAATGCCTGAAGGTTTGTTATGACGAAAAGAGAGCAGTTTTAAATCCTTACCCTGCTGTTAGCGGTCTCATACATGTCGCCCTCTACTTTCCTTGCATAGGCCACAAGATTCTCCATTCGTCGGTCTTTCAGAGCTGCCGGGTCTGGGGTAGGAAATATGGCTTGTACCCTGTCAACACATGGGACACAAAATGGACATATTATAATGATAAATTAACTTGTCACTATAACAAAAACCACAGCCCTGGGATACTTGCAGTTTGTGTACGAGGTGATTCCGCAGGTCCTGAGTCACATGCTCATGCCAGGCTTTCCTAATGCCGGTGGTGGAGGGGGCTGCTGTGGGCAGGTTTGCCATGGAACCTACTGCTGACCCATCCTGGAGCAGCTGACTGAAGAAGGCAAAAGGTACATGCATTAGCAACAATCATAAATATTTGTGTTTACAAACACACTTTATCGAAGAGCGTTTTCACACATAGTGGAGCGCCTTATGGGTGGAGCGCCTTATGGGTCGACCCGAGACCGCCCTAGTTGCACCGACATGGACGTGCGCACTTCCCCCATGTTCATTTCTCTCTCTCGTGGTTAAATACAATGAGGCTGATATGTAAGGCGAGGAGAAATGACCTTAATCAGCTCACCGAAAGGAAAGCTTTAAAGCGCAGCAGGAAGGGAACGATGGGAAAAAGAGAGACGTACCTGGATGATATAAAGCATTAATCGTTATGTCCCGTCATGCAGCGCGTACATTCACGCAAAAAAGAGGCATGAAAGCAAGAGTATTTTGGCCTGAGGTCGTTCGAATTCACACCACAACTGCTCCACCGCAGAGTGCAGCTTCAGGCCGCTCTGACCACCTGTTTCAGCCGGACTCGGAGCGGGAAGACGACACACGTACTTTACCGTCTCAAATGTTTTTAATTGACAGGCCAAAATCATTTCAGCAGTTATTATCGCTTAATTTTATAAATATAAATGATAAATATTACGATTACAACATGTTAACTATACCAAGTACTATTCATGTACACTGTTCCTGTTCCAATTAATAAACAAACAAAACTAATTGAATCTAACAAATGCAAAGGTCATGACTTACGTGTTAGTGTTGAGGGCATTAGGAAGGGTTTCTGAGTGCAGGTTATTCTGTTCTGAAGTGTTCACACCCATTGCTGCACTGCCAAGAGACATCTGGTTTCCTGTGAAGAAAGACATTGTAGCCCAATGAGAATAAATGTTACTTTATTATACCGAGATAGGGCTGGAGTCTTCACTGCCTCCAGTGTAGTTTTGATTAAAAATAGAGAAAAGTTAAAATATACATAGATTGAGAGCATATATTTTTGTCTACATCATCCAGCCCCAAGTGTAATATTGGCAGGAGGACCCGGGAAAGGCCTTGTAAGGGCTGGAGAAACTACGTCTCTCGACTGGCCTGGGGCCACCTCGGGATCCCCCTGAAGAGCTGGATGAAGTGTGCGTGGAAGTCTGGGCATCTCTGCTCAGACTGCTGCCTCCGAGACTCAGCCCGTGAGAAAGCAGAAAACAGATGGATTCTATTTTTGTCCATGTTGTCCGGCCTTAATTGTAATATCTTTCTAAATACAGTGCATTAGTGATAGTATTACCGTGAGCCAAGGGTCTCATCTGCTGAAGCTGCTGTTGTTGCTGAGCACTGGGCGTTGTGGTCTGCCCTGGACCGTGAGCCTGCTGGACCTGGGCCTGTCCTGTGGTCTGACTGTTGTAGGTCAGCCCTAGTGCTGCATAGGCCCTCTGCATGGAGCTGGGGTCGATGGGAGCTGAGGTATTGATGGTGGGAGCACTGGGCTGGCCAACACCAACTGAGGACATGGGGTTCTGGAGGCCTGTGTTGGGGGAGCTCAGCATGGCTGTAAATAAAGACCAATCCTTAATTACAATTCTGACTCTGAAAATATGTTTACATTAAATTCAATCACAATCCAGACAGTAAGTAAATGCTCAGATCACTTTGTTGCTTTGGTAAAACAAGAGTCCCACTGAAGGGTTGTTTCCGGCACATTCTAAACATGATTTTTTTCCATCACATTTTTGGTCAATAAGTAGTGCGTGGAGGTCTGGGGCTGTTGTGAATGGATTGATTGGTTCTACAAGTGGAAAAGGTTCTCAATTTCCATCCTACCACTGGAACCATGTACAGTGGGAGGAAAATGTATGTCAACCCTTTGGACTTTCTCACATTTCTGCATAAATTGGTCATAAAATGGGGTCTGATCTTTATTAAACAGACACCGTTTACTAATTGTTGTGAGTTTAATAAAGATTAGACCACATTTTATGACCAATTTAGGCATGAATGTATTACATTCATTCATCTCAACATTGGGTGGAAAGCCACAAATACAACAGTTGCTGTAACACTGCAGCTGTCTTGGAGCTGACAGAGGGCTACATGAGGGTTACATGTTTCCCTCAAACTGCATTCACACGCGTACGCAAACATCTTACTCAAGGACACAAAGACTGTTTCACTTTAATTCCCATTGTGTACCAAGTAGTATCACTAAAACTTCGAACTCGATTTTGATACTGAAAAAAATCAAATAAAAAAAGAGGGGTTGCTCTGTGCGTGCTAAACATGCAGCCGGAGGAAAAAAGACAGCAAACATCAATACCTGCTCAAATTAATATCTAGCTTCGATACTACTTTAAGTATCAATTTAGTAACGAGGAATTAATTTTGTTGCCAACTCAAAGGCAATCTACTTACGCTGCTGAGTTCTTTTGTCACTGGCATTTTTCAATGGTAGACAAACAGGACAATCATGCCGCGTGCAGTTTTTCCAGTGAGAGATGATCTGTCTGGACGACGCACAATGAGCAACTGCAGCAAAGAAAAATTTATTATTACATCAAATATGAACAACTTAAAATTAAAAGACATACATTTAATTGAAAGTGAAAACGCTCTTAAATGTAAGTACTATGAGAAATAATTTTACATACATACATTTATCTAAAAGGTAACTAATAAGTAAAAGTAAGTAAAGCAAAAGACCCCGGAAACCACCTACACCTGGAGATGAAGCATACCTTGGCAGGACTTGCCGGCCTGACAGTGGGTCATGTGGTTGAGGACGTTCTTCATAGTGCGACAGTGGGGCAGTGCACAGGCCCTCACCTCCCCATTGGCCTGCTCTCTGCGCTGGCATTTGTGTGCATGCAGCAGCAGGACCAGCTGCTGCTGGATAAGTTTGCGCTTCTCTGGGTCGGCAGTGGGTCCGGCTGAAGGCACTGCCACACCGCCACCACCAGCCAGAGGGAGCATCGCCGTCTGCTGCTGAGGCTGCTGCTGGGGCACCAAAGAAATGCCCATTAGACATTTCATGAATCTTATGCAACAATAACAAACTACAAATCAGGTTGAGATGCATATTAACAAGCGGTGTGGACTTGCAAGTTGGGATTAGGAACTTGAGTCACTTATTTGAAAACTTCAGACTTGACTTGAACAAATAGTCTAAGACTTGGTATTCAACTTGAAATTAGACACAAATGACTTAAAAGTGCATACGACAGGTTATCAAGTTTTTATCATTCTTCTTGATTTGGTGGGACAATACCAGTGTTAAGGAAAATATCAGAGTTTTACACCCATAAAATATCAGCTTGTGGAAAAAGTATGATTAAAAAGTCAAAACTGTGGTTATTATAACAGGAATATGTCCTTAGCAACTCCTTAGCAACAGTAGAAAGCTCTCCAGTGCTGACGTAGAAGAAGGTAGGTGCTAGGGATGTCACGGTATGTGTGTTAATAAGTTCAGAAAGCATTGATAGTCCTGCACAAACTGAAATAGTTTCAAAAAAGTGTAACAGTGTTTGTTATATTTAAAAAATACAGACAAAGCCATATCAAAAGGAACTATATGGAACTATAACTAGGAATTGATGATCGTTTCAAGGTTATTACATGTACTATTTATAGCGCCAGAACCATGTTAGAACATTTTTAACTAGATAAACCCCTCCTGGTGGAGGGGTTTGAGCACTCGAATGATCCTAGGAGCCAAGGAGGAGCCATAGGGGCTGGTGCAATGTGATTTGGGCAACTCCAACGACCCCACGACCCGGCAACGGACAAGTGGAAGATGATGGATGGATGGATAGATAAACCCTCTATATCAGGAATATTGTTCTCAGTTTGTGTCCTTCCAGTTTGCTTTCGCTCTGCAGATTTTGGAAAATGCCATCAGACAGTAATCATTGTTAAATTCATAATAATGCGGCGAGAGTGAATCTATTGCATTGGCGACCAACTTTAATCTGCCCTCCAGGAGCCCTGTAACGCATTTGTGCCAGAGGTATCCGCGACACGGCTTACAGTGAGGAAAATAAGTATTTGAAATCACAATGTATGATTTTTTAACTATTTGTATGATACAGCTGCAAATAAGTATTTGAACACCTGAGAAAATCAATGTTAATATTTGGTACAGTAGCCTTTGTTTGCAATTACAGAGGTCAAACGTTTCCTGTAGTTTTTCACCAGGTTTGCACACACTGCAGGAGGGATTTTGGCCCACTCCTCCACACAGATCTTCTCTAGATCAGTCAGGTTTCTGGGCTGTCGCTGAGTAACACGGAGTTTGAGCTCCCTTCAAAGAAATTCTCTATTGGGTTTAGGTCTGGAGACTGGCTAGGCCACGCCAGAACCTTGATATGCTTCTTACAGAGCCACTCCTTGGTTATCCTGGCTGTGTGCTTCGGGTCATTGTCATGTTGGAAGACCCAGCCTCGACCCATCTTCAATGCTCTAACTGAGGGAAGGAGGTTGTTCCCCAAAATCTCGCAATCATCAAATCAAATCAAACTTTATTTATAGAGCGCTTTTCATACAAAATGTAACACAAAGTGCTTTACAGTGCTTAAAAATCATTAAAAATAATAAAAATCGTCCCCACCAGTAAATATACATAAATAACTACAACCCCACCACCCACCACCCGCGCACACAGACACACAGACACATATACGTACAGACAGCCCAGCAGTTAAAAGTCTTAAATAAAAATGGACATAGAGTTGAGTATAAGGCTGGGTACAATACATGGCCCCGGTCATCCTCTCCTTAATACAGTGCAGTCGCCCTGTCCCATGTGCAGAAAAACACCCCCAAAGCATGATGCTACCACCCCCATGCTTCACAGTAGGGATGGTGTTCTTGGGATGGTACTCATCATTCTTCTTCCTCCAAACACGTTTAGTGGAATTATGACCAAAACATTCCATTTTGGTCTCATCTGACCACATGACCTTCTCCCATGACTCCTCTGGATCATCCAAATGGTCATTGGCAAACTTAAGACGGGCCTTGACAGTGCTGGTTTAAGCAGGGGAACCTTCCGTGCCATGCATGATTTCAAACCATGACGTCTTAGTGTATTACCAACAGTAACCTTGGAAACGGTGGTCCCAGCTCTTTTCAGGTCATTGACCAGCTCCTCCCGTGTAGTTCTGGGCTGATTTCTCACCTTTCTTAGGATCATTGAGACCCCACGAGGTGAGATCTTGCATGGAGCCCCAGTCCGAGGGAGATTGACAGTCATGTTTAGCTTCTTCCATTTTCTAATGATTGCTCCAACAGTGGACCTTTTTTCACCAAGCTGCTTGGCAATTTCCCCGTAGCCCTTTCCAACCTTGTGGAGGTGTACAATTTTGTCTCTAGTGTCTTTGGACAGCTCTTTGGTCTTGGCCATGTTAGTAGTTGGATTCTTACTGACTGTGTGGGGTGGACAGGTGTCTTTATGCAGCCAACCACCTCAAACAGGTGCATCTAAATTTAGGATAATAAATGGAGTGGAGGTGTACATTGTAATGGCAGACTAACAGGTCTTTGAGGGTCAGAATTCTAGCTGATAGACAGGTGTTCAAATACTTATTTGCAGCTGTATCATACAAATAAATAGTTAAAAAATCATACATTGTGACTTCTGGATTTTTTTTTTTAGATTATGTCTCTCACAGTGGACATGCACCTACGATGACAATTTCAGACCCCTCCATGATTTCTAAGTGGGAGAACTTGCAAAATAGCAGGGTGTTCAAATACTTATTTTCCTCACTGTATGTGCTGGCAGTGGCGCTGTGGCTGTGCTATGGGACGACTCGTTACCTTCTCCCTCAACCCAAAGTCCCCACATCAGCATTTCAGCTAAAATGCTAACGTTAACTTACTTGCATTGGCTATAGAGTATTGCTGCCTTTAACAGACACTTTTTTCCTGCACGTTCCGTAAACATGAAAACTGTCTTCTATCAACTGTCCTTCGGCTTTCCTAAAATACCCAAAATATGCCCAGACTTCAGACTTGGTCCTGTTTAAAGGCGGATAGACGTCCTGAGCGCTGTCGTCTTGGACATGATTCCAGCTTTCAGAAAGTTTTGTTTTGGTTGTAAGCTACGGAGTGCGCCTGGGCGGCAACTTCAGCAGATGAGACGGTGGCTGATAAGGCTCACTTTGCCTGCACAGCGGGCGCTGTGATAATATATTTTTTCCCAAAAAAATATTACCGGGGTTTACCGCTACACCGGTAACCGTGACATCTCTAGTAGGTGCAATAAAAATGCAGCAGATGGCGCTCTTTTTTGTAGGTATTTGACAGTCTTTTTCTTATATTCTTGATTGGATTTAATGATTAGCTATATTTATATTGGTAATGCAACTTCAATAAATGTAAGCTATTGTGTGTGTGAAGTCTGAGCACTTCTGGTGCATTCTGAATTTTCTTCAGCTCAGGTGTAGCTCGTTTTATTTTATAATGTTTATTAGGGCTGTAATCAACCAAGGAAATGGTTGGTCGACCAAGAGGATGGCACATGTAGCGATTAGTCGACCAAAAAAAAAAAAGTATTATTATTCAATTATTAAAAACCATTATAAAAACGGTGGTGCAGATGGTAGAGCGGGTCGTCTCATGATCGGAAGGTCGGGGGTTCGAATCCCGCCTCCTGAAGGTGCACATTGTTGTTGTGTCCTTGGGCAAGACACTTCACCCTCCTTGCCTCCAGTGTCTGCGTACACTGGTGTATGAATGAGAGTATGAATGGGTGAAGCCCCTTATGAGAGACCAACAGGCCCGGTTAGAACCTTCTGTGGACCCACCACCTGCAGGAGGAGCCATAGGGGCTGGTGCCATGTTATTTGGGCAGCTCCAGCTGCTGGTTACAGCTGTTGGTCTAGTCGACCAATGAAAATCTTGGTCGACCGCGACGGCGTCGACCAATTAGTCGACTAAACGACCGAAGTTCCCAGCCCTAATGTTTATACAATTCTTTGCATTCATTAAAGGTTAGAAATGCAGCTTATTTAGTTTATTTTTAATATATTTATAAGAAGTGGGTTCCACGCAGGAAATAAGCTCCTCCTTCACTTTGCGCCGCCTGCATCTAAACAAAAACATCCACCATGCTGACACACGTGCATCGGCATTTTGAGGAACAGCGGAATAACAGGAGTTTATCTGAGCACACAAGGACTTTATTTTGCCCGCGAGACGATTACGCTTTTCCATATCTATACCAGGATGGATATTTTAGCTGCGTGTGGAGCAGTGGGCTAGCCTACCCAGTGCCTAAGGAGCCGATGTTTTCCAAAACTTGGACATTATTTATGGGATACTTTGAGGATTATTGAAGGCTTTCACACAATCAAAGAGCGATGTCTGTGTTTGGTGAGCACTGTAACGTTTGTAAGCCGTGAAGATGCCGTCTACTGGTGTTAGCTTTGGCTACTGTGTGCTACAGTGTAGAGGCCAAGTTTATCATCAGCGACTGTCATTTTACATCTCCACCGTGAGCGAATTGCTCTCCCGTTAATGCAAAGCACAACATAAAAGTGGCTAATCCTGAATGAATCTGCTATCAGCGGGCGGGCTAGTTAGCTTTAGTGTGCTAGCTTCGTTGCGTTATCAGAGTTGATCTCCATTCGTTGCATCAAGACCTTTTTAAATGTGAGAGCTCAACATTCGTTTTTATCTTTGGTCCTTAGCCCGTCACATTTTGTCCCAGGTTCATGATGATATAGTTGTGGTTCGCTAAATGTTTGTGTGAGAGAGACAGTTTGAAGTTTATTTGGACAAATTATTCCATTGACTTCAAAGGCTTTCAGCGGCCGTTAACAATTAGCAGTTTTGTTCTACGTCACTTCCGGTGCCCTACGGCCAATGCGGAAGTGATTTTTTCCCCAAAATAAAACGTTCATATTTGTGAAAATGTAGTCTAATGTGTCATTTGCACTTTAAAAGGTGCATTATGGAACTTTTTATGTTGAAAAAATGTTTATATATTTGTGCAAATTTGAGCTTGTAGTGACCCAGCGGCTGTATGAGTGGTCTGCATGGCACCTTTGCTTTCCATCTCGGTGGCCTCTACAATGCTCTAGGAACAAGTGTTCTGTAAGTTTTCTGGTGAGGGGTCCGTCAGCAGTGAAAACCTTCCAAACAATTGATCCTGGAGCGTCCTAGAGACCACTGTGATGGAAAATAAAGGAGCCATGCTGACCACTCATAAAGCCGCTGGGTCACTACAAGCTCAAATACACTTTTCCACATAAAATAATAATAATAATTCCATAATGCATCTTTAACTTGGTCTTAGGCCTTGTGATATGAGAAGTCTTTTATATTTAAAGTTACTTTGCTCCCACCTCTGATATTAATAACTTTTTGTAGCATTTTTCTCTCACTTCTTAGTTGTACTTTGTGATGACAAATCTTGCCTGAATCTTAGCGACCTTTAAGTTCACCTAGTCCCAGATCCCTGGAGTCTCACATTTTATAGCGGCTGAGAGACTGGGAATAAGCCTGTGTGGTAATGAACACATTTGTGACACATAATAATAATAATAATAATAATAATAATGCATTAGTCTTATATAGCGCTTTTACAGACACTCAAAGTCGCTTTACAGTTTCGTGCATTATTCATTCACTCCATACTCGGTGGTGGTTAGCAATTGTAGCCACAGCTGCCCTGGGGTAGACTGACGGAAGCGAGACTATCAGTTTGAGATCAAACGGTCTCCCATCCAAGTACCGACCAGACCCTTCCCTGCTTAGCTTCAGAGGTCTGACGGAATCGGGCATAGTAAAGGTGGTATGGCTTAGACTGTGGGCCTTCCCGAAACGGTTCCCTCCTCCCTTCCACTCAGGCCTTAGTGAGGGCACCTTCAGAGGTTCACTCATTGGAGAAATTAGAGCTGTGACTTTCAGACGCGTTCTCCCTCGCCCTCATCAACTGCACATCCCAATAATCTTGTAAAAATCATAAGTTTGACTGATCATACTTTCAAATAAAAAAAAGTTCCCTTATAAGTTTACAAAGTAATTCAGATTAAAATATGTCGTATTTAAATTATATATTTTAGCTTCTTCAAACTCACAAGTGAGAACTTTTCCTCTCCCAATAAAATCATATCAGGTCTCATTGCCGCTTTCTTTTTCATTAATAAATGTCTATATGACGGTATAGTTGTTAAAATGTACACTTAGGTCCTAAATGAATGCAGATGTTTGGTGCGTGTTGTTCGTGGGACTGCTCTCCGGTGTAACACACACCGGTTAAGTGCAGCGTCGATGCAGACTCGCTGTGAAGGAGCTGATCAGCCACTTCCCCTCACTGAGTGCTCCATTTCGGACTGAACTCGCACAAATTGAGTGTTAGGGGGTAGGGTGAGGGAGGAGGGAGCGATTTCGGAAAGGCCCTGTGACATGATATAAAACTCTGGCTCTCTGGCTCTCCATCTCTCCGTCTCTCAGCTTCGAGTCTAGCAATAAAGGAGTGCTCTGAGCGCAGATACTCTCGCACGAATCCACACAGGAGAGAATAGACTTGAAGCGGAGCACAGATAAAGAAGATATTAATGTTAAATATTCAACCACTTTTTCATCTAGGTTTTCTATGCCATGTTGTTGTTAGCACAATGCTAAGGAAAGCAAATATGCTAACTAGCCTACAACCTACACCTTTAGGTGTTTTTCCACGTACAGGGGCGTGTCAGCCGAGTGGCTCTTTCATCCGCTTTCTCGAGCTTTTCCATAACAAAGGCCAGTGTCAAACCGGTCTGACCAGGTATAGGTTTTGGGACCGACCTCTGGTTGTGGCCAAAGCGAGCTAGCCCATGTCTGATGTGACGTGAACAGACTCTGGCCTCTGATTGACAACGAGAGAGTGGACAGCCCTCAGTTTTGAAATGCAGGTCCTACGGATTTAATATTTCACACCATCATCCCGCTGTGCTAAAAGGGGATTTTGTCGATAATATAATAGCATTTAGCCGCTGTTAGCGCAGCTTTAGCTGGTGTTAACATAACATTTGCATGTAGCTTACCTTCATTGTTCGTAGTTTAGCAGTTTCTTTTCCGTTTTAATACAGCTTAGCTCCTATGATTCCATAACTCCCACCAGATGACAGAATTTGTCCACATTTGTTCTCATCGCGGCTTACAAAACGTTTAATGACGATCTGTATAGCGTGCTCCTCTGTATGGGCCCCGCCCACAACAAATATGGGTGTGTGTGGTGGAAACAGAAAGGTCTGCAGGGTAGTGTCGATACGTGCACGTAGATCGTGTCAAGCGGCCGGGTCGCGCTATGTGGAACGACGGCTTTTGTTCAGTATTAGTATTCAGTAAACAAGTAGAGCCAGAAAAAAACAAAAAAGAAACAGTTGCTGTATGTGCTGTTGCAGGAAAACCCTGCGTATCGGTCCCCTACACTATGTTTCAACCAACGTAGCGGCATTTTCAGTTGTTTTTTCCTTTTTAAATTGATACCGTTGTAATTATTTCCTGCAATTTTGAGGGCAGGGAATAATCTAAATTTCAAAGTTTCGCTGTGCTCTTCAGCCTGCCCCTACACTGTGAAAAAATCCTGGTGAGAACCCAGGCCCTGTTTTCAAAAATGGCGAGAGGTTTGTTAAATGGCTCAATCTAGCATCAAAGTTGACAACACTAGCTCCACGTCCAGTCTGCACCTGTGGTCCATTTACATCCTGCACCGTGCTGCATGTGACTTATCATTCTTACCACGCAGAGAGAAATTCTAGAGTAGACTAACCATGTTTGGCACACTAGTGACTGCGGCTCCTTTGAGTTCGTTGGGGAAGGATGGTAAACTGTTTGAGATGGTTTTGTTCTGGAGCTGTGGTTGTTGTTGAGGATTTAGCTGCTGCCCAGGACCTGAGGCGCCCTGCCCATAAGACTGTGCTCCAAACGGGCTTCCGTTACTGCTCAGGCTCATCTGGAAAAAGACATTACAAAACATAAAAAGGTCATGTTTCAGCAGTGACACTATTGCAAATATGTTTAAGCACTCTACATTTGTTTGTTGTAAACACAGTACGTTGTTTAACATACAGTTGTGCTCAAAAGTTTACACACCCTATTTTTTTACTATTTTAGTTGTTGTGTGAAGCCATTTATGGTCAAACAACTAAGTTAGCTCTTTTTAAATCTTAATGAAAAAAGTACCCAAATTACCCTGATCAAAAGTTTACATACCCCAGTTTTTAAAGCTGTGTATTGCCCCCTTTAACATCAATGACAGCTTGAAGTCTTTTGTGGTAGTTGTGGATGACATTCTTCATTTTTTCTGATGGTAAAGTGAACCATTCTTTCTGACAAAGCCTCCAGTTCCTATGAGTTCCTGGGCTGTTTTGCATGAACTGCATGTTTGAGCTCTCCCCACAGTGGTTCAATGATATTGAGATCATTCTGCTGGAGCCAGTGGCATCAGCAAAACACCTCCATATTTCACAGTAGGTATGGTGCACTTTTCATTATAGGCCTCGTTGACAACAAAAAGGTGCCGTTTTTGTGTTCTCTTTCATATTCTTTGAATTTTATTTATTTATTTGACAGGGTATGTAAACTTTTGAGCACAACTGGACACTTGCAGGTACAACATACAGGTTTACTTATTGAGGCAGATGCTAAATTGATAGCGCAAACGCATATATAGTGAAAAGGGTGACAGTTAGGGATGGGTATCATTAAGGATTTATCGATACTACTCTTATCGGTACTTTAAAAAGGGGAAAAAAAGTTAGAGGCTACTGTATAAGTAGACATTATCTTTGGCCTATTTTTTATTACTCTACATTTTATTTCCAATTTGCGCGTACACTTAATATATGGGAGTTAAAAAAGGCTACTTCACTTACTTTACTAGTTTAATCATTATTATTATCTATTAAATCAAGGCTGTTGGTTAGATTTGGCTGTAGCTCTGAGGACTCTGAGTAGATTAAGCACGTTTTGGGCCGACACCGTGCGCTCTCGTGCGGGGATGAACAGATCCGATGCAACGAACGCATCCATGAGAGCGGAGGGGGACTGTAGCGGCCCCGTTAAAGAGACCGTTATGGCTGGAGCTTTTCGGTCCAGGTGGACCGGCACACACGGGCCCCGGATACTCATCCCTAGTGACAGTTCACAGGGCCGTGGCGGAACGCAGTGGTTTGGGGGAATTTTTTTGAGGGAATTTTTTTAAAGAACACATAGATTCTATGATTAATGAATTCAAAACAATCTACTCTTTTGCAGTGCATATGATTGACAAATATATTGATTCAAAACTTAACGTATTAGGCTTTCATTTTGTTTTAGATCTGTCATTCTCCTACTGGCTTCAGTTTTATGAGAGTGGACAGAGACAGTAAAGGATTTGTACATAATGTGAAATTCCAAATCAGTTTCTGTAAAGCAGAAGATACGGTATTCTATTTGAATAAATAGGATACAAATTATTACATTTTCGATTTTTTAATATATGGAAACACTTTATTTTACACTACCCTTGATACATTGTACCTGCCAAATTTAGTACAATGTAATGTGAAGTATAACAATCTGTAATAACTAATAACCAGTGGAATAATGTTTATTAGTACTTTTGTGGTACATAACGTAGTAAGACACAAGACTAACTCTAACCTTAAGCCCTAACCCCAAGGATGTTGTGTCTTATTTCATTATGTACCTCCAAAGTACTTGCACACATTATTCCGATGGGTATGTACTACATAGGTACAAGTTATTACAGATTGTTACAAAGTATATTAGTTTAGATTTAGTTTATTTGTTTATTTGAGCAGTATACATTCTGCTCAAAAGAAGTGGGCTGAAGCAAGAAGCTTATGAACGTCCACCCCCAAATATCCCAAAACATGTTCTGAACAGCGATTAGTCGACTAAAAGGAGGCGTGGCATGACACTGACAAAACTACAAGTTTTCTGACCCAAACTACATTCATAAGACATAAAACTGCTGTAACTACTATTTATACATAGAAGCAACGTCAGCAGTGCATGTATGTGTAAAACACACGCATTAATCTCACCTTTAACCTCAGACTCGAGCTCCCTGCCTCACTCCTGCATCTGCTGCTGTACATGTCTATACATCCATATAATACAAATAAAGTTCTCTTCTTTCATCATTGTTCCTGTTCTCAAATGTCCTCCCGGTCAGATAAGTGTGACACTTTTCTCTTTTTCACCGTAATGTAAACACCAGACATGGCAAACACATACATAGTGAAAAAGGTGACAGTTCACGGGGCCGCGGCGGAACGCGCGGTTTGTATAAATCTTAACAGAACACGTAGATTCTATGATGAATAAATTAAAAAGAAGACTTTTGGGTGGGAGAGAGCACCCCAAGGTGGGGTCCGGGATGCGTTTTCCTGCATTCTGGGGCATTTTAATGGATTCGTCCTGGTTTAGTCCAGATTAGGTCCTGCTCGCTGCTATTTTGTTTTAAACGAACAAGAAACAGTCGCGCTATTTGTGCGCTTAACAATCGCGCGTGCATATTTCATTACATAATTAGCGTCTTCTCGGTTTTAAATCTTTAGCGAGACGTATTTCAATCATTCTGCAACCGATTCTACAAGTTTAAGACGTGTTAAGGAGCTCAGAGGCTGCAGTTTCTCGTTCTGTTCAGCTGAGTTAGTGCATAGAGTGAGGGGGAGAGGGGAGTCATGGTCGGGTCCAAAGTTTGGATCCAAGTTTCGGGTTCGGACGGGTTGGTGCATGGGTCCGGAACCAGACTGAGGTCCACAAAAATAGAGTATGGCGGAGCGCCACAAACCAATGTATTAGTAGGAAACCCTGGAGAGTAAAGGATTTGTACATAATGTGAAATTCCAAATTAGGTTCTGTACATTAGAAGATAATGTCTTTAAAAGGATCCAAATATAAAAAATAAAAAAAATAAAAAAGTTTTTTTATTTTAAACTCTATTTAAACTTTTACTGACTATTTATAGGAATATTATTATTATTTGTTTATTTGATATGGACATAACTGCATTGGACAAACCAGATACATTGTTTGTGGTCAATTTTAGCCTCACAGAAATGATAGCTATCCGTTAGCTTTGTAGGTTAGCTTGTAGATGCTCTCACGTTTCACGCAGCTATTGTTAAATATGAAAGCTACAGTCCTCGCAAAGCTTAGATTAGTTTGGTGCTCAGTCTCATGTACAGCTGCGGCGTGTTGTGCAGACTGATGCATTAGCGCGCTGCCGTTAGCTACTAAAAGCAGTAAAAGTTCATATGTCGTAAAATACAGCGGTATAACTTTCACCTCAGCGTCTGTGCGATGTCCGATACTGTTCATCGCCCTCAGTGATGCGTCTGTTTACACGTTACACGCCATCTTTAATTGATGCAAAAGTGTGTGCATTTAGTCGACCAATGAAAATCTTGGTCGACCACAACGGCATCGACCAATTAGTTGACTAAACAACCAAAGTTGGGACTTCCGGTGACGCCATGAGAAGAGAAGCAACTTGATTTCTGCGCTCTGGAGAAAATCCCTAAAATCTAGCTTAAAAATAACAAGTTTGCACATATCGAGACCCCTTTCAAGTGATAGGAAAATCCTAAAATGTCTGGACCAAGAAAAGAGACCCGATCTACCAAAAAAGACGACAAGCGCGAACAAGTTGAAGACGCGAACACGAGAGACGATGAAGACAACATGGCGGCGATGCTAGCAGAATTGAAAGATTTCAGAAAAGAACATGCGGAGGCTTCTCAAGATACTAAATCAACACTGACACGGGTGGAAACCGCCTTGAAAGATGTGATTGTCAGAACGAACAGACTTGAGGAACAAATGACCAAAACCGAACAGAGGGTGAGTGACGCCGAGGATATGCTACAGCGCCATGATCGAGCAATGCGCTTCATGTTACAACAAGAAGCGGTTCTCTCCGCAAAATGCGAAGATATTGAGTCGAGGGCCCGGCGCAATAATTTAAGAATTTATGGTTTAAAAGAAGGAGAAGAGAAAAATGACATGACTCAGTACATAACTAGTATGCTTCGCACTGCATTTAAAATCCCAGAGACCGTAGACCTGGGTGTTGAGAGGGCGCACCGGTCGCTGACCATGAAACCGAGAGACAATGCACCGCCAAGATCTGTAATTGTCAGGTTTCTGGACTACAGAATGAAAGACAGAATACTACAAGAGGCATGGAAAAGTTGTGGGATCCTGTACCGAGACCAGAAGGTGTTTTTTGATCACGACTACACTGCGCATGTGCAGAAGAAACGTAAACAAGTGAGAGAAGTTATCAAACAACTTAAAGAAAAGAAAGTTAAAGCCGCGTCACCTTTTCCTGCTCAGTTGAAAATTCATATGGACACTGGAGTGAAGACGTTCTCTACCCTCGCGGAGGCGGCGCCGACCCTCATGGAGATGGGCATAAGTGTCAAAGTGGATGAGAGAGAGAGCTGCCGGGAGGATCTGCTCCGCAACGCCTGGGCCACTAAAGGAGCGGAGGAAGGGACGCTTACTACCGCGGACCTGCAGCGGTTCATACGAGGTGATACATGACTGAGAGGTGTCCGAAAGATGAGCGATAAACAACGTTTAACATGTGTTTAACACATTTCTACTTTTGATAGTAACCACTTAAAGCTAGTAACATGACTACGTATTATTAGAGTTACGTTAAAGGGATCAATCTCCTGCCCAGAAGAAGGTGGGATAACTCTTTTGTTTTATTCTAATTATTTTACGTTGGGTTTTGCAAAGGCAATTCCTCGGGCAGCTTTTTGCTGTCAGACTACTGCCAATACACGGAGTGTACCACACGGAGGTGTCTCGTCACGCCCCTTCGTTTCCATAGCGACCATTGTAAAGGACGTTGGTTTTAAGTTTGGAAGTTTCTTCACAGTTCTGTTCGCAACTTTTGTTCCAATAGTTGTAATTAAGATTTTAAATTTACAAGAGGTGCAAGCACAAAATAAGAGACACAAAGTATGTTGTATTAATATCAAGGAAAGAATTAACAACTTAATAATATTTCCATGAGAAAAGTTAATATTATTTCCTATAATGTCCATGGCCTGAATCATCCTATAAAAAGAAAGAAAATATTTAGCCAGTTAAAAAAGATGCAGTGTTCCATAGCTCTGTTACAGGAAACACACTTAAGTGATTTGGAACATAAAAAACTTAAAAGGGAATGGGTAAACCAATCATACAGTTCATCATTTGGGAACAAAAGAGGGGTAGCTATTCTGGTTAATAAATCACTCCCATATTTGAAAGAACATGTGATACAAGATAAACTGGGGAGATATGTAATGGTGATTGGTCGTGTGGGAGATAAGGAACTTTCTATTATGAATCTGTATGCTCCAAATGAATGTGATGAAAAATTCTTCAAAGAGATTGCCAATGTTATAGCAGGGAATGCAAAGGGTATTGTAATAGTTGGTGGCGATTTTAATGCTGTCCAAGATGGTAAGCTTGATAGGACACCAGCTGAAATAGGCCCACAGAGTAAAAAAACAAAAGTGCTTAATAATATGTTGGTAGCGCTTGGTCTAGTTGATCCATGGAGGTATGGAAACCAAAGTATGAAAGACTATACATTTTTCTCCAATGTTCATAAGAGTTACTCAAGAATAGACTTTTTCTGTGTCTCTCAACAGCATATACATAAAGTAACCAACTGTCATATAGAAAATATAACACTGAGTGACCATGCACCCGTGACTCTACAACTTGATCTTTGTAAAGATATATTTTTTAAATATTGGAGGCTGAATGTATCATTAAAGGACAACTAAGCACCAAATCAACTTTTTTGAGCTTATAAACTGCATTAATATGTTTCTTATAGTGCTCTCTACATGTCCTGGTCAATTTTTTGACATTTTAGTGCAAATTAGATAAAATCTCACTTTTGAGCCTAAAATCGTCTGTGTAGCGCCCTCTCTACATTTTCGGCTGCACTACATTTGAATCTCGTGCCTGTCCTCCCCATTGGCTCTGCAAGCGGTGTGACGTCACGTTGTGTGTGTGACGTCCGTCGCTCTGCTGCTCGGGTATAAAAGCCAAGTCTCGGGACTTCCTGTTGGACCACCAGCTATGACGGTCGCACAGTAGAGAGCTCCCGATAGAACCCGTGAAATTCGACCAAAAGCCCCTTTTACATTGAAGATATTGTAAGAGCTTAACTTAAAAAGACGGGGCAAGACACTACCGTAAACGTTTAATTTGTTTCTGAGGCGTCTTGAGCAGTGAAATACAGTTTTATCCTCGACGGTCAAGGCTAACTAGCACCCAATAGCATTTAGCAAAAGATGGCGGACGCAGAGATTTTGCAAGAACTGAAGCTATTTCGCCAGGAAAACAGACAGCAATTTGACGACCTAAGAAGTGACTTATCGGGTCTCCATAACAGACTGGGTGAGGCCGAAGATCGGATCGAAAAGGCCGAAGAGCGGATACAAGCCTCAGAGGAAGCAACACTGGAGATGCTAAAGCTACACGTGAGGCTAGATGAGAAGCTAACGGAAATGGAGAGTCACAGCAGACGCGATAACCTACGGATTTATGGAGTAGCCGAAGAGTCCGAAAAAGACTCCGTTAACATGTTGTCTTTTGTGAACAAACTTCTTCACGAGGGCCTGCAACTGTCTGAAGAAATGCCCGACTTACAAATTCAGAGGGCTCATCGCTCACTAGGCCCTCAACCAACAGCTGGCGCACCGCCTCGCTCTATTGTGGTCAAGTTTTTGAGCTTTACGGTGAAAGAGATGCTGCTACACAAAGCGTGGCAAACAAAAGGATTCAAATGGAAAGACAATCACGTAAACCTCGATCATGATTATCCGCCATCCATCATTGCTAAACGGAAGGAATATGCTGAAATTCGGAAAGTTTTGAAAGCTAATAATGTGAAGTTTCAAACGCTGTTCCCCGCGAGGCTACGCGTGAAGCACGAGGAAGGACCCAAAACATACGATACACCGACTGAAGCAGTCGAAGACCTTGTGAACAGAGGCTACGTGATTACAACAATGCCAACACCACCACCGGCATCATTGACTGACCGGATAAAACAGCTGTCCTGGACCCGAGTGAATCGGCGCGCTACGAAGGCTACACGCGACCCCACTCGAGACGCCAGCTACAAGGAGAAGCTTCGCACATTCCGGAGGACCACTCCAGGCGCAACAGCGGACTAAGTTGGAGCAAAGAGATGTGGATAACCTCCAAGTGATGTTTGTTATTATTAAGATAAGGTGGTGAGTAGTTTGTGAATTTTCATTAGATGGGTTCTGTAGGTAGAGCTTTCAAGATGCTGTGGACCAACAAGGACACCCTTCACTGAACCCAGTTGAAGGGTTTTTGCCTTAGAGCGCCCCCTTGGGCCTATTAGGGTCTAAACGGTAGACCCCTACTTAGGAAGTCACTTTTTATTTTTTATTTTTTGTATATTTTATGTCGTTTTGTATGTTCACATTATGCGTTTGTTTTTTTTGTTCGTTATACTCTGCTGTTCTGCGCAGAGATGGGAAGAGTGCCATGTCTATTTGTTTGGTTAACCTTGATGCAGTCACATGTCAGATAGATCCGTAAAACTTGTATCGCTTAACATAAATGGCATACTTAATCCAATTAAGAGGTCCAAAATGTTATCTCAATTGAAAAGGGATAAGGTCCAGATAGCATACATACAAGAATCCCACCTTAGTGATAATGAACATGCTAAATTAAACAAGATGGGGTACACGAAAGTATATTTCTCCTCACATGACTCGGGGAGACGTAGAGGAGTGGCGATTTTGTTGTGCAATGCAGTGAATTTCGAATTCATATCTGAACACAAAGATAAAGAGGGGAGGTATATTATGGTAATTGGTAAAATTGAGGGAACCTTAGTGAGTTTGTTTAACGTTTATATCCCACCAGGCAGTGACTGGTCATTTTATAAACATGTACTTGAAACAATGACAACAAAGAGTCAGGGCGTTTTAATATGCGGGGGGGATTTTAACATTAGATTAAATCCGAAAAATGACAGTTCAAATGGCAAACCCGACAGCAAAAAAATTTATAAAAAAGTTAATAATTTCATGAAAGAAGTGGGATTAGTAGACGTATGGAGGGAAAATAACCTGACAAGGCGTGATTACACTCACTACTCTGGAGCGCACAATGTTTACTCCAGAATAGACTTATTCTTGATGTTTAAAAACGATATGTTTCGACTGATAAAGTGTGACATAGGAATAAGCGTACTCTCAGACCATAATCCGGTATTTTTGGCCCTTAACCTTAATAGTAAAATAAAATCTACCCTATGGAGATTAAATGCAAATATTCTGAATGACAAGGAAATCGTGAATAAATTGAAACTTGAAATTGAATCCTATCTGGAGTACAATGACAACGACGCAGTCTCACCAGTTATATTATGGGATGCATTAAAAGCAGTGCTCAGAGGGAAAATTATAGCAATTTCTTCTACTGTGAAGAAATTGAAAAAACAAAAATTACTAGATCTCGAGAATAAACTTGCAGAATTACAGAAGGAACATTCATCTTTTCTACAGGACTCAGTAAAATTAAAAATGCTTGAAGTCAAGAAGGAGATAAATGAAATAAACACACAGGACATTCAAAAAAAGCTTCTTTTTACAAAACAACAATACTATGATACTGGTGGGAAAGCTCTTAAACTTTTGTCATATAGATTAAGGAAACAACAGGCAGAGAGAACAATTTTCAAAATTAAACATCCCCAAACAAACCAAATTGAAACTAACCCAGAACGAATACAACAGTGTTTTGAGGAGTATTATCAGAAACTATATTCTCAGCCTCAATTAAGAAGTGGTATTGAAATTGATTCATTTTTATCTTCACTAAATTTACCTCAAGTCACAAACGATCAAAATGAGAAGCTAATCTCAAAAATTACCCAGGAAGAAATTGTATCCGCAATTAAGAGATTAAAAAACGGAAAAGCCCCCGGTGCAGACGGATTCAATTCCGAATGGTATAAACTCATGCAAGAACACCTGGTACCGACATTAACAAAAGCATATAACTCAGTACTTGAAACAAAGACTATTCCTCCATCTTGGAGAGAGGCTATTATTTCTATCATCCCCAAAGAAAATAAAGACAAACTTGACTGTGGAAACTATCGCCCAGTGAGTGTACTAAATATCGACTACAAACTATTTACTTCCATATTATGTAAACGTCTCGAGATAATTTTACCTGATCTCATACACAAAGACCAGACAGGCTTTATTAGACAAAGGCAGACGCAAGACAATATTAGGAAAGCGCTTCTGATAATGAAACATGTCAAGCAATGCAAATTAGAAACTCTTATAATAAGTTTAGATGCAGAAAAAGCGTTTGATTCAGTAAGATGGGCTTTTTTATATAAAGTAATGGCGGCATTTGGCTTTCATTCTGACATGGTTGAAACATTCGCTGCACTGTACAACAAACCTACTGCCAGAATTAAAATAAACAGGGATTTATCCAAACCCATTCACTTAGAAAGAGGCACCCGCCAGGGCTGTGGAGCATCGGCACTACTTTTCTCTTTATTTATTGAACCCCTAGCTCAGTGGATAAGGCAGAGCACAGAAATTCAAGGGGTTACTCTAAAATCAGGGGAACAAAGATTAGCTCTATTTGCTGATGACATATTAATATTTTTGACGGCTCCCACTCAGTCGCTTCCTAAATTATTGAAAATGCTGGAAGAATATGGCTCTTTTTCAGGCTATAAAATCAATATTACCAAAACTCAGGTTCTAAAGCTCAATTATAACCCGCCTACAAAAATGAAAAACACATACAAATGGAAATGGGAATCAGATAGCATTAAATATTTGGGAGCCGTTCTGACAGAGGATCCGTCTAGATTGTTTGATGCCAACTATGGGCCTCTAATCTCCAAAATAAGATCAGATTTACAAAGGTGGAACAATGTCCCGTTTTTGAGTTTACACTCTCGGGTGGATTCAATTAGAATGAATATCCTCCCCCGTTTCCTGTACCTCTTTCAATGCCTTCCTATTTGGATAACTCAAAAACATTTTGATGAGTGGGATAAAATATTGGCAAAATATATTTGGCAAAACAAAAGGGCTAGGATAAAATATCAGACAATGCAGTTGATGAAAGAGAAGGGGGGCCTGGGCCTTCCCTGCCTCAGGGATTATTATTATGCTGCTCAAATTAGACCTTTAATCTGTTTATGTTCGCCCATTTACATGGCTGGATGGAAAGATGTTGAAGGGACTGTTGCAAAAGATATACCCATTATGGCTCTTTTACCTGACAAAAAACAACAAATGAATATCAATATAACTGAAGACTTTATGTATGAGTCTCTTCTGAACTCCTGGAGTAGAATAATGCAAACATGCAACTTGGAAAAAATGTCTAGAATTTTAAGGTGGTGTGCGTATGATTCTGACTTCAGACCAAATGCCCTAGATGGAAGATTTAAGGGTTGGGTCTCAAAAGGAATTACATCCTATTATTCTTTTATTCACAAGGGAGCATTTATGAGTTTTGAACAAATACAGAACAAATATGGTTTAGGTCAAGACGATTTCTTTAGATACTTGCAGGTTAGGCACTATTTTGACCAAAATATAAAAATAACATGGGAAAATTGCAACTTGGGGTTCCTACAGACTTTCTTAACATTAATTAAATCATTTTCTCCAAATAAATTAATTTCTAAGTCATACAAATCCATTCAGCAAGGCAAAGAGCCTAACACAGAGTACATTAAGAGGAGATGGGAAATGGAAGGTAATATGCAAATTTCAAATGAAAGTTGGGTGAATATATGTAAATTACAATGGAGCACTACTAGTTCGAATACCTGGCGTGAGTTTTGTTGGAAGAATATAGTCCGGTTTTTTATCACACCTATTCAAAAGAGACACCAGGGCGGTGGAGACTTATGCTGGAGGCTCTGTGGATCCTCAGGAGCAAATCATTTCCACATTTTCTGGGACTGCCCATTGTTAAGCCATTATTGGTCACAAATATGTGAACATATTAATCATATATTTGGTAGTAAAGTACCTTGCAATTTCGAAAATGTATATCTGGGCAATGCAGATGTTACCAACTGGAGAAATAAGGACAAGAGGTTGCTTTGGACATTACTGGCAGCGAGTAAGAAAGCCATAACCAGGAAATGGCTAAAACCGGACCCCCCAACCATCGAAGAGTGGGTCAACATAATTCAAGAAGTGTACATTATGGAGAAACTTTCATTTACTCTCAGGATTCAAAGGGACATGTTTTACAAAATCTGGACAAAATGGACTGAGTATGTCAAACCCATACGGTCAGACTTTGTATGAGAGGTAACGGTTCTAAGTGAATGAAAAACGTTTTTGTACAGGTACTCTTCCCACAATTGTATGTTCATGTTAAAAAATTGTAAAAAATAAAAATTATAAAAAAAAAAAAAAGCCAAGTCTCGCACACGCCCCCGTAGCGAGTTGGAGTTGGAATAGCGAGCGAGCGTTTTACATCGATTTTCAAGTTAGCAATTTATTAGCATAGTATTTAGTTAGTTCTTTAGTGCAGCGCTTCTAGTGTAGTAACTTTAGTCAGGTAGTTTAGTAGCTGTTTTGTGACGTGAGCCCAACATGCCGGTCACAGAGCGGCCAGGGACCGGCCGCACAGAGCGGCCAGGGAGCGGGAGGATGAGGAGAGAAGACCCGAGACGGGGATTTGATCTACGGACTCCGCTCCGCTCTGCGTGTGAACCACAGCACTCACATCCCCGACATCTCCTCCTTAAAAAAGACAAATGTAACCCCAAAATACCCAGATTCACTTATTTAGTGACATGGCTGGATGTTTTCACGTTGAAACTACAGACACGATAACGCTGTATCGGGCAGACAGCGCTCATCAGGGCTGTCAGTGTTTATGAGACGGGGCCGAGGGCTTTTTACTGTAATCTCCCCCAGGGAGAGCTCACAGACACCGAGGGCAGCGGTTAGCCATCCCCTGCCTTCGAGGCTCAGAGCGGGGCAGTGTGTGACTGAGTGTCCGCTAAAGCCAGGAGGGGGAACGGACATTTGGCGCTCGTATCTCCGAGCGCCAAATGTCCGCCGCGTGTGCTCGGCATGTAGCCGGTACGACGGGCTCGAGAGTCCGGGAAAGTGGCGCCACATGTCCGAAGAAGCTAGCCGGCGCGAGAGGCTGAAGTGTCCGGGAAAGTGGCGCCACGTCGTCTAAATGCGGCATAACGGGAGTCACTCTGGCCCTTGGTCTGAGACTGTCAACAGAGCAGAGACCGCTCATACACTCCCCCTCCCCGCGTCTCCCCAAAGCCTCCCGCCACGCCTCTTTCTCTGAGTTTTTTGAATTTTGGGAGTGGGTGGAGTAAGATCTGGAAGGGGTGTTTAGTAGCTCTTTAATTTGTCTGTAGTCCAAGAGATAAAACAAACAATCGTAGATTATTTAGAGATAAATGATAATGGTGAAGTTACTCCACCAATTCTTTGGAGTGGGGCAAAAGCTGTGATTAGGGGGAAAATCATCCAGATATCAAGTCAACTAAAAAAAATGCGGCTACAGGAACAAAATAATCTTAACAAAAAATAAAAGTGTTAGAAAGGGAACATAAAAATACAAATAATGGTGACGTTTTATTAAAACTGAAAGAAGCTAGGAAAAGGTTGGATACAATCCTTACATACAAAGCAGAAGGGGCTTTAAGATTCTCCAGACAAAGATACTACGAAATGGGAAATAGAGCAAGCCGCCTTCTTGCTTTTCAACTCCGTAAGGCACAAAGTGATAGAATGGTACACAAAATAACCCACCCCACAAACAAAATAACTGTGCATCGACCTAAAGAGATAGCCGATGCTTTTGCATCCTTCTATGAAAACCTTTATGATGAACCAAAATTGATGAATACAGAATTTAAACATAAAATTGATGCCTTTCTCGCTAATCTAAATTTACCAACTCTATCTACTGAAGAAGCTGCTGGAATGGTTTATAACAGAGGCTGAAATCAGAGAGGCAGTTAAAAAGTTAAAAAACAATAAATCCCCAGGGACTGATGGACTCCCTGGGGAATTTTATAAATGTTTTATCGAGACTCTGCTACCATTATTGACTAGGGTTTTCAACTACACTCTTGCAAATAATGAAATGCCGGATTCATGGTCAGAGGCCATAATTTCAGTCATTCATAAATAAGGGAAGGATGCAATGCACTGTGAGGGATATAGACCAATTAGTCTTCTGTGTAATGATCTAAAATTACTGACAAGTATATTAGCTAAAATGATACAGAAACATATTAAAAAACTCATACACCCAGATCAAGCAGGTTTTATCCCAAGTCGGTACGGTGCTAATAATATTCGAAGAACCTTAAATATTATAACACAAGCAAATAATCACAATAGTGCTATGTTGATTAGTTGTGATGCACAGAAAGCCTTTGATACTGTTAATTGGCATTTTCTTTATAGTACTCTTTCGGTTATGGGCTTTCATCAAAAATTTATAGAATGGGTAAAAGTTATTTACACAAATCCAAAATCTTGTGTCAGAGTTAATGTATGTTGTTCAGATTTTTATTTGAAAAGAGGAGTTCGTCAAGGTGATTGTCTGAGTCCGTTGTTATTTGCAATTAATATTGAACCTCTCGCAGCCTTAATTAGAACAAATTAAAATATTGAACACAAAATCTCCCTATTTGCTGATGACATTTTAACATATATAAGTGAACCAGTGACATCCATACCAGCACTTATGGAATCTTTGGAATTATATGGGGAATTTTCTGGCTATCAGATAAATCAATCAAAATCGGAGGCAATGATGTTAAAGGGCCAATGGCCCATAGGTATAACTAATAGATTTAAATTCAGAATGAGTAACCAGGGATTCAGATATCTTGGAATCATTATAACCCCACAAATATCACAACTGTTTAAATCAAATTATGGGAAACTTATGGATGAAATAAAAAAAGATATTACACGGTGGGACATTCTACCCCTCTCACTCATGGGGAGAATAGAAACTGTTAGAATGAACATATTACCACGGCTTCTGTTTTTATTTCAGTCATTGCCTATAAGACTACCAGATTCTGTCTTCAAAACCCTTAATAAATGGATTTCAAAATTTATCTGGCAAAATAAACGTCCAAGGATTAGACTTAAAATACTTATGTGCCCCAGGGAGCTGGGAGGTCTGAATGTCCCAAACTTAAGAAATTATTATCTGGCTGCCCAGGTTAGGTCAATGCTTGTCTGGCTTTCTCGAGATGAAGAAGCAATATGGTATAATATGGAACAAGGTGAATGTTCAGGTATATTTCTTGATACCTTTCCATTTGTAAATCAGGACACACAAACAAAGAATAAAGTTACTAATGAATTAGTGAAAAATACTTTGACCACATGGTCAAAGGTTAAAAAAATCTTGAACCTCCCCAAGTCAATTTACAGATTAGTACAAATTAACCATAACTCAGAGTTCCCACCAACTTTAAGTTTAAACAATTGGGCTGGAAAAGGACCAATTATGTTGCCTCAGTTGTTTGAGGGTGGATGCCTATTGTCATTTCAGCAACTTCAACAAAGTTATAATCTCTCAAGCCAAGATTTTTATAAATATCTTCAATTGAGACACTATATAAATAAAAACAACATTTTGGGTGTTTTGCAGGCTCCTCCCTCAAATATCGAACTCTTCTTTGCATCAGTGATCAACAGGTCAATTACTACCAAATATATATCTCATATTTATTTGGAGGTAATTCAAATCTGTGTTGGAGAGGCTGCGGTCTGGTGGGAGATCACACGCATATATTTTGGGGGTGCCCTAAACTTTCAACCTTTTGGAAAAATATACAAGGTGAAATTGAAAGACGTTTAAGAATTAAAATTATATTGGAAGCACCCATTGTGATATTGGGGATCTTCCCAAGGGGAATAAGATCAAATTCTCATTTTAATTTGTTAAAAATTTTAATTTTAATTGCCAAGAAGATGATAACAGTCTCCTGGCTCAGACCGCTGCCCCCCACGATTGAACAATGGAAAGGTAAACTGAAAGATGTATATCATATGGAACAAATAACTGCTAAATTACAAATGAAGACTGATTTATTCAATGACAGATGGGCCCCGATACAACCCTATATTGTAAGTCTGTGAACATGTATTTTTCTTTTCTTTTTGTATGTATGAAAGCTTTGGACAATATTATGGACAATTACTACTCTTGAAAACATGTTGAAAAAACAAACAATTACTGTTATATTTTACTACTGTTTGACAATATGTGATTTGCACTGAACTATCTTAATAAAAACTAGTTAAAAAACAAACAAAAAACAAAGTTGGCAGCCCTAAATAAAATGTTAAAAAATATAAATTTTAAACTTTTATTGACTAGGAATATAGCTTATACACTTCAGAATATACCACCCTGTACTAGGGCTGGGCGATATGGACCAAAAGTCATATCCCGATATATTTAGGTTGAATATCGATATACGATATATATCCCGATATTTTTTCCACAAAGTGAGAGCTGTGAAATGAAATGTTAAGTCAAAGTCACTGCCAAATAGGAGTAGTTTAATATTTAATATTGCAATTTTTATTGTATTTATTTATTTTTCTTCTACCCCATTTGTTGTTAATAACGTTATGTTGCATATAACTAAACTAAACCCTAAACTTAGGGTGACCAGAAGTCCCAGTTTACCTGGGACAGTCCCAGTTTTGAGTCCTCTGTCCCATGTCCCCACACATTCCTCCAAAACCATTAATTTGTCTCAGTTTTACACAGGATCTGTCCCAAGTGTCCCAGCTTTTGGCCAATATGATCCAGAAAGTTACAAACTTTGCTTGAAAATTCATTTCTTTGGGCCATGCAAATGTCCTTTAAGTAGAAACCAATGAAAAATATCAAGTCTATCATGTAAATGCTGATTGGTGTAAGATAGTAACAAGCAGATTAACCATTTAGCTTAGGAAAAACAGTCAATAAATGGCTCCCTGGTTGACCGTGCAACTAAATCCCAAATAGTGTCCCAGTTTTTTAGTCAGAAAATCTGGTCACCCTACCTAAACTGAGACAATGAAATATGACTTATTAAAGTATTACTTACTTTTTAGTCCTTAATAATCATGAAATATAATAAATAAATACCCCAAATAATTTCTTGATATTTGCTCTTGATTTAATTGTGTTTTAGTCAGTGGTTTTGAGATAAGTTCTTTATCCAAAGCATTCCCAAACATAAGCTCCTAAACTGAGCCACAAACGACTCTTTACTCTTTACAAGCAGCACAGGCTCAGCATCTCTGCTCATCAGAGCGGGCATCAGCGCCTAATGTAGGTGGAAAAGCGCTATACAAGTTGAGACCATTTACCATTTATCAGAGAGGGACTGGAGGGATTAGCGTTGCGGCTAACGCAATGCTAACGGGGGAACAGCGATAGTCCTTCGCGGTGGCAGCATTACAAACGCTGATATTTTCACAGTACATCCACGATCTAGCGCAAACCTTAAGTAGACTGGGAAGTAAACAAAAGCACATGGCGCAGCGCACGGCGCCGCCATATCTCGCCGCTACATTCACTTCTGTCCAAACCATCTCCAAATGATTGAGCCACTGGTTTTTGTTTTACCAACCAAGGGGCTCTCCTCCGCACGCGTCACAGACATTGTTGCTTTCTTCATGTTTGTTGAAGAGTGCCGGCTGCCCCCCCTCTCCCCCTGTCCCCTCGATGAGGGGCGGGGCCGGGGCGCTGGGAGCAGTGCAGAGCTCCGCTCAGCGGGTTGCCCGAAGCAAGTATTACAGCGCAAATTTGGACTATATCGATATATACGATATGGTCTAATTCCATATCTCTTTTTAAAATATATCGATATATCTTAAATATCGATATATCGCCCAGCCCTACCCTGTACCATACGAAATCAAATGGAATCAGGTTTATTCTGGCTACAGTGGGCTAAAAGCTTAAAGGCATGTTTGAATTGTTGCAAGTCCAAAGGAGGTGTGAAAACTTTGGTTCAGTTTTAGTAAACTTGCCAACATTCACATCTCTGATCAGCAGAAACCATGTCAGAAGCGCTCATATCTGTGTGCACCCAATGACCACACGGTCCACCTGGAAAGGTCAGCCCTCTCCTCATTGACCGCAATTGTGCATCAAACAAGTGCAGAGCCTCGGACACTTGCCCGGTCAATTTAGCCTCACAGTAATGATAGCTGTCCGTTAGCTTTACATATGGGACATGTCCTGCTTTCAAATGTGCATCCTACTGATCTTTTGACCTAGACAGCTGCCTCCTAAAGTTAAAAAGGATCCGATGGAGTAAAGTGACCAGGCCATGCTAATTGTGGCTAACAGGGTTAGCTGCTCTGAAAACAGCGGTTTCCGAACGCTGCACCAGGTTCTGACCATCGCGTCATTAAAAAACATTAAACTCATGCATCATTGATATACAATAACTCGTAAGAAAAGCAGGTCTTAAAAACACGCACTTAAAATGTAAAACCTAAACCCACCTCGTCAGCAAATGTAAGACTTTTTAATGGTCTTATTTTTACTAAATAAAATTTAAGACTTAAGACATTTTAAGACCCTGGCACCTGAAGACTCACATTTTATGTAAATAAATGTTTTGCACAAATTATATCACTTAAACCAGAAATTATGTGAATATTAGTTTGTTTTTAGTGATGCACGATAATGCCAATTTGACCCGATAACTGATCATTTCCCATGTGCTGATACCGATAATTATGTAAATATATATTTGCATTTTATTTTTTGACAAGAACCCAATGTAACAGGTTAAATTTCTGCCCAAAATGTATAAACTCTACAAAAAAAGAGTTTTACTTTGGGTTTGGGCCTCCACCTTTAAGCTCAGGGTTTTTACTGTTATCTGAGCAGGTCTGTCTCTCCTCATCTGTATCACATCTTATTAAAAATAATAATAATGATATTACAACTACCTTCTTAGTATTTTCATTTTGTTGACATCATAGTAATGGCTTCTTAGATACAATACTGGAATATACACAGAGTATTTAACTGAGTCCAGAGGTGTGTCTCCTCCTGCTGTAACCTGCCGCTGACAATAGAGAAATCAAGTTTGACTAATACCATACGACAATAAGACACTCGCTCCTGCACTGGGCTAATTTGTGCTTTTGTGCGTCGTGTGGCAAAACTGCGTGGCTCATTTCGGCAATGTAAAACTTCTCTCTTCTATCATCTATATTTTATCAGAAATATATCAGTTTAGGACCCGCTCTGTTCGAGTGTTAAAAACGTTTCAGCGCGGTCCGCTATTCCTCGTCTTTTTCTCATTTTGTTGCAGTGAAAATGTTAAAGTTGCTTTGATGTAAAAAGTAAATAAAAATGTCCTTCACGGAGAGCGCCTGCACAGATGTTTATTCGCTGGAATACTTTTTGTATTTTACAGCTAAAACAGTGCAGAAGCCGGCCTGGGAGAGCATATCTGCTGCTGTAAATCTGTAGCAGCTCCGGGCTGCAGTAGCAGCAGATTCAATGCAATTTGAGCTTCTGATTATCAGGCCTAATTATCGGCTAAATTGTTTTTATCGGCTTATCGGGATGACGTCAACAATGCCGGCAATTGCCGATAATTATCGGCGGCCGAGATTATCGTGCATCCCTAGTTGTTTCTATATGAATTACAATAATTTATTAAATATGTTCAGTCGACTACAGCGGTGCTAGTCGACCACATTTTAGACGAGTTGACTAGTTGTCTTAATCTCTTTCTCACTCCCTAGTTTTAACATCAATGTCAAAGCAAGACCCCTTTTCCATGTTTCGGTGGGACAATAACAAAAACAAGTTTATTTATATAGCGCCCTTCACAGACATAGCCACAAAGCGGTTTACATGAGACCATGACAATCATACATTCACTCCACATAGAAAGGCCCCGTCCAGGTGGGAATTGAGCTAACCGCTGCGCTACTGAGGCGCCGTGTCGACAACAGTGTTACCTAGTTACCAACTAGCGGCTAGTTGTTTTTGCGTTAACTTTTATTGCGCCACAGAGTTTTGCATTAGTCTTCTGGACATATACAGCCGATACGAGCAAGCTAAAGCCAGAACCGTCTCGGCACAGCTTTTACGTTTCTCTCACACGGACTCATTCACATGGAAACTACGATCCAACACTCCTGGACCGAAAGCTTGTATGTGTCAGACCTTGGATTTACAATGATTAAGATCCTAACAGTACAGAGGAGTACAGATGAGGCCAGGAGGAGAGTGAGACTAATGCAGGCGGAGAGAGGGGAGGGGACGCAGATCAGCGATGTTTCTGGAGGTGCAGGGAACGTGAACAAGCATTGCCTAAAAGTTAAAACCTAGGAAATGACCAGAACCTCAATAGACGAGGTGAACTGGCAGTCATCCGAGTGCACACATTGAAAAGTGAATAGCCGCGCATTAAAACGGGTATCATGCAAAACCAACTTTTTAGAGTTTTAACATGTTACAGTCTTGTTCCATCATAAAAAACATACATGAAGTGTTTCAAGTCACTCATGCAGGTTTGAGTAGTCCTTGAATCTCCACTGATGACTATTGCCTGTGCCTTGCGGCAGTCATAGATCATCCCCCTACACTCACATTTCCTCCCTTTCTCTTAAACATGTCCCTCTTCATGGCACAGCTTATTCCTCACAAAAACAATGCTTCAGTACTACAAACAAAAACAGCTCCAGTTTTGTTTAGGGGGGAGTCAGGGGAGCAATTTCAGCTCATTTTCAACCATCTTTGCTATCCCATAGAAAATGTTGTACTACTCCAATAACCACAAGCTATGTACTATACATCCTGAAAAATTCAGGACAGTTGCGATATCCAGGCTCCCGTCCCAAATCTGACCCAACTTTTGCTTTCTGGTTTTGTTTCATTCTCTGGCTCAGTCGTGTGCACAAATAGGGCTGAACGATTTATCCAAAAATATTGCAGTAGTGCAATTTTGTTTAATATTGCGATTTGATTTTATTTCGATCTTCCTTCCCCCAGTTACCGTTAATAACTTTTTGTTGCATATAATATGAAATATTTACAAATGACTTAAAATGTTACTTAATAATAATTTTGAATATAATTCAAAATAGCTCACATTTATAATAATTGTACACTAACATTTTTGTAAATAGCCTAAATATATTCTTGCTATTCATCTTAATTGGGTTTTAGTCAGTGCATATGAGATAAGTTCTTATCTTTATCCAAAACATTCACAAACATAAGCCTCCTTTTAGGTTCTAAAAAGTCTCAACTGAGCTGCAAACAACTCTTTACAAGCAGCACACGGCTCACCTTCATCTCTGTGGAGGCAGAGACAGTCGGAGCTGAGGGAGTTTCTGTGATCAGTGCATCAGAGCGTGGGGCAGCAAGGCCCAGGACTCTGAATAGAGTGAGTAACGCAGAGAAAAAAGAGAAAAAAGCAATAGTCCTTCGCGGTGGCTGCATTATAAATGCTTATATTTTCACTGTACATCCACGACTGCGCACCTTAACTAGACTGAGAAGTAAACAAACACGTTTAAAAAAGGGTTTTAAGTTACTTTGTCCCATTAATTTCTTTTGCCACGTTACTATCCCGGGTTTGTTTTGTTTAACATTTCAGTTAAAGCATCACACACAGTATTTACTTTAAATGCTTCATTTAAAGTGCTGTGTGCTCTCTTACCATACCAACTTTATTTATAACACACTTTAAAAACTTTACAGTTGGCCAAAGTGCCGTACACACATCTTAAAACAATGGAAGGATTAATACCAGTCTTAAAAAAATGATTCAGAAATACGGTATATACACGTCAAACTACAGCCAACAATAAAAGACAAAGGCAAATCCAGTAGTGCGAACAACATACAGTAAGAGAACTGGAACACAAGAGAAAAGGTGCGTTTTCAAGAGGGATTTAAACACAGGTAGAGACTGAGCGTGTCTAATCTCTGTAGGCAACGAGTTCTACAGCTTTGGGGCAGCAACAGAAAAAGCACGGACCCCATGAAGCTTCCTTTTAGTTTTTGTGACCACAAGCGGCAGCTGATCTGCTGACCTTCGAGGACGGGGCATGGGGCAGATCAGCTCTTAAAATGGAAGAGGGGCTTGTCGTAGACGAGCTCTACAACGAAAACTGCGCACTGAAGAATAGTTTAAAGCAGGGGTCCCCAACCTTTTTCCTGCTATTCCCTTATGCTCACTTGTCAGCGGGACAAATACGACGCTCTGTCCTGTGAAAGAGTAAAAGTATACAGTAGGTACAAGAACTAAAACTTGCACGGCCACGTGTCACTTGTTACTCACATTTAGTTGGAACTGCAAAAGAAAACAAGAGGCTTAAAAACTTGCGTCACAGTGTGCTCCCTCCTTCAGTTGATTGACTTTCAGGCATATTCACATTTTAACCATGACAAACACAGCAGCGCTGGGCTTGCGAACCTCCTCCAACCGGACCAAAGCCACTCAAAACATCACACTCTGCCATAGGGACTCTCCCCACTTGGGCACGGACCGGATGGACAAGTGTGAGTGCACCCTTCATAATATTTTTGTCTTGATTATGTTATTTTTGTAAAATTAGTGGAATAATTTTAATTGAAATTGACACAGCCTTCCACAACTGCAGCTCACATCTAATCCCACACATGTAATTCATTAATTTTAATTTAATAAAAGGTCAAAAGGATAATTGGCCAGTCCTGTCGCTTTCTGGAAAAAAAATCAGGACACCGCGATGCCACGGTCGAGCCCAGGGAATTACTAGGACAAACAAACAGGAAAGCCTATGGAACAGCAGGAGAAGAGGATATAAGGTCACATTCACAACTGAGACTCAGTTCGATTGGGGACAAAAAATTGTATGCGTGTCATAAAAGGTAAAAAATAAACATTTGTCAATGAAAATCATGGATGGTATCGTGTCTCAGCGCACTTTGAATCACTGACATCAATCTCAGAAACCTGGGATCATTAGTTGTCAGGTTAGCCCAGTTCAGGGAAAAACGACTGAAAAAGGACGAAGAAAAATGATCTCTCTGCTGATGAAAAGCATGAAATAGTTGAACGCCTTGGACTAGGTATGAAAACCTTTGATATTTCATGAAAGATTATGCGTAATCACTGAACTGTTAAGAGATTTGTGGCTGATTGAGAGCATATACGGGTTTGTGCAGATAAAAAGACCCTCCAGAGGCTTGCAGTTGTGCATAAACCATCTATCCGGCCTCCCCTAAACTGTTGAATCGAATGCTCATGAACAGAAACGGCTGCAGTGGCCCAGAAATACATGAAGACTCATTTTCAAACAGTCTTGTTCACTGATGGAGTAGTGGATGGTTGGTGGAGGCAAGGAGGGGGCGGAGTCATGGATGTCAGCAATGAGGGGGCGGAGTCTTGTTTTGGCCTGGAATCATAGGGAGAGAGCTGGTCGGCCCCTTTAGGCTCCGTGAAGGTGTGAAAATGACCTCTGAAAAATGTGTGGAGTTTCTGGCTGACCACTTTCTTCCATGGTACAAAAAGAAGAGCTGTGCGTTCCATAACCCTCGTGGGGCCCTTGGGTCATTTTGACCAGAAAGCCACTGGAGCCGCAGCCCATCCAAATGGCTCAAAAGCCACTGAAGGATTTTTGTAAGACGAAGCAGACAAAAATATGAATGTGTGGTAATTTTCAGGCTCTTTTTTGAAGTGTACAATTTTTGACATTAGGGTCTTTAAAGGGTGCAAAATTGAAGGATGCCGCTCATCTTCATACATGACAACGCACCATGTCATGCTGTAAAGAATACCTCTGCATCATTGGCTGCTATGGGCATAAAAGGAGAGAAACTCATGATCAACCCTATTGAGAACCTTTGGAAAACATGGGTGGGAGGCAGTTCACATCCAAACAGCTGCCCTGGGAGGCTATTCTGACACCTTGCAAAGAAACTCGTTTAATGGATTAAAAAATGTTGAAGCTGGTATCAAATACAGGTTCTATGTTAAAATGTTACTTGACCTGACATGTTTTGATTTAAATTGCTTTTGATTTCAGTAAAAATTACCTCCTAATACTGCATATTCAACAAATTATCATTTGTTCCTTACAACCTATACATTGTATTAAAACGCTGCTGTGCATAATCATTTGGAACAGTATACTTGAGTTTATTATATTTATAAAAAAAAATATATATATAATACGTTTTTTTTTCCCCAATCACATTCAAATGATCATCGAACAGTTAAAAACCTGAAATTTACGAGTCATGGCTATGTTTTGGGGTAAATTTCGTATTACAGCCACACCGGGTAGAATTTTATCCCCAATAATTAATTTTCCAAGAAATGACTGTAAACTTTACCAGGAGTGTGTACCACTCCAGCTGGTCTCCATGGAGATGTCGACTAAGTCAGCAGAATGAGATTTAAACAGGTTAGGTCCTCATCCAGATCCTTTCTTTGATTACCCACTCCAATAATAACATGTTCTGTGTTGAGCTGGTCATTAGGAGCATGTTTTATTTGCCAACAGTATAGTCCAAAATGTTACGAAGTGTACCTTTAACCGTTAGCTCCAATTATAGAGGGTCTGCACATGCGTTTTCATTTTCAATAGAACAAACTAACTTCTGTAATAAATGTCATGATTGTCACGTTACCCGTTTATTTGTTTTGGTTGTAGCAAACACACACCACCCTGCAACTTTTGCTTCCGCTCTCTGGCCCAGTCGCGTATCAAATGATCCGATTCAGAGTTCGTCTGAACCGGACCGAGACCAACGTTTACAGCCGGACCAGGGTTTGCTTCTATGGCCCGGATCAGAGTCCGCTCACAAGACCTCAAACGAATCGAACTATCCGAGAAAACGGGCCAAGATTCGGATCAAGAGGGGGTTGTGAATGTGTAAAATCCGATACAAACTTGCGCTAACTCTTCTAATGTGTAAAACGGAGACATGCGTCCCTCTGTCAGAGGACCAGGGCGATCAGGCGGACGAAACGTTTTACCTTCGAAAAGGAAAACTATCAATCGCTGTATTTGGACCATTTGGATTTTTGAAGCTGTAGCCCAAAGAAGAGTGTATTAGTTGGAATTCTGACAGTGAGTAAGTTTAAGCCGTCTTTTATACTTGAATGCACTGTCTCCTGGTATTTATTTATGTACATATTAAGTTGTTGGCGCTAAACTCGTGAAGTTGTGGCCTAGTGATGCTCGTCATCTCCTTCAGACATTCTTCAAAAAACATTTCCACTTTTTTGCGGCGGTCTTTGCTGGAGCAGGACAGCGTTAGCGCAGTTTCAAGTCCGACCACAGCATCTATTTACTTACTGGTGCAGGAAAGGCCACATTTATTGTTTTTATCATTAAAACCAAAACATTTCATCCAAAATTGAGACAATCGATATGGGGAAAATGTGATTTTTTTTTCTTTTTAACTTGTAATTTACAGCATGTTGACCCCCTTTTCTCATAAATGACTGATTAATTATGTGACACTCAATCATTTATGCTCTCACTTTGTCTTAATTTTTTGTGGAAACTAATGACCTGGAGTCAGCAGGTCACCCATCTCAACACGCTGACCGCTGTGCCAACCGTTCATTTCAGTTCCCACCACACAGCAAATTAGTATAGCCTAGCTATCCGTTAGCTTTAGCTTGTAAGATTCTTGCACTTGTCAAATATGAAAACTATAGTCATAACATACTAGCACCAGGGCTGGGACGATACACTTTTGTCCCAATCAGATACGTATTGCAATACAGTAAGTCATTATAGTAAAGTGATATATTAACCTTAAAATGTGTAAACAAAACCAAAAAAATGTGTATCCAAAGTTTAATAGCCTGGCCTAAGCTATCCGTAATCTCCGGTCAATTAATTTCCCTACATGTACGTCTGGGTCTGATCTCAGTGGCCGCGTTACATCGGTTGAATTTCAACCTACCACTCGGCGAGCGAGGGAGGCGGTGTTGTCGGTGACGTCAAGCATTTGCGCCACATTTGCTGGTTGTAGTTTGGCCATGGCGGCGGATACGAACGTAATGAAAGTTCTTCAGTCCGTTCTGGCTCGGCTCACAAATACCCAGAAATTTAAATCAAAGCCTTGGAATGCACAAGGAATGCTCCCTAGAGTTATGATTAGGGATGGGCACCGTTAAACGGTGCCTACTTGGAACCGACCGAAAAGCTCCGGTCGGGGGTGGTATCGAAAAACAAATTCTTTCGGTGCCAACTTTCGGTTCTTTTTCTCTCCAGACGTCAATATATGACCCGCAGCAAGTCTTAAAAAAGCAACATGAACGTGTGCGCAGATAATGTCTTCAGTGCAAATGGAGCGAAGCAAAACTATAACGTACTAAACTTTTGTAATAGAGAGGCTCAGCCGCGGTCTGCGGCAGGACTGAGCCAGGACTAAACCAGGATTTACACCGGTTGTAAAACCCAGAGCCAAACTAAACCAGTTATTATAAACCAGGAGTGAATAAGAAACTTGAGTTTTAAGGCAAATTGAAAAACAGAACAGAGCAGTGACAACAAGAAAGACGTGTTTACCTTTAGCGACAGACACGGAGGCTGAGTTTACGAGCTGTTGTTTACAACTTTACAAGCAGCTGCAGTGAGGGGAATGTCAAAGATTGTTTGTGGAAAAGTGTGAGCGCTCACTCTGTATTAGACATTTTTGGTACAGTTGTTGTAGATTATTAGTGGCAGAGTGAGCGCTCACACCATGTAAGGATCTTTGACGGGAAAGTGCACTTCGTCAAAAGCGTGTGTTTAGAAAAGTTTATCCGAAAGAAACCCGTGTCCTGATGTGGATCTGTCTCTGCAGCTCAGGAGGTAATAACGTCCTTTATTTCTTTTTATCACTGCTTAAGTGGAAATTGTGCTCAAAACACGAAGTTACAGGTGACGCTGCTGCGACCTGCGGAGCTTCTGTTGTGCTCTTTTAGGACTTTTTCCTGAACGACACTTTTTTATACACGTTATTTTAAATGAATTAAAATGACATAGGCACCGAAAAAAGTACCGTTAAGGCACCGGCACCGAAAAGCAGGTATCGTTAAAGTACTGGTATCGAAAAAAAACGAACGGTGCCCATCCCTAGTTATGATCGCTGCTTCACTCACTCGGGCGCATCACATACGTCACGACCAAACGCTAGCGAAAATCAGATCCAATTGTTTCAAAGGAGTTCACCCCTCCCACCTGATAACGGAGCTCAACTGTGAAGATCCAGACCCTTGTATGAAACTAAATGAGTACGAGGGTATGGTAAAACCAGGCTAAAAGTTTAGTAACCAAATGCCATTTGACATTTATTGAAGTGTTGATTGAAAAATGCATTAGCACAACAAAATTTAAAAGTGCTCTGCCTCCAAACACAGTTGAAAGTATTGCAATACTTGATAAAGTATGGATACTTGGTATTGCAGCAAAAAGTATTGCGATCCGATCCGATATTTTGTCCCAGCCCTAACAAACACCACATAAGAACTTTGTCTGTGTCTTGTCCGCAAGGATTAAATTCTGCATTAAAAGGAATGGGTGTTAACCCTATTCACAGCACAACATTTTATTAATTGATTACAAACCTCATTCTACCATTAAAGAAAAACATTTGCAGTGCATATTGACCAAAGGGATCCAAAAACCCACATGGGTCAACATCGGTAGACTGTGCCATGCTTGACCACGCTGTAGCCCCCTCGGCTGCTGACATCTTTCCAACAGACCAGATATAAAAGACCCAGCTGAGAGGACCAGACACTGGCAGCCTTTCAACACAGCTGAGCAGGCAGCCACACATATTTGCACACCCCTTATTCAGAGCCCCCACCCTCTTGACACACTCCACACCAACAGGCGGGACACTTGCCAACTATCATGTCACGGCTCGGCTGCCAGACCAGATTATTCAGCGGAGCCTGCCTCCCTCCTCCGTCTCTGCACTGCCCCTTGTCATTCTCACTGCCTAAGTGGTTAACAATACCTGTCTCTTCCTGCAAAACTGACAAGGCAAGCAGCCACATAACGAGCCAAAGAGACCCTGCTTGAATACAATCGAACAACAGAGTACGCAAAACAGCCATGACAACAAAAAACTGCACATATTTTCTCTAACGGACAACACCGCTCCAGAATATTATATGCATTTTCTTACATTTTTGGTCCAATTACAGGGCTTGAAAACTGCTCCTAAACAGTCGCTCATCCCAGGCTTCATCAGCCCTCCATCTCAAATCGTACTATTTACGTTGGTGCAAGCAGTTTTGTGCAGATGCCACAAGCAGCACCTCCCCAGTCAGGGCTCGAAATTAACTTTTTTTTTTGGTAGCGCTTGTGCTCTTAATTCTGAAATTTAGGAGCACAGTCAAAAATTTAGGAGCTCAACCAAAAAACACAGGGACGCTTTTACAGGGAGGAAGAGAATTTAAACACATCACATGCCACTTCCAGTCTTCTGTGGCATTTTAGATGTATTATTTTAGCTGTTTGCAATGATTCAGCAATCTTCAAAACTCATTAGGCTTAATTTTAACATTATAAATGGGACACCAGATTTTGTGCCTCCCAACCGCCCCAACCCCCGAATTGCTCCGCCCCTGCTTCACCGCGCTTCATCATCTCCTCACTCTGTGCTGCGGGAGAAAGCTCCATAGATCGCGCTACACACGGAAAATTCCCTTGCCAGAACCTTTGAAGACGTGTTAAACATTGCGTTTGTGACTTTACGTTTTTAAGAGCGGCGATGATTCGCTTTCAGCGCTGCACGAGGTAGCGAGCGGGTAGGATTGAAGTTTGCGCTGCTTCTCGCCTGACATTGATTTGAGCGTCATTTGAGAGATAGTCCCCAGTCCCAATGAGTCAGCCCAGCGTGTGTGACTGGGAGGAACGACGAGAGGACAAATCGTAGTTTACAATATGCTCTCGAACCATTTTGGAACAGAAAGTTTGCTGTTGCCAACAGGCAGTGTTTGTGACAACAATGACACAAGTTTTTTTTAAGGTATTTGAGATGGCAAAGGCATAATTTTGGGAGCATATGCGACCAAATGAACTATTTATATAGCGACTTTCACAGACATGGTCACAAAGCGCTTTACATGAGACAATTTTACATTCATTCCATACTCGGTGTATATTGTTGTTCAACCTAAATATATCGGGATATGACTTTTGCTCCATATCGACCAGCCCCAACTCGGTGGTGTTCAGTTTCCCCTGGGGGAGACTGACAGAAACGCTGTCGCAACTGCACACATCTGACCACCACCATACATTCACACATCATTCATCCTGGCCTATTGTACATGTTTTTAGTGATAAGGGAAACTGGAGTACCCGGAGGAAAACCCAGGACCTTCTTAATGTGAAGCACGAGCGCTAACTGCTGTACTACCGTATAAATGGTGTTGACATACCTTACTCAGGTTGGACGTCTGCTGTGGTGCACCAAGAGCAGAATGGGCTCCTATTTGTGGGCCCTGAGTGAGTGTCTCTGCCAGGGCACTTCCAGCCCCTCCTTGAGGAGTTGCCTGCAACCCAGGACCCTGGAAGTGTATGCCTGCACCCCTGCCTCGTCCCGCCCCTGGTCCAAGTCCACCATTCATTACCTGGCCAGGTTGAGGCTGACCCCCCTGGGCCAGAAGGCCTGGATGACCCTGGTTATTGTTCATCATAGCTTGGTTGAAGCCTGTGGTGTTCAACCCCATTGTTGAAACATTATTGTTGTTGTTCTGTCCTGCAACTCCTGTTGGCGTTCCAGCTTTTTGTGCCTGAGGAGAAGGGTGGCTGTTGGGTGATCCCTGGCCAAGAGGACTTTTGCCTAACTGTGTGGCCAGCTGAGCCCCCATGTTACCAGGTTGAGGACTGGCAGAGTTTAGGCCTGTTCCTGTGATGTTGGTGGTGCTTCCACGAAGCAATTCTGAGAGCTGCTTATGTTTTGCCGCTGCGTCAGGGACGACACTTCCCCCTGTGGCTCCTGTGGCTCCACCCATGCCTCCAGGCGTCCCACCAGGGCCACCACCAGCTGCTCCGCCATTGGAAGGCATTCCACCCATCAGGCCGAGGTCTCCACCATTGGGAATCAACTCATCTGGCAGGTCATTCTCTAGATCATCCCAAGATAATGAGCCAAGATCTAGGAAAGAAAATACAAACATAAAAAAAGTTCATTATATTTGTTGTGTTCTGCTGAAGCGCTTTTAGGATAACCAGATTGATATTCTAGTGCCAACAACATGAGCACTGCTATCAACCTGGGATTGCTGCAGTGAGCCACTGATTAAAAACGCAGTCATGTGCAGGTAATTGTATCAATAATTAGTAGTAAATAAATTATTTATTAGCCAACATGAGATTTAAATGGGAAATGTTATGCAAAATTGACTCTTGTGAGCTTTTAAGCTGGTTAGGGTGGTTTTCGTGTATAGTTAGAGTACTTGAGTGGTTTTCTGATCGATTCACTTTGAGTGTTCTGAAAATCTCTGTGCATCTATCAAGTTATATCCCCACCCCCCGCCTTGCCGCACACATGTAAATTATGTTTTTATGTGTTCATGATGCTATAGTGCACATCTGTCTTGAATATTGTCCTTTTTTTGGTAAATAAAATTGAGAAAAATAAAATAAAACTCAGAAAACAAACGCGCTCAGAGCTACTTTAATACATAACTTTTTTGCTTAGTTTATATCGTATCATATCAATATCGAGATATCTGGCATGAATATCGAGATAAACATTTTTCCATATTGTTCAGCCCTAGTATCGAACCCTGTATCATAACGGCCCCGGGCCCACGTGTGCCGGTCCACCTGGACCGATAAGCTCCAGCCTTAATGGGGCAGCTGCATTGCTGTGCTAATCACATATAATAAATAATCACACACAAAAAAAGTCCCTCTCCGCTCTCATGGATGCGTTCGTTGCATCGGATCTGTTCATCCCCGCACGAAGACTCAGTCTTCAGAGCTACAGCCAAATCTAACCAACAGTCTTAATTTATTAGATAATAATAATGCTGTCTGTACGTATATGTGTCTGTTATTTATGTATATTTACTGGTGGGGACGATTTTAATGATTTTTAAGCACTGTAAAGCACTTTGTGTTACATTTTGTATGAAAAGCGCTTTATAAATAAAGTTTGATTTGATTTGAATAATAATGATAAAAAAAAAGTTAACTCCCATATATTAAGTGTACACACAAATTGGAAATACAATTTAGAGTAATAAAAAATAAATATAGGTCAAGGCTTAATGCCTATTTATACAGCAGCCTCTATCCAACTTATTTTTCCTTTTAAAGTACCGATAAGAGTACAGTTAAAGTACCGGATCGATAAGGAGTATCGGTAAGAGTAGTAGTATCGATAAATCCTTAATGATACCCATCCCTAACCTGTGACAGCAGGTGGCGCTTTATTAGGGGCGTAGGACTGATTCAGAACATTCATGTTTTGTTTGTATGTATGATGGATGGACGGACGGACAGACTTCAGAGGAAACTCATTTGACAAAAATCTGCTGATTCCAAACAAAGTGTCTCTGACTTTCATTTCCGAAGATATCAGCTTTTTAGCAGCATGAAATGGTCCGATATTGTAAAATAATGAAATATTGGCCAAATATCGGCTGACCGACATATCGGTCAACCTCTAGCTAGAAGCTCCATTAACTACTTCTCATACTTCTAATAAGCCTGACTGTGACACCAACGTTACATGTCAATGACACGATCGCTAGAAAATCCTCGTGTTTGAGTTTTGTCAAAAACAGGGCAGTGCTTTATTCATCATTCATATTCTTTCATCATGATTTACATTCATGGTGACTGGTTGTGTGACAGTTTTTTGATGGTTTGGTTTAGTTTGTAAGACATTAGGCCAATGAGACCGTCTCGGTGCCATCGAATCTACTTCATGTGCAATGAAGACTTGAGTCTGTCACAGGCACAGATTTGGCATCACTTTTCTCTCATGTCAGCGACAGGTTACAGCTGCACAGGGAGGAAAAGAGACACGCCTTTAGATTCTGTCTAATATTCCACCAGTTTTTATCAAAGAATGAATTAGTCTGATGTCAACAAAAAGAAAATACTAAGGAGGAAGTGATATTATTTATTTATTTCTAGTAAGATGTGACACCGATGAGCAGAGGCAGAACTGCCCAGATGATGTAACATTAGAACCCTGAGCTTTTAGAAAAGGTAGAGACCCAAAGTAAAATTATTTGATAGATTTGAAATATACACCAGTATATTTCTTGGTTGAGTTCATTCATTTTTGGCAGAACTGTGAACTGATTTGTCACAAAATAAAGTGCAAGTACAGTGCCTCTTGAACTTCTGCATTTTGTCATATTTACAACCATAAACATAGATTTTATTTTGAATTCTTTTACTGAAAGTTCACACACAAGTAACAGACAACTGTGAAATGAAAGCAAAAGGATACGTGATTCTGTTATTTGTGAAAAATAGAAAAAATAGAAAAGTGAAAAGTGGGGCGTGCACAAGTATAAACGAACTCGTAATCTCAATTGGCGCAATGAATTATGGGATTGCTCAGAGGCCAATCGGGATAAATTTGACCCGGAAGTAGGTTTTGACAGCGCAGATGAATATATACGAAGACCAGAGTGTGCAGATAAATGTTGTTTAAATGATTTGTTATGTGAAACTTAAAAGGCTCAGTTAGAGGATACAGAGATGAGTCGCGATGTTTATAGACGATGGACAATTGCTATTTTGAAGTTATTTGTGTGGAAATGTGGGCTATCACTAAGCGGCTAGAGGACTTGTTGGTGGCAGACACAAGACGGAGAAACTCTGGCAGATCCTTGAAAATTCCTTCAGTGAAACGGGTCGTCGAGATAGATGGAGTTTGCTGCTGGCCATCTACGATGTGCTTGTGCCGGGACATCGGTGAAAATAGCATCATGTCCACGACAGACGTTACCGTGGGTCTGGAAGTGTAGGGCCACTTTACTGCAGTCCGTGACTGGAGCTTAAGGAGATGGCTTGTTGTGGTTTATCACATTTTATTTTTGATCTACTTTATGCCCTTTTAAGTTTTAAAGTGTTTATAGTTTATTTACTTTTTATGTTTCATGTTGCACGATTGCCTGAAGAAAATTCCTACTTTGTCAACCAATTATGATTCTGTCGGAGTATTACCAAGGAAAAGCTTTCAGTTTCTACACATTTTACTTCAGTGCCAAGTACGAAGTACAGTTTCTTTAAGACCGAGTGCGTTATCAGAAAAGATCCAACAAATTACATATAAAGTGATCATTCAGCAGGACGCATATAAGTTGCTATTGCACATGTTTTGCAGGGTATGTTTATTGTTTCCTATGCTGCATGACCCTCCTCCCCCTGTACAATGCTGAGAGAAAACATGTTCATTTGGCCAAAGCAGTGTGTAGTATTAAAGTAAAGATGACTTACTTTCTGCTTTTCTATAGTACAATTCATATAAAGTGTGTAATTTTCAGGAAAGAATCTCCCCACCCAATAAGTTGACATTTTGCTTGTGTCACCTGCTATAGGAAATTAAAACTAATATATTTGACCAAAATGGTAGTGGAAGCACAGATACTCACCCTCGATATATTTTTGATGATCTGGTAATGTACCACAGTTTTTATGCCTGTTAAACAATCTTTATTTATGCATATTTTACATTGGGTTTACGGGGAGACAGCGCTTTTATCCCGATTGACCTTGGACCGGAAGCGCTGCGCATGTGCACTACGAGATTACGACTTTCCTTATTCAAACAGCATTTTTCTGAGTGCATTAAATTGCCTTTATAACATTCCTAATGACTGCAGAATGTTCACACGATAATTACTATATCGAGTAATTGCTCGATAAGTAAAATGAAGGACGATAAAAAAATTTAGTCTCGATAAATGCACGTGCTGCGTGTGCTTAAAATAAATACAGACACATGAACGCTATCACAGCGCTGAGTGAGCGGAGCGTCCATCCAACCCGTATCCCCGCATGTATCCAGATCATTTATAGATCAGCGCTGCTTTTGGAGAGAGGCGGGGTGTAAACAAAGTGCTACTACGGAGCTGATGATTCCGACACTTTCTGTGAACTTTATCACGGAGCAAGAGGGACTCGTGTGAAAACACTTCATTCCAGTCAAAAGAACTCATCACGGAGAGAATAACGACATTAATGCGACTGCAGGTTTGTCCAACTGAGAACGAAATGAAACCACCGCCCAGTCAGTGTATCAGAGCTAATCAGCGCTACTGTTAGCGAGAGGAACCCGAGCGCTTTAGCCACTGTCCAAATACAAGCGCGATAGTCCTGAGAACATTACTCAGGGCTTAAGTCTACATGTTACTGTTCAAAAGACAGAGAAATGCTGCTTCACTCTGACAGGATATATTTTACAAAGGAAAAACACCAAAACATATGGCTACTCTACTTTTTGCAGTAATACAGTATTATCTGAATCCATACATTTAATATACATTTTATTCTAACCAGATTTTATTTAACACAGAAGTGAGTTTGTCGGAAAATATTTGACCAGAATAATGCAAATGAAATATCAATATTATTGTTATTGGGATATTTTTAAAGATGATACTGTATATTGACTATTTGTTGTAAATGTTGTGACAGGTAGGGTTGGGCCATATTGTATCGCATATCGTTATCGTGATATTGTTGTAATTTTTTATATCGTTGTGGACACAATATAATTTATGTTATATCAGAGCAGCATAAACGGTGACTGTAGAACACGGGGACACGTGCTGAAAAAGTAAAATGAAATGAAGGATGTAAACTGCTTGAGTAGATCATATTTGGAAGACAATTATGCCGTAAAAAAAATAAAAATAAAAAATATCACTGAATGAATCTTCCCAATAGGCGTGAGGCTGGGATTTTGAAGTAATTCGTCCATTGTCAATTGTATCGTCAAATATATCGTTATCGTGATATTTATTTTTTCATATCATGATATAGATTTTAGGCCATATCGCCCAGCCCTAGTGAGGCCTAGTTCAAACACAGAACCTGGTGAGAGTGTAAGTTGTGTTAAAAGGTTGAGAAGCACAGATGGATACAGTGTCCTAGAATATGTCGACCCTTCTAGTTCGCACTTTGTTTGGTATAAGGTGTTAATATTAAATGAAAATACATTTAAATTAAAATAGTTGCTTAAAGTTTTCTTTTTATTGCCTACAGTATTTGCATTATACTCATTATCATCCTCAAAAAAAAATTATTGTGGCAGGTCTATTCACACCTTGCCCTAACCAATTAAATAGAGGCCCCCTGTACGTGATCTACTCAGTATAATTCCAGCTGTTCTGTAAGGGGCCTCAGAGCTGTGGTCCAGTGTTTCCCACAGGTTTGAAGGCAATTTGTGGCGCTCGGATGGGGGTGGTAAGGGGTTGTATGGGTGTTGTCGCGGTCGGGAGGCCTTTAGTGAATTTCACCAGCCGTCTTCTCTGCACCTCGCTGATGGAGACACGTGGTGTGCACGAAGGGGAGGGGCTGTGTGTGTGGGCTATGGGAGAGACGCGTGAGTGAGCGTTACGGAGGAACAGCTTATAGGGCCGTCACATTTTAAACCCCCCTCTCCGCAGTCACATTGACCGCTGTGGCGGTTCTATACGATTCGTGTTTTAAATAGTGTTTACATTTTTTTTTTTAAATAAACGGAAAAAATACATAAAAATACGAAACGCAATAAGTGGCAGGCGGTGTTGATTCTGTGGCGATGCGCCAACCAGGTGCCCCAAGATAACTCTGGAGGAGCTGCGACGTACTGCCGCTGAGCTGGGGGAATCTGTACATGGGACAACTATAAGTCGTACTCTACACAAATCTGGCCTTTATGGACGAGTAGCAAGAAGAAAGCCATTATTTAATGGAGGCCATAAGAAATCCAGTTTGAAGTTTGCTAGAAGTCATATGGAGGACACAGCTACCATGTGGAAGAAGGTGATTTGGTCAGATGAGAAAAAAATTGAACTTTTTGGCCCAAATGCAAAATGTTATGTATGGCACAAAACCAATACTGTTCATCGTCCTGAGTGCACCATCGTGCACCATCCCCAGTGTCAAATATGGTGGGGGGAGCATCATGCTATGGGGCTGCTTTTCCTCAGCGGGGACTGGGAACATTGTAAGAATAGTTGGGAAGATGGATGAAGCCAAATACAGAGACATTTTGAAGGAAAACCTGCTGGAGTCAGCAAGAGAATTGAGGCTGGGGCGGAGATTCACCTTCCAGCAGGACAATGACTCTAAACACAAAGCTATATCTACAATGGAATGGTTTAAAATAAATATATTAATGTGTTAGAATGGCCCAGTCAAAGTCCTGACCTAAATCTTATTGAAAATCTGTGGAAAGACCTGAAAACGCTCTCCTAATTTGACAGACCTTGAGTTATTTTGTAAAGAAGAATGGGCTAAAATGTCACTCTCTAGATGTGCAATCCTTGTAGAGACCCCAGAAGACTTGCTGCTGTTATTGCAGCAAAAGGGGGTTCCACAAAGTATTATTTTTTGAAAAATAACAGAATCGTGTATGATTTTGCTTTCACTTCACAGTAGTCGGTTACTTGTGTGTGAACTTTCAGTAAAAAAAAATCTAAATAAAATATACGTTTATGGTTGTAAACATGACAAAGTGTGAAAAAGTTCAAGGTTTATTAGTACTTTCGAGAGGCACTAATATATATATATATCCCTCAGCATGCCAACCAGGATGCTGGTGCAGTTCTACACGGCCATCATCGAGTCCATCCTCTTCCATCACCGTGTGGTTCCCCGGCGCTACAGAACGGGACAAGCACCGACTGCAGCGCATTGTGCGTGCTGCAGAGAAGGTGATTGGCTGTGAGCTCCCATCCCTCCAGGACCTGTTCACCTCCAGGACCCGGAGGCGTGTGGGTCGGATCACAGCTGACCCTTCTCACCCTGGACACGGACTATTCACACCTCTCCCCTCAGGCAGGAGGCTACGGTCTATCCAGACCCATACCTCCCGCCACTTGAACAGTTTTTTCCCCTCCGCCATCAGACTCATGAACAATAACAAGACCCAATAACTCAGTCACATGCTCATGGATGTATCTGCTCTGTTGCACTGTGTGGTGTGTCCACACTTAGACCCGCTGCTGTCACTTATCAATTTACTTTTTACTCCTACTCATCTGTAAATATAATCCCACTGTTGTTCGAAGTCTATTGTTGTCATCTTACTATATTTTACTTTTTATTTTGTATCTTATTTATTAATATTCCTTAGGCATGCCCCATAAAGCCTTATAGTTTAAAGTTTTATAGCTTATTTTTATCTAAATTCTGTGTTATATGTTTTATGTTGCACGTCCGCATCAAGAAAAATTCCTAGCTTGTGAACCTGTTCTCAAACAATGGTAATAAAACCTATTCTGATTCTGATTCATTCATCCTGGCCTATTATACATGTTTTGGGTGGTAGGGGAAACCGGAGTACCCAGAGGAATCCTACGCAGACACGGGAGAAGATTATCGGTATCAGTGGTCTGGAAATTATCAGCTTATCGTATTCGGTTCAAATTTCCATTATCATGCATCACAAAAATATAGAGAAATAGATCTAATAGAGGTTTACCAATGTGATTTTTTTTATTATCGGCAATGGCATCAAAAAGGTCGATAATTATCAGCGGCCAATATTATTGTGCATCCCTACTGACAACATTTATAGATTAGTTTTAAGTTTGTAGAGATCTTGGTTTTGTGTAAACTGCAGGTTTTCTCCTCCTTTCTCTCTCCCCAACCCCATTCTCTTACTCTTAATCTTAAAGCAACATTTTACTTTTCCGCGGAAATAAACACCACTAGCATGCGGCATTCACCTTGTAACTACAATTCTCTCTTTGGAGTATTGCGCAGTGCAGGCTCACAATTTCACAATCTCCATCCAAATATCTTATAAGACAAAATAAATAATTTGTGCCTTTCCAAATCAAGTTCTATTTATTTAATTTACCACAGGTGGACTTTAATGAAATTGTAGCTACATTGCAACGATGAACAGTGGAAAGATGATGCACCGGAGCTCAGTTTTGAGCGTAGCCGAATTGCAGGGTGTGAATACTGCAACATTTCAAGTAGGGATGGTCCGATATGAACATTTTCTGTCGATATCGATATCCGATATTTGTTTTGATGCTGTGGCCAATATCCAATATTTATTTCGACTATGAAAATCCATAAAGGCTCACTAAATCGTTCCATTATTGAAAAATAAACAATACAATGTTTTCTGTCTGGGACACACCGTCTCTCACAGATTTCTTTTGGGACAATGATGGAACAAACAATCCTTTTTTTTTTTGATTAAAAAGATCAAATGCAATGTTGGAGTTGAGTGTCATTTTTGGCTAAATATGTACACAGCCCTACTTATTGTCCTTTCACCAATCTAATTATTCCATCCATCCATCTTCTGCTTGCCCGTTGCCGGGTCGTGGGGGCAGCTGTTAGAGCTTCCCAAATCACATTGCACCAGCCCCTATGGCTCCTCCTGCAGGTGGTGGGTCCACAGAAGCACAGCCTCATGGTTCTAACCGGGCCTGTTGGTCTCTCATAAGGGGCTTCAATCTATCTAATTAATGAAGCAAAAAGTACTTTGTTACATTAGATTAGTATTCAGCCACCCTGTTTTCAACGAGGGAGGGCCTCCAGAGTAGCCTGGGAATACCCATGCTGCTGTGTGCGCTCGAATGATTTTGAATTTCAAAACAGCCTGGGGACCATGGCCGAAATCTTCGCATTGTATTTGAGGACCAATCACAGAACGATGAGGGACGGAAAGACGATGACGCGCTATTCAACATACAGAAGAAAAAATATATACACATTTATGGTTCCAACGAGACAGCAGCAGACGCGACACCATCTTTCGATCAAGCTTTAGACCATGTTCTAAATAGTTTAGCTCGAAAGCTTACGGGTACATCATCTGATACAACTGGCTATGGCTACGTGCAGATGATAGACATTCGTAGCGCCCAATAAACGGCTATGGACAATCATAAACCACACCTCTCCTAGGAGAAAATGAATTGGTGGTCCCCAGACTAAATATAACTTGTGATATTCGCCAGGCTGAGAGTAGGGCTGAATGATAAATTGCATGTGCAATTTTATCGCGATATTACACAACGCGATTTAGAAATCGCAGAGGCATAAGATTTTGGCCCATGCAGCTGATGACTGTCGAGATTCGCCAGCGACGTCCGCTCCGCCGCATGCTTTTTTTTTAACTTCTCAGTCTAGTTTAGGTGTGCGGTAGATCGTGGATGTACAGTGAAAATATCAGCGTTTATAATGCAGCCAACGCGAAGGACTTGTTTTCTTCACCATTAGCAGTGCTTTAGCAGCAGCGCTAATCACTCCATTCCCTCGCTGCTACATGCCCTGATGCACTGATCCCAGAAACTCCACCTCCGGATTCCCTCATCTCTGCGGAGGCTTATGTTTGGGAATCAGTCAGTTGCAGCCTAGACTGAAACAATGAAATAGCGATGGGACGGTATGAGATTTCCACGGTATGATAACCTTGACAAAAATTACTGCGATATCACAGTATACCGGGAAGTTGCGTGTTTTATATTTAAAAAGTAAAAACGGGGTTTGCATTCAACCAACGGGGCTTGTCTAATAATTGACCGACTAGCACCTATGTCTAACCCTTATCCTGCAGTGACGACTAGAGGGTAAAGAATAATCATGTGATCTGCCTATGCGATGCATCAGATTGTTTGGGGAGACTTTAGTGGAGTAGTGCGTAGGTTTGTTTACATCACGTAGTGGCTAGTAGTAGTAGCCCTGGCGGCGTGACAGCGAGTGGAGTTTGTAGCTAAATGAAAATCAGTGCTTTTTTGAGAAGCATTTGGCAAAGGAAGGCTGAGCGTTTTCTGAAAAATAAACGTAAAACAGTGTGGTCTAAAGCTCGTCTGATTAATGATGGACTGGATGATGAACAATCCAAACCACAAAGCCAACAGGTTAGGGTAACGCGAGCTAAAGCGATAAACAGCTGCTTCTCAGCCGCACTTGGCAGCTTTTAACTCGACAGATCCAAACAAAGCTTCATCTCAGCGGCAGCGTTCATGTTCACGGAGGACAGTGACTTTTTTTACTCTGTCGCTATGGGCCGTGTTCAACAGGCTGACGGCCGAGAGAGAGGGACTGCGCCGTGGGGTCAGGTGAGGAGCAGCGGAGGAGAAGGGGACAGCGGTGGTTTGCAGGGAATAGCATATAAAACAAGCATTTTTAATACCGTCAGACAGGGAATCCTCACGGTGATACCGTAGCATTTTAATACCATGGTATACCTTGAAACCGGTTATCGTCCCATCCCAATATTTCATTGTTTCGGTCTAGGCTATACAGTAGTACATGCAACAAAAACGTATTAACAGATGGTAAATGGGGGTAAAGTTTCCTGATTCTTTGTTTGTTTAGTGACAGTGGAATAGTTTAACTAGCCTACATTTCTCTGACACTTGAGGAAAATCTCGCCTCTTTCCTCTCTCCCTCCCTCAGGTATCATTTCAATACGTGTGGGTTTGATATTTCCCGATTTTTTTTAAACCTTTGTTTTGTTTTTTAGAAACATCTGTATTTTTGTCCTTGTAACAAACCGCTACTGTCTCAGTAAGAGAACTCTACATTACAAAAATTACAAGACATGAAAATAAACATGAGGAGGAAAAAGACATGACAGCTCCTGTAGGTATTGGATTATTTGACAAACGGACATTTGATGAGGATTTCAGCAGAATCAGAGCCAGGTTGGTCAGATGTTTGTCAGTTTACGATTTTTGGTAAACTTCTGTTAAAATGCTAAACTCTGCGTTAGCCGCTAACGCTAATCTTGTAGCTGCTAACTTTGGCTGCGTCTGTTGCGTCGATGCCTGCACGTGTATGTGTTTACATGGTGTGGCGCGTGTTGGGGGTGAGGTGTGGAAGGTGTGGAGCTTGTCTTGAGAAAAAGTTAACGTTGTTAGAAACAACGAGCTATGTTCGGGTCTGTTTCGGTCACGCAAAATGGAGCAGCTGAGGGTGGCTTTAAAATCGATTCATTTTTTACATCGATTCACATTTTATGCATATTACATCGATTTTAAATCGATTTTCGATGAATCATTACATCCCTACTCAAATAGCACCCGCTCTGTCAACGAAACATCTCCCAAAAACCGCCACCTGTTTCCACATTATAACGCGCTCGTCTCAGTCTGTCATGCGTCGTGTATTTCCGTATGCTAGCACGAGTGTTCCCGAAGGTGTTTGTTTTTGTTTGGAGTCGGAGGCACCGCTGCTTTGGTTTGGGTTGTTGACAAATCCTTTAGCGAACAAATGCCACGCAAAAAGGCCGTTTTATCCATAAGCCTATTGTCAATAAGTTTATATGCGTTTGACTGCGTGAACCCAGGTTGCTATTGAAGGCCCTGACTGAAAACCCACGGCCCGCCACTGACCATTAGTGTGCGCACTAAGCAATCCCCCCCCCCACCACCCCCCGCCCCCTCCGTTACGTTATACTGACAGACGGAGAATTTTCGGTTAATGTAACCTCTGCACCACACCCTCCTCACAGCTGACGCGCGTAGCGCCCTGATCACTTTTCCCATCTGCACATGCTGCAACGCGCAGCAATACATTTCAAACATTAGAAAGCTGGCAGCCTGCTAACGTGTGCTAACTGGCTAATAGCTAGATAATTGCCTGCTACCAGCTACGTTAGCCACTTCGTGCTGCGAGCCTTTCAAAAGAGATGCAATAGCGCCCCGCTTCGCCACCGCCATTCACCCCATGATAATCCAACACCCAACACCCACATTACCATCGTTAAATAATGCGAAATAAAATGTTCTCCATGTAAAAAACGGGGCGTCAAATTATTAATCCAGTTATATCAAGTAAACCGATGCATTTTAGCGAGGAAAAATCTAAATGTCCAGCGAAACCATTTTGCGTGACGTCAAATTTCTTCATGCAAAAATCCAACGAGGCTCTTCAAAAATGCACAACTGCACACAAATGCTGCGTGTCTGCAATAAAATTATGAAGCCACAACCAGTTATCCGTTTGGTAAACAATACCAGGACCTCTCTTTTAAAACGCATATAAACCAGGCTTGTAAAATTGCGTTCTTTCACCTGCGCAACATTGCTAAAATACGAAACATTCTACCTAAGAGTGATGCAGAAAAACGTATTCATGCATTTGTTTCCTCAAGGCTGGACTACTGCAACTGCCTGCTAGCAGCGTGTCCTAAAAGTTCCCTAAAAGGTTTTCAACTAGTTCAAAATGCAGCTGCAAGATTGTTAACGCGTACAAAGAGAAGAGAACACATTACACCTGTGCTAAAGTCTCTCCATTGGCTTCCTGTTGAGTTTAGAATCAAATTTAAAATCCTGCTCCTCACATTTAAAGCCATAAAGGGTTTGGCTCCGCTTTATCTCCAAGACGTTATCGTTCCATATCGGCCAACCAGAGCACTCCGCTCTCAAAACTCAGGGCTACTAGTGATTCCTCGGGTCTCCAAAATCACTGTAGGAGGAAGAGCCTTTAGCTACCAAGCTCCGGTTTTATGGAATAAACTCCCAGCTCACGTTAAAGAAGCAGACACAGTCCCTACATTTAAGACTAGGCTCAAAACGTACCTCTTCGAATTAGCTTATGATCAGGTCAGTTAGGTAAAGCTCTAACCCACAGCCTGAAGTAAAGCTGCTTTAGGAGAAACTCTGCTGTGGGAAGTACGGTACACTGAGCGCTACCCTCTTCTTCTTCTTACTGCAACCTTTGTCTTACTATGATACAATATTTATTTCATCTGTAGTCTGTTCATTACTATTCACATGGTGTCTCCTGTCCCACTCCCCCTTGGGAGTGCCTGTCTAGATCGAACGGAGGGACCCGGCTGAACGGAGGAACCCGGCTGAACGGAGGAACCCTGCCTACTGACAACAAGGACTGGACGGTCTGTGATCTTGGCCCGTCTACTGAGGGACTCCTTCGGCCCTGGGTCTCTATAGCCTGTCCGTCCATGGGAGTGGATCTCTCCTTCTGTGGTTCTCCTCAAGGTTTCTCGTTTCTCCCACTGGGTTTTTGAGTTTTTCCTTGCCGGGCTGGAGAGTCTAAGGACAGGGGACACCCGAGCTGCTCGTCGCCACCCACTGCTCGTCGCCACCCACTGCTGACGCTTATTTGGACATTATGTTTGCCTGGATATTTGATTCACCGGAACTTTACATTGTCTTATTTACTGTTCTGTTTTATTGCCTTAATGTTTGTTACAGCCCTATGAGGCAACTCCTGTTGTGATATTGGGCTATACAAAACCATTGATTGATTGATAGGTGTGTATGCACCTTTAAAATGTCATTGCCCTTCATTTTCCTTCACTTTTTTGACCGATACATTATATTGAGTTATTAGCTTCTATTAAAGCGGTGTGTACACATGTGCTCTTTATTTGGTCACATGCATAATACCCAAGAGCCACGGGCTTTTTTGACCTACAACATTAGGCAGGAGAATAGCAGTCCTACAGCAGCCAAAGACGAACTGTGTGCACTGTGTGTAAAAGGATTTAGACAGAAGTATAACCAAATTCAACGCAGTGTAGCTTCAGTTCTTATGGATAACTAATGATCCTGACTCACATGTTCAAAGTCTTATATTTCTGTTACCTAAAAGTTGACAATGGTCAGTGGTTTGAATGCTGTCTCCGACTGGTGCATACTCTCATTGTGTCGTTGGGCAAGACACTTCACCCACCACCTGGCCTTTATATTAATGTGGTGTGCGAGTGGTCGGTTGTGGTTGGAGGGACTGCTGGCACAAATCAAAATAAATTGCTAATATTTACTTCATTTTCACATTAGTTGAAAATAAAAACATTGTTATAGTTTATCAACCACCACAAATACTTTAGTACTTAAATACTACTACTTTAATAGAGATGTTAGTAATAAAATAAAAGCTCACAATAATCAGATCCTTTCCTTTATTAAAATGAATGGGATATAGCGTTGATCTTGGTACAGGACAATCTAACAAGAATTGAACTTATACATTGATCTGCTCTTTTGTAAACATAAATGTTGTATACAAATATGTAGGGCTGGGGAGAAAAAAAATAGATTTGGTAGGTCAAATAGATTCATATTTTCGATTTTTTTGTTTGCGAATTCTTTCTTTCTTTTTTTTAGCTCTCTACCCTCAGAGAAAGAAGGTCCTTTGTGCCAAGAAGAACAGAGCCCACCTTAGGATTTTTTGTTGTTTTATTGGCTCAATCCAAATACAGTATAAATAATATGGATGCACACTGCACAGTGACTTTTCAGTTCGAGAAAGGGTATGCCTTTGCAATTTTGTTAATGTACTAAATGTGTACTGACTAGCTAATTTTCATATCCTTCATAATTATGACCCAGATTTCCACTGATAAACCAAAAGGACAAAGATCACACAGCAATCACAAAAGGATAAAAACTGAGTGAAACTGAAGCATCCTCTCAAAAATGCGCAAGTTCTTGTACTGGCGGATGCACGATTAGAACTGTCTGCATTGTGTTATATGGGTTAGCATAATCGACAGGTCAATATCTACAGTCCTTTATACTTGAAGACACTACTGTGCAGGTCAGTCTCGCGGGAAAAGTGATAGATTAATAAATGATCCCAAATGACACATTGGACCTCAGTCTGGGTATTAACACTTATGTCAGGGTACGGGACTGCTAATTGTTTATCTAAATTACCCAACAAATATTCATCTAAACAATACAACATAGTAAAACTGAAAAACTCTCCACCGAGTATGGCGAAATTATAATATGCTATGGTTATATGGCAAGAAAAATATCAGAAGACAAAAACATAGTTATAGTTACGACTCAATGGAAGCTTTAGCAGCTCGAATTGTAGTAAATAAGAGATCAATTAAACAGCATCACACTTGAATTACTGTGTGGCCAGGCTCAGATCTAACTTTGTTAGCTATGGACTGTATTGCACCATATTGTATCATAACCAGATATGTATGTATAGGGGACATGCATGCAATTACGGTATATGTGCATCTAACACGGCCAAGTCTGGACACTTTTTTGGTTGCCCCGTTGCTGTTTTTTATAAAGAGAAAGAATCTCAGGTGACATTGATGTTTACAAATGCATGCAGCAAGAGGCCATACCTGGTCCATCAGAGGCTGACAGCGCAGGTGAATTCAGCTTTGGCCGCTTCGAGTTTGGAGGTCCCACATCCAGCAGGTTTTCAGCCATGGTGGATTTAGTTTCCAGCTGGTTGATTTTGTTGATTCAATTTCAATATATCCAGGAAGATGCTGGTCTGGTCAACTTTCAAACATTAGAAAGCTGGCAGCCTGCTAACGTGTGCTAACTGGCTAATAGCTAGATAATTGCCTGCTACCAGCTACGTTAGCCACTTCGTGCTGCGAGCCTTTCAAAAGAGATGCAATAGCGCCCCGCTTCGCCACCGCCATTCACCCCATGATAATCCAACACCCAACACCCACATTACCATCGTTAAATAATGCGAAATAAAATGTTCTCCATGTAAAAAACGGGGCGTCAAATTATTAATCCAGTTATATCAAGTAAACCGATGCATTTTAGCGAGGAAAAATCTAAATGTCCAGCGAAACCATTTTGCGTGACGTCAAATTTCTTCATGCAAAAATCCAACGAGGCTCTTCAAAAATGCACAACTGCACACAAATGCTGCGTGTCTGCAATAAAATTATGAAGCCACAACCAGTTATCCGTTTGGTAAACAATACGGCTCCTGGACGGCGACAGGGGCAGAATCGCCGCACTCTTAAGGGGAAATCAGATCTACGGAGCGTTTCTGTCCGACGACCACCGATCCCAGTCCCGTTTTTTCGCACAAAATGTCTCCGAAGCGATGTTAAGATTGTGATTTAAGGGCAAGGGCGGTGTCATATCGCGGAAAGAAGGTCTAATGTCTACGTTAAAACTAGCCTTGGACCGAAATCATAATTCCGAGCCACGACAAGATGGCGGCTGTTGATTCCTTCGATACAAAAAAGTTTTTTTTTTTCTTTTCCAGATCGACTGTGGAGGGGGAGGGGCCGCGCAATCACGCCCTACGTGAAGACAGCACAGAATCGAACCGCTAGGGGCGCTGCAGCACCACTAGATGCTGATGTCTGAGTAATTTCCATGGATCTATTATACACACTCAAAACTCCATTTGCAATTATAAAAACATGCATTAAAAAAGTCTCCAATAATTATCTATAATAATGTTCTGTCATAAAATATTGATTGAAAAACAATAACCAAGTCAAAGAAAAATTAAAATCTTCCACCTGTATTTTAAAAGGTCTATCAAACATATTGTCTTCATGTTGTGTGCATCTTGTGAAATTGATCTTTTACACACTGACAAGAGTCATAAAACTCACACTTCAAGTAGACAGTTTTATTTCTGTCTCTTTTCAGTTTTCTGTCAAATTTGACACATGCACATGTATAAAAAAGTCATGTGATTTCAAATAACTGCGTATGTACAAACACCGAGTGCTTTGTGCAAATGTGTACAGATTATGATCTTGTGTTGATAAATGATACTCGAGTGATGTGCACAAAACATACATGATACATCTTATTTACGAACATGAAAACAAGAAACAAGAAAAACAATAATGTCCTTGTATTTTGTCCCAGTGTAAATGAAAACACAGATGAGTTGGATATACTGGCAAAAGTACAAAGGTACAGGTGGAGCAGATGTCAATATTTATACTTTGCTACTTTGTGACCACCAGATGACTTAGTAAAACTAAATTTTCACCATCTCTCATGAAACAAAGTCACATTTCAAAAAATATGAAGTAGACGTCAATATTTCATTTAAAATTTTTCGATCAAACTATTGATAACAAAAACCCAATTTCAGGAGGACAAATGTCTTCAATTACTCTGCAGAATACAAGCACTACAAAATAACCAGTGACTGATCCACAGAAGGCCGCAGGATCACAGCAAGGTGAAGAACTAAACAAGATGCTCTGCCAGCTGTAATAAGTAGAGCCAAACAAGGGATTTGCAACATGTAAGGCAAGCACCGTATGGAGATAATGATATATTTATTTTTTTCAAGGCCAAATCAAGAAGTATGTCTGTGATGAATAGATGAGCACGGTAACTAGATAGTAGATAAGCACAATATTACGAATTTGCAGACTTAGCAGAGCACATTCCAAACAGGATAATATTAAACGTCGATCATGTTTTTATTTCTATCCATCTACAAACTACTTGTTGTAGTTATCAGGATACTTACAGGTATATTCTATTTTTTTTTTTTTTTGGAGAGTACCTGTGATGGAATAACGCACTGTTAACACATTTCTAGTCACTTGTGCCTTGATTTTATTTTTTGTGCTGACTGTCTGTGAAACGCATATTTATTATCAAACTGAGAAGTGCTTTGGTAAGTGATAAAGTTAAAGGGTTTGTATGCAGCAGTCTTCGGGTTTGAGTGCTCTCTGATTCCCCCCATCGTAGTATGCAAAATCCATCGAATTAGAAGGCAACTTCTCAATATATATGGTTGTAAATATTCAGAGCTCAATCCGCAGATTCACACAAGTCAGATAAGCACACTGATGGTTAGAACTGCACATGAACTGTTCCATTACAAGCAGAAATACTAATATACTGGAGCGTGGCCTAAGAAAAAGGCAAAATGTAGATTTTGAGTGCAGGCCAAATTAATATTTGGATTGGGTTAGAACAGCTTAAAAATATATTACCCATTTGAACATCCAGTTGAAAGATACTGGTAAGCATTTTAATGCAAAAATAAAGCGGTAGTCAGAAATATATCTATATTATTCAACTTAACTCTAGGTTCAACATTATTCTATTAACATCAAGAATGTGGCTTCTAGTAAGGCATCTACAATAAATTAATTGTTTTCCCCTCATAAAATCTGAAATAAGTGCTTGTTGGAGATGAAACATAGAGAATGAACATGGTTATTATAGTTATGTCCAAAAGAAGGCATTTATGTATCTTTCTCAACAGAAAACACAGTCATACTTTTAGGCCCCACAAAACCATCTGCAATGTTGTGTTCAATCGGAAAGCATATTGATACAGTAGAGTTTATAGGGCTCAACTCTCCAAGAGCAAACCACACATGAAAAAGCAGATGGCATTTATAGAAATCAAGACAGAAACAGGCTTTAGTTTGTCTAAAAGACCAACAGATGAAACTACTCTGATCACTTCATTCAAATGCTACAACCATACACAGTAATTGTCCCTCATAGCCCCAGTTAAAGTGATAAACGAACAATCTGACTGCCCTGAAACAACGATTGAGATAGTATATCAGTTTAAAATGAAGTAGATTGTGTAATAGACTGTGATGTTTAAAAACAAAACAGACCGATACAAGGAGTAAGGCTGTAAAGGCAGACTGGGGTTTACATGAAAAGTACAAGTACATAAAGTGCCTACTGCTGATTGTTCTCTTCTTTTACTGAATTATTCCCTTTTAATTGAAATGGTGCTTATGATTGGCTATTCTGTCCCTTAATAAAACTATGCCAGGATAATAAAGTGGTTGAGAAATTGCTGTGCAACACTTGCGCTTAAATGTACATTTAGCAAAGAGATAAATCCGTGCAGCAGCAGCATGTCTCATTTCAAAGTGAGATCTTGGCATGAATCATGTCATGCATGTGACCACATTAATACTGCTTTATACAATTCCCAATTTCCTCTAATAGTTTTCTGCTCATCACTGCACTGCATGTACTTACAAATATTTTTCCTTAAGGTCAATACTTTGATCAAACAATGTATATGGCACCATAATACAGATTTTTCTTTAAGAAATACTTGCATTAAAAAGAAAAGCACAACACTAGAAACCACAGCATACTCCGTAGCCTGTGTCTCATGGAAAAATCATGAAATTTAGACTTTGTTCAGTATTTGTATTCACTGTCCAGAAGGCACTTGATATTAAAACAATAAAAAAAAAAAACGTACACACACAACACTGCTCCCCTTTTCTCAAAATATTTCTGTGCTCAACACAGGTCTTAACAATTTAGCATTGCTTCATACAGTGTCCACTTAAGGAGCAAATGCTGCCACTATTGTTGCTTCTCTGTCTGTGCCCAAGACATTGTGCTAGGGAGAATAAACCTGCTCACACCTCCGGGAGCAACAGGAAAAAGGCAGGTAAATCAAAGACGAGAGTAAAACTCCGCATTAAGTTTTGTTAGCTCATTGACATTCCCTTCTTCATCTTCATCCTGTTGTTGCAGAGTTGCAGAAAGATCTGTATGCTGTTGGGAAGGCAGTTCTATTGCATTAGACTCTATGTCTCGTCCAGACAAAGAAGAGTGTATTTCATGTGATGGTTCAAGCAGATGTGAGGAGTCCCTATATCCTTCATCCTTCAGCTCTGGGGCTTTATCTTGGACTCGTCCAGGCCTTTCACTTATATGTGGGAGTGGAGAAACTGCTGTAAATGGAGTGGCTGGAGATGAGGGTCTGTTTGTAGACACACATGATGGTTCATGGCTGACAATCATTCCCTCTATGTGTTTGCACAGTGTTTCTCCACTTTTGGGATAGAGAAAAGTCCTCATTTGGCCTTTGCCTTTAACATTCACAGTGCCTCTGTAGTCAAACTCGACGCCCATTGAACTGAGTACAGCGTGGCTCTCCTCGCTCACCTGTACTCGACACTCTACACCTGTAGAGTCCATTCGACTGGCAATGTTGACAGTGTCTCCCCAAATATCGTACAGCAGTTTGGTGGTGCCGATTACACCTGCTGTCAGTGGCCCATGGTTGTAGCCAATGCGGAGCTTAAAACCAAAGCCCAACATGTTCTTATTGAAGTCATCCAGGACTTTGATCATCTCAATGGCAAAGTTAAAAAGAGCCACCAGATGAGTGTGAGGAGAGTCGTCTTCATTTTCAGCCATCTGTTGAACATTCAGGCCTGATGCTGCCATGTAGGTAGCACCTATAGTTTTAATCTTTTCAACACTTTCAAATTCAGGTTTGCGAAGAAGCTCATCAAAGTCACCAATTAGCTCATTAAGAACCCTGTAGCATTCTTTGCCACCTTCATAGCTCTCTTCATAGAACTCACTGAAGTTCACAATACTTGCAAATATCACTCCCACACTGTCATGATTCTTGGAATAGCTCTGAGTTATCTGAAGACACAAAATAGAAGATTAATTTAATACAAATTTACATTACAAATGTTATTAATTATAGTAATCATATAAGAAATTATACAAAATCACATAAACCAATGCAAACCTTAAGTTGATCAGCAACATGGATGGGGATAATGTTGCCCAATAGCCACCCCGCTTGGTCTTGCATTGTCTGAATTTTGAAGCGATGTTTGTCTGCTTCAACGTTTCCATGGTAATGTAGTCGGTAGCTGACCTCAAACTCTCGATTGAGAAACCAAACCAAAAGGAGCAGGAGGAAAAAAGCCAGGACTGTCTCGTGGATAAGAGGAGTCAAAGGATGCGCAGCAGGATCTGCTGCTGAAGTAATCACGGCCAAATCACCATTATTTGTTGAAAGATTAAACCTAAGAGGCAGACAACAGGGAAATTAATGATTTGCAACTCAAACCACAATCCAGAAAGCAACTATGTGCAGCAGCCCACTACTGTCATTATAAAGGTGCTTTATTTACGTCAAACTGATACACAATATTACCAAATTGTTTCTTGCTAATTCAGTAAAAGGTAATTGTTAAGATTGACCTTAAATTGCCTACAGCTGATTGCATCCAGTCAAAAACATAAATGCAAGCCACAGAAACACTCACCCATGATCTACCATGCTGTTATTACTGGAGCTGAAAGAGAAAATGCCCACCTCAATCACACATTTAAACATCTAATACCATACTGTATATTTTATTGTGATTATCAACTAAATTTGGCATTCTATAAACCAGTGGTTCACAACCTGGCGTCAGGAGTTCACCCGGTCATATGGGTGGCATATGTTGTTAGTTGTATGTAGTGTGGAAATGTGGCTTGTGGAGGTCACAAACACCCGCAGCTGTAATAGTGGGAGTGGTGCTTTAAAAAGATTAGGAATCATAGCAATGAACTGTTCTTGCTGTATCAATTGTTACAGAAATTATTTTCTGACCCTGACCGTTACTATGATGTAACAATGTACAGATAGGGCATTACTCACCTGTTCAAGGAGCAGTATAAGAGCAGTGGGAGGGCAACCCCTGTAACAGTGGCCAGAACGGAGCGCATCCAGAAACTCAGCTGACAGAAGTTACAGTACTGAATGATGGCAAGAATGGTGGCACAGCACAAGAAGAGGATCACCTAGTTGAAGGATAGGAACAATCAATACCATAGTAATTGCTCTTTTGTTGAAAATTATAATTGTTTGTCATCAACCAATTGATTACCACAGCAGTGCTGATACAGATCGGGCTCCCTAAAGTGCGTTTGGTTTATTCAACATTTAGAACACTATTATCCACTGCTTTACAAACTGGTCCAACAAGATTGTGGATGAAAAGATAAAATGAGACTTGAGAGTTTCTGTTTACAGTTCACATCATCGCTACCGTGAGCTAAGGGTCATGCCCAGCATCTCCTCTGTTTACACTGGCTTAGGGCATTTCCCAGAGAAAACTGCTTGATATCATAACTAACACAAATAATCCCTTTGCACAAGCTCAAAACCAGCCTTAGTGCCACACTTACATTGGGCTATATGTTCATCAACTTTCATCATAACAATTCATTTATACCTGGGCTTGGTATAAATGAATTAGGGTTTAGAAATCTCATATATTAATGAGATCCGGACTTTGATTGACAAACCATTAGCATTAGAACAATGGCACGGGCGCGGCTACGACTGAACTACGTGCCCCGCGAAGGCCGTGTCTACAGTGAAGTAGGGCTGGGGAAAAAATCTATTTGATTTAAAAATCGAGTTGGTAGGGCAAATCGATTCATATTTTTGAAAAAATCTATAATTTTTTATATTTTTTATTTTGTTTAGCTCTCTGCCCTAAAGAAGGGCTAATTGTGGTTTCTCCAGCCTGTCCCCAACAGGTAATGCAGTAAGACAAGTGGGAGAAAATAAAAGCGTGCATGAATATCCTGGCTGCCTCCAAAGAGAGACAAGATCTAATATGTCTACATTAAACCTAATTGTCTGTATCATGTTCTTAATATGTATTTTGAAATTCAAGTTAGAATCCAGTGTGACACCAAGATATTTAACATTTTTGTTGATTTTATGTAACAGAAGGTGTTTTATATTACTTTTTAAATGTATTTATTTATTTTAGAAATAAGTTTTAACCCATTTTACATAATAACTCTTCTTTATGTGTGCTCTTGTTTGAAAGAAAGTTAGAATAACAGCCAGTCCTCCCCAGGAATTTTTTTATCAGATACAGTTTTGTGCAATCTGGTGAATTTTAAGCAAAAATATGCTGTTTAAATTAGCCATATACAGTGATGAAAATCAGAACTGTCTACATTATGATTACTTTCTTAAAAAAAAGAAAACACTGATTTTTATAGCTGCAATTAGACTACTTTTATTATTTATTCTATTGATTGATTGATTTTTATGTACTGTCAAAGTCCTGTGTTAGTGTTTCCCTGTGGGGCCCCATAGCAAGGGCCCCAGTCCCTCTGCTGCCCGTGTCAGCTCCGCCCCTGTTCCTCCTCCGTCTGTAGCTGCTCATCGTTGAGTCTTTAGTGTTGCCAGACAACTCTAAAGACTCAACTTTAACCAGGATTTCAAACATTGTTGTTGCTTTTAAACCAGGCAGATTCAGAGGATCAGATCAGAGGAAAGATTGTGCGGAAAAGGACGATATTGTGCTGTCACCGCACGCCGTAACCCCACTCCTCACTGTCCCCACCGCCTTTTCTTTTCATTATGCTTCCTAAATTAATCTCTAAAACCAAAAATATGAGGCCGATTGATGTGGAATAAAAAGCGGACTAAAGCTTAGGAAGAGTAAACTTCGTTCATAGGTTAGTTTATGTCCGTAAAGTTGATGATTTCATGATAAATGCTGTTATATTGAGTTGCATTAAACCCGCGCACATGAGGAGCGGACTGACCTGCTGCTGATTTTACAATTATTTCTCCAGTCTCTCTCTGAAGAGTGGACTTATGTCCAGCGCAGATTTAGTGAAGGACGGGCATGGATCTGTTGTATTATGACGGGGAGAAAGGGAGGATCCTCGAAATACGGGACAAAAGCCGTTCCTTACTGGCCCGATACGGGACGCACCTTTATTATAAAAAATATGGGACGATTCCGTATTTCAAGGGACGGTTGACAACCCTAGCCATAATTTCCCCCTCGAACATAGTCATTGTGGCAAACACGGAGGAGTGAGGAGGAGTTATTCTTTTTAACGGTCTATGAAACATACATGGGACTCATGCATGTAAACACGCCACGCCAAATTTTAGCCATGGGCTAATTTCCACCTATTGTCCTACACTCACACTCTCAAACACACTCTCCCTGATCCTGGCCTATTATATTATATTGTGTTATATTACATCTAAGATATTGCTGTTTTTTGTGGAGCAAACCCATGGTAACCCACTGTAAAGAGTGAAAAGCAGAATGGCAGAGCAGCAAGTACCTTTGTGATTTTGAGTTTGATTTTTGTCCTCATTCCATATAGTATAATCTAACGGATACAATTTAGATTCAGGTTACATCGTTCAGTTCTTTTACTTGTTCAACCTCAAAATACTGTCAAAGGCTCTCAAATGAGAGGCAAAAAGTGTTCCAGTCTAAAAAGAAATCTATCTAAATGACAACCATTTGAAACATTGTGTTTACATTTTACAGAATAATGGCAATTACAGGAATGGGGCAAATATACAGTATTTACCTGTAGTTGGAGATGCCGTGTGCAGGTGAAGTGGGATAGGACCGAGACAGCAGGAAGTGAGACCAGCACTGCTCCCACAACGTGGCGCGGGATCCACCCGGAGACAGCGAGGAGCAGGGTGTGCGTGCAGCTCATCATGTCTTCCAGATGAAATGCCATGCTGCACAGGGCAAGGCAGAGATGAATTAACATGGCAATAAATAAGGGCATTTTCTTTTTCTGAATGTGTGTGGAGGGCTGGGATTCCTTTCTATGATCTCCCAGCATGAAGTGGCATACCGTTTACGCCAAATGCCATTCTTAAAACACTATCCAGTCGTGCAAGGGTAAAAAGTTTAAATACATCCATTAATAGGCTGATGCAACTTCAGTATCTTTATGATTGTTTTAATTTTAGGAAATGTGTAGTAAAAGTGTGCTTGCTTAAGCTGTAGTCTCACCGTATAGAGAGCACCAGTGAGGAGAGCTCCAACAGCCCGGCCAGCGGAGTCAGGGCTAAGGCAGCAGGAGCAGGAGGACCGGCAGAGGAGGCGCTAACCAAGGCAGGCATGAAGCAGGCTACTGTCAGAGCCAGGAAGAAGAAGCAGCTCAAGAGCACATCCAGGAACGAGCTGAATGTAGAGCTGGCAAAAGTCTGAACCTGGACCCTGTTTATCACCTGACAGAAAAATTGAAGTAAAGTAAATCTTTTGGTAAATTTAATAAGTCAATATATATAGCTTAACTTACTCTGAACTACACACTTACTTTCTATTTTCTTTTTATAATATACACATTGTAAACAAATTGTAAATGTGCCAGATTATAGCAAAACTGCTAATTTACATCTATAGTCCAGAGGTAGGTCAAACAAGCAATACAATGCATACAGGTAAAATAACACACATTAATACAACTATACAAATGACATATTATGTTTATGTTTAGGTTGTTTTGGTATATTGGGTATTCTCTTATATCTGTCAGCAGGCTGTTCCAAAATTATGTTCTTCTGTCTGGAATCTCAACATCTCCTCTGGAGGACGCTCTGGTGCTGAGACCACTCACTGAATTAAATTAAATTTTGAAAAGTGAGCATGTTGTATTTTTCAAAGATATTGCAGATAATATGACCAAGGCTTCTGATCTATATCGACTTTTTGAAAAGTAGTAATCTATGTCTGAGAATATGATTGAATGTAGAACACATTTTATCATAAAATGGCCTGATTTAAAGTTCTTTAAATTCAACTTAAAAGTATTAGCAGTGTTTTTAATGTGTTACAGAAAGATAATGCAAACCTTTCCCATTAAATTACATTCAATTAAGTATGTAATAAGGAAAATTGTGAATTTCAGTACCTTAAGTACAGGGAAACCATCAAAGTGAAATAAGAAAATACTGATGAATTAAACATTAAGTAATTTAAGGTTTAAAATTAATTAACATAAACTGTAATAGCAGTAGTTTAACAGCAGAGGGCTGCAAGGCTGTGCAGACTGTGAGTTGGTCTGATGAAGGATATCAATAAGTCTGTGTACCTCCTCTTTGTAGCTGCTGCGATAAGCTTTTTCCAACGGTCTCTCCAGAAAGTTGAGACTGATCTTGTTGATTGGAGGTTTGAAAAAGTAATCTTTCATCAGGCTGAAAAAACAGGACAGACTTTTAACATTTGCATACTGAGTGTAACGTATTTTCAAACGTTTCATTTATGTAAAAGAAGTATCACAATCCTTTAATGAAATAAAATATTTACAGTAAAATGCAGGTATTTGGAGAAGATTCAAAGACTACTCAAAAATGCGTAAATGGCTCAAAGCCAGTATGTTTTTGTTGAGGGAAACACTTGTAAATTGTAATGTACATTTTTCATAATACACCATGCTTAGTGATATCTTTTTTTAGACGTACTGAATAACTTTATTGATTTTTAGCATACAGTAGATTGAACTTTTTACCTGTCCTCTCGGATAACATCCACAAAGTTTGCATCACTCTTCTCTCTTTTGCTGTTTCTGGCCTGTAGATGGATGAGTGTGGTGTGGTCCATCCCTGTCCCTGTGGCCCCTTGCCCAGTGGCCATGCCTAGACTGGTGCCAGTGCCAGTGCTGGAGCTGGTCTTCTTCTCTTTCTCCTGCAGCATGTCGCACAAAGAGGTCTGACTCGCCCGCACCGCATCTTCCAGCGGAGGGCTCAGGAGGCCATTGACAGCTCTGGGACTAAGACCAGGAGGAAACTTGGGGTGACAGAGAAGGAAAAAAAATGACTTAAGCGACGTAAGGGACTTTTGAAATTCTAATAAGGAACCATTTTATTTACTTTTGCACTGATAGTTTTGTTGTCTTCCTTGCCACCATTCAGCACAGCAACCTCATCGCTTTGATCTGCTACACCACGGGACACATGCTAAGGAGAGTGGGACAGCATGCCATAAGTAACAATGAAGCAGAGACTTGAAACTTTATATCATAAAAAAAAAATAAAAAAAATAATACTTACTCCGGTCCTGTCTGATAGTTGGTGCAGACTCTGTAGAGCTAATGGATCAGTGCCCTGTGCCCCACCAGGAATAATGTCAGGAGTGTGGCACTGAGGACGGGACAAGTTAAGGCCAGCAAAATCCCCACTTGACAATCCAACTTGAGAACAGCCACATTGCACTCCACGCTCCGCTTTCCTCCCGGAGATCAGATATGTCTTTAGACCTGATGAGACACACAGTCAAGTATTACATGAATATATTAGGCGGACATGATCTGTAGCACATTCGCACAGAGCCGTGGGAAGACATTTTTGTTAGGGGGTGCTGAGGGACAAAATTTACCCAAAAAATGCTTTTTCTGTGCATATTTACTATTTATCAATATTGATTGCAGTTTGCAAACTATCCACCAGGGGTTGCTGCCGCGCCCTCAGCACCCTGGGTTCCCACGGCCTTGTATTTGCATGTACACTGGGATGAAAATGTATGTGAACCCTTTAGAATTTCTCACATTTCTGCCTACATTGGTCATAAAATGTGGTCTGATCTTCATCAAAATCATAAGAATGAATAAACAGTGTCTGCTTAAACTAATAGCACCCAAACATTTTCATTTTATCATATTTTTATTTGCCGTAACATGTAAACATTCACAGGACAGGGAGGAAAAAGTAAGTGAACCCAGGAATCTCGTTGAACTGCAGCATTTTTGTTAAGAGGAATGGTCCAAGAGGAATTCCTGATCGTTTGAGCGTCTAATCTGCAACTACAGGAAAGCAGTTATTGCTACAAAAGAAGGGTCAGCAGCTATTTAATACAAGGGTTCACTTATTTATTCTGTGCATGTTGTGAATGTCTTAGGTCTTTCTGCAAAATATCTTCATAAACTTGTGAATTAATTTTTCTATTGATGATATCACGTTGTCCAGGCCCTGAGGCAACAGCCCCAGACCATGATTCTCCCTGCCCCATACTTCACAGTGAGGAAAGGGTTTTGATGTTGGTGTGCTGTTCCATTTTTCCTCCACACATGACGTTGTGTGTTCCTCCCAGACAATTCAACTTTGGGTTAATCAGTCCACAATATATTTTTCCAGTAGTGCTGTGGAGCATCCAAGTGCGCTTTCGCAAACCAAAGTTGAATTGTCTGGGAGGAACACACAACGTCATGTGTGGAGGATTAAATAGCTGGCTGACCCTTCTTTTGTAGCAATAACTGCTTTCCTGTAGTTGCAGATTAGACGCTCAAACGATCAGGAATTCATCTTGGACCATTCCTCTTTACAAAAATTCTGCAGTTCAGCAAGATTCCTGGGTTCACTTACTTTTTCCTCCCTGTCCTGTGAATGTTTACAAGTTACGGCCAATAAAAATATGATAAATGAAAATGTTTGGGTGGTATTAGTTTACACAGACACTTTTTATTCATTCTTAGGATTTTGATGAAGATCAGACCACATTTTATGACCAATTTAGGCAGAAATGCGAGAAATTCCAAAGCGTTCACATACATTTTCATCCCACTGTATAAGACACAAGAAAACAATAAATCGTGGCATGTGTTTTTAGTTCCATTCAGGTGTTTTTTGTTGCTTCAAACAAACCAAAGAGGTGGTAATGCAATCGTGGGTGTTTCAGCCACTGTCTGTTTGCACATCAGCCAATGTGTTGGCTGTGTTCACACTTGTGTGGGGCCAATAAGGAAAAACACAAACACTGGATTAGAGCAGTGGCCCTTTGCCAGCTGCTATCAGCCTGTCCAAACACACACTAACCAAGCTAACGGGCCATATAGTTAAACAGCTAAAAGTGCTAAAAGAAGTATGTGGGGTGAACGGAGGGGCTGACCCCATCTATTATTGGGGATGATGGGGGTCCTTCTTGTCTGGTACTCCTGAAAGTCTGTCAGCAGCCGTGGCTGCTCTGGAAAACCTTTTTTCTACAATTGCAATTAGATTAGCAATTTATGTGCTAAATGAAGACCAAAAAAAAGTTGCCACCTAGGTTTAACTAAGCACATACGTAGCTACAAACCTCCTATTGGATTATTGCAGCATGGATGATTGTCTTTCAGCTGTGTTTAAACCCAAATGATGCAGTGAGTGGCTTCTCATTTCAGATCTCAAAAGACAAATACCGTGGTCATGGAAAAGATGTCGGTATGCTTTGGAAGGGTCATATCTTTGGCATGTATCAAGCCGAGAACACATCTACGGATATTGCATAAACAACTAAAGTTGGCATAGGAACTATCCAACACATTATTCAAAAACTGGAAGGATAGTGGGGGAACCAACGTCTTCGAGAAAGAACTGTGGTCGGAAAAAATCCTGAATGATCGTGATCAGCGTTCACTTAAACGTTTGACAAAATCAAATAGAAGGAAAACAACTGAACAACTCAGGGCTATGTTTAATAGTGAAAGTAAGAGCATTTCCACAAGCATAATGCAATGGGAATTCAAGGAACTGAAAAGCCATATGAAAACCACTAATCAGTGAGGCTAACTGCAAGAATAGGCTCAGTTTGGGAGGGAGCATAAAGATTGGACTCTTTAGCAAATGAAAGAAAGTTATGTAGTCTGATGAGTCCAGGTTTACCCTGTTCCAGAGGTAAGAGGACTGGAAGGTGAAGTGATGCAGCAGCACCCATTATGCCTAGTGCCTACTGCACTGAGGAGGCACTGTTATGATCTGCGGTTGCTGCAGTTGGTCAGGTCTAGGTTCAGCAACACTATGTGCCGAAAGAATAAGATCAGCTGACGACCTGAACATTCTGAATGACCAGGTTATTACATCAATTGATTTCTTCTTTGCTGATGGCACCGGCATATTCCAAGAGGACAAAGCCAGGATTAATTGAGCTCACATTGTGAAAGAGTGGTTCAGGGGCATTAGACATCAAGTTGCCGCTAGAAGTCCATACCTTAACCCCATTGAGAATTTTTGGTATGTGCCAGAGACAAGATCTTGGTGAAATATTAATGCTACACTGGATGGAAATACATCTTTTGACATTGCAGAAGCTTTATGAAACAATGCCACAGCGAATGGTGCTGTAATCAAAAGCTACAGGCGGTTTCATTTCAGAAATTTTTTGTGTAAAGCTTAACCTTATAGTCCTCCAACTATAAGGTTAGATAGCTTTAGTTTTAAACATATTAAGACATGGTGGAGAGAAAGAGTTTTTTTTTTGGCAAAGAATATTTCAGTCCTATATTTAAACTCTTTATTGATTCACTAGTTTAAGTCTGACTGTGATGCACCAGGAGCAGGCTCTATTCTCTTGAGCATAAACTTACACACTTACAACTACACATTTTGGTCGAGTATTGACTCAAGGTGTGGTGAGTCAAGGTCCATTTTACTTTTATAGCACATTTGCAGTGCCCCAAAAGTGCTTTCCACATTCAGGGGGATGAGAAAGAAACAACACACAGTAACACACTAAATATGTAAATCCTGAATGAAATTTTAAAGAAACATGAGAAGCAGAGACCTGTTGCTGTAGGATGTACTGATGAGATGGTAGGAGGAAAGTGGGTAAGATGGATAGATTGCAAAGGGACGTAAGAGACTGAAGAGCAGCTTTGAAGGTCACAGAGTTTAGCATGCCTTGCATAACCCACATTCCTCCTGCACTTCCATTTCAGCCTTCTAACTTTCTCTACACCATGCGCCAACTCTAAAACAGAGCTTTAATCCTAAATCAAAGAGAAGTGTATTCTAGACCGACAAGAAGCTAGAGAGACGCTTTGTCATTAAAGAGTGATAAAAGAGCAAACACAGCAATAATAATAGTAATAATGAATGGGTTAATAGGTGTAAGAGGGTCATCGAAGGCCAAGGCAGTCTATAAAGCCCTGACAACAGTCTTCATGTGACAGCACAAACAGGCCTGGAAAAAACTCCCATAGCTGCAGTTGAATCTTCCCCACAATAAAACCGACCATTAAAAGCCGTCGCCCCAAATAAAGAAATCAAGACAAGGCACTGTAGTTCAAAGATCAAGCCTGGGTAAATGGTTTATGGCTCAGCTCCTTGTTATCCATGCAATATAATCACATTTGGACTTTGATAGATGGCTTTAGATTATAGACACTTGGCATTTCCGGTAGTTTCAAGAGCGTGTGTGACAGATATGATGAATATGATAAAATTATGTTTAGTTATGAGAAAGAATGAAAGAAAGAAAGAAAGAAAGAAAGAAAGAAAGAAAGAATGAATGAATGAATGAGTGGAGGAATAAATGGACAGGAAGTGTGGTAGGGCTGCAACATTCCACATGCACATCCAAGGAAGAGACTGCCACTGGACACACACACACAAGAAGATTACACAATATTTCCAACAGCTTGAACTAGAGAATATGAAACATATACCGCCTCTCTACTAGTAATGCTAACAGTCCTTCTTTATAGGGACTGGTGGGGTCTTTCTGCTGGGAGCTGGATGCTTGTCATTACAAAGGTGCTTTCGCTTTTTGAAAGGTTTTGTTAAACCAAACAAACCAAGAAACAACTGAAATATGGTCTTAGAACAGTGAAGATCTTATGAGCATCTAATTAGCACGTGATTCTGATATTTATAGTTTTGTTCTAAATCAACATGGCATAGTCGCATGAATCACAAGATCAAGGGTTGAGGATCAGAAAGTGCTGGTAACATGCTGTACCAGTGACACTTATTTGACTAATTTAATGCTGAGAACAATTGACCTTATATGAACCTGGATTTTAATTATTTTATGATACGTTCATTCAAGAGCAAAGATGAGTGTACTGTTGAAGTAAAGCTAAAGTAGCTAAAGCAAACATTTTAATGAATCCGTTTTCTTTCAACACAAAACAAATCAATACATATTCTGTAAAAAAAAAAAGAAAAACAAAGAAATAACTAAAGAAAGGAGACTGTGCCTTTATACCTCCACTGGGCGTCCAAAGTGCATCACATCAAGGGACCCTGAGCCCATTAACATGCACATTCTTACACCAGTGTACACTGACACTGGAGGCAAGGTGGGTGAAGTGTCTTGCCCAAGGACAGCTGGGATTGATCCTCTCCTGATGTTTTAGAAAGGACTATAATGCTTCAACAGATCCACAGCTTGAAGGCTGCTCCTGTGACTGAAGAGAATGAACTCTCTCAGACAAATCAGACAGACAGAACAACCTCTGGCTCCTTCAGAGAGAATGTCCTGGGACATCTTTAGATTAAAAATGACATTTCAGACAATGCCCAGGGGACATTCCCATTTCCGCGCTCCCTGACAAATGACCTTTGAACTCCTCATAGCTGGCCCTCGAATCAGATCAAAACTCTCCGCAGTGACTTGCAGTGTCCACTAAGACAGGGGTACATTAAGTCTAAAAATAGAAATCAAGTCATTATTTTGTGGGAAATAGGTTTTGGTGTTTACGCTGGTGAGGTTGCATCCAAAAATGGAAATAGTCTACCAAAACAAAAATTTCAAAAAGTCATTAGTCTAAAATTATTTACAAAAACAACACACTGTTAAAAGTATAAAAAGTGGCAGGATGAAAAAATGCTGAAGTCGGTAAAACAGACATGGTTCATGAGAATGTGCAATTGCAAAGATAATTAAAAAGCAGAGCAGAGTAATTTTAATTCTTCTAATTGGTAGCCTGGAGATCTAAAGAACAAAATACTATATCTATTAGGTAATATTTTTAGAATATTTTCCCATTTTGTTGTGCCATGAATGTAAAATTGGCTGGGTGTAGCTAGAATATATAGTAGTACAACCCTATTTTCCTCCATGATATTTTCAAGCTGGCTGTTGATTTGCCATGTACCAACTTTCCTATAATTAGCGTTTGCAGTTTTCAGCTCAGAAAACACAGGGCACAGGGCTTGAGAACAAGCCCTGTGCAATACCAGATGCCTCCATATTTGGACACACTGATAGAGACCAGGGATGAGACTCACATGCCGTCCTCCTATAACTACCCCACCCCCATCATCCGTGCCGCTGGACACTCTCCATCCCCTTACAAATCATTATACTGTTCTCTCACCCTCCCTTATCCCTTTACAGCCACTCAGTCAGTTTTATCACATATCTTTGAGCTGTGAGACATTTTCATGAGTGACTCAATAAGTCAATAAGTTACATGTTTGAATTTGAAACAGAATTTTAAATTGCCCAAATGCCTCAACAAATAGTATAATTGTGTTGGCTCTTTCTTGATAAGTTTGCATATATGCCCTATGTGACGCAATAAGACTGCTGCGTCACTCTAAAAGGTAAACACACTAATTCAGCTGTTGAAGGAATTTTTATGCCTGACTGTGCCAGATCTAACTACGCTACACTGAAGAGAGCAACTATGCCTATTGAGCACTTGTAACACATTTACTAACATCAAGTCTTTTACTAACAGTTGAAAACAATTAAAAAGCTTTACTAATCATTTGGTAACTATTTAAAAGCACCAGCATGGGATAGTTACATTGTAAATCCATCAGGTTTGTTGTGAGCAGCGTGTATAGATTTATTTAGCAAAACATTAAACTGCTAGTGTATATATCTAGCACACTACAGTGTCCACTCCACATATCTTTTTCAGTTTTTATATATTTACTGGATTTAGTTTACATAAGGAAAAAAACAGAACAGAACATTCCGCCTCAATTCAAAGGCAAGTGTAAAGAGTCAGTGTCGTACAATTACAGCACCATAAGAGTTCACATTATGCCTCTATCGAGGAAATGTCCATACCATAAAAGGGTCCTATATTTTGTCAAACACATCATCTCTACAGTGCAATCTGCTGGTTAAATAATCCAAGGACACAAATTCAAGTACTGTACGATGCCAATGACTTTTCCACTCCAGAAATTAGTGAATGCAAACTTCTGTTCTGTATTTTTCATTTTTGAATCTTCATCAGAATTAGGTTTTATTCCCATTGTCGGCAAAGGCACATTCACAAACTAGTAATTTTACCTTTTATTGATCGATGATTATGGAATAAGTCACTAATCCCAGAAGAACACTTATTGGTTTTGACGTTACAGATGCTGTGCTGTGTCTATTTAAAGGCACATTATAGATGTGCAAATAAAATCTTGATATCTGTGCGTTGTTGACCTTTTCGTGACCCAATGGCTGTATGGGTGGTCAGCATGGTCGCTTTACTTCTGATCACGGCGGCCTCTCCAGGATCAATGGAATATATGTGTAACCACGGAGAGGGTGTGTCAGCAGTGAAAACTTACCAGAGACTCTCAAAACAATTGATCCTGGATTTCCACTGTGATGGAAAGTAAAGGCGCCATGTTAAAACCACTGGGACACTAAAAGGTCAAATATGCACGAATTATAATTTTGTTTATTTTTTCACATAAAAAGTTCCATAAAGCCCCTTTAGGTTAGGTGCAAAGGTCAGGAATGGTTAACGTTAGGAATCGGGTATATACACGATATTCGTGGTCTGGGCAATAATGTTTACTATTTTATGCTTTTAATGATTATCAAATGATGAGGAATGCTGCGTAAATAATTTATGAATGACGAATAGTATTACAAATGCTGTACAAATGCTGTAGTGCTTAGTGACTAAACAAGTTAATATTCAACTAAATAATGTAAGATAATTAAAGTCGTTGTAGAAAGGTAACAAGACAGCAAATCCAATCTGAAACTATGTACATTAATGTTTTGGGTTGCTCTTCACGTCATTGTCAGCATTTAAGTACTTAAGTAATTTCATGTGAATACAATCTTAATACAATCTTCTTAATACTGTAATAGTGTTGTAGTACATGAACAGTATGACACACACCGCTCACGGCCTAATAGAGAGTGTGGGAAATCCTTGGGAAAGGGTCAGGAGCAGAAAATATTCTGCTCTCCCTAATCGTCTTCTGCCTTGTCACACAACTCTCTCTTTTAGGGGCGAGAGCTTTAAAGCGTTTCATGGTGAAGGCCTGCTCGACGGGTACAGTAAAGAAACTAGGTGCAAAAATACATGAGCAGAGCTGGAAGAAAATTTATAAAACTTGAATTTCAAGTACAGAGATGTTTACTTTACATTTCTGTTGCTGCTGGAACTAGAATTCTTATTGTGTTCTACTAATCTCAAACAATGGCCTTGATATAAACTTTAGACTATTATGGGAAGAAAGCAATTGTGATCATGAACCAACAAAAACATTATGGTTGTAAAATGTTGAGACAATTACAAGGATAATCACAAGGTTAACGTTTTAATCTATTATTAATCTTGCCAAACACAGTATAATTTATAATTTTTGTTCTTTCTTTTTTTTTTTTACATATTTGAGGATGTGATCTCCATACATTATTCAGCTCCAGCATGATGAACTATAGGCAACGATATACAACGCAAAGAGGTACAGCTTATATGCATAAACTAATGTTGACACAAGCTTTATGACCATCAGTACTGGAAACATTCATTACTCTTTACACATACATTTTCTAGTTACTGTCGTGCTAGAACATAAGAAATACACTATGTCTTAATAAAAGAGATTCTACCAACTATTAACCTCTTAATCCCAAAAACGTGCCCGGAAAAGCAACAATAACACAGTAAAAAAGCAACAAAAACATGACTAAAAAGTAATGTGAAAGCAAAAAAAAAAATGCAACAAAAATGCAACAAAGAAACAACAAAAATGTTCCGGAAAAGCAACAATAACACAGTAAAAAGGCGACAAAAACACAACAAAATAGTGACGAAAAAGTGGGAAATGAGTGACAAAAAAGCGATGATAAAGTGACAAAAACACAACAGAAAAGGGTTAATAAAGCAACGAAAAATGGATAAAAAAAAGCTACCAAAAACAACAGAAACATGACTAAAAACGATAAAAAAAAGAGACAAAACCCGAGAAAAACGCTTAAAAAATGTGACTAAAATGCGACAAAAAAATGTACAATAAGTTCTGTCAGCTCTCCAGTCAAGAAGCTTTTCAAATCGGGCCGAACTTTCTGAGAAAAAGGTTAAGAGGTTAGAAAACTTTCAGAAAAAAGAAAAAAGTGGCAATGCAATGATTATCCTGACATTTCATAAAAATAAAAAAAGACATCCTCTACAGAACAATACATTGAAGGAGTCAGTGGCAGTTCACCAGTTCACAAACATCGGCCAAGTCTGGGTTGGGCTCCGTTATCAACAACCAACATGCACACACAAAAACTGTGACTTGACACATCCTTGAGCAACAGAAAAGTCAAACATTATTTGGTGAAATAGTTGGTAACAATAGGACAGAGCTGGCCATTAACAAAGTACATTTACTTAAGTATTGTATGTGAATAGTTCTGAGGATCTTTACTTCACTGCGGTAGTATTTTTTTGTATAACTTGTTACGTACTCATTTACAGTTGAAATAAATATAATAGTTTCCACTAAATAATAAAACTTGCCTTACTTTATCACCTTTCTAGAGAGAGTCCAAAGTACAAATTACAAATTTCTTTCCAGTTCTTTCCGCTCTACCCATTTCCAATTAAGATTAGCTGAGACAAAGGTGAACAGCGGGATCCGGGTGGATGATCACTTAGTGCGTGTTAAGAATATTACATAGGGTGTGAACACTTCAGGGAAAGAAACGTCTGTGTTTAAGGCAGGCAAAGTTAAAAGCTAACATTAATTTGGTGCATAATACATTTTAAAAATAATGCCACACGTATAGATAAATTGTATTGTGTAAGGTTTACTGGCTCTTGCATCTTCATGTTAGAGGGAATAGCAACGAGCTGATTAAAAAAATTACTGTAGACGGTATGTAAAAGTTTCTTGATTTCGCTGATTGTGAATAATCGGAAAATCCTCGTCTTAAATGTAAGTAAAGTAAATACTTTATAATTGAAACTGACAGAGGGATCCGCATGTTGAGGTATCATACTGCTTTCCTTAACAGAGGAATACTTATTAGTTAACCACTAATACTTCCAAACATTACAAAGAGAAACCAGCCTGATTTAAAGGGTTGGGGAAAGTGAGGGCCAGGATCCAATGGAGATGGCCTGGTTATAGTTAAGTCTGTGCCATTTGCGGCTGCATATTTAGGTGACAAGTTTGATTTAGCACAGACTAGCAGCCTCTGGGCTTCTCACAGCAGCTCGCTGTACAGGACGGACAGTCAAAAAGCTACTCACACAATTAAACTATATTTGTTAGGAAGAAACACATTTAATTGTTCATCAATATATCTGACAAAATGACTCAAAGTACAGAACAATAACCTATTTGGTGAGAAAATTACACAGAATTGCCTTTTTTTCTAATTCTGTATTTCATAAAATGCCACATATTTATAGGGTTAGGGCATTTACACCTTGCATTTCTCGTTACTGTGTCTATGCTGAAAGATATCCATTTAAGTTCTATTGTGTTTTTTACTGCGCGAGGCCTAATCTGAAATTTGTGACATAGCTTTAAAGTGTTACGATTACAATTCTACCTGAGGCACTTCTGTTTGGCTTGGCGGTTTAATGCATTGTCAAAAGGTGCAATTTCCACATTCTTTGGTTATTATATCATAGTAACAACATGTGTGTCTTGATTTCTAACTGATGTGTGTCCAACTCATCTACATTACAAGCTGTGGACAGTGTTACAGAGAAGTAAAAAAAAGGCAACTTTTAAAGCTGCTTCTTGGAAAAGACAGACAGAGATGTTTTCAGGCCGAGACTGTAAATAAGAATTTGTCCTTAAGGATTTGCCTGATAAAATAAAGGAAATAAATAAATTAAAATAGAAACACATAAATCAAGACCTGAGGAAAAGGTGGGAAGCAACAAGCAACAATGAGTAAAAACTTATAGAGTTTATGTAATTGCCTTTGTCAAAAAAGGGGGTTTAAAGTATTTTGAATTTCTTGCAGAATATTTAACATGTTTAGAAGGTAAAACAACAGCAGCATTTTTTGTATACTAATACTAATCTAAAGCAGAGTAATATTTTTTAAATATAATGACAGTGGTTCCCAAAGTGGAGGTCGGGCCCCCCTGGGGATTTGCAAGACGATTTTGAGACAATATTTTGTACCTTTCTGACTTTGATTTTGATGTGTTTTTGATTGAAAACAGCAGATTTGAGTGAAATTTTGCCAAATATGAAAATACAGTATCCAAACTACATCATTAAACCATTTTAAAAAGGGGTCCCGAGTTGTTGGTTGGGTGATATTGGGGGTTGCAACGTGAAAAGTTTGGGAACCCCTGATGTAAGAGACCAAATCAACTCTACACATGAAGATTTGGTATGTTTCCAACTTTGATAAACATCAAAGTTACATTGGTATGTTATTTATTATGTTTTCAACTCACTTTGTGCACCCAAATGCAACTTATTGCCACATTATTTGTGACGCAATATCCACATAAAAAAAAGCCACAAAGTATCACAAAATGACTGATGTTTCCGTCTGACAGAGAGTTAAAAAAAATTTGCGAACACAATTCTAATAAAAATGCTAAGAAATAAAATGTGATGTGAAGTCTAAGTCTCGCGGTTAAGATGGCAGGACTCTGTTGTGGACTCTCTCCACTCTTGACCCCTTTTACCCTAAACTGTCCTTGCTATTTGGGGTCATAATCGTCATTATTTTGTTCCATTTTAGTCTAATTTAGTATGTTTAAATCATGTTTTGACACAAATTGATAAAATAAACAAATTAGGGCCCGACTGATATATTGGGTCGATATTTGGGTATTTTTAATATCGGATATCGGCCGTTTTATCAGACAATATCTCCGGAACCGAATAGTGATAAAGTCCTCCCACAAGTTCCCAAGCCTCAAGGGAGAAGAGAAACATCACGGTGAAAATCGGTAACAAGTTTGTACTATTTTATATATTTTATGTCGCAGACTTTACCATTTTTAGTTTTGGAATTTACTGATTTGTGTCTGTCAAACAAGGTCCCTCTGAAGAGCCTACTAAACATGAATATACTGCTGTCACAGTTCAATACTGACACATTTAGAAGCATCATACACAGGATTATAGACGAGGCGTTTAAAAAAATATTGGCCAAAAATATCAGCGGCGCATATCTGCATCGGCCAATCAAAATCCCCCCCAAAAATGTCCATTGGTCGACCGCGATTAGCTATATTTCTATATAGTTCTATGATTGAAACCTTTACTATAATAAATGCTTAAATACATGTTTCTCATATTGTACAGACCTAAAATACTCTATATAAAAATATAGTTCTAAAATGTTTAAACACCCTTGCCAGACCGTCAATAAAAAAGGAAATTCCAGTATTTATTCATCCATGGATATAAAGCGAGAGATGGAAATATTTAGAGCCAAATGACAGTTAACACTCACACATGGCCTGCTCATAGAACAGTGATCTCAAGAGCTAAAACTAAGCGGCCTACAAGGAATTCCCTGTTGGAGTGATTACTAACAAACGATGAAGCTTTGGGCCACTGTGAACATTCAAGGACTATAAAAAAATATTTAAAACAAGTCATAAATTGTCTGTCCTTCAGAGTAGGGCCAGGGCAAGATCAAGATTAGACCAGGACTCAACACGGCCAAAAAAGGGTTTAGACTAAAATATGTCAAAAACTTGGTGTTAATTATGTTTAAACCAGAAAAACTGGCTTAAATGCGTTGATAAAGGATACATTAAAATATCTCCATTCGACCCCTCCTGGAACCGCCACCTTAACGTGGTGGAGGGGTTTGAGCGCCCGAATGATCCTGGGAGCTCTGTTGTCGGGGGCTTCGTGCCCCTGGTAGGGTCTCCCATGGCAAACAGGTCCTAGGTGACGGGTCAGACAAAGAGCGGTTCAGAAGCCCCTTATGAGAGACCAACAGACCCGGGTAGAACCATGAGGCCGTCCTTCTGTGGACCCACCACCTGCAGGAGGAGCCAGAGGGGGCTGGTGCAATGTGATTTGTGCAGCTCGGACGGCTGCCTCCACGAGCCGGCAACGGACAAGTGGAAGAAAATGGATGGATGGATGGATCTCCATTCGAGTTTATTTGTTACAAAAAAAAGATGTCAAAAAGTATCAAAATAAACAACAAAATATTATTCAATGTCAAAACAAAATTCAACTCTAAGGCAATGGAACGAACTGTTACAGTGACAGGAATCAGTTTATGGAATAAACTTCAGAAGGAAGTGAAACAGTCAGGAACTCTACAGGAGTTCAAGAAACGCATAAAAGCTACATTTAAGTATGAAAAATTAGACTTGGACATGAATAATGTGGGATATTTGAGTTGAACAAGCATGAATACGATGGTTCTGTATTTTAAATAATGTAAATAACTGAATATAAAATACAAAAAACATCTGTAAATACTGTAAATATATAATACTGTAAAATATACTTTTAAAAGATAACATGTAAAGTGTGAAGTAATAAAAGGGGCAGATATTATAAGACTTCGTCTCCTTTGCTCCGTTTCATTCATATTGTATTGGCTTGGCGGTTTTGTTGTGATTGTAAGATGTCATTTTTAAATTAAATAAATAAATACATAAAATGAAATACAATAAAATAAGAAAAAGTGTAGGATTGCCTCTTGAAAGTATAGAGGTTATTTATCGGTTATCTGTTTTTCTTCTGGACTGGACCATGAGTATGTAATAGAGCTAATAAAATACCAAATTACACTAAGCCCAAAGTACCACGCTTAATGTACACGTACCACAGTTTGAGAAAACATCCATCCACAGACACATTTCTTGTTCTCTTCATCCACTACATTTCTCCCTCCTAAAGCTACCCCAAGTGTAATGAACTCCTTCTAGAAGACTCTACTGAGCATATTTAAAACAAGAGGACAGAATGAATGTAACAAAACTGCCACACAACAGATTGATCTTCTCTGACTGTTATGTCACAACAATAATATGCAAACAAGTTCAGAGATATGGACCAACAATGTTCAGATTGTGATACAAGATAAGAACATTGTACACAAATTTAATGATGTATCAAGGTGGGCTGCACAAAGTGAAACGCATCTTGCCTTGGCTTCTCAATTTGAGAAATTGTGCAGTCATAGCAATGTTTAGCACAATTTTGCGCTGAACAAGAGGCACAGGCTGCTTTGCGATTTCCAAACAATAGAAGTCAAATGTTTTTCTTCCTGGTGATCTAATCTAGTCCTGGCTCTGTTGCCCAGTCTTCTATTGGTGAAAGAGACTGACAGGGATAACTAGACAAATAATGTTTTAGGGGCGTCTTTGGACACACAGACCCAACCCTGATGACCGACACATTAGAGTACACTGCTATTTGCTAGAACTCTATCCCCCATTTCAGCATATTAATTACACTACTACCTCCCAAGATGGAGACCTGAACAAATAAAAAAGATGTTGTGCACAATTTGAAAGTAGTATTGTGATAAGAATACTGATACATGGCTATTAAGTAACAAACTCTTACTTTAGTATCATATTTTAACATGCACATTAGATTTACTTACAAGTATGTCTAACCTAGGTTTACCAGATATTCTGAATTAAAACTAGGACACAAAAGGAATTTGCCGATGCTAGTTGCATCTTCACTTATCTTCCCATTGTGAATGGTCTAGTGATTGTGAACATCTAATGTCACTGATTATAGACATTGAGATGAATAGGCTTTAGGGCGTTTCAACTGTTTTTTACTGTGACTTACCGGTACATACATGTATCATAAAGATGTTGCTTTTCAAGCAAAGTGTCATTTTGAAAATCACATTAGTAAGAAATAAATGAATGAATAAAAGCAGGACATATGGGTTGGAGACTGTTTAAGTTGGAACAAATAAATGGTTTTGCAAATACATTGAGACATGGGAGAAAGGGCTCAAAACAGGGACTATCAAACTCTACTCTAATCACCACAAGTATAGGACTGGGCGCAATTACCTTAAACATTATCATCTGAACCAGGTGACAATTATCAAATATTATCAAATTGTGGTTCTGTGGGGTTTTATCATGTTTAATGCAGCTAAATATTCAAATAGACACTTCTAGTGCTCTCTCCCAGGACCCTCTATTTGTTTGTCTCCATCATGCATCAAACTGTTTAAGTCATGATCTAAATATCTCTTTGAAAATTATGACAATCATAATCAGGACCAAGTGCAATAATGAGAACGCTTACCTTTGAGTTTCTCGACTGTGCTTTGGCTGGCTCTCTCTACCACTCGTCCGTCCTCCCTTAGGTAACGGTCGTCCAAAAACTTTGCTGTTGATTCAGACAGATGAACTTTCCCTGCAACCCCCAGCTGCTCCATAAGGTTTGCTAGATTGACGTCATTTGACCACACATCAAACTTAAAACGCTTCATTCCCAGGATCCCACACAGGACCGTTCCGGTGTGCACGCCGACCCGCATGTTGACAGTCTCACAAGTCTCTTGGCAGAACTGTTCAATGGCTTGAATCATGCCGAGTCCCATCTCCACACAGCAGTAGGCATGATCTGGCCTCGGCTCGGGGCATCCCGCCACACAGTAGTAGCAGTCTCCCAAAGTGCTGATCTTCTCACAGCCGGTTATCTCACTGAGGCGATCAAAGCGGCCAAACAGATCATTGAGGAGACCCACTAGAGCTGGCGCTGACTTATTAGCAGACATTTTAGTGAAGCCTACAATATCTGCAAAAAGAATGCTGACTGGCTCCATCCGTTTCATGTTGAAAGGTCTGAATATGATCTGACCACGTGGGATAGAAGTTTTCTTCCTCTTGTGATTGCTGAGGTTTTTGGGGCTTACGGCACTTTGTGGCTGTGAACTTCCACTACCTCCTGCCCCCCCCACTGAGACAGCAGAGGCAGAGCATGCTCCGGCAGAATAACGTTTGCCCGAGTTTTCTCCACTGCCAACTTCATCATCTCCCTGCTTCATCAGCTCGTCTGCCACTCGCCGAGGCATCACTGAGTGGATCATGCGCTCTTTCAGGGCTTTTTCCACTTCTAGGTCCTTCCCATGCATTATAGCCTGTCCTACTTTGAGGAAGGTGCTTCGGGAGCGCACCTCCGACATGATGAAGAGGTGGATACCAATGACATGTGCACACAGATGGAGCAGGGCTTTACCTGGGCCCAACCAATGAAGAATGTCTTCTCCAGAATGTCTCCCCTGAAGCAAAGGCAACCATCCAAATGCTTCAAACAAGATAGAGTAGAGAAGCCCCAGGAGAATGGAGGCATAGAGACGCACATGAAGGACACTGTATAGCAACAGCAGAACCTCAATGCAGAGAGAAAACGTGCCCACAGGTGAAATACATGGCAGTGTCAGAGGTTCACTTGATTGATAGGATGCATTCCCACCACCTGCCCACTCCAGCTGTGTATAACCAGCAGTCTGTGTTTGGGGAGATAGAGTCATTGCAAATGTAACTGCAATAAGAAATAGGGAGGTTTGGTCATAAAGCCGAGTGTACAGCTGGGTGAAAGTGAACACAAACAGGAGCACTAAAAGGATCAGAAAACAGGCAGTGGGGATGAGAAAGGTCATAGGGTTACAGCGGTCATTATTGACTCCAAAATACACGCCCCAGAGGGAGGAAGCCACTGCCAGGTAAAAAAGGACATAGCGAAAGCGTCGTTGTGTCTGGGGAAAGCACCTCTCCTGGCAAGCCTCCTCTAAAATGGGTGAATCAAACTTGGGGTCCCAGCACTGGGCAGCTGACCTTTCAAACAGCGGTGGTGCCTCTCTGTGGACTGTGGAGGCAGAGGTGACAGCATGTCTGGAGTCTGCCGAGCTGCAGCTGGAGGAGATGCTGTATTTGTGGAGGTTGGGGTTGGTTTTACTCACAGCATCACTGCCTCCAGCTCCATCGCTGGACTCCTGTCCATGCACGTGTGGGGAGCTGTTAGTTATCCGCACGGTCACAGCACCATCCCCACTAGAGTCGCAGCATACTTCCGTGCTGTGCATGAGAAGCTGCCGGTGTTGTTGCAGAGTGGCCATATTGACTGGCGTGACGCGGTAAAGGGGAGGCAGACGACGCGTAAAATATTAATATCTTCTGATGGCGCACAGGCATTTACATGGCTTGCGTGGGCACGTATGCACGTGTTGCACGGTGAAAAAGGGAGAAAGGTTTATTGGAATAGTCACACTACGTGAATGACAAGCACGGCACAGACGTCTTTTCTACGCACACCGCAGCCTGACGACTCACTCACATAAGACGCACCGTTCCAGTTTCTTGAGTAGTTCATTATCTGGCCCCGGCTTCGCGTCACTTCTCGCATTACAAGTACCTCTCTCCAAAAGGGCTCTGGTCTGAGCCAGCCGTCTCTCCAGCTGCGGTAAAAACACTGTCATCACTCTTTCTGTCTCCTAAAATCAACATCCTTCTCGGAAAGCACTGCTTAGTGATGCAACTTGATTTTACGCTCTCATCAAGTAAGTCCCGAGGTTTTTGACTGGAAACGATCTGTGTGCAGCATGCGACGTCAGAAAATGTCCAGATGATTATTTCCAATAAAGCCTTGATTGCATGGAAACACAGCGCACAGAGGCAGCGCCTCATTCATTGAGCTGCTACAAATCACAGTCAACAGTTGGTGCTGCGAAGCAAGTGGCAGAAAAGTTAAACTGAACTCAGTCCCTTCCTAATTAGACACAAAATGACACTAAAACTGTGTCATGCGTGTTTTGTAATCAGTGTCACAAAGGTATTTTGTATAAGTGATATTTAAATGTCTTTGAAATCAAGGATATATTCCGTTTTGGTCATTGCACAGCGTGGGCAATAGATATTGCTTCAAATCACAACTGATGCCAATGCGTTAAACAGTTTATTCTAATACTTTTGCTGTTCTTTACCTCCCATTGCAAACTTGATAATGCAAGAGTCGACGAGTTAATTACGTCCCAATAATATTTCCATGGGGTTTCCATTCACTCCACGATTTCTTGGAAATATTAAAGCTCCTGGTGATCCGGAGTCCAGTCCGAGATCCAGATCATAAAAGGCCTGACAGGCGGGCCTATCCCGACGGAGCCAGCACCGTTCTTTCCTGAACTCCCTCTCCGGATCTCGACACTGTATTCCCCCTCTAGCTTCCAATGTGGGGGTCGGGTGAGGTATGTGCTATACAAAGACGCGTAAGCCAAAAAGAGAAGCGCAAAAAATACCATCCACTGGCCCAAATTAGTGTAGGTTTGTCTCTGCTGGGAGTGTCTGCAACTTGTTGCGCACAGTTGGCAAAACATAGAGCTATGAGGAACAGCCTTGGTCGGAGCAGGCTGGTCTATAAATAGTGATGATCAAAACTCTTGCAATAACCGCCCAAAGACATCATGCTCATAACTGGCGTTAAACTTTAAAAAATCACAAAAGTGAAAACAAAACAGGAACGATATTTATGAGTTAATAAAATGGTGGTAAACGGCGTGGAAAACGTCAGCGACGCCCCCTCCCCTTTCGTTTACAAAATCTTCCAAACTTTTTTTTTCCCAGGCCGTATTTCCTGCGTTCAGAGTAGACCCAATAAGGAGGCTCGGGATAGTTGGAAGTCAGGCTGGATTTCCTCTTCTCCTTCCCTGAGGAACAAAATACACAGTCCCTGGAGAAGACGAGTACAATCCGTTTGATCGCGCCTAGTTCGGATTCTCTAGGCTGTCCAAAAAGATATCTCAACTTCTGTAGAAACTCCTTCTGGTCTGAGCAGCGCTAGTTTGTGCATGTATGAGTTCAACAAACTCTGCGCTTTGGCTGCAGTGCGTCCTCTAACGTCCGCTGCCACTCGACTTCCTTTTACCCGATGCCACTCAGTGACAATAAATAAAAAAGTTACAAGGACTGCCCTTCCGTGTTATTCCAGTAAACGTAAAACCTCCACGACTGGATCAGCTTCCATCGCTGCGCTGGGTCGGAAATCCTCCCCCAGCTGTTGTGGTGCGGAGGACCCAAGTGTAAAGCTGTCGTCTCGGACGTCAAGCACGAGATCTGATCTGGTTTAGGTTTTCACGGTTGATCCGGCTGAAAAAGGCATCAACAAATTATATTACACGTAAAATGTGTATTTAATACGCTAGCATGTTTAAATATACATAGCTTTTTTCATCGTCTCTTTTTTCATGTGCCTTCTTTATTGACTTTTTAGATAAGCCTGGCTTATCAAAAATATTGACAAAATTATCAAAAACTAAAATTAACGAAGAGTTTTGTAAACAAATATTTTGTCAAAGACTTTTTGTCAGACGACTGTTGAGCATGATACGATAACGTTTAACCAACTTGTTGTATTTGCATTATAGCCTATAAATAGTACACTGGACGAACATTTGCTTTGAATGAATATCTCTAAATATTTATGCGTTAAAGACGTATAAACATATATAAACAAATATATATCAACATATAAACCTACCAGAGAATAAATGTATCGATTGAAATGCAATGTGGACTGGTCGCACATTTCTGCCTTTACTTTGAAGCAAATTATAGATGTACTTCCGGTTTGTGTCACTGAATCAGAAAATGGAAATTAAAAACTTGTCACTTCTGACCACAGTAGTTCAGCTAAAACTGTAAAGATTTTAACATTGTACCTTGTTAAATTAGATTAATTAATATTAATTAATGTATCTATGTGTTTGTTATTATCTTGACAACAACAAAAAAACAGCTGTCAGACCTTACCAAGGATGAACAAGAACATTTTATAAAAAAAAATATGATACGTCCTTACAGTTATATTCTCACTGGCCCTACACATGCTCCGGCTTTGGTATCACTTGAAAGTGAAATTCTTTTGCATAAGCCTTCCTCCTGAATATAAATAAACAGAAAAGTCATTCTTGATTAAACTTAATACCTATTAGATTAAAGGCACACTTTGTAACATTTTGGACTAGAGCCTGCTGTTCCAGCAATACAAATACCTGCTCCTAATGACCAGCTAGACACAGAAAATGCTATTTTTCCAGTGGATAATCAAAGAATAGATTTGGACGTAACTTTTGAAAATATTTGTAATAAAATAAAACTTGTATTCTATTTACTAGCTGTGATCCGGCCTACGGTCGGGTCTCCGCTAGTCTCCACATGTGATGTTCTGAGATTATGAGTTATTACAAAAAAAATAGGTTAAACTCAGAGAATAAAACTCAAGAGACAGTGGAATATTTAGTGCAGTGCAGGCCATGCGCTCGTTGAGTAGTTTCATTTGTGCTTTTCTCACACGGGGCTAAAGCACTCGGCGCGTTTGATTTGAGGCTCGTGTTTGGGCTGTTCTTGGACAACTGTCTGCTTGTACTTTTTTTCCGGAGACAACGCTTTTGAGACGGAATATGACCAGGATTGGATCTTATGCATTTGTCTGTGCCTCTGACATTACGCGGTGCACTGGATCTATAATTAACCACAGCCATAGTCATCTGCAGGAGAAGCCTAAACAAAGACACGCAGATTTATTGCGTTTTTGGAGGATGTAACTGTACAGGTGTGGAGCGTCTACAGCCTTCAGTTTAGCGGTGGGTGAGGATGACGCACCTCGCCCCGTTTGGATGCGCACACACACACGGCAGTCAGATCTCATTCACTCGTGTTATTGTGACGCTGGGTTTTCCTCCGACGGCAGTACGCAATGCATTGTGGTCTATATTGACCCGTGGCCAAGGGCCGGCCCAGACTTCTGGGAAATGAAACTAGCGGCGCCCTATGGAGCTTAAATCCCGCCCACCCCGCGATTGCGGTTTATTATATAGATTGGGTGAAATGTTACCAGGTGTGGCTTTAAACGCCTATCACTATAGGCTAACAAGTTCACAAATAGCTTTATTGTTGGGTACCTATTTTGTCTTTAGCATTTTTTTTTTTTTATTAGCGTACTTTATGACCTTTATGACTATGAGTATTCCTGAGGCACCACAGCAAGTTTATTTACAAATTACAATAGGTATTTTCTTTTGAGTAAAGCACACAGGCCATGTAGTTAATGTTTCAATCTAATATGTGTGTACAGTTTTTATGAGTCTATGCACTGTCCTGAGTGTACTCTTCATGGCGCGTGTGGAGAGTGAATGCCCGTACACGCGCATTCACTCAAGTTGAAGGGCTTACAAGAGAGGCCTGTTTATTGAGCTGATAAAGCCACACAGTGATAAGTTTGTGTTCACAGACTCAGGAGCTACGCCTGTCTCCTGTGCAATCACGGCTTACACACAATGAAGTGCAAACATCACATAGCCTGTACTGTATATTTTTATGGGTAGGTGCGTATTGCAGTTTGTACTGCAGTGCCCTCAATGTGCATGCAGTTTACCTACAGGTCAGATTAGGGTCATAGGACTAACATCATTGTTTGATAGTGTTTATTGCTCCAAATTGACTTATTGCGATATCGTTTAAATATAAGCTATTTATGTTGGCCAATTATCAATAGGCAATCATGCAAATTGTGTTTGTATAGCCTACAGCAGTTGCCTCACACAAAACAGCATAGGTTGGAAACCAGCAATGACACATCAAACAAATTGAAACAGATAAACAAAAATGTCAGTTACATTTACTTTGCCTACTTTTTTACTCTTACTTGAGTAATCATTTTGGTCTCTACTTTGTACCTCCTATTGAGTTAAATTGTTTAAAAATAAAGTTCCTCTTACTTCAGTACATTTTTTTAGCTACTCTACCCGCTTCAGCCAATCTGCAGCGAGAGGGACATTGGCCCCATGGGGCCCTCCCTCGGTCCTTAGACATCGCTCATCGGTCAGTCGGACCAGAGCGACATAGGTTTGGATAATTGTAATTTCTCTTTTACCCTACCCGTGATTTCTTTTTTCTTCTTCTTTTTTTTATAGCCCACTAACAGACTAGAATATATGCTCAAAAGCATTGTTTTCATGCCGGTAAATGTATTTTATTGGCTCTTAAACATGCGTCAAGGTGCCACCTGGTGGATGTTGGATGAGTGGATAATCTTTGATATGTGCGATTGTCTCATCATCTTATTTAGTATTTCGACATATTAATTGGTACATTGTATTACAATATTGTAGGCATCGGCCTATGAAGATACAAAATAAATATGTACGTTTATATAAATAAGAATCACTAACAGCACATTAGTTATAGACCTACTTTTGTTTACTCAAAAGAATAATCAAAAAATACAGCATGTTCTGAAATTACCCAGAGGAAAAACAATTATCATGTAATTACCATGTTAAAAACTGGAACAACTTTGCAAAGGTGTTTTAGAATTCAGATATGAACAATACTTGTCAATACATGTACACAATACATATATTGCTACAACCATAAAACACAAAAAAATACTTCCATTTATGACCAAACATGAAATGTTGCATGTAACCAGCAATAACAGACAGTCTCATTAAAACATACAGAACACAACGGGAGTGAATGGAACTCTATAAACAAACTGAAGAAAAAAAAGTTAAATAAGAAAGCCATTGTCTCATACAGAACTTACAGAAATTCTTTACACTTTTGTTACAGCAAAGTTCCTGTACATTTTACCGACGCACCTTTCCTGTCAAAAATGGGCCGTTTGTTGAGTGTAATGTACGACTGGTGTGACATGTTGATTTATGTTATGCAACAATGCAAAGGTAAAAGGTACCAACATCTTTCATTTGCACATTTTCAACATACATTTATAGTAAGTTATTGGTTTGGGCACACAATGCTATCATCCCAGAGGATCGTTTCTGTCCTGGCTCCATCACTGCTTCCTCCAGCGGTTTTTGGGCTTTTCTTCACAGCTGAGACCCTCACACGTCCCAGGGAAAGGCGGAGGTGGTGTTGGGGAAGGTTTTGAAGGTGGTGGTGTGTCAGGGGTGGTGTTGATGCTACTGAGTAGAGCAGGGAGGTCCTGGGAGATAGCCCTCTCCAGTTTGTCCAGCAGACACCCACTACTCCAGCTGCAGTGGTACGAGAGCTGCTTAAAGTTGGCCACTGGGTTTACACCAAAGAAGTCCTGGTAGGCCTCTTTGACAGGTAGGTCAAACTTGCTGATGTTGGTCTTGGCCAGAATAGACTTGAAAATGTAATATTTGTCTGGATCACTGACAATGTCATGCAACACCTCATATGGGTCACTGAACCATCCCAGTTTGTCATAGTAGGTCTGGAGGTAGCGGTCCACCAGCAGAGCGTGGATCCGTACTCGGATGCCATGCTGACGAATGAAAGCTATTTTGTTCTCCAGTTGGTTTTCAATGACCTGCATGGATACAAAAAAGCATGAGAATAGTCAACAAAAATAACTACTGTGTTTGTAAACCTGTCTCCACACACTGCACCTGATTGAGGTCGTCCAGCAGTGAGATCTCTTCCTTCATGAACAGTTCTCGGCTGGTGTCCCCGGTATAGTCCAGTGGCCAGAAGGAGCTTACGTACACGCGTGGAGGCTCAGTCACATTAACCAGAGGCGCCATACTCCAAAACAAAGCCCCATAGACCCTCATTAGGTCCTGGGTGGACACGGTGTCGGCCTTGTTCAGAATCAGGCGCAGCTGTGACTCTCTGCCTTTCATCTGCCGGAAGAGCATCTCCAGCTCTCCACCCACATCCAGCTTTGTGGGGTCAAACACTAGAAAGATCAAATCAGCTCGGTCTATGAACCACTGGCACACTTCATTGTACGGGTAGCCTTTAGAAATGAGAGAAAGTTGAAATAAAGTTAACCTGAAGTTTAAAGTTAAAACAGTTCAGTGTATTTACTTGAATTAATTTAAACCAATAATAATGGCAGTTTCTTCTCGTTTTATCACATGAAAAATCATCTGTCTGAAAACATGCAGCTAATTACACAAGTTACATTTGATTTTATTTTGTGTTAATTTCATTCGTTACTTCGCACATCTTTTCAAATAGCTGGTGCTTTGGAGAGGTCATGCGTAATACTAGTAAAATGTAGAAAATAGAATACTCCACACACAGTAAATGAGATTTATTTATTTACAAGTGCAGTACAATGTTTTGGCGTTGTAAATGCACTTGTAAATAAACCCCCTTTTTGCTGAAATTTACATTTCATTTATATTAAATTAAAATGAATGAATGTAGTGTTTGCGAGGAAGCAACTGGCGATGAATGGAAAGACCACTAGTGCAGATTGGCAGTCACGTTTTTCATGATAAGCTACAACACCAGCTTGTCACAGTTATTATCCCTTTCTGACACAATCCTCTCCATTTATTTAGGGCTTGGGACATGCATAGAGGGGACACTGGCTTGTGAATAAAGTATGCAGCTCCTTCACAATGTCTTTATTCCCATGCTTATATATTAACTGGATTACAACTGGATTGGGGTAGTAAGTCCACTGTTGATGTTACCTCTCTCTTGCTGTTTTCGGTTTTCAATGATTCCAGGTGTGTCCACCAGAGTGACCCTTTCAAGGAGTTTGTGGGGCATTTCGATTCCCACCAGTCGCTCCAAAAATCCCTGCCCAAACTTCTCCAGCGGTGAGAACGAGCGGGAGCTGTCTGCTGCCATCACTATCCCCTCAACAGTGCGAAACTTCTCTCCGTGCATGATGACCGTGTACTCTGAAGTGGTAGGCTCAGCTCCTACAAAATTGACACAAAACAGTGTCCACTTTGGTAACAAATTCTAATTTTGTCAACATCAAAAAAAGTTTAGGCTGGCTCTATCTCAACGAATACAGTATCATACAAAATTAGACTCAATTTAAAATACTTAAATCAGCCAATAATTCAGGTTCCGACTGGTGCATACTGTCATTGTGTCCTTAGGCAAGACTCTTCACTCACCTGTATGAATGTGGTGTGTGAGTGTGTGGTCTGAGGGGCCAATAGTGCATATTGGCAGCCTCACGTCCGTCAGTCTACCCCAGGGCAGCTACAACAGTAGCTTTCAACCACCGAGTGTGGAGTGAATGAATAACAACTAGTGGAGCGCTTTGGGAAGCTTAAGTGCGATATAAAGTAAGCCATTATAAATAGTAATATTCAAAATGCATGGCTTAAGAGACTTTATCCTCACAATATACTTTTTACTTAGTTTCTCTGCAAAAATATGATAAGGAAACCTTTAACAAAATATATCAGTCAATATAATAATGAAGCAACAATAGCACAAAATGTTCATAAACCATGTGGGTATTTCTGTATGGAGTTGGTATGTTTCTATCCCGGTGTCTGAATAAGTTTCCTCCCGGTGCTCCGGTTCACCACACCACTTCAAAACATGCACAATAAGTCAACACTCCAGCCAGGTGATTCTGATCATTAGCGTGGCTCAACATTCGGCTGCCAACTGCTCCTTCCCAGTTGCCCCAGCGGCATCGACGGATGGGCGTTCAGAGAACAAAATTTAATTTAATTTTATTGAACAATTGTAATATGACAAATAAAGCACCTTAAAACCAACTAAAATGTGGATAATTGCATCTAGGCTGTAAGACGCTGTATTCCGTTCACCTGTGTAAAGCTCTTGTGAGGTGCCGTGAAGACCGAGTAGATAGTTGATCATTGAAGACTTTCCGACGCTCCAGGGTCCCAGGAACAGAATCATGGGTTTCGAGGTAATTTCACCTTCTGCAGTGATTAAACATCGATTAGATAAAGACTGTTTCCAGAATTTCATAACTCCTCTCTGTTTCTTTGCCTGAATAATAGTTCCAAGTGCAATGGAACAAATTTGTGCCTGGCCAAAACTTGTCCAGTAATTTTGGCTCACCGCCTATTCTTAATATAACTATGGCTAATGTATTCTGTATTTATTTGCATTGTACACTTTCATTTTTTATAAGTCCAATAAATCAAACCAACAGATAATCTTGAATTAAAAGCCGTCACCACAAATGTTATAGCTTCTTCACAAGGTCTGCGTACACATGAAAGTGATATTTCACAGTCACAAAGAGTTTGTCCAGTTGGTGCGATTTACTGGACATATAATTAATATACTTATATGTATTAAGCCTATTAAGCCTATTAAGCCTATTAAGCCTATTTAGCCCTGATTAAGATCTGGTGGTCGTAACATGTTGGCTTGGCCATCTAAATAAAGGCCTTTTAAGTATTTCCTCGTGCTGTGCATATTTGTTTATGGTGCTTGGCTTTGCTGCTTTTTTAAAAATACTTATATGTATGTTTGAACGTTACCTGTAACTTCGTATTGCCTGAGCTCATTGTACTTGTATACGTCTTCCATTGGTTTGATGGCTGTGTGGTAGATGTCCAGCAACTTCTTCAGTGCAGCTAAAGACATATAAAAAGAAAAGACTGAACATTTGGTTATGCAAAGAGAAATAAAACATGTTGTATTGCCTTGGGGCCATTACTGATAATGTACTTTGGCATGAATCTCTCTCATTTAGTCCGATGAATTAAACCAAGATATTAAGAAGTTGGCGATACTGCAATGTTTAGCCTGTGGAGAAACAAACCATTGACTTAAGGAGAACAGAGAGGCTTTCATACAATGGAAGAACACTGTTGTACATTTGTCCTGATTAATCACCTGTCTAAAGACTTGCACACACAGCCTCGGGATCTCCACATCAGGAAGCAATTTCACGAATACTTCCACTCACAATGTACAATGTGAGCTTCTTTGCTTTTGCTACATGTTAGGATAGCACTTTACTTTAGGGCACAGTAATAGCGCTATAATTAAGTGTAGTAATATGCATATCTCTCAATAAATATTATGAATCATAACCCAGCAAGGCTATTATTTTCTCAGTAGCAATCTGGAAACAGGGCTGAAAATGATGCCTCTGTCACTAGTTGCCACGCATTTTCCATCCTGTTACCTTGGTATTACTGTGCTGTAACGTCAAATGCAACCCATTTGAGTAAATATCTTTTTACCTGTGAACTCAGATGATAGTTCATTTGACCTCAGGCGCAGCGTCTCCTCGATGTGGGAGCGGTCTCTCATGGCTGGACCTGCTGCCTCATTGACCCGACCTGAGTTGGAAAATGTTTACATCGCAGTAACACACATTGTACTAGACGCACCAAAGTAAGGCATTGGCCCAGATTCTACAATCATCTGCAATGTCTGTAAGCGGCTTGAGCTGAGTTTTGTGTTTTTACTTTTGTTCTTATTTTTCAGATTAAGCCCAAAAGCTATTTAGATCTCACAAAAGAGTTGGCCGGTTTATTTTATTGATACTTTGAAGCTGATACTTTGAAGCTGTATCTTAAAAGTGTACAGAAAATCAATTATCCCATTCAGAAAATTAATGATTCAGAGTCTAGATCCACATTTTTGCTTCTCTTCCCACTCAATGTCTTTTTGAAAAAGCAATGAATATGTTTTACCACTGCAAACAAACCAGCTGATACTGGGGTAAAAACCATTACTTCAGCGGGATAGTGTTGTTAAAATGAAAGCTAGAAAAGACATCTGCCCTCGCCCCTCCCCCAGTAAAGGGTACAAAGTTGCTGTGAATAGCTTGACCATTTGGTCCAACTGTTATATCATGCTGTTGCCCATCTATCAGTCTACTCCGTTCCTCTGCTATTTCAGTCCATTTATTTTTGTACCACACTGTGTTGCTAATTCCTGTTTAACTGCGCACATATGCTCACATTTTGCCAGAACAGAATGCATTACAGTTTAGGCCTCTTGGTGAGGAACTAAAGTTTTAGAATTTGAAGTCTTATTTTTATTACAAATTAATCTTTTTATTCATATTTTGAAACCATAAAGATTATTGCTCGTAGCTAATCAGTAGGAAAGCCAAAATAAATAGAATACACTTTGTCTAATTTATCCAGATGCATACTATTATAGAAGTTGCTTTCGCCAGATCTGGATGTATGTATTAGCATATTCAAATATATTTAATTCTTTATAATGGATGCATTTTTAAACTGATCTCTCTATTTCAGATATTTCAAATTTCAAACTTGATACAACGGATTCCTGCAATACATTTTCTGTCCTTAATCCCAAACCACATTTTTAGTTTCATTGTATGGCATTATATTTAAATTGGAAAAACTATACATCACAGATACAAACATTGTACTAGATCAAAATAAGGCATTGGCCCAGATTCTACAATGGTCTGCAAATCACATTTTTAGTTTCATTGTATGGCATTATATGTAATATTTGATTGTATTAACTTAAATATTATTTATATGGAAAAATTAGACATACTGTACATGCCACCTTATTACTGCACATGCAGGACTTTGAATGAATGGAGCTATGATGCAGGATGGGAGTGACACTTGAGAAACTCTTGGCCTTTGTCTTTTATAGCCCATGTCAACACCAAGACAGCACATAATGGCATGCTTCCTTAATTACAGAAACAGCGAGGGCACGGGGCAGATCCACTGCAACAGGAGATGGGTAACACATAAGCAGTCAGCGTAAGTGAGAAGACTCCAGTTACCACTGTCATGCATTTTGACTATTAATACCCCAGCAGATAAAGATTAGCTGTTGAAACAGTTCATTATTTACCTTTGGCTTTGGGCGGTGCTGGCTTCTCCCCTCTCACCTCCTCGACAATAGCTTCAACTATGGTTTCCTCCTTTTGGGATTCTGGGGTGACCTCAACGACAGGCTGTGGATCTTGTTCTGGACTGGCTGGGCCTTGCTCTGGGCTGATAATCTCTTCAGTCTCAACAGATGTCTCCTCAACAGTTATCTCAGACTCCAAGATGGCTACCTCCTCTGCAGCTCCTTCTTCAGCATCAACAGCCTTGTCCTCTTCCTTTTCAGGCTTAATCAGTTCTTCATCTGCATCCTATAGGGTAATTTAAAAACATTATCAACAAACCCTAATGAGCTGGATCCTTCTTTGCTCATTTCAGTCCATTCCTTGCCCTCCCTCCCTCTGCTTTCATTCGCATTCATAAACTGTATCCCTCAAGGAAACAGCCCTCTGATCCCCATCCCTCTAGCTGGTGCACATACATTATAGATTTATAATATATGTGCACAATATAGATTTCGCTTTATAAACTGTTTGCAACATGGGTTTGAGAGTAATGTTATTTAGATTCTCTGTATGTAATAGAAGTGGTGAAATTGACAATAACGGTACATTTGAAATATGTACAAATAAAAATAAAACACCTTTCAAATAGTTTTCACTTACATCTGTTGCTTCTTCCAGATGTTTTTCTTCTACCGCTTCCACCTCCTCGTCAGAAGCTGCCTCCTCTGCAACAGTTGTCTCCTCGATCTTTGCTTCCTCTGTTGCCCCTTGTGTCTGAGTTTCATCTGTTCCCTCTTCCTCATCAGTGACCTCCTCCATCTCAATTTCCCCTGACTCATCTTTGTCGCTCGTTACCTCCTCAGCGGCAGCATCCACTTCATGCTGATCTATTTCCCCATTGTCTTCATCATCAGAATCCACCTCTGCCTCTTCCTCTTCTTCATCTATTTGTTTTGGTTCTTCTTCTGCCGTCACCTCAGTAGAGTCTATGGTTCCTTCTTCTGCTTCTTCATTAAATATAACTACTTCTTCTTCATTGTTTGCCACCTCTTCTTCTTCTTCTTCTTCAGCTTCTTCATTGGATGCCACATCTTCTTCTTCTTCTTCATTGGATGCAACCTCTTCTTCTTCTTTGGATGCCACCTCTTCTTCTTCAGCTTCTTCATTGGATGTCACCTCTTCTTCTTCTTCTGCTTCTTCATTCAATATGACTTCTTCTTCTTCAGCTTCTTCATTGGATGCCACCTCTTCTTCTTCTCCATCGACTTCCTCTGCATCCATTTCGTTCTCTTCTTTTCCTGTCACCTCCTCAGTGCTATCAACAGTTTCTTCTTCTACCTCTTCATCAAATGCTGTTTCTTCTTCACTGGTTGCCTGCTCAATTAAAGATTCCACATGTTCTACATCTGTCTCAACCACTTCATTTTTAACTTCCTCCGTATCAAGATGCTCTTCATCTTGTTCTACTTCAGCGTCTGCCTCTTGAGGTTGTTCAGTGTCTTCTTCAGTCGTTACCTCTTCTTCTTTTTCTTCTTCACCACCATCAGATAAAGCAACATCCTCCCGGTCTTCCTCTGTTACTTCCTTTTCCTGTAGCAGTTCTTCTCCATCCTCATTACTGGACGCTATGTCATCTTCACTTGGAGCATCCTGATCCTCACTTTGAAGAGTTTGCTCCTCTGCACCCTGTTCTGTAACCTCTTGGGGCTCAGAGGTGATTGGGGACTTGCAGGGCGGACACAATGGTCTCTCTGGGGCGGGAGTGTCATTAGATGAGCTCTGCGTTGTATGTTCGTCAGCTGCGTCGCATCCACAAGAGAAAATGTCTGTCCCGTCAGCCTGGTGGAGCTGCAGAGGTACTAGGGGCTCGTCATCGTGGGCAGAAGGTTCAGCGTATAGTTCTGAGGATACAAAGAAAACAAATATTTGAATAATTTAAAGCAGTAGAGTCATGGAGGGGGTGCGTCGGTCCATCGCAGTATTAGTTTACTATAGGTTACGTTTCAGCTTCACTTTATTAGTCCTGCAAAGATTGTGCCCTCTGCATTTGGCCCATCCTTCAATGCCACTTGGGAAACCTGTTAGAAGCAATGGGCAAACGCAGTGCAATGCCACCCAGGGGACTATCTCCAAACCCACCTCCAGACACGGAGAGCACACACAGAAATGTCCACATAGAAAGGTCCACTGCACATCTAGATTATTTATTTAATTTAGACAGCATTTACTTGTGTTTGTGTCATGTCTCATTATAGTCATTAGTTATGGTGTGGCTCTATTTTGACTTGGTTTAGGCCGGAGTGTCCAAACTTTTCTCATGGGGGGGCCGCATATTGAAGCGTAAAGGGCCAAAGACTAGCAGAGGTTTAAATTGTGCCCCATACCTTTATTTAAGATTAAAACCTTCATGCCAGCTCTGTCTCACAATGAAATGTTAGTTGTTAGATTAGAATTATGTAATTTCTTAAAAGGACCATCTCTGATAATGTGTACCGATTCAGAAGAAGGCCAAGGGCCACCAAAAATTGGTCTGGGGGCCAAATTTGGCCCCTGGGCCGTACTTTGGACACCCCTGGTTTAGGCCATAATCCTGTTACAAACCTGGTTTACATTTGGTAGATAAGATAAATATTTTCTCAGTTTCTTGCAGTGACAAGTTTGTTTTTCAACTGATTTGACGAAAGTTTTAAGTATGTTACGTCTTAATGCAACAAAAAAGTAACAGAAAAGTGACACAAAATGATGTCGAAAATGAGACAAATGTGTGACGAAAACACAACAAAAAAGACACAAAAGAGAAATGGAAAAAAAAAGTCAAAATAATGACAACAACGCAGCAACAGTGTGAGGAAAAAGATCAGTTTTGATGAGTTTTGTTGGTCGTAGCTTTCAAACGAGGCATTACTCTGGCCTATAGTAACCTTTTAGATTTGGGTAAAGCTTAAGAGGTTAATAATTAGTACTTTTTAAAATATAGGTGGTACCAGGATGAGGCGTATTCACACGGAGAGAAATTTGAGTAAATGTAATTATAGGCGGTAACTGGTATGTTCAAGCTTATCACTGTAAAGAGAAATAGCAGGCGATAAATCCAACTTTATTACAAAACTGAAAACTAAGAATGTGTTTATTACAAATGATGCTGTTGGTATTTTGCATCTGAAATGAATAAAACTAAATATATTTTGACAGTAAATCATTGCATATTTGAGATAAAGCCTTCACGTTCTCAGCACACACAAATGTTCTATTCAAAACAATAATAAATGCATTAGGCACATTTGTTGCAATACAGATCTGTCACTGAAACCTTTTTAAACTTTAAGTGGAGCTTTGACATTCAGAGATGCACAGATTAATAAGAGCCAAACAAAACTGTGTGTTCATAAATGAACAAAACTGGTATTAGAACATGATAACATAAGGAGGGGCTTTACTGATCCGTTCATGAGGGTCAGGATGTGTCCCACACATACATCGCAGTATTTTTGTCTGTGGGATGCTGAGTGCCTGACAAGTATTCTGTTATAGCTATCAATAGTTTCAATGATGATGAGAAAACTATGAATGACTCCAAAGTGAACACTGCCCTGCAGGGTCAATGAGATTACATAAGACCCTTTCTTGTCGATGGGCCACCCCTGGGACTTTGCTGTGGCTGCAGGGGTGTAGAGAGTGGGACAGAGAGTGAGACAGAGAGTGGGACAGAGAGGGACAGGTGCCTAGTGCAGAGTGCTACCTCAAAGAGACAGAAATAGTCCCACAATGAGTCAGAGGGCGAAAAGAAGGAGGGATAATTCCACTTCTATTTTCAGGAAGTGTGACTCTCCCTCTTCTCAGAGATTGTCATGACTGCCGTGTGCAAACTATACACAAGTGCTGTTGCTCACGTCTGGTGCAACAGCATGCAGCATGAAACTGCACCAGTCTTTTAATTAGGGTTTGAGTTATCACAAAATTACCCATATTACTGAAGATCTGGGAACAGGCCTTTTGTCAATTGGAGACTCTCTTTATGTCAGGAGTTGCAACAGCAAACCAGTCATATACTGTGATAGGCTGATTTTTATGTCAGATGTCCTCCCTGACTTCCCTTTTACAAGTGAAATAAACTCACTTCACTTTTACAAGTGTATTTCACTATAAAACATGAACGCATCCTCTCAGTAACATTACTGGGAATTTGCTGCAACTCATTGCCTCAATTTCTTTTCAACAATTTGTAGACGGTGGAATAGTACATTAAATAGTTTACAACATTGTTGGTGTCAGTTAATGCATCTGGAGAGCATGTCATAAAATCCATACAGGGGCCCATTGTTATACAATTTCTTACCACTAGATGGTGGCTGTACTCAAGTCTAGAATAGAGCATATTGAAACACAGGGGGGCTGAGTTAAGATTTTGGCACATTTTTGATGGATACTTGACACGATAAATACCGGTAATTAATTAGCCTACATGTACCCTAACGTGACAATAGTAAAATCTGCTTCTCTTCTGCATAAAAAAACTCAACGTGTTTAACATTTACCTAAGCTGCATTGGAAATGCTACTGCATGCTGCTGTTTCAGCTCTATGATTCACGTATCAAACTTTTTAAAATAGTCCTTGATTATCTGCTTATGTAACTCCAACAGTTCAGCTGCTGTGCTCCTGTACTGCTCTGCATGTCCTCTGCAGCGCTACCCGGTGTCCCGTTATAGATGGGACATCCCTTGTACATGGAGCCTGCGATCTGGGACCACACTTTAGAGAGACTTCGCCATACAGAGAATGAAATGCTGCTCAGATGTTAAATACAACACATATGATTAACAAAATGCTCTGAAACTTGGAGAAGAACTAACTGGTAAGGAGCCCTTGATGAAAAAGATTGTCAAGCGCAAGGGCACACAAGGTTAAGCCTCCTTCTGGTATCCAAAGTTTATCAAATGTGAATTTACCATGGACAGTAACATTATGATCATCTTCCAAATACATCTTTAATGTATTCATAGCCGAAGGATCAAACAACGAACAGTTGTTAGAGGGGGGATTTTTCTACTGGTGACTGGGGGGATGTGCAGAGATCCGTAGCAGAAAGTTGCTGTGATGCCTCAGCATTGACAACACAGAGGCAACCAAAAAGCTATTAAGTAAATGAAGTTTTTGATTAAAGTAGTTAAAGTTGTAGTACGCTGCAGTCCTTAGTATGCTGCAGTCCTTAGTAGCAATAATTGAATGTATATTGACCAGAGTTTCAGTTTATTTTAAATATATTTAAAATATTAGGAACTCCACTATCCAAGCATACTGTGTATATTCAGTATTCCTTCCTCCTGAGTAAATAAAGTGTTTAGCATTGAAGTTAAAATGCATGAAAGTACTGCATCAAAACAAATAGCTCAAATCATGCAATTCAACAACGAAAAGCCCATTATACATTCAGTTTATGAATCCTACCTGTTGCTGAACAGACCAGTAGACACAGCAGCAGACAGCACCGTGACACAGCAGACTTCATTTTGGCTGCCAGGGGCCTTTCCCTGCTCTGTCTGCTCTATATATACTGGAGTGTGCAGGCAGGGGTCATATGAGCAGGGGCGGGACGCAAGAACCCCCACATGTGCCACTGTCAGCTGCCCTGGCCTAATGTGTTAAAAGAGAAAAGGATTATTAAACATCTTACTATCGCTGCTGTAAACTCACCGCAGTTTATTGGCATGGATATTGGTATTTCACAGCGAGTACATTTTATTCTTGAAACGGCAAACGTACGCACCGATTGACACCGAAAGATATGCACTCAAATAAGCAAGCAGATTGGCACAAGATCTAATAAAAAAGTACAAATTTTATTTTCTTTTTTTTTTTATTTTACAAAAGTGAGTTTACCCAATTTTTAATAAACAAAAATATACAGTTTCTTATCCTGGACAAAACAGACAAAATGCTTGTCACCAAAACACAAATTGGACAGACAATGAAGACACACAAAAGGTGTTAAATTGTGTCGCAGCCAAGAGCTTTACAAAAATACACACTTCACTTTTGACAGTTGATTCAGGCAGTACAGAACGGCAAGTGCTTCATATCTAAGTTCATTTATGACAGCAGTGCTGCAAACATGTCAAGAATGAAAAAGAAATACTTTAAGTGACCAATCAGAAAACACAAGTTAATAGCCTGGCATTGGTCTGTAAACTAGACCACTCCTATGCAAAGCTTCACAAATGTTAGGAGAAAAAAAATGCAACTTACAAACCCCAACACACATTAAATTGAAACAGTAAGACAAAATAACAAAAGGCCGCGTTCAGCAATGATTAGTAGCATGCAAGCAATTTAAAAAAAACATAAAAAAGAGAGGTCTCCAATTCAAATCAATGGAATGTTTACAGCATTAGGAAACTGTGGCTCGGAGCATGGATTTCCAGTCTTATTTCTGTGACAAGCAAAATAACATGAGATGGACCAACTCTGAGTATTATTCAGAAATAAATCGACTGAAGAGAATCTATAGTGCAGTGCTTGATGTGAACTTCTTAAAAACATAAACTGAAGTTTGGTCAGAAGTTACATCACAATGACAAACATAAGGAGTACAGTCATCATTATGGGGCCTTTGAAGTTGATCCAAACAACTTTATATTGTCCTTTACCCCTTTTTCAGCCTACATTCTTCAGCATTATGATGTCAAGTTTCATGAGAACATTGTTAGTATGCACGGTGCATAGAGATGTTCACCTGCAAACAAATTACTCCAACAAAACAAGCAGATTGAAATGCATAAATACAAGAGCGTTTAGTGCATAGTCACTAAATTCAGACCACATTTGGAAACAAAAGTTCACATGCAAACAGTATTTAACCTGTTGAATCTGCAATGTTGTCAATGTAAAGTTGTAGAGCCTTTTATATTCAGTAACTTGAAACAGGTAAATTAACAGTTTGATAGCTTATTTTAAGAGCTAGCTTGATTTACAGTATCCATTTAACAATTATTTTCAAAATTAATCACTGTGGCTCCAATATGATTTGAAATTATGTCCGTCTTTTGAGTTTTAGTGCCAGACAGTCCAAATCGAAGATGGAAAGAAAAAAGAAGAAGAAAACTGATTGTAAAATATGATTTAGTTGCCCGCTTCATTTAGAACTACATTTTAGTGAATGTGCAAGTATAAAACACATGTCAGGTTCTATTGGAACATTTTCAGAGCTGATGTTGAAGTGTTTTTCTGGTCAAAGCTGGAAGCAAATGGTATCCCTCGTGATTTTGTACGTTTTTTGTACTTTTTTTGCAACATAATCGCAAAACCATTGACAAACTTGACTTAGAGGAGTCTGGTTAATGCCGAAGAAATCTGTTTGTCAATCGCAGTCGAGCTCCAGACACAGTCTTAATCAGTATTAAGGGTTTGGTACTTGAGTTCAGTGGACAAATTGTTCAGTTCATTGAGCAGTCCTCTCCCTCGGTGTCCGTGTCTGTGTCTGAACATGTGGCATCCAAAGCAATTTGGCTGGGGCTAACAATAACTGCTCGTCGCTGCTCCTCCTCGGCACTAGCTCTCCTCTCCTGAGTGCGCTCAATATGTTGAATCGCCTACAAAACAAACAGCATGACGTGTACAGCAGTTAGAGGATGTCCTTTCAGAATTTCACCATGAGAAGACCCATAAATGAGTTCACACCTGGACTATAGTATCAAGGTTCTGTCTGGACGTGGACACGGTGCTGGTTTGGGCTCCTGGGCTCATGGTCACCACAGTCACATGATGTGGCTGAGTTAGTGTTGGGGCGGGGACGATCACTGTTGGGTGGTGTGTTGGAGCGGGAGGGGCCGATGGAGCCCGCACCTGCAAATGAGCACAAAACAGAATCACAATATTGATTTCCGTGAGGTATTGGAGTCTTTAGGTTCAGATTTTATGGAAAATAAAATAAACCTTCAACTCAAGCTAGAGGACATACCGCCTTTGCTATGCCCAATCCCGTCAGACCTTGGAAGCTAAGCAGGGAAGGGCCTGGTCGGTACTTGGATGGGAGACCGTTTGGTAATACCAGGAAGCCTAGTGAATGTAGTGAGTGAGTGAGCTGGTGGTGGTGGTCGGAGGCGCCGATTGGCAGCCTCACTTCCGTCAGCCTACCCCAGGGCAGCTGTGGCTACAATAGTAGCTTACCACCACCGAGTATGGAGTGAATGAATAATGCCCTGTAAAGCGTCTTTGAGTGTCCAGAAAAGCGCTATATAAAACTAACAGTGTTTGGGAGAATACTTTTAAAATGTATTCCGTTACTGAATACTTGCCTGAAAATGTACTTGGTAACGTATTCCGTTACTCTGGCCTATCAGAGTACTGTATTCTGAATACTTTAAATACACCGTATATTATTGTAGTGTATACTCTTGTAGGGTTAAAACCGTGTCTGTATAGGTTTCCTCCGGGTACTCCGGTTTCCCCTACCAGTAAAAACATGTACAATAGGCCAGAATGAATGAGAGTATGTTTGAGAGTGCGCATGGGGGACGACGGCTGCAAATTAGGCCCAAGGCTACAATCCGGTGTGGCTTGTTTACATGCATGAGACCCATGTATGTTCATTAACAAGCACTGTCCCGACCAAATAAACCAATAAATAGATACGTTTTCATCTTTATTTTTCAGTCTTTATATGAACCTTTGGAAAATCGCTACATTACTTTGCACTTGACAGAGGAGTGTGACAAACTGCAGCCTGTAGCGGCTAACCCGGTAACTTCGCTTACTGCTACCGCTAACAACAACAACAACAACCAGTTTTCACTCCAAATAATTGAAAACACAGCGACAAAGTAATTTGCCATCATCTACCTTGTGACTTCTGTCCCCTCCTCCTCTGGGCGGCTCCGTGTGTGCGTGTGCGCCCTCGCATCAAGTCATGTGCACGCTCGGCTGCGCCTGCACTTTATTTAGACTAATTTAACCTTTTCTCTTTCTTATTAATGACGTGCGGTAGGATTGGATGATGACATTTTAATAACATATGTATTCCCTTGGTATTAGCAAAGTAACTGTATTCGAAATACCCTCCGATTAAAGAGTAACTATACCGGAATACAGTTACTCAAAATGTGTATTTTAAATACGTAACGGCGGTACAGTGGTCCCTCGTTTATCGCGGGGGTTACGTTCTAAAAATAACCCACAATAAACGAAATTCACGAACTAGTCAGCTTTATTTTTTCCAATTATATAAGTTTTAAGGCTGCATAACCCCCCACACTTTATACACCCTTCTCACTAGTTCACACGGGTTCTCCCGTATGCCTGGTGTCACTGTGTGATTTTATTTGTCTAATAAGATTTTTAGATTCACATTACAGACGTGGGGATGGAAACATCGTGAGCTGCTCTCGTCTCCGCTGTGCGCTTGTTCAAATTGTAGCTACGACCAAAGTTTTATCGTAGCAGTTTCAGGCTTCAGAAGGCGAGTGTTTAGCTCAGGCGAGCGCCAGATGCTAGCGGTGTTTATTTTCGCGGAAAAGTTCAGAGAAAGTAAACGCGGAGTCGAAGCCGCTCATGTCCGGCCTGTGCTGCTGTGACAGTGTGTAGTGTGTGCGCTGATGTGTTGACGAGACACACAAAGATCCTCTTTACGAGAGAGGCTCACGCGACTAGCCAATCAGGACACAATGCGTATATGGCATTCATACGCTGTAAAAAAGCATGCAGAATTGTGCTAAAAATTAATCCGCGAAAGAGCGAGGCTGCGAAAGGTGGACCACGTTATCGCGAGGGACCACTGTACATGTATATCATTACTCCAACTCTGAAAAAAATATATTATTATAATTATTATTATACAGTGCCAGTGTGATGTAAAATTAACAAGGCACGCATTTACTTGGCCCTCACGGGTGACAATCAAATAGGGGGACTAATCTAGTTGCAGCAGTTTTACATTAAGGGCAAGTCTTTTTTCAGAGAGCCATAGGAGTGCATGTTTGTTTGTGGCTTACGTGCTCGTGAGCTAGAAAGGGTAGTCATTACAATTAAAAATGTAGAGAGATTTAAAAAATAAACAAGCAATAGCAGCAACAGCTGTGACATGGGGCCTTTATGCTAGCAGCCAAGCTAAAGTCATTCATCCATGGGAGAAAGGGGCAGAAGGTTTACCTTTGCGGACAGCCCCACATCAGGTGGTGCATTTGGGAAGAGTGCGAGTGGGTGAGCAGCGGGGGAGAGTGATGGGAGAGAAAGTGTAAGCTGCAGTGCATGGATGGGTCTAGTCGACAGAATAGATATGAATTAAATATGTGCTTTATCTGTTCGCATTTAGATATAAAGGGAGTCCCTCTCCGTGTGTGAATAATATGACAGTTTTATTACTGTGTTACACTAATGAAGGGGACGATCTGTGTCCAGTCGCTGCTTTTATTCAGAGTGCGGATTAGCACTAGCTATAAGCTCTTCATGCATCGCATCAGCTGCAAACATTAATTGTAGCTATGTTGACTGTATCATCCCTGATAAATAAAATAGAAAATTCCAGCTGGACCAGAAACACAAATGACTAAAGGTATGTGGAGCTGACGTTAGCTGTCAATTAGGCTCAGCAACTTGTTTACTGAACATTCAGTTGAAGTTGGACCAAAGTGTGCCAATAGTGTTCAGAGATAAGTGTGTGCGGCTCTGACCTGTGATGTGTGTCTGTCCAGTGCATGGATGTGCTGCAATCGTAACAGTGTCTGGCTCTGCAGCAAAGCCTGCTCCTCCTCCACCTGCTGAGTGATCACCTTCAGACGCTCAGGGTGCAGCTGGCTGTCCAGTGTCCGCATCTGCACCACAAACAAGAAGACTGTTTAAAGTAACTGCCAATTTATTACACAGTATGATTAAGTAATAGGCTAGTCATGGTGCCATTATGAAACACCGGTTTATTTACAGTGACAATTGGTTCAAACTAATTATATTAAACTGCCCGCTCTAAACCTGCTCAGCTGGTTATCCCTTTGTACCACTCAGACTTGTCTTTGTCTGAACCTGTTTGTCAGGAGATGTTTATAACCCCGTCACTGTTTGCGCTAGACAGCAGACCTCTTTTACAACTACTAACCTGCTCCTCTAGCAGCATCCGGGTTGAGCGCTCCTTATCAAGCTGCTGCCGTAGCTCCAACATCTCCCTCCTGAGCTCATCCACTTTGTCCTCATCTAGAGTGTCCGGAGAACCGATTCCTTCATCTTTCTCCTCTGCCCTCTTTCTCTTTGGAGATGAACCGGTGAACTCCTAAATGGGTACAGTGATAGTTGCATTTCAATACATAAAATTATAATAAATAAATGGGTATTATTCTATGATGCATCAGACATTTACCTGAATGAAACGTTTGAGCTGGTTGTTCTGTGCCAGGAGTTGCGTCTTTTCCTGCTCTAAAGCAAAAATATAATCTGATGTCTGCTGCAAAATTGCTGCCTAAGAAAATTATAAAGAAGAAGCGATGAGTTATGATGTAAAATTCAATCACATTTAAGTTGCTCACTCAAAAGGGATTTATACACCACCTTGCTCAGCTTCTCTCCATCTGCGTGCGGCAAGAGTGTTTTGAGGGAGTGAAACCCAGCATTGATACTTTGCATTCGTCGCCGTTCATTGCTGTTGGCAATCTCCCGTCGAATTCGTCTCTCTTGGTCCTGAGCAGTCTCTGGACTGAGGGGGATGTTGGCAAGGCTGAAAATAAAGAGTATAGCCCATTACTTAGCACAACTAAAAGGTAATTAAATATAAAAAATAAACAAGTTCTGTGAAGGACAAACTTTAACCTGGAACCATTTAAAGATTAGCTGCTCATGTCATGGTCCTCAGGTCTTTGAGTTCAAGTGAACTCCATGAGCGCCATCATCACATGGTCACTCATCCTGAGCCAAACTGTTTTAAGCTGCATTTTACTACTGAGATGTAAATCGAGTATAATGGTTGTCTGTGTATTTATTTTTATTTTGACAAGTTGCAATGTAATGCAGAAAGCTTCCAAAGTCCCCAAATAAAGCCATGCTATTCACTTACATTACATAGTTGAATAGAATCGGTTGATTTACACCTGCTTAAAACCTATAAAACAAGTTACAAGCCTATTTAATGATGTGACAAAGAATAGTTATTACACTAATAACATGTACAATAGATTCCCCTGTGTGCCCAGGACTCAGAATTCTTAATCTCAGTGGGACTATCCTGGTTAAATAAAAGGTCAATACAATTATGACGGACAGCTCTTAACTGTGGCCGCTAGAGGGCGCTTTCAATAGAGCGGTCACAGTGAAATGTGACACCAGCAACAGCAGGGCCCTGTCCGAGCGAAGAACAATGCTTCCCCCGATTAACAAAACTAAACGATTTAAGAGCTTACCGAACTAACGGTTATTACCCGATATGGAGAAATGTCGATTAAAAGAGCGTATTGGTTAATGTGGTGCGTCAAAATAGGTGCAAAACAACTCGCGTCCATTACACAATGTGCGACGGTGGCTAACCATATGGCTAGCGAAGCTAAGCTAATTTCCAAGCACATGACACTGCAAATCGACAGCTCCAAGCCTTCTTATGACACTACACCTTGGTGTCAAATTCTGGGTAGTGTTATTGGTTTACTCAGTCATGGTAAAGAAAACATGTAAATGTAGAGAAAGGCGTGTATATGTGGTTTGTTGCCGCGAGGCGACGGTGAACACGTTAACTACCACGTGGTTGTGGACCATAATGTGTCAATTTCAACACGCCGTGGGTGTTTCAGCTGTAAATGAATGCAATGCTTTGCCGAAGCCGTAGCGGGACTGGGGGGCATGAAATGAGTCCGGTACATTGTTACAAAGCACACAATGTGTGGATCAAACCAATGCCATTTTTGGCAACATCATTTCCGATGCCAGGGTAGCTTCTGTGCTAACATCGCAAAACATACACACGCAACGACCACATGGACCTCCACACGATGTGCTTTTGTTTAACCAAATCACACAACGCACGTACCTGCATAGGCCTCCAATAACATCCTTCTCAGTTTTCTTGAAGTGTTGCAAGGACGGCATCTTTTCAGTCTGCATCATAAAATATTCCATGCTCCCGAAGCCACCTGAGCAGCGCGATTTGTTTTCTTTTTATTATCTGTCGCTTTGCTAGGGACAGATCAAACGCAACCTCGATTCAAGCGGTGGATGTTATAAATCCAAATTGTGCATCGCTTTATTCCAAGCAAAAATCGTTATCGTTAAGAAAAATTAGAGCAATTGAAGCCGAGTGTTGCCTACTACAGCTGATGGGGTTCCCTCCAATGCCCGTGTGTGGTTCGCTGCCTCCGCCTACTACTATGAGCGCAGCTGATCGCTATGAGGCGGGAAACAGCTGGTTGAAATCAGAGCTCCCGTTCCCTGGAAACAACAAAGAGGCCCCGCACACTACAAAGGGATGCAAATGTCTGGACTGAAAACATTTAAAGCTAAATATCAATTAGACAGCGAACAATTTAATTTTTCTCTTCATGCAATAAAAGCAATACATGGAAAAAATAATAACATTGATAACAAATTAGGAGACAGATTAAGGCAGAAAGGGGTTTTTCCACATTCCATTTACCCATTAGTGAAAGAGAATATTCATATTTCACTATAGACCTATTGATAATCTCATTTTGATGAAAAATTAAATGCTGGTTTTCATTATTTATCTATCTGCTGACGCTGTAACAAAATATAATCATACTTATTATTTTTCATATAGGTTTACTAAAACTAATATATGCCCTGTCCCATTACGTACTCCAAGGTTAAACTAGGCCTACACAATAACTTAATCTCTGGTTTTAAGCAAGTTAGAAGTTAGAAATACATCATTGACACTTAACACATACATGCAGCATGCACTCATCTTAAATAATACATAAATACAATAATAACTACATTTGCAATATAACTAACTGTACATTTGCCAGTCCCCAAAAACGTTGCCTCTTTATTTGTATAACGTGAGGTTGCTGCAGTTGGTCAGGTTAAGCAATGTGGCCACTCAATATACTATAAATTGATTTTTTCTTTCCTGATGGCTCGGGCATATTCCAAGATAACAATGCCAGAATTCATCACTCGAGTGAGTGACCTTTTGGTGAGATACTGGGTAAAGTAACATTTAGCTTATTGTAATTCATAGGAACAATTAGTTCAACAAACTAAAGTGCACATGGGGCAATGCATTTAGTACAGACATCAATCTACTATATTCACTGTTGTGTTTCCTACAGTACAATTATATAAGTATCTATATATATAAAAAACTATATATGTTTAAAAAAAATCTCTGATGGCATATTCATTTGGACTGACAAAATATTGCGTTTGTGAATACAAGAGAAACCCCCAAAAGAAAGCTTTTAGATCACTTTTGAAATACCCACATTAAAAAAAACACATGATGATTGCCTTAAATATACATTAAAAAAGATGTCCTGAGGTGAGTAATCCAGAAGTACCTGCAGGATTTGAGTGCAAAGGTCACTATGAAGCAGAGGGCTTGGATTTCTTTGTGGCACTTTCTTCTACCGCAAACGTGTAGTTATACTAAATAGAAATAAACACAACAGTTAGTAAGGCAAAACAAATGTGTGCATTACTGTAGTAGAAAATAAGTTTACCTCATTCTCAATGTCTTGGATGGACTTGATACGAATGTTGTTTAACTGAGAGCTCAGCTGAGAACCCTGAGAGCAATAATATTAAATTAGGCTATTATTTGTAACCTTAATAAGTAATACAGTTGCATACCGTACTGTGAAAAATGTAAAACATTAGGTGGTATAAGTCAATAAACAAAGAATGAAATGTGTCCTGGGAGGTTTCCGTAACAAAAATGGCAGAGAGTTACTTCTACTTTGACGACACTTGTAACAAATTAAGCTTTTCCTTGAAAGTTAGTTGCCAAAATTATATTTCAACATTTAGTCGTTTATACTTAACTAGATTTACTTAAATGTTTGCAGATTGTGTTCAACATGTTCAGAACAAATAAATCACATTTTAGAAATGTTTTCTATCAAGTATATGTAGAAATGTAGAAGGCCTTGATGCTTGAACAAGGTTGCAGAGCGACTGGTCTACATTAGGACTGAAAGATATATTGTTATCGTATCGATATCGAGATATGAACATTCAAGATATCAATATCGCAAAAGGAAAATATATCGTTATCTTATTTATATCGAGATATGAACATTCAAAATATTAAAATCGAAAAAGCAAGATATAAAAGATAGAGATTTTCATCAAAAAAACTGCACTCTTTTATATTATATTTTTTTTATGTTTTCACCAAACCCATAGTTATATCGTATCGTATCGAGATATTTGGCATGAATATCGAGATATGAAATTTTGTTCATATCGTTCAGCCCTAGTCTACATTAAAAAAAAAAAACATACTCTCAAAAATCCTCTCTAACATTTATGGTTAAATACGACATAGTGGAATCTTTTGTCTTTATCATTACTACTTATAGAGTCTGTATTTGCTGACCTAAAACCTGCACTTAAGCATTAAACATTGAAGAGTCATTATGCAAACAAACTGCAGGGAACAAATTTCCCTACAGGGACAATGAAGTACAACTTAACCTAAACCAAAGAACACGTACCGCGCCGTTTGCTGGAACATCAAACTTTGGATGAAGACTGAAGGGCACTCCATCCAGCGCTAAAGAGTTACAGGTGAGTTTGTGAATGACAGACTTATATATCGACTTTAGGGACATGCAGTGTGGGGGTACCTGTAATTCCCTGAAGGCTGCCATCTACTGGTTTGTCATGCTCCTCCTTCGTGTTCAGGTTGTGCCGTCTGTGACTGAGTCTTCCAGGTGGGACAGGGGGTGGAGCGTTACTATAAGAACAACAGGCAAATATATCCAGATCAGTAATTATATATTTTTTCTAATCATTTTTATTCTTCCATACACATTAAAGACTCAACCTGGCCTTGAGGGGAAAGAGTGGATTTGGCTGATCCAGGGAAAGATTCGAAATGTCCAGACTAACCCTCCTGGGTTTGGCTTGAGGGCCAGGACAAGTAAAAGGACCCTTTTTGCACCACAGCACATAACCATGGACGTCTCTGGAGAAAAATACACATTTTCAAAAGGTTACAGTTTTCTAGATTGACAAATGCAAACTACAAATGTAGCTCCTCGGAGTTAAAAACATAACTCAGTGGTATAACATTGAACACCAAACCTTACTCTTCCTTTATCAGGACACTGGGCCCGTTTCCCTCTTCGAATGTATATCATTACATAATGCTTAAAAGTTAACCTCTTAACCCCTAAAAAAAGAAACTTAAATGACAAAAACAAGGATAAAAACACAACAAAAAAAGTGACAAAACGACACGAAAATGAGGATAAAAACGCAATAAAAGAGTGATAAAAACAAGATGAAAATGCAACAAGAGTGACAAAAAAGATCTTTGAAAAAGATGTAACATGTGATCGAGGAAAAAAACATCTATTTAGATCAGTTTTGTAGGTCTTAGTTTTCAAATGAGGCGTTACCCTGGCCTATAGGTTGTAAGCGCCAGTCTTTTAGATTTGGGTAAGGCCAAACTGGAGGAAATGTGCTTGGTTTTATCACCAATCTTTATTTGTTGTATTACTCAGTATGCAACAAAGTTCACGTTTACAAGAAAGAAACAGTATTAAATTGGGTCCTAATGAGGAAAATAGTGTGCAGTGATTATGGAAATGTTTGCTACGTGTCAGGAACAATGTATTATCAACTGAGAAAAGCTGTAATAGTTATGAAACACAAGAAACAAAACTACACAAGGTTGAAAAACCATAGAGGTACTAACCCCACATATGTGTAATGCTGTAACATCATTTTGCTTTTGGCAGTCAGTTTGATATCCAACACAGCTGTGTCCACACTGCCTATGGGGACAACACGAACACAAACCCTCTTCTTTTTGGAAACAGTGGCCCCTAACCATAGCGAAAAAGAATTAGATGAGATTATATTGGGTTTCATGAAGGAAAGGCAGTACTATTAGTCTAATAACAAGTAAGAAACATAACAAAATATATCTGGGTAATCATTTAAGGTGCAGTTAGACTTTACTGTGCACTGACTTGGTTCAAGATGCTCTGGGATGTAGCCGTATCCTTGAGGTATCGAGTCCTTATCGGAAATAAGCTGAATGTCGGACACCACCATGCCACCAGTTAAGTCCTGTAAAAAGAGTAAGTTTCAAATAACACCAAAAACTCAGTTAAAGGAATAGGCCACTGTTTTTCCATACTATGTTCTTTCCTCAGCTTAGACGAGTTGATGCGTACCTGTCTGGTCTTTATGTGTGCCCTCCGTCACGCGAAAAGACCAATGACGTTGTTAGCATTTCGTTAGCCACATAGCATAATGGCCCAACTCATTTTTGTTTTGTTTTTGGAAAACATGTAAAAAAGCCGTTTTATAGAAAACACATTGTTTTTACTATTGCCATTTTAACAATAGTGTGTTTGCCCGTGGCGTCACTTTTCATGATGGCGATACTCAATGTACTCGCCTATCACAACAAACAGTACCGCGAAGTTTGAAACAGCAAAATTGTTAATTATTGTCGGGTTCTTGGCTGTCACAATACATCAGACAGAGAAACTACTTTGCAGTACTACCGTTTACCCAGAGTTGTGCAGAATAAGGGAGAGCAGACAGAACAATTATCTAAATAATGAGACGATAGATTGCAAGCCTCAATCCGAATTTGGACGGAAAAAATCTGGATAACATCCGAATTTGCGCAGCTCATTTTGCAGCCGGTATGTGGAGTTTACATTTAATGAACAGGGTTAAGCCTATGTGTAAAAAAGTTTATTTAACATTTTCAATTAGTTAATTCCAACATGACTTCTAGTTAGAGGTGGGAAATATACCAAAACAAAATATTACACACATTTCTAAGAGCGTAATGTCAACTTCGTATAAAGAGCATGATATCAAATATTGATGAGAAAATGCATTCAAGACTGCGAGATCGCCACTAAACAAACTGGCATTCGCTTTACTTTCATATGGAAATTTATCCAATTAACGTTTTTAGTTTTGCATTCAGGCTTTCGTTGTACAACTGGTCAACTGTGTGAGAAGTTTAGGGGTCTGATCTCGAGGGTTTATCGCGAAACCTTGAGTTTGTGTCCAAAATTGATGATTCCTTCATGGCATGAGCTATATCTCCATCATGGCGGCACATCCGGGTCTGAACCAGATTTGTGACGTCCGTGAAAACACCCTATACAAAATTACTTAGGCAATTATGCTATGTGGCTAACGATTTAGCCTCCTCCTCTCCCCTATGGGGCCAAAGCAGAGAACTCTATAGGATTGATGATATTACTGCGCGGACGTCAAAGTGCTCCTAAGGTGTTATTACGCCTTAAATATAGTAGAAAATCAACATGTTTAATGTTGTGTAACGATACTTGGATCGTGGAACTACTCACGTAACCGTAATTAAATAGGGAAAACGTGAAGAGCTTGGTCGCTTCTAACTTCACCCCCGTTTTGCCCCATAGAGGGGAGGAGGAGAGGCTAAATGCTAACAACATCTTTGGTCTTTTTGCGTGACTGGGCACACGTGTAAAGACCAGACAGGTACACATCAACTCGTAAGAACATATCTCAGTATGGAAAAACGTTGGCCTGTTCCTTTAAACACCTCATCGTTTCTTTGACACCTGACCTTGCTGTAACAAAGGTAGTAGCCAGACTTCATTGCAAAGCTGCGGGTGAAGTTAGCAGCAGATCCATCCTCCGTTATACTTATCTGTAAAACAGGAGAAACATACGGTGAGCAAGTGCAGCCAATACTTGTGGTTAAGTCTGCTGTACATGTTATTAGTTTGAGTCACGACTCCGACAATTTGCTGGATGTCTCTCCCCACAGAGGATGTTTTTTTCTTACCACAGTGAAATCTTTGGGACAAGTGCTAGTGTTGGAAGTCCAAGCCACAGCCGTGATCGGTACCACATCTCTTCGTGGGATCACAAGAGACATCTGGGTACACAATTAAAAAAATAAGATGTCAAAGACAAAAATGAGCAACATTGAGGAATTTTATAAAATTGCAAACGGAGGGAAATAGGAAGAAGACTAAATGACTGTTTTTATATGTTGCTCATTGTCAAACAAGGTTCCTATTCATACCCAATTTGTGACTTTGCTTACTCAGCCAATAACTAGACGTGTTGTTCATTGAAATATTTTGATTTTCTTTTTCTGTGCAAGTTACAAAACACTACTTTAGACAGTTTGGACAATCAGGAAACAAAGTGAAATATTAAGCAAAAACTAATAATAAACAAACACACACACATACACAGAGTTAAAGAAACACACTTTTGAAATGTTGTGAGAAAGTGTAAGAAAACATGAATTTAGGCATATTTTCCATTGATATTGACAAATGTAATATCAACAAGTACATGGAAACAGTACAATAACTGCCAAAAACAATTTAAGTTACGATGACAAGGCGAGCTCACCTCACCTCGGCTTCATTTTTCCACATAAAACTCTTCACTTCGTCCTCTTTCTCTCAAATAAATTCAGAACTCTCTTTTCACGGATGGGATTAAATCAGTCTTACCTCGTTTGGGTGGTCAGTTCTTTGTCTTCGATCGAATTTCCGAGCAATTCAGCTAGAAACTTGCCAACCCAAATAGGTAGCTTTTCCTCTTTAGAGCAGGAAGTATTGGACTAGTTTAGACTTCAACTCCCGTCATCCACCACGGCCATTTTCCCAAGTTGACGTCATTGCATTCTTTTGTCAACCACAAGAGGGCGACATTAACTCTAACAAAAATAAGTAGGTGTTGGTGTAGGCCCTTTACTTAATTCTTCATCTTCTCATTATTTTTGTCACTTTTGGACCATAAATCTGACTTTTATGCCCAAACAGTTACTCAGTATTCCCAGTAGTCAAGCGAAACATTTCTTCAAGTACTCTTACTTGAGTAAATATTTGCGTCACTACGTTTTACTTCTACTCGAGTACAAATATTATAAAGTAACGTTACTCTTACTTATGTCAATATTTTGGCTACTCTGTCTGTTATAGTAGGAAACAAGTTTAGAGCTGATTCTGATTATAAAAAGTACTTATCACGGTACAGCTCATGTGGACAGAGGTGGAAAGGGGAGGGAGGTGTGATGACAGAGGGGTAAAAGGTTGAAAATGATAACTGAAAAACGACAAAGTCAAGTAGGAATTTCACAGTGGAGGGACCTGAGCCGTGGTTCAAAATGGATCTATTTCCAAGAGCTTTGATTCTCTGCCTCCTGTCATCTACAGGTACAAGCTGTTTAATTGTTGAGTCTCATTTATTAACCAAACAATTGGCAATAGTGCTTGAATTTCTATTAGGGACAATATTAGTGGTGTCTTGCAGTTATTAACTAAAGTTAAATAGTTAAATAAATGAAACATTTATATAATAGCAAATTCAAATGGCTTCAAGACATTTCTGTAAGCAGGTTTACTTTATGTACAAAAGTCATTTTATGGTGTGATACAGATCGTTTAAATTCATTTAGTGCAAATCTCTTATTGGCCAAAACAAAATGGTGATGAAAAACAGACAAAAGCACTGCTAAACTTAAAAATGTATAGTCATTTTTATTCTAATCTGAGCTGTAGCTTGTCACTGTCATGAAGTGTCCCTTTGGTCTGCTGGCGCTGTTTGTTTAGAATATTTGCTTTGGGGAGGCCTGTGTTGTTGCCAGAGCCTCCGCTGGTTCACAGAGTTGAATACGTGTGTGTGCTCATGCGGTCTACAGTGTGGAGTCTGGCCCCTGTGGTCACGGTGGAGCCGAAGGTCGTCACTGTCCTCCAGGGGGAGTCCGTGAGCTTCAGGTGCAGCGTGGGCAGTACCGCACGTTCAAGTGTGTCGTGGAGAAAACCCAACGGCCAGAGGCTCCCAGGTCAGACAGAAGGGATTTCACTATGGTGGCATGTTAATCCTGGACTAGGGCCCAAATATCACGTCTATGACTTTTTCTCTATTTGCTTTTCTTTAATCTCTGGTCATTTCTGAACAGTATTGCAAATGAATAATTTTAGAATCAAAATGAGCAATTCAATTCCAACGTTAAATTATCACGTCACTTGTTTTTAGCCTAAGAGGATCGGCAGTCTCATGCTTCTAAGTCATAATTAATAATATAACCACTATAGTTTATTTTCCAAGTAAAAAGTTGCATCCCTGTTTTTGTCTTAGATAACGTGAAGATTGGTCCAGATAATCTCCTACTGACCATTTTCAGTGTCCGCCCCGAGAACCACGGCCAGTACCGCTGTGTGGCCGGAACCCCTGAGGGCAGAGCGTTTGACACAGCTGTCCTCAACGTCCATTGTGGGTGACTTTTTGTGCCACTATAGAATATATATACTATTAAATGTAATGTTCATGATCTGCTGCAAATCTTTGCCATCCCATCCCATTGCATGAAGTAGACTGGGGTTTACCAAAGGGCCCTGAGCGGGGTTCCCAAAGTGATTTCAAGATGAAATTTTAAAAATGTATAATAAAAATGTGTAACATTTGTGTGGGTTAACAATTCATTTCAGTCCCACCTAAAGTCCAGTTGAGCCCAGCAGGACCCCTCAGAGTTAGGATAGGAGATCCTGTGTCAGTGGATTGCCGTGCCACAGGACGACCACGACCAAAGATGACCTGGAAACGCCAGGAGTCCACCCTGCAGCTCGTGACCACCACCACGAGTAACGTAAATACCATCCAGGTAAACTACCTCAGTTACTCAAGCAAACAGAGTGGCTTGTGTATTGAGTTTTTTCTTGTTTATTTCCAGTGGCCTGCGATCCGTCCTGAGGACTCAGGGCTTTACCTGTGTCAGGCTGAAAACACACAGGGCATGACTGAAGGCAAGATTGAGATTATCGTAGCGGGAGGCCCCGGCACTCCGATAGCGTCAGTGACTCCTACTCAGCTGACTGCTATTCAGGGATGGACAGTCACAATGGAGTGCCACGCCACTGGTATTACATAAGAGTGAACACTTCTCTTTTCACTCTGCCTCGCAGTTAGCCACTTCCTTTTTCATGTTTCCATCTGAAGGCTCACCCACTCCAGAGATCACCTGGTCCAAGCTTCGCGCCCCATTGCCATGGAAACACACAGTGGCGGGCGGAGTCCTGACTCTAAAGGATGTTGGCCGACAGGACTCGGGACAGTACATCTGTAACGCCACCAACATCCACGGCTACAGCGAGGCCTACTCAGAGATGGAGGTGGAGGGTGAGTAAATGGCCCTGTTTCAAACACCAATGTATTTAATGATATAGTGCCGCTCGGGGCTAAATAAGTAAATGAACGGTTTCCCTCACAGCACCCCCATATGCCACCTGTGTGCCGGACAGTGTGAGGCTGAGGCCTGGGGACACTCTCCGACTGCAGTGTCTGGCTCATGGCACTCACCCCATTACCTTCAAGTGGAGCTTTTCGGGAAACTCCCCTCTGCCGACAGAAGCAGAGTTGACCAAAGACGGACAACTGTTCATCCCTCACATCAGAGAGTCCGACAGTGGAACATACACATGCTCCACCAGCAACCACATCGGCTCCAGCACAGCCACCGCCAGAGTCACTGTGAGAGGTGAGTGTCAACGTCACCCCTCCTTATGTTAGACCTAAAATCATTTTATCTTTTAAACTTCACAGGTTAAACCAACATTGTGCCACTGTGACAAACTGAAGGCGACGTATCCACACAGGGTTCATGGAGAGGTGTCATGAACACAATGCAAATCATTAAAATAATTTGCATTGTGACAAGAATTCAATACACAGCAATTGTCATTCAGTGAATGCAAGGTTTTTAGAGCAACTACTTTATGTTAAATTATCTTCATTTCTCATTTCTACAGGTGTGCAACAGTGTGTCTTTGATTGTAAATGTAAAGTCCCATTTTGCTTCTTTGCCAGTTGATTATCTTCAGCATAGATACTGCTTTAGTAAAGTACATCCTCACAGTTTATGACAGAATGCAAATGTAGAAACCAGAGGATCAAACTTGACAGAAAGCTAAATTTATACCAGCATCACAAGTTGGAAAAGCTCATGACACAGACTGTGAACTGATAGTTATGGAAGTAAACTATAAGTAATTGCTTTGCCCAGACCAGGCATGTATAAATGAAACTTGCTTTTTCACCCACTCAAAATAATAACACCTACATTGTTTTATTTCTATGTTACTACTTCGTTGTGCAATGCCATAGTTGAAATATTCATCTTCTCAAATAAAACGGTGTATATTCACCCAATAGAATAAAGTTTTGAGCAGTGATTTAAGTCTTTTTGTGCATATTCAAAATACCAACTCCTGCATTTAACTGCATTTATTTTTTTCTCTTTAATGATAAAAACATATTGTTGCATGGGAATAAGACACAACACATTTACTTTGACAATCCCTTTGTAAAAATACTATTGCTGCCTTGCCTAAATGAGGTGCAAGAGTGACATTTAAAGTTGACTGAAAACAGGGTTTGGATGCTTCCACAGCTGCGGCCAGACCGCGCCCGTATCTGCATTGTGACTTGGGCCTCCAGTGAGAAAACAACATTGGCTTTGCCCCTTTGCTTGAACAGCCATCTTTACACAAGCATCTTCAAAGCTTCAGGGAGGAAATATCTGCCCTTTGTCACCTACGTCCACCCCCTCACTTCACAAGCACCGAGCCAGACATAATAAATGGACCCCAGAGGAGACCGGTACAAAGGAGCCGGGCTTGACATTAACTAGGACTGCACAATTTAGGAAAAAGGCTAAACCTAAATCAAAACACAAACATCACCAGGAGCATTGGCGTTTGGCAGAAGACTGTAATCTGAACGGCAAAACTAATACCAGGATATGCATTACAGAAAATCTTTGTAGAGGTCTTAACTACAAGGTTAGCAGTTTTCAAACATAATAAGACAATAGAGCGACAGAATACCTACCCTTTTGTTGACTGAAAAGGTTTGTGTAATGGCAGTGTCTGTAATGTGATAATTGCATCAATTCAAAATGCAATTTGTGCTAACTGTGCAGCCCTAACATCACAAGCCAAGATGCAGCTAGATTATTTTGATTTAGGCCAGTAACACACGCCTTTGGCCAATAGGATCTTCTCTTACCTAAGATAGATAGATAGAGGGTCTGAAATTTATTTTGGAAAGTTCAGCCGCTCCATGTCAACACAAAATACAAAGACGTACAGATATAGGACATTTAGTTTTAGGACGCACTGATAAACAACTGAGTTCCTCAGTCTCACCTTATTAAAGCGTGGCACACGGCCCTGATGGTAACAGCACATATTCAGGGTTCAGAACATGGCTGGGGTCTGAGGTAATGTTCTTAGCCAGCCGCAATGTGCTGTTATGGTACGTGGCCTTGTACTGTCCATCCAGGGGCTGTGCTAGTATCTTTGAGCAGATTTTAATCAAGTGTCTCGGTCCAGATTTCGCACTCGACAGAGAGACAGCAGTACTCCACACAGCGTTGCAGTACTACGGGTCACTGAGAATCACAGAAGTGAAGAACAGAAGCAGCACCTGACCAGGCGACTGAACACAGTTTCATTTACTCACTTACTTACATGTCTGCATTGCAAATGTTGACAATGACCTCTTAAAAGTAACTCACTTGTAATTTGGAAAAGAAACAATAACCCAGTGAGCCAAAAAGCGAAATGTAAAGCCCTGCAACGGTAGATCTGTGCACACATGTCTAATTTATAAATATACAGTGGGAAGACATGTTTTGTAGTGGAGGCAATTTGAGCACTTAGAGAGGGTATATGGACTTGAAATAAGACAGGGGTTGGATTGCGATTTGCATACCCATGAAAGGAACAAAACACAACTTCAGGTTTCCCTATATTATAATAGAGACGCAGGACGGGCAATATCCTGGTTATAGAAGTATTCATTCATTCACAGTTGTGTTTATGGCTGTGAGTTTACATATTTGTATATACAGACTGCACTCAAACAGAGGAAGACATAAACACTGGCGTTCTCGGGACACCCCGCATTTGGAGGTCCAGCACATCCCCCACACAAGGTTTAATGCAAGTTAAGAATCAGTGCCTTGGTTTACCTTACACTATACAGCACCTAAAGAGCTGTGTGGAAAAATACATCTGATGGAAAAGGACTGTTGTCTTGCGCGTACAAGTGAGATCATTTTGTCCAATCTATAGAGACAAGTCGATTTAGTCATATTTGTAGGTTCTAAATTGCGATGAAGCCAGCATGACTCGCTGCGGCCTTAGCATTTCCAATTTCGCAATCCGAAACACCGTCAATAATAAAATCCACGGAGACCAAAATGTATAGTTAAAACTCTTTAGTGAGTAAAAACAGACATTATATGAGACAGACAGGGGATTACAATAAAGGGGCAGCAGGGGTCAAAAAACTGTTTGGCTCCATTCTGTGAGCTGCGTTCCCCACCAAATGCACCACAGTGTCATAATATAGGCGAGCCATAACCAAACAAAATATAACAAAACCAAATACCAAAGTAATGATTATGAAAACTAACACTTAACCAAACAATTTGGTTAAGTAATAAACTATTTATTCAGGAAGTGAACGACTGGGTGAAAGCTTCCTCGGACAGGAAGTGACCAGAGCCAACAGAGCACATCAGAGGGTTTCCATGGCGCTAACCTGTTTCAGATTGACTAGTAGTAAACTAGTGGCTTTTACTATTTAAGTCACAGTGTCACGACCCACCAGGCCTCAAACAGTACTATGTCAATAAATCTGTAACAGTTATTGCTGCAAGATTTTGTTGTTGTAGTAACTCAACTTTTTTGATATTTCTATCTACATAACGGCAGCTTTTAACGTAACCGAGATTGTGTGTTCATTTGGCCACAACTTCCCCACAAAACAGCCAGGACCATCATACGTCATTGTGTGTGTACAGCGTGCGTGTTGCTTGATTATGCAAAACAAAACATTTGACTGTACATTACGCTCCAGTGGTTCTTCAAAGTGTCAAAACCTCTTTCGATGCTTACACGTGGGCCTACCTTTCACCTCATTCGCCTCATTGTTTCCATGGTGCTCGTGAATTTTCAGTATCTCAACTGCAAACTGTGGTCGTGGTGCAGATTACTGACGCACTGCAAAAACACCAGTGTGGCGTGATCAGAAAACCGCTTGAGGTTTTAGAAAGAAAAAAAAACAATCTGTAGCAGCAGCAGGATAAAAATACCCCGTATATAAAGCTAAGAGGCTGCACAACACATGTCACTCAGACTACCACACTCTATGGTAGATGGTTGGCCTGGCACAACCATATGCAGAAGCTCACACCTGACTGGTTATTCTGTACATGGATGTTATAAATTGAATATATTACCATAGAAATCCACCATGTTAGATCAGAGTAAATGATGTATTACAGTGGAAGGCACGCAGAAGGGTTAACATCACAGTTTTCCCCAAATGCTGCTATTTTATTTATGTAACTAATGCACCCGCGATCCATAAAGTCTGTGTCCAAAAGAAGACATGAAGAGGGTTGGATGCAATATATTATGAACTGAGTGTTTCTGTGTTTGTTTGTCCAAAGATCAACGCTAAATATTTTGGAAATGTTGCCAGGAATTTACTGAGAAAGCTGATTCATATTTCATTAATTTGTGACTCTTGTGGGAACTGGCCTCAAACTCTCCCACGGTCAAAGAGGAGACTGAACAAAGTTTTATACAACGTATTAGTGCAATGTAAATAAATGCTGACTATGAAAACTAGTTGAACAAACAGTTATCTTATTTGTTCTATGATATTACTAAACGTAAATATTGCAGAACTGCATTAGCATGCTTTTTAAATGCTATGTTAATGGAACTTGCCGTTTTGCAGCTTGTGAATTGTATAAAGAGAATGTATGAACCTGTCTAGAATTTCCACTTCCATTTCCTCATAACCTAAATCTAGCCTTGCTATAACCACATAACTTGCTCTTTGTTTTCTACATAGAGAGAATAGAAGGCTATGTCAGGTAAGATATAACCCTGTCCACAGACCGTATGGTCACACAAAGACAAAATCTATGGGCATGTTTCAAAATAATATGGAATTTCTTTTTAGGAAAAACTATTATAATGAATATGTATCTTACTGATGTAAACAGCTGATGTAACAGAAAAAAAAAATCCCACAAATTAAGGACAATTTACAAAATTTGACAAAATAATGAAATATGAACTGCTGAAGTAATCAAGAAAATGTGTGTTAAGTTCTAAACTAGCCGGTTTAATAAACCCTTTGGATACAGCAGGGCTGTTTATTGTTTGGGGACTGTAGGAGCCATTCGGGGTTTTGGAGGTTTCTCTCTTTTGAATGAATGAGTGGGTAAGTGCACACGCTTAGTTGTGTCACGCGCCTCTGTCCCACGGTGATTGGCGGCACCGTGGGACTGGTTTCCACACTAGTGCGCGCGCTCACCTGTGTGTAGTGTGTCTGTGCTGGGCCTGCATCATGTCGGTGGGATGAGCTTGGGGGAGAAACCTTTTGTTGACCGTATTATACGTCAGAAGAAAGATTTGTCTTATTAAGGTATCATTTGGGATAACATCGCTCTAAGTAAGTGCCTGTTTTCTCGTATGTTACGATCTGGAGAAAAATAAACCCTCGTAAGCTGTGCGTGTGTTCTGTCTGCGCGTCATCCGTGTTCAAACCCCCCTGGCCTTAGCCTACCGTGGCGTGTTGGGGTATAAGTCATACGCCACAACAGGTACTGCACTGCCTAAATAATTGCAGTCTAATATTACTGTTCTGGTAACCACAGGCACCACTGGATCCGTTGAGGACATTTCGTGGCATGTTGCAGAGAGTCATATTTGAAAAGGTCACTTGAAACGAAGATTTGAACACATGATCCAGATGCTGTGGGGCCTGCTTTTACTTAGCTCATTGTTTACTCAAGATGCTGAAGGACGACGTCTCATCGTCTTCCTGTCGACATGAAATTGATTTGTGTGTCTCTGCGCTTTCCCATCAGTCTCCTTCACGTCTGGGTCACTGCCTAGGCTGATGCAAATATCATGAAAAATGGGCAGATCTGAAGATGGTACTTCAAACAGTCAATGACAAGAGCCAATGAGAAACTGAAAGAGGGGGAAGGTCACCGCTACTTGCTTTTCTCTCACTATTACACAAGTGAGAAAGCCCCCACACAGTACAGTGACTTGAATGTTATACACAAGTGTTAATCTTGAGTCTATCAGTGGGCATACATTCTCGCTCTGAGCACGTCATGTCCAAAGTCAACATAGAATCAATCACAAACCAACAATAATTACCTAGGATCAATCTATAATGTAATGTGCAGGTCAAAGGTCACCGCACAGCTGATCAAGCCGCTCTAATCTTTGAGTCCTTTTTTTTCTCTGCATCAGAAAAGAACAAATATTTGACACACTGAAGGTAAATCAATGTACAAGTGTTGAAATCAAGAGAAATACAGTAGTATGAGAAATAAAGTAGTATGTTAAGAAGCTTTGTTTGAGGCCACAAGTGGTTAGGCTGCATGACGTTACAAAAAAATGCAATATTCGATAAGTAGTAGTAGTAGTAGTAGTAGTAGTAGTAAGTAAACTTTATTTACAGTTCAGGCCAAACGTTTGGACACACTTTTTTTTAAATGTTTTTTCCTTTCATTTCAAAACTGTTTCCATGGTAAGATTCTCACCGAAGTCGTTCATTTATGAGTGAACCCATACGGAATTGAGTTTTAAACAAACAAAAAAACGTTGACATAAATTCTTCCAAATCGCTCTCACTTTGATTACTGCTTTACACTTTTGACATTTTCTCAGTGAGCTTCACGATGTCGTCCCAGAAATGGTTTTGACTTCTCAAACATGTTGAAAACGTATTTCAAAAGACGGCCGTATGAAGCTCATGCCAAGAATAAAGGGCGGCAATTTTGAAGAATTTAAAATATAAAACATATTTGGAGCTAATTCACCTGTTTTTGGTTTCCTTCATAATCCCATGTGTTCATTCATAGTTTAACGCCTTCAATGAGAATCATAGTGTGTTAATAATGTTGAAAATAAAGAAAAGCCAATACTTAAAAAGTGTGTCCAAACATTAGGCCTGTACTGTATATAGCGCTTTTCACACAATGTCACAATTTAGATAATATTATCTGTCAATAAAATTGCGATATTTTACTGAATTGTTTTGACACAATACCTTTTTCATCAAGTTGTAAAAATAGTAAAACCGATTTTTTTGTTGGTACATTTCAGTGTAATAGAAGACTTACTTATTTATTCAAAATATGATTGATATATAAAAAGAGGATCGAGTCGCCACCGTTGATTGTCTCCCCCTCTGCCCCATTTCCTGCCAAGCTGTCCTCTCTAATGAAACCAAGGTACCAACAATATTTTGAAACCAGAGTTCTTAACCGTGTAGGGTATCTGTTTTCAGCATCCGACCCGCCATCCAGTACTGCTGCGGCAACATGTCAGGAAAAACCCAGCGCCCAGAGGCCCAATCCCCATGCCACAGTACTTGCTGCTACAGGATTAGTATATTGTGCAAAGCTGAGGATGAAGCAGGGGCACCCAAACTACGAACTCCCAACAACAACTCTATGCCCAGTGTACTTTTACTGCTTCTCATATTATGATTGGAATGTAAAGTTACTTCCAATTCAACAATATGTTAGAAATCTACTTTTAGTCATTCGGAGGCTCAATGGTTAAAATGGTGTATTTGTTTATTTTTAACTGTGCTCAAATCAGAGTACACCTTCGTCAAACCTGATCCACACAAAAGAGGGGGGGGGGGGGGGGGGGGGGATTGAGTAAATGCACTTTGATAGGGTGAAATGGCTGAAGAATAGTATTAAGCGTAAAAGCACGAATTACTGTATTGGAGTTGGTGGAGACTTGGAACGGATATGGATACTTACTGGCAATGCTCAAGCGCACCGGCAGCTGTTTAGATGATCTGTTAGTCATCAGGACCCCCCCCCCCCCCCCCCCCCCCCCCTCTCTCTCCCCCTCTGTCCCCCTCCCAAACTTCGCTGCTCCCCTTTAGTGTCTCTCGTGAGAGCGTGGTGAATAGCTCCTGAAATAGAGCCCACTGAAGCGAGGAGGGAAATCTCCACTGAAAGCTTTGGACAAGGAGGGGGTTGTTGAGAGGGAGACAGCCTGTGACGCCAGCCAGCAGTGTTCTGTGGAAATGCAAAGGGGGGAAAAAGGAGGGGACGGACAAAAAAAAAAAAAAAAAAAAAACTACAACAGACCGAGAAGGCCATCGCGATAAGTGAGAAAGAAGACAGAGAAAGGAGTGTGTGAGTTGCTAAAGGGACGAGGGAGGGAGGGGGGAGGAGGAGAGCGAGAGGCGTGCACAGTGAGAGGCAGCAGAGCGCGTTGGCTAAGGGAAAGTCCATTCTGGATTTACCGCACAATATATTAAGTGGATATACTTTTTTACGCCTTTCTATTCATCAACTTTGAAAACTTTTTGTGTGACTTACCTTGGAAACAATCCTCTTCCTAACAATTAGAGCTTGAGTCTTAGCAGCACTTTTCTCGCCATGGAGTGTGGAAAGGAGTTGCTTCTACTTGGTAAGTTGTCTTTCTTTGTTTGTCAGTGAGGAAATGTAACATCAATGAATAGAGGTTAGGACGTTTCAGGGCCACGTGTCTTCACAGTTTGCGCTCCGCTATGAAATGAATGTGTGAAGTAGATGTGACCACCAGACTCAGTGCAGAAGTCGGAGTGATAACAATAAGTGGTGTTATGATGCCATAATGATGCCATAATGATGCGTGGACTTTGGTCAGAGTGGTGACAAGTCAAACGTGTTGCAGTGCCCACTAACACGCTATTGTTGTATTGTATGTTTGGAGAAGAGTATACAACACACCACCAAAGGAAACAAAAAACGTGTGAAAGAGAAACCCAGAGGTGTTCAACCTAGAGCTGGCTGGTTCCTCAGTTGGGAGTCTGTTGATTCATTTAAAAACATTGATTACATACATTATAAAGGCTATAAAGTAATTTGTATGGACATGGTTTGTAAAGTATAGAAGAAACATACAGGTATCCACTTAATTTTGAACTTCATTTAGGTATTTTTTGTTGAAAATACTAGGCCTACACTTGAGCAAAACCTATGGGAGAGTTTGTGTAAGAGGTGTAAAAAAAGGACGTCTGTCTGAGGCCTAAAAAGACAACTGCAAAGTTTCCTCCTTTACACAAGACCTCATGGGGGTCTAGACAGAAAATTGTCCCCTCAGTCTGTTCTGACAAACTATCATATTTTAATATATCTGGAGAAAAAAGAAGACCGAGTGACATTTCTCTTACTGCAAATACATACTGTACATACATTATCAGCAAAACGTGTCCATGGAAACGGATAGTTTATCAACTGAACAAAATGTTTTTTAATGCTATAAGTGATATTCATTTTCATTCATGTCACAATGTATTTTTAGTCACGGGGTTATCATTTATTAATAATAAAATTGCAGTTTAGGGAGTACTAGTCTCAAATGGGAACCTCAGTTACACACTTAAACAATTGATTGTAGTATTGAAGAAATGGAGCATGAATTGCCACAAAAGTAAGCAGAAAAGGAATTCCAAAACTATTGTACTTGTGTTACTTAAACAAAAAAGAAGCAAAAGAAAAAAAAAACACACAGTAGAATTTAAAACGACACCAACGAAATGTGACTTTTGATAAGTGTGAATCCAGTATTGCCCAAACAAGGTCATTGATACTTGGCCACATGTCATAGTAACTTCTCTTTTTCTCTTTCGACTAAAAGGACAACAGGAAGAACAGACGAAAAAAGACGCGCACAACTTTGGCGCTCATTATCACGGTCAATGAAAGTCAGCTGAGCCTGGCATAAAGTCACCCTGTCAGTATTTTGAGGTTTTTAGTTGTAAAGTCAGCGCTGGTCACACTGTCTTGCGGCTGTCTGTGGCCATCATTACATGGGAGACACAACAGAGGGCTCTATTGTGGTCCAAGCAGGGATACACGCAGACTTGAACACTGTTTATCTTACATAAGGGTTGTGTGTGTGTGTACCCCTATTAGTAGACAGAGAGTGTATATGCCATGTTCGGGGGAATTTAGCATGTGAAAATAAAACTAAAAGTCTTTACAAAACCCTGGATTATGCAATGTTTATGTTTTGCGTGACCGAAAATAATGCAGAACTAATCTGTAACACTAGTGTTGGTAAAAGGTTCCCAACATGTGTCAAATACCCCTAGAGTAAGGTCAGAGAAGTCCACGGAGTCTCTTCTGACTGAGGTTGAAGTAATTCTAAAGTAAAATTGTGCAAATTAAGAAGTGACGACCTAATAGATCAAGGATAGGCATTAGGCAAGCTTGTCTGGCTGTGGGTCAATGGGGTCTGAGTCTTCCCCAGGGAGATTTTGGAAGGAATTGATTGAATTGATTGGCTACGTGAACAGGTTTTTATCATTTTGAACAGGTTTTAATCATTTATAGTTTTAAATGATTGGGGCCAAAGCAAATATGATGGTGTGCCAGATTTGGTCTTAGGCCCTGACATTGCCTATCCCCGTCAATACGCGGCATTGATACTAAATATTTGCTCAATTTGTTCTATATAGCTACAACCTTTAAACAAAAATTAATATCATTACAAGAACAAAGCGTTGTGGTGCTGGTCAAAGTCTAGAGCCGAGGGCTTCAAGAGGGGCATGTTCTGAAATAAACAAATTAATATGGACCTACCTGGTGGTGACGGCACCGATCTCATGATGTGGTGACCTAGAAATAGTAAGATTTTGGTTAAAATAGGTCCTTTACCTGTTTATTAATCTAAGGACCAGCAAAAAACGGTCTCCCGCTGATGTCTGTGTAGGCTCTCAGTCGTACAGGAGTTGTCCATCTTCAATGACGGTTCTTGAGTCATCTTCTGTACTCTGTAGTTGAAGCGCGCACTGACGAAGCGTTCTGGATGAGAGGCGAAACGTTCAAAACTTCAACTACAGAGAACAGAAGACGACTCAAGAACCTTCATTGTAGGCGTCCCCCACTGATTTTCCTTTGTAAAAAATAAATAAGTAAAAAAAGGAAGAATGGACGTATGAGTTTGATCACTTTTTCATATTATTTTGCCATCTTTCCCTGCCGTGTTGACAGTGGTGTGCACCATGGAAACATCCTAACAAACATGACCTTTATTAACAGGTGGTTGCATGCGAGTACATGCTCAACTTTTTTTCTTTGTCTTAAAAAAAAAAAAAAGAGGCTTTAAGCCATCTGCCGTATGGATGGACTGTAGTAGTGGACCAATCGAAACACAAATTTTTGCACGTTGTCGCATTTGCACGTAGTACATGCTCAATGCTAACATCGGGCTAATTATATGGGTTTGTATTTTAATTTAGGCTCTGTATTTTCCTAATTACAGAAGAAGACTTAAGTTTCACATTATGTTGAGATACGTATGTCTTACTGGCTTTATGGCTGTCCTCAAGAAAAGCAGTAAAAGGCACGAACAATCAAAACTATCTGCAGGAAGTTTTCTCTGCAATAATGATAAAAAAAAAAAATCGCACTTTTTAGAACTGAACTTCTATTAGGAGTTTTGTTCAGAAAAGGCAGGACTCAACACTGTAATTGTAAAAAGTCAAACACTTATTTAAAAATAGGAATGCCTGCATGGACCTCAAACTGTCTTGGTTTGCAATTGTGGTTAGTTTTGGCCTTTTATATCCAATTAGGTCTTAAAAGATTATGCCAACATGGTTTCTTGGAAAACTCTAGCAAAATGACTATGCGCTGTTTTTGTTTTCTAGGTTTTATGCTGGCGGTGGCAAAATGCATCACCGCATGCCCAAAAGGTTTCATCAGACAAGCTCGTGACTGCATTGGTAACTAATTTGTAACATTTGAGCAACTTCTGTCTAGAAAGTATTGAATTTTTCTCTTTTTTTTGTAATTCAAAAGACCAGGACCAAGTTTTGCCAATTTAATTGTCTTAAGAAATGCTGTATGGTCTTATGCTAAAATTAATTGTGCATCGAATAAGCTTAATTGCTTTTCCTTTAGACGAGAATGAGTGTGACGACCCTGCATACTGTGGAGAAAATGCAACGTGCTTCAACACTAATGGTAGTTACTACTGTCACTGCTTGGCCGGGTACCATAATACCAAGGGGAGTGTGAATTTCACCTACAGTGATGGACAGTGCCAAGGTGAGTGATATCCATAGAATCTAAACAAAAACATGTTTTCTGTGCCCTCTAACTGAACTGGGTTACTTTATTTTGTCAGATATTAATGAGTGCACAGACAATGTGAATATGTGCGGGCCAGCCTCCCTGTGTTCCAACACCATAGGGAGTTACCAGTGCACCTGTCGCATAGGATACATGATGAATCACACCAGGGTGCTGTGTGAAGGTGAGTGCCTCTGAGCGGTTAATGCATGTGACCCTGTTTGTTACGTGTGGGGCTGAATACCTTTTCATTTCTTTGGATTTACGATACTACCGTCTGAACAATACGTCAGTGATAAGATCCTAGCTGCTGTGGTTGGGTCTTTGGGCGAGACATTAAATCTATGTCGCACAATTGTGGGGTGTTGCTGATGCTTTTAGTGGAGTTGGAAACCACTAAATAAATGTAAAACAAATAAATGAATAATAATAATAGAGCTTAAATCCACAGGTCACAGCAATGTAAATAAGTGTATGGAATAATTGTATGGACCCAATTAACCAAATCTGGAAGCTTCTTGAAAAACGCACAAAAATGTGACAACAAACGTGCGATCAGTCTTGTAGGCCTTAGCTTTCAACTGAGGCGTTACACTGTAATTGGGGCCATACAATTATTTACACATTTCAACCTAACTGAGATTTTAACACATGATTTAACTGCGATGAGGAACAACTTTCGTACATTGTGTCGATGACAAAGTACTAATCAAGAAAGCTTACGTTAAAGGCACTCTCACGGCATTGTTTCAAGTTGTCTGTACAAAAGCTATTTGTAGAGTTAGATATCGCCGTAAATGGACTGTCAGCAGCTGTGACTTTTTTTGCCCCCAGGTTTGCCATTGCTTCATAATTTTAAATAGGTAATACCTAAGATCTCTATACATTACTGGGCAAATTACCTCCCTGTCAATGTTGTTGGTTTGGTCACAATGATAATGGTTACCTACATCAGCAAAATTCCTCCGTTAAAAGGGTAATAAACCCTCCTGAACAAAGCCCTTTTCATTTGTAATTCTACAGTAATAGTTAACCTCTCTTGTAAAATGTCTGTAAAAATGCCACGAAATAATTTATGTGTAGAGCGAGAGAGCAAAAGATGTGTCATACTGAGCTCAATACGGGAAACGGTACAAACCTCAAAGACAACAGGAGTCAAATTAAGACCATGCAACTTAATACTAATTCCCACTGATACACTTACGATACCATTATGACGTGGCTTAAAGATATTTTCATTTATCATTTACAGATATTAACGAATGTCAGAATGATGGACAAGTGGCAGGCAGCCTCTGCGGAGTGGGGACTTGCAAGAACATCGATGGGAGTTACTGGTGCAATTGTCCAAAAGGCCACACAAACTATGGGAACGCCGGGACTCCATGCTCAGGTACAATTCTTTATTCAGGTGCCTTAATTTCCTTTGGCCCATATGCCGACTGCACACACTGAACTGTGGGACAGTGAGAGCGTGTGAAACTAATAGTAACTAATAGATAAGGATTCTGAAAGTTTTGAGTTCATATCTAGATGACGTTTGAAATTTTGGGTAATTTCAAGGGAATCTGATAATTGTTCACCATTTTTAGATAAGACATAAAAGTTGTATTGTTGCGCAATGTTGTTCGAGGCATTTACATTTTCTTGTAGCTCAATGGAAAGAGCAGAATGTTACGAAGCACTAAAGCGAAGAGGTATGGACTAAAACATGCAAGCAGTGGTGGAAGAAGTAGTCAATATTCTTAAGTAAAAGTGCAAATGCAGGACCAAAAATGTACTTAAGAGTAAAAGTATCTGATAAAAATTGTACTTAAGTTAAAGTACAAAAGTATGCATTGTAAAATGTACTTTATAAGTAAAAAGTAAAAGTATTTAAGAGTTTAATGTGCAGGATTGTTCAAATCATTTGAATCAAACCAGGCCTAAACGAGTAAACCACAATCAGGTCAAAAACAGGAAGTAAACACGAGGGCTGTTTCATAAAGCTGACCTACTCTGTAAACTCGGCTTATTTGTCCAAGTCTGGCTTATTTTGTTGTCTTTTCAGTTTCATAAACCAGGCTCACTCTGAGTCTGGCTCAGTTACTATGGAAATATAGTCAGAGAGCAGCTATGTTTCTTCTTTGTGGAATCCAACACCAATGGGCAATGTTAAAATGACACAAGCAGGGTATTAGCGCCATCATCTGGCCAAAATGTATGTTGTCCTCAAAAGTATATCACAAAATCAATTACTTTATGAAATAAATTATAAATATACACCAACATTGTCTTTGTGTCTCATCTGTGAAATACAAAGTTGGGTGACATATTAATGTCATTATGTGTCATCAAAAAGCTTGTCCAACAAAAGGAACTGTAGCCCACAGGACCATTGCTTAATTTGTAAATTATCATTTCAGGAACACTTTTGGTCTGATGTGATGGATTTGGGGAACAGGCCAAAACATTTGCCAGAACACTCTCATTAAACACCAATATGTCAGATCAAATCTTTGCCGGATCCTCCTAAATGTTTCCCGGCTCCTTTATCCTGAAAAACTGAAAATTGGGGGAATGCGTTCCCCCAAACGGGGGATCAAATTAAGCACTGCACAGGACCCACCCTCATGACCTGTGTCCCGTGTCAACAGAGTTTTATTTTTTTCCTATTATGTGTTTCAATTCCTGGGGGGAAAAGAAAAGTGTTTAAATTCATAGGCCGATTTATGTTCTTCCCAGTGGGTGCCCAGTCCAAAAAAAAAAAAAGGTTGAGACTGGAACCGATCTCGCAGCCTCGTGAATGGGAGCCCTGCGCTCCACCTATGGAGCTAACGTAGTTGTAGCGACTCTAAGCCTATGTCGCTAGTATAGAAAGGGAAAGGGTCCTGTACCTCAGATGACGCGCTGGTTTGTAGTAATAGGAGGCACGACTGAATCGCGTCTTTGCTGGCTGATGTACGTTATAAACAGCGGCTTTGTGGTTTAATGGATTTGTTACTATCTAGATTGAATCTTGTACACGGTTCAGCATGCTTAATCACCAACTAACGAAACGGTCAACGAAAAATACGGCTACCCAGATTCCATCTCTAGCCATTACCTGGGCACCGGTGAGGTGCCGTATTTGAACACTACGGCATTCACCGCCTGCGTCCACGTGACTGACGCCCCCTAAGCGTTGCCCAGCAACCAGCCATGTGACACGATGGCTGTTGTTTTATGTGGCTCCTACAGTAGTGAAACAAGTGGCCTGTAAAGTATGCTGCGTGTTCACGCTTGGCCATGATTTGTCAATGAACTCTGTGATTGTTAGTGGGGTCTGCTAATTAGTTGAACCTGTCTTGAATTAGTGAGATTAGCCAAGCTCGGCGTCTCTTCTGTCAGTCTACCCCAGGGAAACTGTGGCTACAACTGTAGCTTACCACCATCAGCCTGGAGTGAATGAACCCCCCTCCCTTTCATGTGTGAAGCGCTTTGTGTGTGACTTGTGTCATGTGAAAAGCGCTATACAAATAAGATTCCCTTCTTTGGTGAAACCCAGTAATCGCAGCTTGACTTGTTGTGCCTCACGTAAGCCATAAGCCAGGATTTGGAGCCTAAGCCTAGCTTTACTGAGCGAGTTTTATGAACTAGCCCTTCGGTCTAAACCCGGACTAAACTAGGTCAGGTCTAAACCAGATTCAAATAAGGTCTAAAGGAGTAAACCACCAAACCAAGTCTAAACTGGGACTAAACCAGTTCATCGTACAGAGTTCACTATGAAAATAAAATACTTTTACTTTTAACCCATTTTAAAAATGTAGCGGAGTAGAAAGTATTCATCATAACATGTACTTAAGTAAAGTAAAAGTACCTATAATTTGTACTTTTTACTTGTACTTTTTACTTTATTACTTTCCACCACTGCATAAAAAAGCATTTTAGGAGGGCACCACCTCATGACATCCACTGGTGGAACGGAGCATTGAGCTCTCGAGAAGGAGCCTGAACATGTAAGATCACTCAAATGAACATGAAAAAAGATTTTGGTTAATAATAAAAGCAGGACTTTGACTATTGACTACATATTGGGCCAATATATGCACTTAGTAGATTATCGTTTTTTGTTCAGTTAATTTATCCGACTAAATGAGATACACAAGGCTATTTCTGATACTTTAATGACACAGTTGATGCCTACACATCTTTGCAATAATTATATTTCATATTATTTGGCTAAAAGCTTTTCAAATCGGCTCCAAAACATTAGTAGCTCTGGAACAGCAAAGCTCATATCAGTCGATCATATTTGGTAATATATTCAACTTTTAGCTAAACCTCCCTCAGAGTTGGACCTCGTGCTTTAAGCTCCTTCACAAACTGACATTAATTTTTTGCCCCGACCCTGAGCCTGCACTTTGTGTTTCCATTGCAGTCTGCTCTGAGTTATGCAGAGCTAGATACGATCTGTAATGCTGTATGGTCCTTGAGATAAGGCTTTTATTGCCATTCACTGATGTTATCTACTGGCCTTGTACCAGACAAGAGCGAAATCTAATGTAATCACAATCACACTTTGTTATTTTTACAGAATTGGACTGTGACAGCTTCACCGCACCAGGAACGGTAAGTCCTACCTGCACACATAGCATAGACAAGAGCACTGTAATCGAGAAGTCATTTTAACAAGTAGCCCATCAAATCAAGTAAACATGAATTTATGTTCAGTTCAAAATGAGTGTATTGGTTGTGGACACTACAATTAAGTAATAACTGCTATTGACTCGGGCTTTCTCTAATCGTTCCAAAAACATGTTAAAATTGGCCTCGGTAAATGGGCCTAAATACGTATAAACTGTAGTGATTGAATTTGAGAAATTGTCCTGGTTTGTTATCCCCATTCAAGTTGCTACAAGTAACAGCTCATCTTGGAGAGCCCATCAAATATAAAATTAAAATAAAAGTCGCTCAGAATAAGCAGTGATGAATGAAAAAAATGAAATATTGAAAAAAATGAAATATTTTCCTCTGTAGCTAAACATAAATAGTGTTGGTCTCTTTGAGTTGGACTAAAGGGATAATTAGACTTTTCCATAGAAATCAAAAGTTTTTCTGTAGGGCTCTAATTGCATCGTTCTGCTTTTTTCCCTTAGAAGCGGTGACGCACTAAACTACGTGTACCCATTTAGGATTTGTATAATTGAACCTCTGTTTTGCTTTCGTAGTCTCCCTCTCCCTCACTAAGCGGCCTGGCAGCCATTTTCTCCATGATGAAGAACAGCTGTTTGGCTCTGTCCACCCAAACTGCCCTTGAGGAGGGGAAGACTGATGGAGAGGCGCTACTGGAGGTTAGAAAAGCACTTTCAAAAACACATTCACAGACGCACAAATTACCTTCAGGTGTTTTACTGTGTGTCTTGTTTTGGAACAGAAACTTTTCACCGCTACCGAGTCCATCCTGTCACCCGTTCAGCAGCTGGACCGGGGGGAAGATGTGACTGACCTGCTCCATACAGTCGAGGACTCCATCAGGTTCATCGGACCGCAGCTTAAACACAACAGCACCCGGATAGAGACCACTGAGACTGGTAGGATAGGAATTATTTAGCTCTAACTCGGTTTACAAATTGTGTTCATAAGCATTTTTTTCCACATTACATAAATCAATACAAGTGAATTTGAACAATATTCTGCTTTTGTAAAAACAAAAACCTCATGAACATGGAATGAAAACAAGTAGCATGATGTAAGAAAACAAACTGAAGTAGATCATTCCCTAAATGTTAATAGTAGTAATAATAATAAAAGTTACAAAGGTTTACGGTAAACTTTTCAATGAACAGTTCATGAGCTTAATTTTAGCTGATGTTACAGGAATTTCTGATCAATCTAATTATAAATTACAATAACAATCTGTGTATAGGAACTTGAAGGCCGTGAAAGCCTGTAAATTATGTGTCAAAGTTTTAGCTGAACTTTTCACACGATTCTGTGGCGTTTCCGTGGTGTAAATAAAGCAGCCTTTAAAACTTTTATCATAGCGAGACACATATTGACGTTTACACAGCGTTGAGGGTCACAGATCGGTTGTCAATGCAGTGAAACCTTCAACTGGGTGAGTTTAAGAGTGGTTTTAACTGTGTCCCACACATTTATTTAGACTTGAATGCTTAATGCAGCTCTGTTTTGGACTTAAATATAGAAATGGTTCTTAAAGTCACATTTTCTTCCAGCAAAGTTTGATTTACAAATTAAGCCCTGGTCAACTCTGTGTGAACCGTGTCAAAACCATTGACATAATATTAATAGACTCTGTCTCCTCACTCCTCCCCAGAGCCGTGGGAACATATTTTGGTTATTTCCCATTTACTAATATTACTTGCAGTAGACAAACTATCCACCAGGGGGTGCTGCAGCACCTTCAGCACCCTGGGTTACCACGGCCTGGCTCCTCCCTGTTTTCCATATTAACTACGTTCAAGGGGAAAATCATGGCGGATTTACAGACTACTCCTACCCTGCTCTGACGGAGCATGTTCCTAAAAAGGGCATAAGTGCGGGATCTTCACTGTAGACTCGTCCCTCGCGTGACGTATAGTTCAGTTGTAACCGCACCATTAGCGCTCATGCTAACGGCCTGTCAATCAAAGTCCGGCCCTCATTAGTGTACGTGATTTCTAAAATGTTCCTTACGAAAATTATGTAATTGTGCCTAACCCATCATTATCACAGGAGGAATATCTAGTTGTAGAAAGTTTAGGAAAATTGGGCATCGTGCTTTAAATTCGTTTTTAACGTTTCTAAAGTGCAAGGCTTGCTTATGGAAGACTAGCTTGTTCTGCCGCTCCATATGGAGGTACTGCAGCAATGTCGTCCCCTAGTGTCGTGGTCATACAGCAGCGCGGCCATTGTTCAAAACACTGTACATACAAGTATGACTGATGTTTTTTAGTAGAACTAATGTCTGAATTGTTGGGACAGATGCTGAGATCGCAGTGCAGAAGGGAGAAAAACGACCGACTGGACCAGTGACCCTGATCAGCGAAAACGCACGTCTCGACACGGACTGGGACACAGCCTCTGGGACAGGGCCATACCCTGGTAAACTTTCATTATAGTTCATAAGTGTTGTTTTATAAAGCATGCGTGAAAAGGTGAACATAAAAGTCTGTGATATTTGTTCCCAGGGTTTGCCATGGCTGCGCTGTTAAGTTACAAAAACCTGGACAAATATGTGAAAAAGTCCTTTGATGAGCTCAGGGCGGGAAAAAAAGGCAACGCGGATCCATCGTTTCACATCAACTCTAAAGTTGTATCAGTTGTTGTGTCCAACCCTGCCACTCAAAACCTGAGCCAACCGGTCTACATAACACTCAGACACGAAGAGGTAAATATTAAAAATTTGAGGATAATAAACAGTCAGCATGATTTGTTTTATAACAAGAGCTCATAGTCCTCAGATCCATTAAGCAGCTCTTCATTCCGAACTTTATTTTGTTCTAGAAATCATCATAGTTAGAAATATCATCTGTATTAATTCTGTTGTGAATAAGATATTGTTTGATATGCGAAGTCATTGGGAATTCAGGTGTTTTATGTTTTTCACTCTGTTGATCAGGCCAGCGAGGAGTCTAAGGGGCTGAAGTACATGTGTGCGTACTGGAACGACAGAGGGGCCTGGGCCACAGATGGCTGCAGTCGTCAGAAGACGTCTAATGCCACACACACGGTCTGCCGCTGCGAACATCTGAGCAGCTTCGCCGTCCTCATGGCGCTGTATCCTATAGAGGTAAAGACTCACAGAGAGGCAACGATTAAAGGAAAGAATATTGGATGACAGATTTGTATTCACAATACCCTTAATTATCACAAAAGATGTAAAATAAGCTAGAGAAAAGGCAAAAAAAAAGATTTTGTCATTCTAACTTTTCTCATATAAATCTATGGATTCTGCTTCTCTCGCTCTTGTCTTCAGGTGTTGACCGTAGTCAGTCTAAAACAGAAGTAAACCAACATAAACAAAACAGATAAGGAGTTAGTAATATGTAATTGTTACAGCAATATCAAAGAAACTATAATTACTATGCATAAACGTTTTAATCATGATGGTATTTCCTTCTGTATTGTTTGGCCGGGCCACACACTCCTCGCTAATGTCTGTTGATTTTTCATCAAGTCCTAAAAGCTCATAGCTTTGGTTTTGTGGTCTGAACTGTCATCGCTGGTGCGGCTCCAAACCTAAACCATTTTCCAACAGAGGCGAGTATCTGTTCCCCATGAAGCGCTCCCTATAAATCCCTTAATCTGCACTGCGTTGCCCAAACAGTAAACAGACAACAGACAAGCACAGCAGTGAATAGGCCAAAGGGAACACGAAGTGTGTGAGGAAAGCTTATGTTGCGCCATGTCTGAACTTAAGACTTTAAGATACTGTATTACTGCTTTCATCCTTAATTGTGTTTTTAAATAACCATGAATTTAAAAAAAAGTTTTACGATTTTGCAAAGGGACAATCTTACTTATTGTATCCTGACCAGTGGCTGTGTAAAGATGGCCTACTTTAAGATGGAACATTAACACACGAACACATGACGATTGATGAGAAAATGAATCAATATTTCAATGTTGCTCTCAATTACAAAGACATTAAGCCTTTCAGCACCATTATATAATCTTGGAAAAACATTTTAAATGGATCTTGAAGTCAAGTGGTCTTTTTTTGACGCAAAAGATCTTGTTTCCCAACCTAAGTTGTGCCCTTGACTTACAAAACTTGGGCCCTAAGTTACCATGGCCCGACATAATCACCCGCTATTTCTCCCCTCCCTTTCTTCTCCCTCATGCCACTTCCAGGGCACCATCAGCATTGGAAAGTGTAATTGAATGTCTTTTTACTCCCTTTCCTGCTACTCTGTCGAAATATAGAAAAGGAATGGTTCCTTTTTGAAGTTTGCGCTGCTAGTCAAGGCAGCCTGCTTCCATTTAAAGTCTCCAAGGTGGCACAAACCCGATCATTTTCTTGCGTAAAAGTGGAGACAGCTGCACATTACTTCCAAATCCAGTAGCATGGTGACTATAATATATGTGATTAGCTTTTCGAACAGCCAGTCACAGAAGCACAAAATGTGTTTATTTCAGCGATGAATGCCCACAGCCCTACAATGTGATCAGCAGCATTGAACAAATTATCCAGTCTCTGTGAAACATTCCCTGTCACCAACCCATTGCCCATAGGCATCTTGTTCGAGAAATAAATCCATTCACATTCTTGTAATCTATTTTGCAATTCTGTAAGATCCTGAATGTTCATGTTTTTGTTTTCTCAGCACACCTTTGGACTCCGGTTAGTGACTAGGATTTGCCTGGTCATCTCCCTGCTGTGTCTGGTCATGAGCATCTTCACCTTTGCCTTCTGTCACTCCATCAAAGGGACGCGCACCACGATCCACCTCCACCTCTGCATCTGCCTCTTTGTGGCCGACCTGGTCTTTCTCGCTGGCATCTCGCAGACTACACCAGTGGTATGTTTACACAAGGGTGGACGTCCTCACTCTGTTAGCAGCTAAAATAAACACTACAGACTTCACGAACCCTAACCCTAAGATAATACACACATTCCCCTCCTCACCTCAGGACAAAGACAGAGTTAACTTTTATTACTCATTACACAAAAGGACATCAGCTCCAATGATGTGTTTTCCCAGTTTTAAATATTTCACGTAACCAATTATTTGTGGTTCCTCGTCCGTTTCCTTTTCCTCCTAAATCCGTCTCCTTTGTATCCGCTTCCGTTAAGCAGCACAAACAAGGCGACTGACCCTATTATCAGACCTGAACTTCCCATAGACAGGTGAATGAACTATGTGTTTAATTATTAAGCTTTTTATAGCGGTTGAAATTATATCCAAACATTGGGTAATTTGTTCCTCCACAATTATCTGATAAACACTATCATGGTTAAAGCCACTCAAATGCTGATACTGGCATTATGTTTACTCTGTCAGATTGCTACAAACTTGCGCAACAGATGTATTTTCTCCACATGCAAGAATGCAATCATGATATAGCAGAGTGTGTTTCTCCAGCCACAATGAAGTGTAGTATTATTACTGCATAATTTCCTCAATACACAGCAAGTAAAAATTCTTGAATGTATCTGTTACCCAATCATAAAGTAAACTACACCAGCTGCTGCAACTACCAGTATGAAGTTTTTGTTTGTTTACCTTTTGCCTCTTTGTCCATCTCCTGAAGTAAAACCATTCACCTTTTTGTTTTTCCATGTTTTTAGGGCGGCTGCCAGTTTGTCGCTGCCCTGCTGCATTACTCCTTCCTGGGGGTCTTCACCTGGATGCTGTTGGAGGGGGTGCAACTGTACCGGATGGTGGTCCTGGTTTTTAACGCCACAATGCGACCTCTTTACCTCTACATGTTTGGTTATGGGGCGCCCCTCGGCATTGTCATAATCTCTGCCATCATCAGACCCACGGGATACGGCACAGAGCAGTAGTAAGTTCACATATTTATTTACAGTTACCAACAAGAGGGTGAATCTACTTTTACACATTAGAAGATCCTAAAGGACAAGATATTTCATTTTTCTGGAAAGAATAACATAGAATTACTTGTATATTTTCCGCCTTTGCAGTTTGCAAATGTGTTTGCAGAAGTGTTCGAATTATGGTTATGATCGTGATGATTTAACCTTCGAGGCCAAACAGGGAACTTAAGTTATGCTAAAACAAAATGACTGTGAAATATTGAGTTTTCCTTATTTTATTGTATATTATCTTTATTTTTTAGCACATCAGTTACTAAAAACAGAAATTCACCCAGATCTTACGTAATATGAAAGAAAAGAAAGAAATTCCCAACACATAATGATCATTCAAAGTTTATGAACTGAAAATTACATAATTTAATTTTCTGATTAAAAAGAAAATCACAAACATATGTGTGGGATTTTTGTGTGAGTCCATAATATTTATGCAATAAATGGTTAAAGTTTTCCTTGATGCAGTTATCTTTGTGCTGATGTAAACTAAATGCCATGAATCGCATGTGTTTCTGCTTTCACTCTGCAGCTGCTGGCTTTCTCTGAAAGACGGCCTCATCTGGAGCTTCTTTGGACCCGTGTGCGTCATAATCGTCATGAACGTCTTATTCTTCATCATCACGGTGTGGAAACTGGCTCTGAAGTTCGCCAGTCTGAACCCAGACCTGTCCAAACTGCATAAAATCAGGTGAGTGGTGAGGTTCATATCCAGACAGACTCGTAGCTTTTAATCACACTCGTCAAACTCGCACTGTGCGATCAAGCAAGTCTGTTAGTGGCAGCTTTAGGAATTGGAAAATGCACAAATGGAAAGAAACTGGAGTAAAATCCTTGGAATGTTTTCTTTGCAAGAACGTATTGAATTCCCAATGCCATCCATCGACGCGGCTCTTTGCTGTTAAAGTCAAAGCTGCGTCAAATTCAGCTTTGGTCAGAGGTTTGTTGGAGACTCATAATCAACTATCATCAACACCCTATTCATTTCATTTATAGTATTTCAAAAGAGCTTAAAATGATGTCAAGGACAGTTTCAAAAATATTACATAAGGTAAGTACAAATAAATCTTTGCCATTTTGCAGTTTTAAACTTTAAGCTTTGAAAAGTTCTTGATTGATTATAGCATACACAAAGGTTTAAATCACACCTGCACATCTGTATCATTCTTCAGAAACAGAATTCAACGGTCTCGCCTTCAAAACCTGCCCTGGTTTTGGAAGCACAGCGTGGTAACTAAAACCATAGTGCAATTATTTTTGAATGACCGTAAGACTTAAAAATATGGTGAATATCCTTTGTAACTTTTCAGTTTATAAAGAATCGGGTAAATACTTGATTAAAATAGTGGGATTACCTGTCATGAGTTGTCACACATTTGATTAGCCTCCATCATTTATCTATTTATTTGTCATTGTCTATGGGAAAAATAAATGTGGATTTTACATCTGAAACGGGAGCGGGTTTCGCGGTGGGCAGGACTGTTTAGCTCCTGGGAAAGGTCTGGCTTTTGTAGGCAAGTGGTTAGTGTCTTTGCCTTTCATGTGCATTGTCAGAAATGACTAGATGCCAGCGCCAAAGTAAACTTATGCCTCGCTATTGGTAACACTAAAATGTGTGGTTTGCTGTAATGATCACTAAAACAATACTACAGTCTCAGATCCATTTTAATAACCATTTAACTAGACCTTGTATGAATGAGACTCCGTTTGCGGCCTATGACTCACTTTGTGGTCCGGGAATTACAGCTGCTTTTAGTGAAGAAAAGACAGGAAACAGGGAGTGAGAAAAGTGTTACACAAAATAATATCCTACTATAAATTAGACCGGAGTAGGGCCGAGGTGATTCACTGCCACTGAGCGCATCCCTCCCCACGTTTTTCTCTTCCTGGATCTTATCTGTATTTACTTTACAAGTTTTCAAGGGGGAGTTTTCATGCGCTGAGTCATAGTAAACGTCTGGGATTTTGTAAATATTTTCTTGATGCTTATCTGCCCCCTCCTCTTTTCTGCAGAGCCTTCACAGTGACAGCCATAGCCCAGATGTGCATACTGGGCCTCATGTGGGTGTTCGGCGCCTTCCTGTTCGAAGGGGCCGCAAACTCGGCGTTCGCCTATAGCTTCACTATCCTCAACGGCCTGCAGGGGGCGCTGATCTTTATCATGCACTGCCTACTGTCGAAACAGGTAAGATGGTAACCAGACTGGGCTTTTGTGGGAAAAACACGGTTGCTGGAATGAATTTGGCTGTGTTGCTGTTCGACTTGGTGTGTGAGGCGTCTCTATGGGAGCAGTCAGTTTCATAATTTTAAAGATAAAGAGCAAAACCTCAAGTAGTAAAACAAGTACACACTTAATGACGTTGAAAAAATCTTCTTTTTTTTGCCAGATGCCACAAATACTAATGATGAAGTGGACTCGCAGCAGATTCATTCCACATATTTTACTTACACAGCATTCTCTCATTTACATATCAGATTTGGGGCCCTAATACTGTAATACAGGATATTTCAAATGGTAAATTAGGAGCAACGTGCCCACAGATGGCTCAATGCTATTTTCCACCTTGTCCTTGCTATTAAGCCTGATCCCCTTAGAATATTATATTACAATTAGAATATACTGTATTAAAATACATATCGTACCGGGCCCTCTGAACCGTGATACGCCCCAGCCCTACAGATTAGCGTGTACAGTTGTGCCTTTGGGCAAGACACTTCATTCACCTTGCCTATGAATGTGGTGCGTATGCAGCAACACTTCCGAGAATCTACTTCAAGAGTGGCAATGTGGCTACATTGCTTACCACCACAGAGAGTAGAGAGAGAATGAAAAGGGACGTCAGTTTTTAATCTTGCTCAATTGTAATATACAGTGCCTTGCAAAAGTACTAATACACCTGGAACCTTTGCACATTTTGTCATGTTTACAACCCTAAACGTAAAGATTTTATTTAGAATTGTTTTACTGAAAGTTCACACACAAGTAACAGACAACTGTGAAGTGAAAGCAAAATGATACATGATTCTGTTATTTTTCAAAGAAATAGAAAACCGAAAAGTCGGGCGTGCACAAGTATTCATTCAGCATGAATTAATGCTTTGTGGAACCCCCTTTTTTGCAATAACAGCTGCAAGTCTTTTGGGGTATGACTCTACAAGGTTTGCACATCTAGAGACTGGCATTGTAGCCCATTCCTCTTTACAAAACAACTCAAGCTCTGTCAAATTAGAAGGAGAGCGTTTGTGAACAGCAATTTTCAGATCTTTCCACAGATTTTCAATTGGATTTAGGTCAGGACTTTGACTGGGCCATTCTAACACATTAATATGTTTGTTTTTAAACCATTCCATTGTAGATTTAGCTTTGTGTTTAGGGTCATTGTCCTGCTGGAAGGTGAATCTCCGCCCCAGCCTCAATTCTCTTGCTGACTCCAGCAGGTTTTCCTCCAAAATGTCCCTATATTTGGCTCCATCCATCTTCCCAACTATTCTTACAATCTTCCCAGTCCTCGCTGAGGAAAAGCAGCCCCATAGCATGATGCTCCCCCCACCATATTTGACACTGGGGATGGTGCACTCTGACGATGAGCAGTGTTAGGTTTGCTCCATACATAACATTTTGCATTTGGGCCAAAAAGTTGGTAGCCGTGTCCTCCATATGACTTCTAACAAACTTCAAACGGGATTTGTGTAGAGTACGACTTATAGTTGTCCCATGTACAGGGTCCGAGGCTCTGAGGCCCTCACAGAACAGCTGTAATTATACTGAGAGTAGATTACACTCATGTGGCCTCTATTTAATGGTTAGGGCAAGGTGTAAACTTTCTGCAGTCATTAGGAATGTTATAAAGGCAATTTAATGCACTTAGAAAAATGCTGTTTGAATACTTATGCACGGCCCACTTCACTTTTCTATTTTTTGAAAAATAACAGAATCAAGTATAATTTTGCTTTCACTTTACAGTTGTCCGTTACTTGTGTGTAAACTTTCAGTAAAAATTTCTAAATAAAATCTTTATGTGTATGGTTGTAAACATGACAAAATGTGCAAAAGTTCAAGGTGTATTGGTACTTTTGCAAGGCACTGTAAGCCATTATTATTGCCTGCTTTACATGTAGGCTACTTTTTCATATTTTAATTATTTATTTAATTTTGCGACATGGAGACATAATTTTCAGACTTCCTTGTTGAGTTATAATTTGGATCGAGCTAATGTCTAATTTTCTTCATACAAACTGATCTAGAACAGATGCTCCAAATAAACTCAAATAAGCATGCACTGGAAATCTGTGTTTGATTTCGTATCAGACTTTTCATAATAGAATGTTGTGCTATTTTAGAAGAAGCTATTTGTTGCACTCTGTGCTGTGTAATTTGCACTGAGCCTCTTTTATGGAAACGCCATCAAATATTGCTGTGTTGGCGCCCTCTGCAGGTACGAGATGAGTATGCACGTTTCTTCTCCTGCATCTGCACACCAGAGAAGAAGAGGTACTCCGACTTACTCAGCAGCACAAACCCCTCCAGCAGCCAATCGCAGTCACAGGTCAGTATAATACAGACAATGTCATATATGCCAATGTTCTCTCTCTTTATCTCACACTTGTGTATGTTTGTATAGGGCTCTCGGAGCGGGCAGAACACAGGAGAGTCACAAATCTGAGAGACTCCTTAAATAACATTTTACTCGTAGTTTTCTTTATTATTTAAGCATTGCTATAATGCAGCCAGTCCTGAACTGGATTTGGGAGGTGTATAATGTTTCATATGAACCCAGGCCTAAAGATGATTGGTTTTTAACATTACTTTTTATTTTATTTTGACACCTTTAGTTTATGGTATTTGACGAATAAGTTGCTTGGTAGAAAATGACTTTATGTTGCCTATAGTTGCAGACATAAGTAAGTGAATATTGTATGTTTGCATGATAAACATAATGTAAATGTTCTTAACCATGAAAATCCAAATAACGGTAACGACTACAGAATGTTCCTAGAATGTGATAAATGTTCATGGTGGACGTTCTACATAATAAGCATAAGCTGTATTACTGGGAGAAAAGATAGATATATTTATTTTACACAAAGCCTTAACTATTGTTGTAGTTGTTTTTGGTATTATTATTATTGGACACATTACTGAAACAAAGTTGTCTCTTTTAAACATGGGAAACTATAAGCAAAGTTTAAACAACAAAATAAGTGTTTTTTTGTCACTTGTGGCTCTACCACTGAAGCAAATGTATTGTAGGTGTTACTGCTGAGCTCTGCTTGATTCCCAAGAATCTGTGACGTGTAAATAAACAAAAAACAAACCCAGTCTATTGTAGACTAAATATTCTTAAGATGTCATCTGTACTGGTTTGTTTTCATGTTGCAGACATTTCGCTTCTCTCCTAAGAAGCTTGGTCAGCAGCAAATGATTTTCATGCAGCAGGATTATTATATACTGATCCAGAAGGGAGGGGCTTACCTTCTTATTGGTACCACCCGTATTTATTCAAAATGCTGCTCTCAACCATTTCCCATTGCCTCTATTACAGTCGTTTTCACATCAAGAATCACAAGAAATATTTTACATTTCAACTACTTCCAGGCCTAGCTCAAGATCAATTGAGACTGTTCTGGGTCTGAAAAGGGTCTAAAACAGACCTACTGTGAAGTAATAAAACTAGATATAATCAATGTCTAAACCAGAAAAAATATATAACTTAGACACATAACTATAGCATAAATCATATTATATGTAATTATTATTAATAAAGTCTATAATAAAAGATGACCCTGAGGATCTGAAGAAACCCACCAGTGGAACACACCACTGCTTTATGCATAGTGTGTAGCATATCGGCATCAACAACCCTGTTTACCCTGCCCTGGATCAGTATGTAATCAGCCTGCAGCTAGAAGATCATTAGGTGAGGCAACAACCTAGTAAAGATGACCGCATACGAACATTTTCTCTACATTGGATAACTCCTGTTGAACAGAGAGCTTCAGCTTACACAGACAAACCTAGTCTAGGGGATTGCTGCATTGGGCCCTGCCTTAGCTTCCTGTTCAGCACAGACCATTTACGGAGATAAATTCCTTGTTTCTTATCACATTTAATTGCAGCTTGAGCACAGAACCACCAGAACCTTTTGCTGTTGTTGGGAGCTTTTATTTTACTGCACTTTTATGTCTGAAACTTGACACCAGCCTTACTGCTACAAATACAAGGACAGTTTACACATTGTATAAAGCTACAACTGTAATATTATGTTTTCATGTACTGTTTCATTTATAGTTATGTTTTTTAATGTCAATCAATAGTTTATTTTTACTTTTTCCCGTATAAACTGTCCTCTCTTACTGTATGTGTGCTCCACTTTTACAGAACATGTATATATTTTATTGTTAGAGCTTTCTATGTGAAAAGTGAAATGCCTTGTGGAGCATTTTGTGAATGTAAAAACCTCTTTACAGGCATATGAGCTTATTTTTGTACTGATGTTGTATGATTGGTACCGTTTTCTTCATAGAGCAATTTGTAATAAAGTTTTTTTTTGCAATATTATAGAGGTCATTGAATTGGTTAATTAATTTATTTATTAACACAAGAAGAGCTGAAAGTTTATTATTTTGCACTTTATTCTCAGGGCTTGATGTTTATGTGAGCAGTGACTGTCCATCTTACATATAATGCAAATACAAGAAGAAAGAAGAGTTGAGAGACAGCCATTCTCAGAGTCAAGAGAGTGCCTCTCTTATTGATCTGACGACTTTCTCCCCTCCCTTCTTTTTACAGTAGGCTATTATGCACTTTTTTCTTTTCTGCTTTGCTTCCTTTATTGACAAACTCCCAGGTACCCCCTACCCCACTTTGGGAAGCAGTGACATAGGCCTATGGTGACTGTAAAAAGAATAAATAAATAAAATAACATTGCAAAGAATTATGTCGCAACAGGTCGTGACAATTTAGCCTATGGGTCAGTGTACTTGTGGGTATTTGGATTTCCTTCACTGAAATGAAAATAAAAAATCGAAAAACAAGTCGTTTTTCAATTTTGGTTTGCAAATCAAAAAACGAAAAATGAAAAAAGAACAGCAATTTTTCTTCTTATATCCGAGTAAAAGAAATTGTTCAAAAAATAAAGCTGATTTTCATGTTTGCATTGTATATTTAATAAACAAAAACAAATTAAGACAAAAACGAAATACGACCCAAAATCGTTTTATGTAACCGGAAGTTGTCATAGTTGTACGCCAAGAGCGCCAAATATAAACGCCTTTTAAATGTGCAGTAATCATGGACCTATTATAATAACGGCAGTAATGGTCTAATAGATCCATGAGTATAGTATCAAGCTGCAGTTTGCGCATAAACAGCGTTACATCCGCCTCATCATAGGCAGCCTGCGGCTCGAAGTGTGCCGCTGTTTTGGCACATTTAGGCCATTCCTTTGGTTGGTGGCTGGCAGACACTATAGGCACTAATAGGAATGATGACATAAAAAAAAAAAATCTTTATAGAGGCCAGAGTCTGGGGCCTCCTTTGTGCACAGTCACGCACTGGTGTGCACCGAAGAGCGCATGAAAGGAGACCCCAGACTCCGGCCTCTTATAAAGATTTTTTTTTTTTTATCAACAATGTCATCATTCCTATTAGTGTCTATAGTGTCTGCCAGCCACCAACCAAAGGAATGGCCTAAATGTGCCAAAACTGTTATGTGTCTGGCCTTATGTGCCTGGGTTTTTGTCTCCCTCTTGTGGTTCTTTGTTTTTCTTTTAGGCTTGGCCCTGGTGGGGCGTGGACTCCGAGCAGGCACACCTGGCATCAATTACTCATCACTGCAATACAAAGACCTCAGACTCACCTCCACTCATCGTGGGATTGTGCCGTTTCATGTGACGGTACATCAACTCTGTCACCGCCTTGTATGTGTGACCTTTTTGCCCGGTTCTATTTTTGATTCTGGACTTTTACTTTCTTCTAGACCCTGAGCCTGCTCTGGAGCCGCCCCTGGGACCAAGCCAAGCCAAGAGGACACTTTTTGTTAATACATTTACTTTTGATCTACGTTCTGGGTGCTGAGTCTGTTTCTGGGTCCAACCTTGACCCTAACAAAAACAGTGGCACACACACGCAGGCTGTTTATGCGCAAACTGCACCTTGATACTATACTCATGGATCTATTATAATATCAGAGGTGTTTATATTTGGCGCTCTTGGCGTACAAATATGACAACTTCCGGTTACATAAAACGAATTTCGTTTTTGTCTTAATTTGTTTTTGTTTATTAAATATACAATGCAAACATGAAAATCAGCTTTATTTTTTGAAACAACATTTCATTCACTTGGATATAAGACGAAAAATTGCATTTTTTTTTTCATTTTATTGTTTTGATTTGCAAACCAAAATTGAAAAACGACTTGTTTTTCGATTTTTTTTATTTTCATTTCAGTGAAGGAAACCCAAATACCCACAAGTACACTGACCAAAAACAAACTTCACACATGAGCGACGTGAGTGACGCATCAGACACAGACTATAAGCCACAACCTGCTCGAATTTCTCAGTCCAAATCCCTCCCTCGGATCTGACAACTCTGTATTCCTGACAAAGTTACTGCTGGCGGCAGGATGGGTTTGAAGACAGCTGTCCTGGTGTGTCTCGTTGTTGTTGTTGGTGCAGCGACTCTTCTTGGAATACTCCCCTGGTTTTGGACGCTCTTTGCGGGGCTCTGTCTAGTTCTGGCACCGAGGAGCTCCAGGAGGTACATCCATGTGGCGCTGTCCACCATCAGGAGAGATGTCAGGTAAGAAACATTCCCACTTATTTATGTGAGGAGCGAAGAGGATGTTTCTATTTATGCCATCCACTCTAGTCTTCAGGGGTGAATTAGGCCCCATTTTACTGTAATGACTTGGGCAAACAACTCCTTAAATCAGACAAGAATCATTACAAACAGGGCTAAATACCTTTCCCAAACAGCCTAAACTTTAATTTAAAATAACCACTTGCCCGTCCCTCTTGGAGGTGGTGACTTTGACAGATAACTGTAAAAGTTGCTGTAGCTACCAATGCAGTGTCTTTAGTGCATTTTGCTTCAGATTAATCACTATAATCTTCTAAACACAGGTGTATGTTGGTTATAATGAATGTGAAGAGGTCCATGTTGCTTCACATTCAGAAGAAACACACAGTCCCTGAACTGTTCACTCAGACAGCGATGAAGCAACCTCAGAAAACTGCCCTCATCTACGAGCCCACAGGAGAGGTAACCTCACTCCATTTAGACATTCAACTTTAGAACCGATAGGAAATGAAAATAACATTAAGAACTGAGAGACAGGGATAGATTCTGAGAGCAATTTTTATGGGAGTTGAGGAACATGATCCTGATTTTACATAAAGTTTGACGTAGATCTATGGGGCGCCAAATGTAACATGCCTTATTTCGTGGACAGAATGACTTTTGTGTCACGAAATACATATATTCATTACGAAATCACGTTACATCGTAACGCCGTTTGTCCACGGAATACACACATTGGTTTGCATTGTGTCCACGAAACACTGAAGAGAGCACGTCGTTTCGTGGACCAAATTGACTGGTGGCCTTTTGCTTTCGTGGACATAAGGCTGAATGCACTATTCACTGTCGTACACGAAATAAACTTTCGTCATAAAAGTATTGTGATGTGATACAGAAGGCATTCCGTCCACGCAATAGTAACTTCATAACTTACGAAATGCATTCCGTGACACGTGCTTTCATTCCGTGCACGAAATGCATAATGGTATACATTTCGTGAGTCAGCAGTTTACGAAATGAATTATGTGACACGATAATGTCATTCCGTGGACGAAATGCATTATAGAATCACGAAATCAGTTTTGTGACCTGCAACAATACATTTCGTGAGTCAGCAGTTTACATAATACACTTTTGACTCACGAAACAGTGAGTAAACAGTTATGTTATGTTTACGAAATGTTTACGAAATGTCACATAATTCATTTCGTAAACTGCTGACTCACGAAATGTATTGTTGCAGGTCACAAAACCGATTTCGTGATTCTATAATGCATTTCGTCCACGGAATGACATTATCGTGTCACATAATTCATTTCGTAAACTGCTGACTCACGAAATGTATACCATTATGCATTTCGTGCACGGAATGAAAGCACGTGTCACTGAATGCATTTCGTAAGTTATGAAGTTACTATTGCGTGGACGGAATGCCTTCTGTATCACATCACAATACTTTTATGACGAAAGTTTATTTCGTGTACGACAGTGAATAGTGTTCAGCCTTATGTCCACGAAAGCAAAAGCCCACCAGTCAATTTGGTCCACGAAACGACGTGCTCTCTTCAGTGTTTCGTGGACACAATGCAAACCAATGTGTGTATCCCGTGGACAAACGGCGTTACGATGTAACGTGATTTCGTAATGAATATATGTATTTCGTGACACAAAAGTCATTCTGTCCACGAAATAAGGCATGTTACATTTGGCGCCCCATATAGATCAAACCTTAGATTTAGATTTTTCCCAAAGTCTTGCTCACAATGGCCTTTATTTATCAACATTGCGTAAAAAAAAGGTGTATGCGTAGGTTGCGATATACGCCAGAGGGCGCGTGATATTTATGAACCTGTGCTTTCCGCCCACAAATATTATTGTATGAGGAGGCCTCACCCATGGGGTTTTACAGCACGCACGCACAAAACACGGCAAAAAAGAGAGTTTCTCCAACCAGGAAATGATAAATAGTTGTTTTTAACATAACAGGATATTTTTGCGCATGAGGAAGATTAAAAAATCTGTCAGTAACCCACGTTAATCTTATAGCCAATCCAAGATCATATTTACTAAATAAAAAAAGAGGGGGGAAAAGAAATAATAAAAAGTGACCTTTATTAAATAAACTGTAGGCCTAAATAGCCTATATAAAAAAGGATATAAAATTAGACCACATTAAAAAAAGCGTGGCTATAACGCTGCAGTACAGACTCTGGACCATGATCTGAACCAGCGAAACGCAGCTGTCAGCTTCGCGGACTCAGCGCTGGAGCCGGAGGCAGAACTACGCGTCTTTCGGCCTGAGCAGAGCTTTCCTCCGGGAGGAAACAGGTGCGACCGGAACCTAACGAACCCGTCTGGACCAAAGACAGCCCTTCAAGACGGCCCTTTATTCCCCTGACGAGAGGAGAGCGCGCGGGCAGCAGACCCTGTGCGCCGCTCAAACCCGGACTTTACGAACCCGTCCGGACCGACGAAAGCTGTGGAGCCGTCGAAGGATTTGTTTGACGCCCGGGCACGAAATACGGTCCACAGACTCAGTGCTCAAACCAACCAGAACACGGAGCATGGCCTCGCGCAGACCCAGGTGAGGCCCGGTGTCCCGGTACACGGCAGCGGCCGCGGGTGTGAGGCGGGGAATCCACACAAAGTTTGTGCATGCAGCGGTATTTTGTTGAAAACAAAAAACTAAACATAAATACAAAAAACACCATAAGCGTCTCTGTGGCTGCAGTCCAGGTTCTAGTGTCTCTGGTCCGGACTGAGCCTCTGGGCTCGGACCCGTGTCGATGCAGCGCAACATGGAATCAAGTCTGTCCATAAACATTAAAGCTGTAGCCTTGTTTCATGTTTAAATCACTAATGAGGATAATATGATGCGATTCAAGCTGTTAAAAACTGTTTTCCTGCGCTGTTTAGTGTTTAGTTAAAATTGGTGTATCATATACACCACCTCCTGTGTAGGATTTGAGGCTCAGATTGATAAATGCCAAAACAGGCGGGGATTTTTCGTACACCCCACATACGTTCTGATTTCACCGTACGCAAGTTTGATAAATGAGGGTCATTGTCTACAGTATGTGCATCTGACTTATTGATGTTCCAATAGAAAAAAACGGCAAACTAGTTTTTAGATAAGTTTGATTAATTTAATATTTTGCATAAATCGCTTATCCTTTACTGATAACCTTTCCAACAAGGCTACTATGCATGCATTTCTTTGCTAACATTACACTGTATTTCTATAGATTTTGACTTTTGGTGCTCTGCTGGATGAGTGCTATGCTGTGGCTCACTGGGCTCTGGGACAGGGGTGGAGCGAGGGGGACGTTGTGGCCCTGTTTTTGGAGAGCCGTCCCACCGTAGTGTCCCTGTGGTTGGGGCTGGCCATGGTCGGAGTGGAGGCGGCTTTTATCAACTACAATCTCAGACTGGACTCGCTGCTGTACTGCGTTAGAGTATCCAGAGCCAAAGCCCTGGTGTTTGGGACAGAGCTCACTGAAGGTTCAAGAACACATCACACATAAATGACACGCACGCAGTACACCTTAAAACAAACGAGATGTGGGAAGTAACCCCGTCTTAATATATATTTCAAATCTTTCTTTTGTAGTTGTGTCCGAGGTGAGCCACTCTTTGCAGTCTGAAATACTTTTATTCAGCTGTGGTCAGGAGCAAAGTAAAATAAACAGCCTCCAAACCCAGGACCTGGACAACCTGCTGTCCCGATCACCAAGACATAAGCCCAACTACACCCTCAAAAAGGACTTCAATGGTGAGTTTCTGCATTGTTTTCACACTGGAACCACAATTTATTCACTCCATACTTGGTGGTAGTAAGCTACTATTGTGGGGTAGACGGATGATTTTAGCTGAAACTGAAACACATTGAAATAGAAACACACGTTCAATGCAAGTATTTCTACACAAAAAATAAAATAAAGTCAGTGCTGCCAAAAGACATCAAAGATCATCTGAAGAAGCATTTGAGAACAGTTATGCCCCAAAGCAAAGGTCTCAGTCGGCTCTTTAAACCAATACTTTTTTACAGTTGATTCACATGAACTTAATTCAGTGTTTGAACTAATTTATCATCTTTATACATCTATTTATGTGTTTTATGCCCTAAGCCTAAAACAATATTTAATGAATTGTCTAAACCCAATTTAATCAGCTCTCATAACATTCTGCATTGATGAAATTACCATAGTTAAATATTTGTTATTATGTAAAATGTGGATTATAGCGATATAGAGCAGCTAGATCTTAAATATATCGGCATTAACCTCTGCTTTTAGGATGTTTTGGGGTATTTTCAAAGAGGTTTGCTGAAATTATGCTCTTGTCACTTAAATGGAAAAATGAAATAAAACTGGAAAAAAACCTCAAGATGCCAATTCAGAAGACTACATACTGGCAAAGCCGTGCAGAATTGAGTCTAAAACCATGCAGGAAAACCAGTGCATAAATGGGCTTCACCTTTTTGAAAATTGGTTCAAACCCCCCCCCCCCCCCCTACCCCCAAATTGTACTAAGTCAGGATGTGACCCTCAATGGTAGTAATAGTTGATAGTTCGGGTCAAACCTATGGGTCAAGATCTGGAATTTTGCAGCACTGAAGGATGGTTCAAATGCAGTGCACACATATGTCTATAACTTTACTTTACCCCAGTATAGAGGTCCACAGTTCGAGAACCACAGCTTTATTAATAGGCTGATTGCAACACACAGGCTACAAGTCTTTTCCTGCCAGTATAAGTTATGCAGCCAGATGTTACTTCATTTCACCCAATAAATCAGACTATACCAAGCCTATCATTATCTTAACGTTACAAGCACAGAATTGATATGGATTGCATTTTTGTGTGTCATTTCTTTATGCGTTCATCTTCAATCTGTGCTCATTTCTTGTCTTGTGTATTGTTATGAAACCGACATTCCTTAGTGAAACTCTTCAAGTTTTTGCTTGTAAGATCTGGCTGTCACACTCACAGACGTTATAGAGTCAGAAATATTTCAGGAATGGCGGTGCTTTCATTCCCATTAAAAAAAAAAGAAGAAAAAAAATATTATTTAATGTTGTTTCTTTTCTGCAGATGTATTGTTCTACATCTACACTTCAGGTACAACAGGAATGCCTAAAGCTGCTGTAGTGGTGCACAGTCGGTGGGTGTAGTTGCTAAATAATGAATCAAGTTTGTATTAGAATAAAGATTGTATTTTAATCATGCACTACCTGGCTAGTTAGCATTTAATTAACATTAAGCAATGGCGATGTACAGAGATATTTATAAGCATGACAAAAATGGAAAGTTTGGAAGTTGAGTTTGATGTAAATCATGTTTTGTTTCAGGTATTACCGAATTGCTGCCTTTGGATTTCACTCTTTTGGTTTAAAAAGCTCTGACAGACTCTACATCAGCCTTCCTCTCTATCACTCTGCAGGTAGCCCGTCACTCTTTGTGAAACCATTAATGATTACCAATTAACAAAGCAATTATAAGGGCATTATATGTAGTGTAAGTTTACACTCCAGTCTCTGAGGTAAAGACTGCAGGCTGGTGTGCAGCTGCTGTATACAAGTAGATATTCATCATATTGGCATAAAGACTAGTCCTCGAGCGCCACCAACATTGGCAGAGGATAGAGTTGCATGAAGAAAAAGTGCACAGTATTTTTATGCAGTACGTTTCCTTCCTTTCTTTAACATGTGAGTGTGACTGTATGAAGATTGTATTTATTATCTGTTGATATAATGCTTATTTTATTACTGTCATGAAAGTTAGTTGACAGGTTCTTCTCATCCAAATGTATTTCATTGCATATGACAGATAAATCAAAATCATTTTTTTCAGTTGATATTTGTGTGTATTTGACCCAGCAGCTGTATGAGTGGTCTGCATGGCGCCTTTACGTTCCATCACAGTGGTCTCTATGACGCTCCAGGATTAATTGTTTCGGGGGTTTCACTGCTGACGGACCCTCCTCCCCCCTCCGGGGAAGAGGGGTGGGAGGGCAGGTAGTTCAGCTTCCCGATGGCCTTGTGTATGAAACTGTTCTTAAGTCGACTGGACCTGGCTCGTAGATTCCGCAGTCTCCTCCCTGAAGGCATTACCTTGAAGAGACTGTGTGATGGGTGCGTAGGGTCCCTGGTGATTCTGACGGCTTTGCGGGTGAGACGGGTGGAGTACATGTCCTTAATGGAGGGGAGAGTAGCTCCACAGATCCTCTACACTGCTCTCATGATGCGCTGGAGGCTCCTTCGGCAGGGGCCAGTGCTGGCGCCGTGCCACACAGTGATGGAGCTGGTCAGGATGCTCTCTATAGTCCCTCTGTAGAAGTTGCAGATAACGGAGGCTGGGACTCTAGCTCTTCTTAACTTGCGGGGAAAGTAGAGACGCTGATTACTTTTCTTGACCAGAGATGTAGTGTGCATGGTCCAGGAAAGGTTCTCTGTGATGTGCACACCCAGGAACTTAGTGCTGGTCACCCTCTCCACTGCAGCACCGTTGATTGTTAGAGGAACATGCTGGACCCGCATCCTTCGAAAGTCCAATACAATCTCTTTTGTCTTCTCCACATTTAGAGAGAGATTGTTCTGTGTGCACCACATGGCCAGACTGCTCCTCACTCCTGAAGTTTGACTCGTCTCTGTTGTTGATGAGACCCACCACTGCTGTGTCGTCTGCAAACTTGATGAAGAGGTTTGAGTTGTACTTTGGAGCGCAGTCATGGGTCAGCAGAGTGAACAGGAGGGGGCTCAGCACACAGCCTTGGGGAGCCCCCGTGTTCAGTGTGATGGTTCTGGAGGACTTTCCGCCGACACGTACAGCCTGTGGTCTCCCCGTCAGAAAGTCCAGCAGCCAGTTGCACAGTGATGTGTTGATCCCCAGGTGGAGCAGTTTGTGTATTAGCTGCTGTGAGATTATAGTGTTGAATGCTGAGCTAAAGTCTAAAAACAGCATTCTAACGTAAGAGTCCTTTGTTTCAAGGTGAGTGAGGGCTGAATGAAGCGCAGTGGAGATGGCATCTTCAGTTGAGCGATTGGACCGGTAAGCAAACTGGTATGGGTCCAGGGTGGGAGAACAGACTTGATGTGTTCCATGACGAGCCGCTCGAAGCACTTTATAAGAATTGGAGTGAGTGCTACTGGGCGGTAGTCATTAAAGCAGGAGGGCGGTGACTTCTTTGGCACCGGAGTGATGGTGGTCGCTTTGAGGCACGTTGTGACCACAGCCTGCTGCAGAGATGTGTTAAAAATGTCTGTGAAGACTTCAGTGAGTTCATCAGCACAACCTTTCAGTACACGACCTGGTATGTTGTCTGTTCCCGGTGCTTTGCGTACGTTGATCCTGCTCAGAGATCTTCTCACACTCTCTGGAGATAGCTTCAGCACTTGGTCTTCAGGAGGGGGTGTTGACTTTTGTGCCCGAGTTCTGTTGAGAGCAAAGATGTCATTTAGAGCGTTCAACAGAGAGGTGTCACTGTCACAGGTTTGTTGAGGAGGTTTATAGTCTGTGATGGTCTTTATCCCCTCCCACAGACTCAGAGTGTCTCTGCTGTCTCTGAAGTGATCAGTTATCTTTTTGGAGTACTGCTTCTTGGCTTTTTTGATGCCACGGGACAGGTTGGCCCTAGCTGTCCACAGTTTCTCCTTGTCACCAGATTTGAAGGCAGCATTCCAGACCCTCATGAGCCTGAGGACTTCACTTGTAATCCAAGGTTTCTGGTTGGACCTGATAATGATGGTCTTAGAGTCTGTAACATCCTCAGTGCACTTGGTGATGTAGGCAGTGACAGTCTCGGTATACTCCTGGAGATCAGTGATATTGTTGTGAATGGCAGCCTGCTTGAACATATTCCAATCTGTTGTGTGAAAGCAGTCCTTGAGTTTCTCTAAAGAGTCTTTACTCCACACTTGAATCTGTTTCTGAACCGAAACCTATAAAATAAGTGATCCTGGTTGTACAGGTCACCGTTATTGAAAGTAAAGGCGCCCTACTGACCACTTATACAGCTGCTGGGTCACTACATGGTTAAATACACAAACATAAAAAGTTCCATAATGCAACTACAGTGCCTTGCAAAAGTACTACTACACCTTGAACATTTGCACATTTGGTCATGTTTACAACCCTAAGCGTAAAGATTGGATTTAGAATGTTTTACTGAAAGTTCACACACAAGTAACAGACAACTGTGAAGTGAAAGCAAAATGATACATGATTCTGTTATTTTTCAGAAAATAGAAAAGTGAAAAGTGGGGCTTGCATAAGTATTCATACAGTATTTTCTGAGTGCATTAAATTGCCTTTATAACATTCCTAATGACTGCAGAATGTTCACACCTTGCCCTAAGCATTAAATAGAGGCCACATGTGCGTAATCTACTCAGTATAATTCCAGCTGTTCTGTGAGGGCCTCAGAGCTATGGTCAGAGGGAATTGGTCCCTAAACAACATCATAAAGGCCAAGGAGCACACCAGAGAGGTCAGGGATAAAGCTGTGGAAAAGTTTAAAGGAGTGTTAAGTTATACAAAGATTTCCCAAGATTTGAACATCTCACAGAGAACTGTTCAATCCATCATTCAGAAATGGAAAGAGTATAGCACCACTGCGAACTTACCAAGACAAGGCCGTCCACCTAAACTAACAGACCAAACAAGGAGAGCACTGGTAAGAAATGCAACCAAGTGCCCCAAGATAACTCTGGAGGAGCTGCGACGTACTGCCGCTGAGCTGGGGGAATCTGTACATGGGACAACTATAAGTTGTACTCTACACAAATCTGGCCTTCCTGGACGAGTGGCAAGAAGAAAGCCATTTTTTAAAAGAGGCCATAAGAAATCCTGTTTGAAGTTTGCTAGAAGTCATATGGAGGACACAGCTACCATGTGGAAGAAGGTGCTTTGGTCAGATGAGACAAAAATTGAACTCTTTGGCCCAAATGCAAAACGTTATGTATGGCACAAACCTAACACTGCTCATCGTCCTGAGTGCACCATCCCCAGTGTCAAATATGGTGGGGGGAGCATCATGCTATGGGGCTGCTTTTCCTCTGCGGGGACTGGAAAGATGGGAAGAATAGTTGGGAAGATGGATGGAGCCAAATATAGGGACATTTTGGAGGAAAACCTGCTGGGGTCAGCAAGAGAATTGAGGCTGGGGCGGAGATTCACCTTCCAGCAGGACAATGACCCTAAACACAAAGCTAAATCTACAATGGAATGGTTTAAAAACAAACATTAATGTGTTAGAATGGCCCAGTCAAAGTCCTGACCTAAATCCTGTAGAAAATCTGTGGAAAGATCTGAAAACTGCTGTTCACAAACGTTCTCCTTCTAATGTGACAGAGCTTGAGTTGTTTTGTAAAGAGGAATGGGCTAAAATGTCAGTCTCTAGATGTGCAAACCTTGTAGTCATAGAGTCCCAGAAGACTTGCAGCTGTTATTGCAGCAAAAGGGGGTTCCACAAAGTATTAAGTCATGCTGTATGAATACTTATGCACGCCCCACTTTTCACTTTTCTATTTTTTGAAAAATAACAGAATCATGTATCATTTTACTTTTACTTCACAGTTGTCTGTTACTTGTGTGCGAACTTCCAGTAAAAAAAATTCTAAATAAAATCTTTACGTTTAGGGTTGTAAACATGACAAAAATGTGCAAAAGTTCAAGGTGTATTAGTACTTTCGCAAGGCACTGTATATATACGATAATATACAGTACAAGTTTATTTTCATTCAGTTAGATATGTATATGTAATGAATAATGTTTTTTTTGCTGTTATAAAACATTAGCCTGACCCAATGAAATTCACCATTTGCAGGGACCGTCATGGGGATGGGTCAGTGTGTGCTCTTTGGCCTGACTGTCGTGTTACGGAGGAAGTTTTCTGCCAGACGCTTTTGGGATGACTGTGTCAAACACCAGTGCACTGTGAGAGCAAACCACAAATATGCTTCTATTATTACTCATAATCTGACGCTCATCATCTGTCTTGAGTTCAGGTCATCCAGTACATAGGAGAGATCTGCCGTTATCTGCTCGCTCAGCCCCGTTGCTCATCAGAGGCGCAGCACCAGGTCCGGGTCGCCCTCGGAAATGGCCTCCGTCCGTCCGTGTGGGAGGAGTTTCTGCATCGATTCAAAATCCCACAAATTGGAGAGTTTTATGGTGCCACAGAATGCAACTGTAGCCTCATAAACATTGATGGAAAAGTGCGCATCCTCAGATTGCTAATGTAATTTTTAATCGGTAACAATATATCTAGTCAATTCTACTCTTTTATGTTTTTAGGTTGGAGCTTGTGGGTTCATTAGTCGTATTTTGCTCAATTTCTACCCTGTGAGAGTAATGCGGATACAGGAGAATGGAGAGTTGCTCAGAGATGCCCAAGGGCTTTGTATGCCCTGTCAACCTGGTAATTAATTTTTTAAAATGTTTTACTCAGATATTTTACTTTGACTTTTAAGTTTCATAGATCGGCCTATTCACAATCTTTTTTTTATGTTCTTCCTTTATTACTGTGGGATAAGAAAGATTCCCCTTGTAGCCCCCAACAAGAGTAAATATATACATCAATGTGAGGATTTGTATTCGTTTCTCTGCCCCCAGGTGAGCCCGGCATGTTAGTGGGGCGCATTAACCAGACTGACATAATGAGAAGATTTGATGGCTATGTCGATAAGGATTCGACAAACAAGAAAATAGCTCACAATGTTTTAAAGATGGGCGACTCTGCTTACGTCTCTGGTATGTCAAATTGTATTTTTTTCCTTTTATATTTTCTAACAAAGCCAATATTATCAAGTGATAATTAGTTTCATTTATTTGTTTATTTGAGCAGCAAACACTCTGCTCAAAAGGAGTGGGCCGAAGCAAGAGCCTTATAAGCGCCCACCCCCAAAATCAATACAATTAAAATAATCATTTCACAAGAACATAGTGGAACAACGAAGGAACAAAATAGCAACAAGGAAACAACAGCAAAACAAAATAGACCCTACACACCCGCAGCATCCGACCATACCCCAAAACAGAGCAATACTGATTACGTAACAACTAATTACGAAACAACTCTGATACAGCTACATACTTACAAACTATTTACAAACTATTTACAAAGAACTATAACTTACAAAACACTGTTTGAAGTGTTCATACATCAACCGAAAGAAGCACAATTACAACAACGGTCTAGTTTCAAGTACGAAGTCTAGTACAAAGCAAGTAACAAAAGGCGAACATTAAATTTTTTTCAGACGGCTACCATCTGAAAGAGTAGGTCCTCATCAACAAACCCCAGCTGGGCCAGCTGCCCTAGCTAGCTGATTTTGTAGATAATGTTCCTATGCTGTGTGGTGCGTTAAAAGACGAGGATTACGGGCCCGTTGAGAGGATCCCTCTCAACAGATCCATAGATCACCTACCCCAATTCTCTATTTGTAATTTTGAGCAATAGAATGACAACCGTTGAGAGCAAAAACATCTTGCTTAATTAATAAAAAGCAATTTGATCCTACTGCGCCCCCTAGTGGCAACTCATTTCTTCTTGTGACAATTTCCTCTTTGTCCTTTAGGCGACGTCATGGTGATGGACGAGTATGGCTACGTATATTTCAGGGATCGTAGCGGAGACACTTTTCGCTGGCGAGGTGAAAACGTTTCGACCACAGAGGTTGAGGGCGTCCTGAGCGGTCTGCTGGGACACACCGATGTAGCCGTTTATGGAGTCTCTGTACCAGGTATGCTATTAGCAGCCGTCTGACCAGCTTTATAGGCCGTGGTGCAAATTGCAATACTGAAAACTTACAGTATTGCAATTTGCACCACAGCCTATAACCTAATATTGTTCATTATGTAAACAGAGATTTTGATGTAATAATTAACACTGGAATGGCCTTTATACATGGTTTACTGTATAGCTCTGCCAATACCCATATAACTAGACCCCAAAATGTGTACGATTCTCACTTCATTGTGTAAATCAGAACTAAGCCTGTCACGATAGCAAAATCTAAAGTTTGATATACTGAGGCAGGAAAATATTTCGATAAACGATATTATTGAATACATTACAATGCAACAGAAACTAACTCTAAAGCTTAAAAATGATTATGAGACCACCTCTGACATCATGCATTCTCAGTAATGTAAGATCCCTACGATGTAAGATAGATGAGCTGATAGTAGATTCTGTCACTCACACAGGGAGGCAAGTTTTATAGCCCTGACAGAAACGTGGCTGCGCCAGAACATTCCAGACTCATTGGTGGATCTGGATGGGTTTTCCAGTAATCATGTGGACGGAAATGACTCTTCATTAAAATCAAGAGGAGGGGGCCTGATTGTCTACTTGAACAACAACTGGTGTAAACAATTTACTGTCAGATCACAACTGTGTGGCCCAGACTTGGAGAAGAGAATTTGGGTGTGTCATCCTGTGTTTGGTTCACATACCACCTCGTGAGAATGCTAGCCGAGCAGCTACTCATATCTGAATATGTACATGATCAGCCGCAGGCCTCCTCTGGAGATCCAGTTCTTGTGATGGGTGACATGAACCACTGTATGCTGGAGCCAACATTACCAGGTTTTCAGCAATATGTAAAAGATCTCCCTCCAATTACTAATTCCGATCATGCAACAGTATATTTCATGCCCACTTATGAATCTGTTCTGAAGTCGAGTAAACCACAGCAATAAACAGTATTGAAATGGACTAACGATAGCATGGAGACACTGAGTGGTTGCTTCCTCAGTACGGACTGGAGTATATTCCACAGCTTAGAGCTGGATGATGCCACAACAACCATAACAGACTACATAACCTTTTGTGTCAATAATGTGGTGGAGAAAATAAAAATTTTACATTATTCTAACAATAAACCACAGATTACCAAAGAAATTAAAACATGCATTAATAAGAAAAACAGGGCTTTTCAAAGCAAGGATCAATGCTGATCTGCGTGCCCAAAGCAAATTTCTCCACGAGGGATAATACATTTCATTCATGCAGCTAAGCTCTGTTCTGTTGATGATACGATATCGTATCTATCATGTCAGCCCTATCAGAAACAATATTTCCAACTTGTATGTATTGGATGTCATAGATAGCTTCCCTAAATGAACCGTGTCGGGGAACTACGTCCCTCGTGTCTGTATTTGTTTGCAGGCGCTGAAGGAAAGGCTGGTATGGCGGCGGTTTGTTCTACAGGAGGCCCGTTTGACCTGGATACATTTTTAATACATCTAAAGAGAGCACTGCCCCCCTATTCCCGCCCACTATTCCTACGCTTGATGCCTGTTGTCGAAACCACAGGTAATACTTTAATGAATAAGACAATGTACAGAGTAGTGGTTCAGGGATTGAGGGCTTTATGTACATCGGGTCAGTTGTACATTGGACGAAAATGTCATTGCTTCTGCTTGGTGCTCTGCTTCGTGCTCGACTGTTTATATTCCTGCTTGTTTTAGTCCACCGAGTTTAAGATAGTACTCAGAAAGCCAAAAATTCCAGAAATCACTAAGATAATTAATATTTTACAACCTAAATTGCTTAAATGTGCACAGCTACATTGATTTCAATTTCTGCTCTTTCAAGGGACTTTCAAAATAACAAAGACGAGGATGCAGAGGGAAGGATACAGACCACAAAACTCAAGTGAAAAGCTGTACTTTCTGGATAAGCTGGTGGATCGCTATCTGGAGATCACTGACGAACTGTATCAGGATATAATGGAGGGAAGAGTTTATTTATGAGTTTGTATCAACTATTACATCAAAAAAATGACAATGATGCTTGCATAGACAAAGAATGGGTAATGAAATTGAGAAAATTATCATCCTTTGGTGTAGGACATGTACATTCGAGAAATTGATCAAGTTCAGTTTGGTTTTACCAATAACGTTTGTTAAGTCAAAGCCATTTATACATTTCTTTGAAGGCTGTTCAATGCTTTATTTAATTAAAATACATGTGTTATAACGGTTAAGGCACGATTACCACAAATAAAATAACCTGACCCAAAAAGAAGACACCACAAAAACAAATTGTCACGCGCTCTAATATTTTTGTTGGATTGCCTTTAGCTTTGATTACAGCTCGCATTCGCTGTGGCAAAAGTCAAAAGATCCAGTGTTGTATTAATTTTCCACACAGATCTTGTATTGATGATGGGAGAGTGTGACCACTGTGCAAAGCCTTCTCTGGCACATCCCAAAGACTCTCAAAGGGGTTAAAGGTACCGTTTTTACATACTGAGATGTGTTCTTACCTTAGCTTAGACGAGTTGATGCGTACCTGTCGGGTCTTTACGCATCCGCTCAGTCACGCAAATGTGGTTAGCATTTAGCCTCTCCCAGCATAGGTATAGATCCAAACTGGGGTGAAATTAGAAGCTACCAAGCTGTTCCACGTTTTCCTAGTTTAAATACAGTTACTTGACCCAAGTCTAGTTACACAAAATTAAACATGTCAATTTTCTAAGCAGATAAAGGGTTTAAAGGACAACTAAGCACCAAATCAACTTTTTTTTAGCTTATAAAATGCATAAATATGTTTCTTATAGTGCTCTCTACATGCCCTGGTCAATTTTTTTTTTTACATTTTAGTGCAAATTAGATAAAATCTCACTTTTGAGCCTAAAACCGTCTGTGTAGCGCCCCCTCTACATTTTCGGCTGCACTACATTTGAATTTCGTGCCTGTCCTCCCCATTCGCTCTGCCAGCTGTGTGACGTCCGTCGCTCTGCTGCTCGGGGTATAAAAGCAGCCAAGTCTCGCACACGCCCCCGTAGCGAGTTGGAGTTGGAATAGCGAGCGAGCGTTTTACATCGATTTTCAGGTTAGCAATTTATTAGCATAGTATTTGATCTACGGGCTCCACTCTGTGTGTGCCCAAAGCGTCTCCCCAAAGCCTCCCACCACGCCTCTTTCTCTGAGTTTTTTGAATTTTGGGAGTGGGTGGAGTAAGCTCTGGAAGGGGTGTTTAGTAGCTCTTTAAACTAGGAAAACATGGAACAGCTTGGTAGCTTCTAACTTCACCCCAGTTTGGAGCTATACCTATGCTGGGAGCGGCTAAATGCTAACCACATCTGCGTGACTTAGTGCATACACAAAGACCAGACAGGTACGCATCAACTCGTCTAAGCTAAGGTAAGAACATTATCTAAGTATGGAAAAACGGTGGCCTATTCCATTTAAGATCTGGACTCTGTGGTGGCCGATCCATGTGTGAAAATTATGTCTCGTGCTCCCTGACCCACCCTTTCACAATGTGAGCTCGACAAATCCTGGCACCGTCATCTGGGAAAAAAACCCGTGCCATCAGAGAAGATGGAATAACCTGCTCATTCAGGATGTTTAGGTGGTCGACTGATCTCATTCTTTGGGCACAAAGAATGTGCCCAAAGGTTTGCACCTTTGGGCACATTCTATATATTTTCTGTAACCTGAAAAGTGACACGTGGTACTCGCTGCTAAACACTATCTTGCCCGGAGTTTGCTTGATGGCGGGTTTAGTTTTAATCAGGCCATTTTTAACAATGCACTTCTTCGTTTTCTTTTCTCTGCTTTTAGAATCGGTCTCGGAGCGGTCAATTTCTTGATTTTCAGTAATATCTTCTACAATGTCCCCCTCCAAAGTGACACTGACACTGGCCTCCTGTGGCACAACAGTGAGGCTTCCAGTTTTAGATATACTCTCAAAATAGGGGTACACCGTCTCTGTAAAGTCATGTTCGAATGCAAAAACACGAGTATCATTTTCAGCATTGTTAAACTCCAGGACGCCACTGTCATAGTCGAGTCTTACGTGGATTCTCTTCAGCGGGCGAGACATGTCATGAGGTAGGGTCTGAGCAGGAGTGGTCAGGGCTAAGTACTGGCCGTCCTGTAGACAGATGCACCACAGACCAACCTCGGGACCCGCCTCGAATTGGACTCGCCTCGAGATAGACTGGGACGCCACACCCACTGTCCAGTTATCACAATCGTTGACCTGTTCAAAACAAATGCACCGTGAATGAAACATCTCAGCATCAATAAGCTTCTACTGGAATCCAGTGGTGGAAACTGTAAAGCAAGTAGATTTTTGCAAAAATACTCCTATCCTAATAGTATAGTATAGTATAGAATACTATATTTACCCTGGATTTAGGAACTTTATTAATCACCTATGGTTTTGCTGGTAGGTATTTTTATATTATGTGTATAAATAAGTAAGTTCTTTATTTGTCATTGTACAACCATACAACGAAATAGTGTTCAGGTGTTTGTCCTGAGCTGCTGCGACTGAGCTGCGCCACCACAGTGGGTCAACCTGAAACTAAAACAAAAAAACACAGCTGTACCAAGAGAGAGGGAGGTTGCCTTTTGTTTACACGTCGCAATGACATGTTTAAAAAAAAAAAAAGTACAAGTAATAAACAGCACATTCCTCATAAATGTACAAAAATGTGAGACAATAGATATTTATTTGATTAATAACTGTGTAAAATAAACATAATTGTTCGGTTTTCAGACCAGAACATGTAATAGCGCTTGCCTCAATGTCCCAGCAGTGCATTCCAGAGCTGAAGCCCTCTCTGGCCAGGACAGCAGAGTAGGGGTGAAAGCGTTTGGGATGGTCTGGGATAAAGGTAGAGGGTTCGTTACGAGAGTACTCGAGTGCGTTCAAAGGGTAAAGCACCGTCCGGCCCTGTCCCGCTGTCCTGGGGTCTAAAGTCACTGGAGCTGCAAAATAAAGAGAGTCAATGACAATGAAACTGGAACTTGAAAATAGAGGCTGCTGTAAAAAGCAGTAACGGTAGACTCACAATAGAGGGCGCTGTGACGCATCTTGTTCCAAACGGAGAATTTAAGATTGCCCAGATGTTTGACCACATTTATAAGAAAGGTCCACTTTGGCTTTCTCAAATCAGCACATTGGCTTCAAATACATTAAGAGACTGGTCGTTAATATACAAATATGCAAAGTTACACTAATTCAGCTCCATATCAATATAGATATGTTTTACATTTATTTTCATCACAAACTACTCCCAAGGAATACTGTTTGTTTAAATAACTTAAACATACCTTTTCTGAGCTTCCTGTTTGTCCTGGATAAAGAAATGTTTTAGCGTATATTCTAAAATATACGCTAGAAACAAATACTGACACATACACATACCTTTAAAAACTGGACCCCATCTCCACCTCTGTCGAGCTCAGCTTCTGTCAAACGAATCCGCTCCTCCAGCGATCTGACATTTTCACCCATGAGTTTACTTTGTTCTTGCAACTCATGGATCCTTTTATCTTGTTCCTGTCTCAGTAAAAGTAATCTGTCTGCTTCCTCCTTCTGCAAAATTTGGTGCAGCTCTTCAAACTCTTTCTTTATTTGCTCCTCTGCTAGTTCTGCATTAACCTTTCAAAAACAAGAAATTATTAGGGGACTCTACAGCGAACGTATGAGCTTTGCTTTTTGCTTTTTGGTCTATACTGTACCAGGTTGTGTTTGCACACTTGCTCATAATCTTGAGTCACGTTTTCATAGACAGTCTTCTTTTGCTCCAGGTTAAATAGTAAAGTACTCAGCTCCCCCTAGTGGAGAGAATTATAAGCAGAAATGTCATATTTCCTTAGGTGGGGGACAGTGTTTTAGATAATGCTATTGTATTACTATTAACCCATTAACCCCCAATTTAACCGAGCACATTTTTCTTTTCTTTTTAGTGTAACGTAACTGTGATCAAGCCACAAAAAATGTGACCAAAACATGTCAAAAAAAGCAAAAACAATGTGATGAAAATACAACCAAAAAGGACAAAAACATGACAATAATAACAAGGAATTGAGGTGTTACACTGGCTAATAGGCTGTGAACTCTAGTCAAGAAGCTTTTAGATTTGGGTAATGCCGAACTGTAGAAAAAGGTTAACTATGGCGAGGCCTTCTGGACCTCTACATTAAAAACTCTGAGTCCTAAGGGACTTAATGACGAACTGTTGTTGAGTGTAATGACGTAATTGTGTGGTATGTTTGATTGCACCGTGAAACCTTTTAAAATTATTTCTGACATCTAGAAATGTCAGATTTTGAAATTCTTAGTTTTAAAATAACCTGCATAATTTTGTAATTATTATGGAAGTGTATTGCCTAATTATATGTGCTGTGAAGGCATGATCATTTGTGATATTGGTGATTATTGGATGCTATGATCAGGTACTATATATTGTTCCTGATTGGATATTACTTGCTGGGGGCAGTCCCTGAGCTATAAATGATCAAGCGGAAGGGGCTGTCTTCAAGTTTGATGAAGGTCAGAGTGACCGAAACGCCAAGTAAAAGAGTGAGACAGTGTGCGGGAGCCTTTTTTTCAAGTTAAGTAACTATGGCACTAACTCATGCTACTGCTTTGGTCACACTTGTAGGGGCAGCAGTTTGTTTGCAGAGAAAATACAAAAATAAATGTGGCCATCTTCCTTGTTTATGTAACTTGTTATAATAACATCAGCGGCAAAACAGGTCCTGAAAGAGTCCGATTGTAATTTGGCTTCTTGGTGCAACTGTTTGGTTTGGGTTTGCGTCCAAGTAATGTGTAAACACTTCTGGCAGCCTCTAAACCTCTCCGTCTCTTGGATTATGCAGATCTCCTCAGCACAGACAGTGGTGGGCGACAGTCTACACGATTCAGATCTGACAAGGACTCTTCTTGAGTGTGCAATGACTGAATTTTAACTATACTCAATAGGCTACATAGTGAATGAATCTGTGAATGTACAAAAAGACAGAGTCACGCCTCAATAGACGATCGGCAGTCCATACATTAGTTGGACTGTTGACAAAACAAAAATATCAAAATAAATTATGGTTTGCATTCTTACACATGTGCAGATTTTATTCAGCAGTCCTTGGGAAATGCAGAAAATAGACATGGCATGTTTGGCTGTAAATGTGATGTCTTAGTTTAGTTTAGTTGTTCATTTGAGCAGTTGAAATTCTGCTTAAAAGGAGTGGGCCGAAGCAAAGGCTTATGAGTGCCCCGTCATGTGCACTTGACTCTTTTTCAGTGCGAGCTATTTGATCAGCTTACACTTTGAAACATGTATAATTGAACTTTGATGCATTTATAGTCTTACATCGTGTGAAAGACGAATATATCCCAAACTTTTTTACCCCAAGCTCATGTCTCCTTATCCTTATCTTTTTGTCATTGAATCACACGCCCCCATAACCCCCATACCTTACAATCAGCCGCAGCTTCAGAGAGGAGGTAAACTCTGTGCTGGGAATGGGACTCATCTGCACACTGTTGACACAATGGCTGCAGGTCGTCCAAACAGAAGACAGTCAAGGTTTCCTGATGTTCCCAGCAAAGTTCAGAGAGGTCATAAGGAGCAGCAGACGCACAGGCCATGGTGCACCCACTTTGCAAGCTCTGCTCCATCTGAAGGCCTGCAGCGACATTAAAGGGAGGTCAGTGTGTGTGCATGGTTGTAGCATATGTGCAGTGGACATATTTTGAAGCACTGCAATTTGAGAGATCTGCTTGCGGTCTCCATTTCAAACCTGAAAGCCAGAAACAGCCATACATCACGTACCGACAGAGTTGACTTTAATGAAGCTATAACTTTGTGCCTCAGAGGCACATTCAAGCCCGCGCCTTCACGTGTCAACTCCTTCCTCTTTGAGAAAAGAGGTCGTCTGCTTAATAAACCACAAATAAAGACGGTGTAATGGGAATATTATAGGTATGGTAGTTTGGTTGTGAGCAGAGTATGTACAGTATGTCAGATATGTAAGAAGTAGCCTTCTAAGTTTCAAAGGCGTTCAACTGGATTATGAACACAAATAGAAAACTATTAAATATGTTATGTGAGCTGTATTTGGCTGCTGTAAAAAGAGCTGCAAGTGTGCAATTTGAACAGCATCTCATAAACAATCACTTATGTACAATCCCATTCATTCATTATATGATTCCTGCCATTAACCATGCCTTCACTTCTAGTTCCAGTATTTCTATTACACATGTAATAGAAATAGTTACATTCAAGTTAATATACTCAATATGTTGAATATGGACTGACCCACTGATAATCTGCAGTTGGTCAGGTATATCAGAAACACTTTGTGCTCAAAGAATGAGATCAGCCGACGACCTGAACATCCTGAATGACCAGGTTATTCAATCTATGGATTCCTTCTTCCCTGATGGCATAGGCATATTCCAAGAAGATTGTGAAAGAGTGGTTCAGGGAACATGATAAATCATTTTCACGCATGGATTGGCCACCACAGAGTCCTGTAAAGTGAAGATATTACTGCGCTGACGTCAAAGTGCTCCTGAGGTGTTATTACGCCTCACAATATAGTACCCCTTTTTATTTGCGTAGAAAATCTTATAAATGTTTAATTTTGTGTAACTAGACTCGGTTCATGTAACTTACGTAACTGTATTTAAATAGGGGGAACGTGAAAGAGCTTGGTTGCTTCTAACTTCACCCCCGTTTGGGTCCATAGGAATATGCTGGGAGAGGCTAAATGTTAACAACATCTTTGGTCTTTGGTGACTGAGCGCACGCACAAAGACCAGACAGTTACGCAACAACTCGTCTAAACTCAGGTAAAAACATTTCTCAGTATGGAAAAACAGTACCCTGTTCCTTAAATTTATTGAGAATCTTTGGGATGTGCTGAAGAAGACTTTGCGCAGTGGTCACACTCACCCATCATCAGTACAAGGTCCTGGTGAAAAATTAATGCAACACTGGATCTTTTGATATTGCAGAAGCTTATTGAAACAATGCCACGGCGAATTAATACAGTAATCAAAGCTAATGGTGGTCCAACAACTCATTAGAGTGTGTGACTGTTTTAGTTTTTTGGGGAGATTGATTTCATTTTGGATTATATTTTGAATAATTGACATAGCCACTGAATTATTCCTTTCTACTTAATAGAAATCCAAACTGTAGACAGCATCAACTCAATCGATTGGTTGCAACACCCAGATTTCTTGGCACAACAGCTGCAACACAGCGAAAATACACGTTTGGCAGTGAGTTGATGTTTGTAACGCGGCTCGTGTACGTGGGTTTATGGCCCTGGTCCAGAGTGTTGAGCGGATGGAGAACTAGGAATTTTTCTTGATGCGGACGTGCAACATAAAACATATAACAGGGGATCCCGGGGAAATATGCAGTCACGGTGGTTACTCAAACCATTTAGGCCACTGTGGATGAAGCTAATGGGAATTCAATTCCAATCAAGCTGTAATAATTGTAGTATTATTTTGTACAATATAGATTTTAGAGCCAAACAGGATGGGAGGCAACAGGGTAGAGTTCAACGCCAAGTACCACCAAAGGAAAATGGTACTAAAACATGACTAAATTAGTTAATATAGAATAACACGACAGAGGACAGAAACAAAATTAAAATGATCAAGATAATGTAGAGATAAAAAATCACTGGTTTGATAGCCCCCGACTGATTGTGTATTACTGTGGCAGACTGGTCAAGCATCTTCAGTTTTACTGGGGCCGAGGAGATCAAAAGCCATTTGTGCTTGAGGGGTAAATAGTGGGTGCATCCTGCCTTGGGAGGCATCCTGTTTAGAGGGGTAATAAAAGCTTTCATCTGTGTTTAACATATAGTATCTGGATGTTATCTAAGCTGAGAAATGTTCTTTGTGTGCTGGGATGCATGTGAGCTGTGCTTAGGGGATGGGCTAAACTTAGAGATAAAGGACTGTGTTTGGAGACAAGTCCTGAGACTTCTTGAAAATGCTTGACCGGTAGGCTTCATCTGGACATCTGTAATGCGACCACTCTTTTGCAATAAAATGCCTGAAGAACAACACTTTTCTCTCTGCCTGTTTTTCCATCAACGAGGGGTCTGGACGGACGATTATCTCACGTATTTTTAATATTCACAATAACTTACAAGATAATACCAAAATATATACGAATTGAACAAAGAAATTATAAAAGACTGGACTGCGCAGCTCACCCCGCATACCACCAGCTGTACCGCAGTTAGAAAAACACTGCAATAGGGCGCCAAAAATGTATTTGTTTGTGCCTTAGTCTATCCAACTGTGGATGATGTAGGTCACTAAAACCGGTTATTTAAAAAATGTATTAAAAAGCAATTAACTATTTCTATTACTAATATGCAAGAATTATATTTTTTTTTTTAACTACAGGAACCCTGGCACAGAACCAAACGCCCTACCTGACACATCCCTACCCAATACTATGTTACTCTGTTATGGAACAAGACAGAAAACCTGTGTGTGGAGCACTATGACGAATAATCTGCGCTCAGTCTTCTTTCATCAGTCATTGTAACAGATAATAATGTTTCAGTGAAATATTTGCTGAGATACGCTAAGCCCATACGTGAAGAGACACGTCCGGATCAAGGCAAGGTGTAAAAAGACACATTACTCTTCTGTATAAATACATTATAGCCCGAAGCTTTACCTAGAAATCAACTGGATACACTGCAAAAGTCCCATTATTTCTTCGGGCAGAAAAGCTTTATGTTTTCAGATTGTGTTTGTATGCCTGACCCCTGTTGACTTTCCTTTTTGCACAGACCTCATTTAGCTCCATTGGCGCCCCACACAAACTCCTCTCTGTCCACCGCTCTGACTGTTTGTGCTGATGCCACTATTATTCCTGCCTTGTTATCTCCGCGCTGTTACACTCCATAGATTTTGCCCATTTGGACCTTCGATTGCCACATTCGCCGCAGGAGACCTTCAGCCCATCACCTCTGCCAGTCGAAATTGTCAACCCATCATGTATTCACCCTGTGTTGCTGTCAAGTTATCAGGCTATATTTATATACTCGGACACATGTGGATCAAAATGACATGAGGCCTGGGCTCGATTCTTAGACCGTTGGGGCCTTTTTGTGGGGCGTTTGCATCTACCCATCACTCTCCAGGTGCTCTCACTGCTCTGGTTTCCCCTAACAATGAAAACATGTACATTAGAATCCCCTATGTTCACCCTGAATCTAAGTGGGACTTTCTTACATAAAAATCAAAGGCCATGTCATTGTCTTGGTGGAGGCTACTTTCCCAAATTCGGGTTTGTTGGTCTCTAGCAAGATCGAAGCGCTGGTGTTATTATAATTTTTAAGTCAATGGGAATTGAAAAGATGGTGTGTGTCCAGGAAAGTTTTTAATGTATATGCTACTTTATTGATCCTGTTGCGAAATTCGTTGTTTGCATTTGACCCATCTTCAATGTCGCTGGGGCAACCTGTAGGAGCACTGGGCAGCTCCAGGTGTGGAGTCAGGCTAATGGTTGGAGGATTAACCTATTGTATATGTTTTTAGTGGTAGAGGAAACCAGAGTACTCGGAGGAAACCGACGCAGACACGGGGAGAACGTTCCAACCTCCACACAAAAACGCCCCTGTGCCAGATGTAGCCTATAACGAAACTGTCTGAAAAGGAGCCATATTGAACTTATTTTCTTTCATACTGTACTATTGCAAGTAATCAGAGCTAGTTGAGCTTTTTAAATGTTGCTGGACAGGCTGATTAAGTTGAGCAGAGTGTTCAAATAACATGTAGGGTCGTTCATCTTCAGTCATTTGCCTTTCTCTTAATGTTATGCCACTCACTGTTATCGGGGGTATCAGCATAAATGCAATTTACGGTCGAAGTCTATAAGTTCTAAAAGTTCATAATCTATTACAAAGAATGCTTTAGAAAAAAGTTAATTAACTTTTCAGAGGAAAAAAAGCCCCCACACACACACACACACATCTACACACTCCACCACATGCACACACTTGCATTTGTTGTTTTACTGCTAACTGCAGTATGTTTATGTCTGTTTTTATTGCTCCATGTTGTTTACACCACAAAAATACAAGGAAAAAGACCCGTTTAGATCAGTTTTGTAGCTCTTAGCTTTGAAATGAGGCGTGACAATGGCCTATCGGCTGTAGGCTCCAGTCGAGAAACTTTCAAGACTTGGGTAAAGCCGAACTGGAGAAAAGGTGGGGGTTAAGAGGTTAAACTGCCCATATAATTTGCAGACAAAGTGCTATTGCAGACAGCACATAGGGACATAGCACTCACACAAATACCGGCAGACAACCAGTGCAGACTCTCAGCATAATGTAAGACAGCGAGACACATGTTCCCTCAGTGTGGAGCTGGGGACTACAGCACCTCTAATGAGTCATGAAGGAGGTAATAACCATGTTCACTAAATTGCAGAGCTAATACTTCCACACTGCATTGATTATTCACTCTGATTTAATTGTCACACAGGAAAAGTGTGTCTTACGATGTATTTTACACCATT